>JAAALK010000079.1:74323282-74923282 GCA_019279435.1 Zizania palustris | reverse complement strand
AACATAATAAAAATAGTACAATCAGTACAATTAATTTAGTTCTTGTTGTAGAGGGCAATTATATGGTCAATTTGCAATTTGATTGGATGAAAAATGAAGATTAGATGCAAACGTTGTGATGATTTAAAGTTTTAAGGGGTTGGGCTTTTTCTGAAATTTCAGAATTATTTTTGAACTAAAAACCGTACGGGTTCATGGTAAACTGAGTCCACTATGGACTCGTGCTATCGCGGCACATCGAAGAGGTATTCTATCGATCTCGTCTAACGGTCAAGATTTAATGAACTTTGGATGACCAATATTAAAACAGAGTATCTCTACGGCTAGGATCAGATAGGGTAGATTAAATGAAAACAAACGACTGTGATTTGTCCATACTAGTCAATGGAAAGTCAAACGATATGGGCGTTCTATTTGAGGATCTAATCTAAATTACACATGCTGGATCAAATGGCTAAGGGTCAATCCAGCACATAGGGAGCAAAACGACAAGTGTGGTTAGTCTCAGGCGACGACGCTGTTGCAAGAGATGGAGAAGGGCCACAGGAGAAACAAAAAGCAAAAACGGAACCAAGAGGATATAAATATTATTACCTAACGGTTGTCTACAATGGACGGGGCTCCATATGATCATGAAGAATTCGACCATGAGATCTCCATCGGACCGTCGAGATTTAAGGAACTTTAGATGGCCAGGGTTAAAATAGAGCATCAGAGAGGGTGAATTAAATGAAAACAAACATTTATGATTTGTCGATAATGGTCAATGAGGTCAAATGATATGGGCGCTCGGTTTGGAGATCTAATCCAGACCGCACGTGTGCTAGATTGGACGGCTGAGGAGAGATCCGGCACACAGAGAACAGAACGACGAGGATCGTTAGTCTCCAACGACGGCCAGGACGTGGTGGCACAAAACCGGGAGGATATAAGGATGATTACCGAACCGCTAACGTCTATATACGATGGACGGGGTCGGCCGACGACGAGCGGGGGCTCCATTCGGGTGGACGGCGACATCGACGATCTGGCGGGTGAGCATACGATAGGAGCGGTGGCCGAGGTCCATACTAGGACGGCAAACACTATGGAGTCCTCTTCGGTGAAGAATATAACTTTCGGCGATGAGGAGTTGTGACTGGAGATCGGCAGAAAGCGGCGGATCTAGACTGCGTGCGGAGGGCTTGGTTTCGCAAAGCAAGCGCTGAAATTGACGGAGGGGTTCGGTGTCGGCCAAGGAGTTATATAGTTCGGCGACAGCGATGGAAAGAGATCGGGCGCACGTGACAAGGCCGAAGGCTTGCCAAAAATCTCAGGCTGGTTTCCTTTTAATGCAAATCAGGCAAAAACTTGCCTAATCGCTCGGGTTTCTTGAGGGTAAAGGGCTTCGTCATCACGGAGAATTCAAGAATGGAATCGGCTGGGCTAATCCTCCGTTGATGGCGTCGGCGGATTTCACGGCTAGGGTTTGCCGGTGAACAGAGCACGCACGCAAGATTTGGGGGCGCTGTGGGGAAGATGATCCAGACAAGCAGGGGCCACATGCAGTGAGAGAGGGGGCAGGTCACTGACTAGCGAGACCCATATGCCATAGCACGGATTAGGGCTGGCAGTTTGGCTCGAGGCTCGTGAGCCAGCTCGGGGTCAGCCGAGCCTAGCTGGGCTCGTGCCTTCAACGAGCCGATCTCAAGCCGCGCTCTTGGGCTCGGTAGTTGGCCGAGCGGAGTCGAGCTAGCTCGTGAGCGGCTCAGTCAACATGTGTAGTGCCCTCTCCTAAATAGCTATATCCCTAACCCTAATCTTCTTCCAGTGCACATTGTCGCCCACCACCCGTCGGCCGTCACCGCTGCTCACCGTCCGCCTGTCGGCCGCTGCCCGCTGGCTGTCCCCGGTGCTCCACCGAGCCTTGGTGCTCCCCGCCATCCCCGATGCCCCCCGTCCCCATCACCCCGCGTCGGCGTGTGGCCGTGCCCTTGGCCCGTTAGTTGGCCTCTACCGCCGCGGCCTCCACTAGCGGTCCCAACAGTCCCTCGGGCCTCGGTGGTCCACGTCCCCGCCACTTCGGTCACCCAATGTCAGCGTGCGACCATGCCCTCAGCCCATCAGCCGACCTCCACCGCCACTAGCGGTCCCTAGCAGTCCCCCGAGCCTCGATGCTCCCTGTCCTCGCCACTCTGGTCACCCACGCCGACGTGCGACCATGTCCTCGACAACTCCACTGCCCTCACCACTGTAGTCAAAGAAAGGGGTTGTTGTACTCGAGCCGAGCCCTGTTTTTAGCTCGGTAGACCGGTCAAGCCGAGCCAGGCTTGGCTCATTGCCAGCCCTAGCGCGGACACGGTGCGGCTGCGAGCGGGGCTCGAATACGCTGACGTGAGGGATCCACGGGTTAGTGCGCGTGGCTAGGTACGACCGCGGACGGGAGTGCGAGCAGAGGAGGAGAGGGGGACGTGCGGGCGGGTCGGCGTCGACAAGTGGGATCTAAATGGCAGAGAGAGAAGGGGAAGACCAAATGGAATAGGCCGAGCCAAGGGATAGAAAAGGAGTCAGACCAGCCCAAAGGATTTAAGTTAGTTTTATGATTTTATAAATGTTGTTTGTAATTACTATTCTAGTTAGAAAAATACTAAAAATTAAAAGAAAATTCCTATAGAATTTTCATGACTTTAAAATTTATTTAAAAAATCAAACAAAAATTTGAATTGTTTTCTTACAAGTTTTAAATTCTTGGCATTTTTCAAACACTTCATTATTCAAACTCAATTTCTTTATTCCAGTTTATGTATTACTTTATTATTTCAAAAAAAAATTAGGGTGGTACGGACGTCGACCGGTTTGGATCTAGACGAGTACGTGTGGTGAACAAATAAGTTAGGTTTTCAAATAGGGTTATTTGGATATATGTCATTATAATTATCGTGCTTTGGAATTTTGCCACTACAATTCTTCTATTTATATGTCATTCCGGAATTGCAACTCTCACAAAATCTAATGGTATATTTCAGATTTCTCTTAAATTGTAATGGTATATTTCAGAATTCTCTAAATTTGTAACGGTATAGTTTAGAGTTCTTTGAATTTGTAATGGCATGAATCTAAATACGTGAATTGTAATAATATTTCTCCAAAATTGCAAAATTATAATGGCATGTGATACCGATTTACATCTCCTAGTTCTTTTGTAGAGGAAAGGCTTAATAGCCCCGCTTTTAAATTGAAAGCGTGAGATAGTTCACTAGGGATACAAGTTTACATCATGACCAACACAACGTCCATATTAATTAGCAACTAAACAGCCCAGCATACAACATACCCGCATATCACAAACCATCCCATATCCGCATGTCATCACATTATTATTCTATTTAGGAATCATTCCATGCAATATCACTAGTCATTTATAGTAGTCCTTCGTGATATCTTCTCAAGTATCATAAAATTTTTTATATCTCAGTCTCGGAATAATATAAGATTTTTAAGCCGCATTACTCTATAATAATTCAAAACAAACATTAAGCTTCTAACATCCAAGACATATGTATGTGATTGTTCTCATTTTATTAGTTTCTAATTGATTTCTCAAAATTTAGAATCATCCAAACTTGTCACCCTTCATAATTGGAGGTTCATAGTGCTATAAATCATAATGAGCAACCAACTTAATAATAATTCGAAATGAGTCTTTCTTAGAGAAAATGTGTCATTATAATCACTTCATTCTCTTTGTGAGAAACCTTTTGCTAAAAGTCTTGCTTTAAGTTTTTTGATGTTCCATTTGTAGTCTATTTTAGTTTTGTGGACCCACTTATAGCATTTTTTTGAGGTTACATGAGAGGCTCCTACTAAAAAACAATATGGCTCATAAACAATATGCTTGACTTTGTCTTCTACGGGCACATATGCTAGAATTCTTCCGGGCACATCACTTGTGATGGGTTTCTTGAAGTATTTGCCGTCACGAATCAAGATCACTAAGGTTAGATTTTTTCATGCAAGAGCTTAGGGTAATTTTTAACTAAAACATGACGTAAAGTCTTTACATCAAGACCCTGGATCTTATTCACAAGCATTATGAACTAATCATATATCTCCTTAGGGATGGCAACATGTTTGAAACCCGCGGGTTTGATGAAAACCCGCCCGCGAAGCAAACCCGCGAAACCCATGAGTTCAAAACTAAACCCAAACCCGAACCCGCTGGGTAACCAGCGGGTTCAGTTTATAATCTACATGAATTATATTACAATATAAACATAATTAAAAATTCACAACAAATAAAAGATTATCACATTACCAACACATAATTTGAAATTATGAAATCACTTAACATATATTTACATAGCATTATCACGAGAAATAAATAGGAAATGGGATGAACTCTATATAATTTTAAGTAATCAGGTAAACCCGTGAAGCCCGTGGGTTTAAATGTAAACCCGAACCCGACCCAAAATTAAATGGGTACCCAAACCCGTGAACCCACGGGCATAAAATTGAACCCAAACCCGTGTCCGTCGGGTCGGGTCGGGTACCCACGGGTAAAATTGACATCCCTATATCTCCTCGGGGTTTCGTTATCCTCCATGACAAACCTTCCCTTCTAGAAAATTTGTATTTGAGTCAGAACTTCTAGGAGGGGGGGGGGGGGGGGTTGTGTGTGAACAGTTAATCATGATTTTTTTCACTTACTAGTAGAAATTAGAAATTTGTAAAACTTTTAGGCTTTTTCAAAACTTATGAGGTTTTGGAAGTTCTGAGATTTTATGTATGTTTTGGGTAAAAAGTCAATTGATGAATCAATCCTTTTACAAAATTTAAAGCAAATCCATGAGAAGAGCAAAGTAGATTAAGTTACTAGGACTAGTAAGTGTACGCAAATAAGAGTATATATATCTATGCTCAAACCGACGCTCAAAGATTTTTCAAAAAAAAAAAAACTAGCACACTACTTCCCAAAAAGTCTGACTAAAATCTCAATAGAGTTTTCACATAGAAGTCGGAGGGAGAGTGCTATGCTCAAGAAAGCTTAAGTTTGCATTAGTGTGTAAGAGATTGAGTGAGCAACACTCTTCAAATAAGGGGTGGAGTGGTTTTATACTTCTTACCTACATGACTAGCCATTTGGACACTTCCACAGAGATATCGAAAATTTTATAATTTTTTGGAACTTCTGAGCTAAAAACCCAAATCCTAGCCCGAAAAATCATCTCGGAAATTCTAAAAATTTCTGAAAGTTTTGGACTCACCGTTAAGCGTAGATTGAGAGTTAGATCATCTTGAATTGGAACCTCAGAGATAGCTTTTGAGGCCTTGTTCAAGACTACCTTAGTGTATAGATTATCGTTCCACACTTTCAGAACTTTTAAATGGTATAATTTATTTAAAAACTTTACACAAATATTATTGAAAACATTTTAAAGATCCTATAGAAATATTTTTTCTCTTTCTGCTATCCAGTTGACTATAACTAAATTAAACATTATATATCATATATATAATGATGTTTTTTCTCCACAGTTGATATAGTTGAATATAACTAGATTAAAAATCATATGTCATATAGATATATAAAACAAAATAAAAATGATAGGTACCGAGGAAAATGTGACCGCTCGGCCGTTACTCTCAGGAAGTGGAAGGCGGAGGCCAGCCAGCCAGACAGACAGATTTTCAGCGTCGTGGAGGGAAGATTTCAAAATTCATTCCCTTTTCCCACGCGTGGAACGCCCTGCTGGCTGCTGGCTGCTGGCTGCCGGCTGCCGGCTGCCGCCATGATCGGTTCGTCGCTGGGCGGCGCCGCTCGCTCGCTGCCAATTTTGGCCTCATTAATCACCTTCCAAAAGAGGAACAAATCCGGGGATAAAGCAGCAGTTCACATCCGAGCAGCCGGATCCATCGCCTCTCTTCGCCGCTCCTCTCGAGTCTCTCCGCGTCGCGTCCGGTGCCTTCCCTTCCCTCCCTTCCCTCGAGCGCGCCGCCGGTCACCATCATGGAAGCTGCCTTGGAGATCGCCAACCTGACGGGGAGCGCCGGCGTCGTCGTGCCGGGGCTGGAGCAGCCGCAGGAGGCCGTGGCGCAGGAGGCGGCGGCGGCGGAGCCCGGTGCGTCCGGCGGAGCTCGCGTCGGCGGCACCACATGCCATCAAGTAAGCGCTCCGCCTACCTTCCAACGTCCATTTCCCCTACGTGGCCGGTGTCTCTTTCCCGTGGCCGGATCTGAGAATTCTTTTGTTGTTCTCTTCCTCGCAGTGCCGTCAGAAGCTCAGGGGTTTAGCTGCTTCATGCAAGCAGCTTAAGAAGAAGGGGAAGCTATGCCCCATCCAATATTGCTGCAAGTGCCTGCGGAACAGGTGATGTGAATTTCTTCTGTCTTCTTTCTTAGTTTCATACTTTCATGCGGCAGAGAAGCTGACCACGTGGTGATTTTTGGTACAGATACGGCGAGGACGTCGAAGAGGTTGCCAAGGACGAGAGCTGGGTATGCCCCAAGTGCAAGAGCATCTGCAACTGCAGCCTATGCATGTGAGCCGAGGAAGCTGATGCTCTATTGGTCATGGATTTTTTTTTGTTGTTGTTAGAGGTGATGTATTTTGGTTTTTTGGCAGGAAGAAGAAAGGTTTACAGCCCACCGGAGCACTCGCCCATACTGCTAAAGCTTCAGGGTGTGGGTCGGTGCACGAATTACTTGGAAAGGGAAGTGAAGTTGTGGCTGAGCTGCAAAAGAACAGCCAGAAAGCGAGATCTGTATCGCTGAAGGTGCGTGATGCTCAGAAAGCACCATTCTTTATCACATTGCATTTCATTGTTGTATCATGGAATTGTTCAATCTGTTTGATACATTTGCTGATCCTTTTGTTATGAACAAGCAGAAGCCCCCAAAGAGGGCCCTAGAGCCTGCTGCTGCTGCTGCTGAACCATTGGCTGATTGGAATGATAATTTATGCATTGAATTCAATGCCGTTTCATCTTTTCCAGTGGAGAAGAAGCTGAAGAGAAAAGGGACGGTGAATAATGGTGTAACTCTGATGAAACATGAAAACCCTGCTACTCCCAATATTGTTGTTGTTCTGCCTAGGGGCACTCCAGTCACTAGTGTTGCAGGTGCAGAGCTGGAGCCTGAAGATGTTGGTCCTGCACTCCAATTCATTGAATTCTGCAGCACGTTTTCTGAGGTAGTTACAGATGAAATGATAAGGTTATTTGATAGTATGACTGAGCGTGTTTTGTCACAGTAATATCCTGCTAGCATTTAGGTCATATTTTTTATTTACATATCATCTGACACATGTTAGCTAATCATTTGAAGTATGGAAACATAAAGCTTTTATTGTTGGTAAGCACAATAAGTGTTGACATTAGAGTATCTTATAAGTATGACATCCTGACTAAGACATGGTGAGGAATGTGATGGTCGATGTGCTTATGTAGGTAGAGCATGCAAAGAAGGCGGTAATGGAAACAAATCATAGAGGGAATGCAATCTTTGGATTGGGGATTGTTGAGGGAGATGGTTGGATGATAGCAAATGGGGAAAACAAAATATATGATTTCTTGTTGAGTTCACTGATTGTTAGAGTTAGTTTTCCTTCTAGACATAACTTCATAACTGCGGTGCGGTGTAAAGGAAATGTTTCTTGGCAAAAGTTAAATTGACACTTTTCATAATTGAATTATTTGAATACTAATAAATAAGTATAGTCCTATCCAAATTCTTCATTCTCATAATTCAATACAAGATCATATTGTAAAATAATAAATTTGTGTATGCTAAATGACAGTTATGCCTTGCTATTTCTCTTGTGTGCAACTTTCATTGTTCAATTAGATACAGGCTATCTGTTATTTGCTCCTCCAATGCATACAATATTTGAACAAGTCTAACAGGAAGGTTGCATTTTTATCATATAGCACATGTCTGTATGATATACATTTGCATGTTCTGAAACTAGGAAAACCTTTCAGTTATTAGTTTCTTGGTTTGTTATTGAAATAACATAACTTTATCAGATACAAATTAAATGTTATTTTGTTTGTAAACCAATTTTATTTTTATTGTGATAAGCTGTATCTTTCAACTCACAAAATGTATGTATCTGTACAAACATCCATGTCCATAAGGCATAATCTAGTACACCACCAGAAAATTGTGAGAGTTGTTGCTTCTTTTTAGGCAACACAATATTTGTTTTAAATCCTTTTGTTCGTTTATAACAAGCGTCATGAAACAATCTTTTTTTTTGAACTAATGTGAGTTGTGTTGCAGTCCAATCGAAGCATCCCTACAACCCTACGTGCTAGTTTTGTTTGGAGTAGATTCCATTTTGATAATTGTTTGTAATAGATAAAAATCTGTTTGAACTGAGGCTTAAGTTGTTACAAGTGATGAGCCTTTTTGTTGGGCTTAAGCTATTTCCACAAATAATATTTTCCGTTTATATGTTGAAATGGACAACCAACAACATCATTAGTTTTATATTAGAAGCTGTAGACCATGAGCGGCAAAAACATTGTGCAATTGCAAGCGGAGTTGAGCGGACATCTGTCAAGGATGTGTACTTGTATTAAACACAGACAGTGTGCTTACATACAGGACACACCCAATAATTTACAGCACCAATTGTATCATTCTACTGTCCAATCTCATGTATTTATTGTAAAAGTAGTCCTTTTTGCATTCAAAATATACCTTTTGTTTCATCAATAGGAGAGTAAGAGTAAGGCAAGAGTAGCACATTGATTAATATAGTAAATATTTTGAATGTTGTTTTTTTCTTATATTTATTCTACATATATAAAGCAAAACATCAATTGTCATGATGAAATTAATAATTGGAGAAGTAATCATACTTTACTTCAAGCATTACAAGCTTTAAATTGAATCGGAATTTTTGGAACAAATTTTTTGTTTCCATAATTCATGTCAATCTGCTATACATGCTGGCATGTTATTGTAAATGGAATAACAGAGAAACTGCTTTCCACACAGATTTTTCAAGTACGGAAAGGTCAACCAGAAAAAATTCTTCATGACATAGCTGGAGGTCGTGGACTTCGAGTGGTGCCTTCACTTGTTGCTGAGTTTCACATCAATTTATTATCTATCATCCAAGAAGGCAGAAGAATGAAGTAAATACATACCAAACTGATATTTCCTTCTTATTTTTTAAATGCGGTTCATAAATACATCAGTTTATTATCTATCTTCTTATTTGTTATCTTTTTTAGGCCTGTGGCATATTCGAAAGACACCGATGCATGGATCATTGCTGTTGGAAAATGCATAAGTGAATCAACCTTTGTCCCAAAGGAATTGCCTCTTGACTGTTTAAGTAAGGGAGTTTGGGGATATAAAAACTTGAGCCCTTCTTCTAAGCTGCATATACTGAATTTTCTGTGCGACGAAAGTCTCTCAACTCAGTAAGTATTGCCAACCACATTTGTTGAATTGTTGTAACAATTCCCCTTGCTATTATGAAAATCATGATGGTGTTGTTACTTGTTTTGTTTTTAATTATCTCTTACCATTATTCAGAAAGCTAAAGAGCTGCATGCTGGATAAAGTAGAAAATGTCTCCAGAAAGGTTCTTTCTGCGGAAGAAAAGGTTTTGATCTTGGAACGCCTTTTGCTCCATATTGTCACATACTCACATGATCTTACAGCAATGACCGGAACCTTTCTCATGTTAGGACAAGAAACCAGAAGAAGAAACAAAGAACAACATGGATGAAGCAACACTTTTGAAAACTGAAGTAGCAGCTCTTACCAGTGAAGAAAATAATAATGGCATTTCTCAAATAAAGGAAGCGTCTACAGTCAAGCATGCTGCCATAAATGGTGTGAAAAATATTTCTGGATATACCTACATCTTTCCATTTATTGGCAGTTTTTCATAACAGTGATTTCTTGTAGTTATGATTGATATTTTTCAGTAAAATTACATATTTATCTTTTCATCTTTTGCATTCTTATATCAATGAATGTTTGATATACATTTACACTAGATACATGCACATTTCCTTCAGAAGTTAGTTAATTAGAGCATTACTCATGCACATAGTTATTAAGGCATCCCACCTCCCTGGCCCCTTGCCTTAGCCACACACATCAGTCGAGTTGACTGGAGGGTCATCAATGGACAGAAAGGAGAGGGAGTGGAAGAAAGGGCAGCACACCTAGATGTCATGCCTCTCTAAGTGATGTGCGCATGTGCCTTACCGACTAAGCAATGACTAAGCACAATGTTTATAGCTATCCTTTTTTATTCCCAGAACATTTTTTCTGCACAAATTGTCAAGTTCAAAATATTTCAAGCTACTGCAAAGCATTTTTTAGTAACTTCAGTGCAGATAGTTCTTTGTTTCTGGCTATCGTTTTTTTATTCCTAGAACATTTTTTCTGAACAGATTCAAAATATCTTACTAGGCCTGAGTACAAGTACATATCTGTACTAGCATACTCTCTGTTCTACATTATTTATGCTATGTTTGTTTTCTTTGCAGGAAAATTGCATTTTATAGCTTCTCCGTATTGGAAAATATTATCTTTGATGTTCACATTTTTGTCGCATACATTATATATTGATATCAAGTTGTTTTGAGAAAGTTTGGAAAATATTATCCCAATTTTGCATTTCCACACATCTATCATCTACCCACACTCTCAAACGGACCCTGTTCCTGAGTTCCACAAAAGATACAGTAGCTATCTGTTATCTATGTAGCAGATTTTAACTATTTAATTTAATAGCGAGAAGAGTATAAAAGCAAATTAGATGCCATCAAAACATAAACACAACAATAATTTTGCCCTAACTCCAGGCATACTGGTTGAACTAAGGAGCAGAATTGGAAATAGCACTAGATAATTAAAGTATCAAGGTAATCCATCTTACGCATATGCATATTAATTGTGAAGACTATCTTTGAGTATATTAACAAAATGGCTTCCTACAACATTAGTAACAGCAGACATGCTTAAGTCACATTATATTACGGATTACCAAAATGATATTGTATGCCTGAGCATTGTTATTAAAACGGTAAGGTGAGGCAAGACACCTCACTACCTTTTTACCTTGTAAGCGATAAGGCATAAGAGCTGGCTGTCATGATTACCAAAATGCTTTGCAGTAGCTTTCTTAACAAATTACTTTAGAGTGGTCTGTCGTGATTTCCTTTACTGTTTATTTATCTCATCCTGTAATGTACTGAATTGCCAAAAATTGAGCTGATTGTGTGATATTAATTTGTTGTGAATTATGAATTATTGCAACATCAGAAAAGAAGCATGGATATTTCCTTGCGATGAAGCCTGTCGTGGTCATCAAAGGGGCTGCTTATTGGAAGCTTGATGGCTATGATAATAATGTAACAATGATGCTACAAGGTTTGTTTGAAACTATTATGCAACTGTTTTTTCTTTCACTATTCTCAGTTCTGCAATATAAACTTGTGACTTGTCATATTAATACAATGTATTCTTCAGATTTTGATACTGATGATTCAATGGAGAACAAAGACAAGTGGTTTGTGCTTAATGAAGATGAACATAAAATGGTTGAAGACTATGTATCCAAAGGTAAGGTGCTAGCCATGTCAATTTATTTGAATGCATCTTTATCTTTCTAAAAAAGGTATTCATGCTGGTTGGAATGCCATGTTTGACACTGGAAATTTTTTTGGTAGAAACACTTTGATATCTTAGCCTGCAGTAAATCCAGTAATTATGGTAACAAAATTTTGTTTGATGTGGTATTTTCATGATTGAAACACCTGAACATTGTCATGCGTAATTGATGTGTCATGTGTGTATCTTTTGAAGGACAATTCTAAGTAGCATCCATACATTTTCCTTATTCTGGAATTTCATGGGAGAGATTTCTTTCCGGAAAATGCAGCATATTGTGAATCCTAGGAAGATCAAATATCTCAATATGCATTCCAATCTGCTTTAGTGATAAGATCAGGAAAATTCAATAAGCACATCTACATTAGCAATCTCTTTTTGATCTTTGACATCCCATCAGTCTGATCATTGTGTTTTTTACTGAATTGAGTCAATTAGCATGAATTTGGTCATTTTTAACAATGGGTTATCTATTGATTAATGTACGGTAAGCTTGTGATTACGTTGAACTGATATTACCGTTCTGTTAAGAGTTGAAGCTATGAAATAATCGTTGCTGTTCTGTTTTGGTGGGCAGGTGGAATGGAGTATGCTATTGCTAGTTGTGACAAGGCACCTGCTGCTGAGGGTTGATGCCAGAAGGGCCATGGCCATGTCATTTTTTTTTTGCTATAGAAAGCTTTTACAATTACAGAAGAACCGGCAATTGCTGAAGGTTTATTAGCATTAGTTGAATCAGAAACTTCAAACAAGTTTTGTCCAGATGACAGCCTGCAACTTTTGTAACACTGTTGCAGTTTACTAGATGCTTTTATACTGACAGAAAGTGTTCAAATGTTGTACTATAGCATGAGTTTGCTATAATAAGTTACCACAGTAATCGTTGTGTGGTTATCTGATGTGTGAAGCAATATGTGGCTATCTAGATTGACTATCCATTCTGTCTGAGTTCAGTACTTTATATGCCTTGAATTGATTCACCAATTTCAGGGCTTTACTTCGTTGCATTAGTCAATTGCATTGTCACATACTGAAGGCAAAAGAAATGTTGGTCATCTTTGCTTGACTCAGTGTTATTTGTTTGAGTTTGTTTTAGCAGTGCGGTGGTCGTTTTGTCTTGTTTCCTCTTGTCCTTCCCCTTGGATTTCCTTTTTTCTTTGACTGTCTTTCTTCTCAATCGTGGAGTACTCCTTGGGTAGGATAAAGAAAATATGAACTTGTTGTTGCCACTCTTGATCCAAGATATAAGTTTTCTGAATACATCAGGCTAACTATTGAGATGTTTCCTGAAGTTGGACACAAAGTTTGGGATGCTGTTAGAACTTGTCTTCATGTGTTGTTTGATGAATATAGGAATTTATATGCTCCATCCAATGAAACAACAAGAATTAATGATTCTCAAGATCCAAAACCAATCCAAGGAGGTATGAAGTCCTTAATTGCAAAAAATTGAAATTGAGTACCGTTGGAAGTGGAAGCAACAAATCTGAACTTGAAAAATATCTTGCTGTGGATATTGAAGATCAAGACAGGAAAATTTATATTCTAGAATGGTGGAAGGTGAATTCATCAAGATTCTCAGTATTGGCACGCTTGGCTCGTGATATGTTAGCAATTCCAGTTTCAATGGTCACTTCAGAAGCAGTATTTAGCACAAGTGGACATGACTTTAGGACATCACTTACTCCATTCATGGTGGAAGCACTTCTTTGTACATAGGATTGGCTAAGAAGAAGCACTCCCATCAAGATCCAGGAGGATATGGAGCAGTTGGCTGAACTAGAAAAAGGCAATCAACCAACCAAATATCTATATATTAATATTGATTTCATGATATATTTTAAACTTGTTTAAATGCTTGCAATTTACAAATGTTTAATTTCAGAGTTGATTGAAGAATATGGTGACAAAGGAAAGAATAAACGCAAAATTGATGGTTCTACTTCCATGTCATGCAGTGCAAACAAGTCTAGCAAACCTACTTGAAATCTTAAATGGTTTTACTATGTGTTATGTGTTGACTTGATAGTTGATACTTGATAGACTTTATTCTACTTGTAGTTTGTGGTCTACTGGTCTGTGTTGCCTATTGCTATGCAATCACTGGATGTTTGGATCTGAGAACTGTGTTACACGTTTAACCCAGACTTATTATTTGTTTCTGACTTTTCAATGTGTATCTGTTTCTCGCTTGAGAATGTTGTGCATCAGGGTGTTACTGTGTTAGAATTCCTAGTCTGAAATCTAAGTGTTTATTTGTTTCAATGTGTATCTATGTGACTATGTCCGTGCTGCACTGTTCTGGCTTATGCGGTTGGTGACTTGGTGCGATGTGTGTTGGCGTCAATGCGATTATGCGAATGCTATGTGCATGGATCAAGCAATGTATCTGCCTGAACTGAAGTATTGGTTCCGAATTTTAGATTTCAGAACAATTGAACAAAGTTATGTGTTACTCTTTATTGAATATTGACTCTCTGTTTTGGACTTTGGTGATGTTTTGATATTGAAATATGTACTCTCTATTTTGGTAATGTTTTGGCACTGAAATATGTACCAGTTGGGTAGTATTTATACCATCTATTACCAATTGTGAAATTTCATTCTTTTGCAAGCCCAGTTAAAACTGTGAATTTCGGTCTGTTTGGACCAAATCGAAAACTGAACCGAATTTTTTGTGGACCGAAATAACCAAACCGAATATTTTTCGGGTAATTCGGTTCCTGACTTTGAAAAAATGAAATTTCAGAAGACCGAAAAAATCGAACCGAAATTGCGGTCTAGACCGAATGCCCACCCCTAGAGCTAACCAACAAGGATGACATAAATCTCGCCTTGAGCTTGACTAATATCGTGAGGTAAAGGGACTAGTGCATGTGTATATCAAGGTTTAGCGAAAATATGCGCTTTTGTACACTTTCAAGGGTCAATATGTGCTGCTAGGTATCGCTATTGTTAAGTGAGCCAGAAAAGGTTTTTGCGGAAAAACCGTTTGTGAATGAACCTATCGGGTCACACACTTTAGGGGATAGATTAAGAAACTTGCAAAGAATTGGTTCTTGTGCAAGTGGGAGATTGAAGGAATTATACCCAAGAAAATTATGGCTGGATCGGAAGTTCCAATTTGGAATTGAAAGTTCTGACCAACATGTGTGCTCTCTATAAGTCAGTTCTAGAAGCATCGGAAGTTTCGATATGGATCGAAAGTTCCGACATTTGTGACTGATCGGAAGTTCCAGTTTTTCTAATTTACAGACCTAGATTCCAAATCTGAAGTTCTGATTTAAGATCGGAAGTTTCGATCGAGGCAAAATAGATTAGATATGTTGGGTTTTAATTATGATTAAAGGCCCACACCCCTTGCCTATACAAAGGGAGGTAGAGGGAGGTCGTGAGCAGACGTTCTCATTGCAAAACCCTAGCCACCATACCTATTCTTCTCCAATCTAGATCACAAAGAGTTGAGGTCAGATTTTCTCCCAGTTCTCGCAATCAGTACTAGCAAGACAACATGGGATCAATCTCATCCATGTACGTGTGGACTCCATGGAGGCACTTCTCAAACAACGGTGCTCATCATCTTCCTCACATGGAGATTGCTAGACTTCGTCGATTGGATCACTGGGGAACGTACGGAGCGAGGTGAGACTGAGCAAGGATGCGCTTCATCAACATCTACTTCCGTTTCACTAGCACGTCTCGCGTTAGAAAGTAATGATTTATAATCACTTGTGTGCATGGTTCCTAGGCTAAGGGGTTAAAATTTAAAATTATCGGCTACCATAGCCTCCTCATATCCCAACAAAAACTGTGGTGGCCACTCATTGGATGACTCGGAAAAAACCATTGTTTCTAAGAATGCATAGAGAAGGGTAGTCACTGAGGATGGTCTCAAAGTGCCTCAATAATCTCTAAGGATCAAAACACAAAAAGTCATATTTACCCTACTATATAATTGGCAAAGTTAAGTCTCCATTTATTCTCTCATTTGGAAGATCCTAGCCTTTCATTCACTAATTTAGATTATCAGCCGTTGGATTTATACTACCGTGAGACCGACCTGTTTTATTATATGGGAGCTGATATATTTTATATAGCAATTATTAATATACGGAAATTATTAATGTATGAAAGTTGATCTATTTTACATGAAAATTATTAATATATAGAAATCATCAATATATATATAAGCAGGTTTGTTTTATATGGAAATTATTAATACACGGAAATCATCAATATATGGAAGCTTGTCTGTTTTATATGGAAATCATTAATATATGGAATACTCATCATATATATGGAAATTTGATTAGTCTTATATATAAATAATAAATAAATGGAAAACTTATTCATGACACATTATTATTTTTGGAAGCCTCAGAATCCCATTCATACTCGTCTCTTTTTTTTCCGGTGTTTTCCTATAAAATCTGGAGTTCATGGCCGAATCCCGCCATCAATTCCAGCCTTACTCTCATGAACCCGAGCCCATGTCCTACGTTTTTGCTCCACTGTCGCCATCCTCATCGCCGACAGCTGCATCTATCCTCGTTGTCGACTCCATCGGGTCTATCGTCCCTTCTCCGTCCCCGACCGCCGCTCCGATCGGATCCCTAACCACCAGATAATGGTGCATAATTATTTTTTAGATATTAATCATGATGCACAACTAATGCCGTAAGTTCAAATAATTTGTCGAAGAGTTTCACCACCTAACAAAGTTCCTTACAAGAACCGGAATTCTAAGGCAAGTTATCGAAAGAAGGAGATGACAACCGAAAGCTCTACTAATATAATTATTTGTTGATTTTTAACCTTGCGGCTTGCGTAGTACAGATACGGTACTAGTTGAGTATAAATAATTACTAGTCAGATGCCCGTGCTTTGCAACGGAACCTTAGTGCTTTGCGACGGGGCTTATTTTATTTCTACAATGATAAAAAAATTGGTGAATCTAACTGGCTATACGCAAAATTCATACTTTTATGTGATTTTTCAGAAATCCAAGAGCCTTTGCGCAAAATTTTTAGTTTCTGTGTGAGCAAAATTCATACTTCCGTGCAAAATACAGAAATTAAAGGACTAAAATGCAAAAAAATATTTTTATTTTTATTTTTTTCTTTTTCTTTGCACTTTTTGTTTCCGTGCATGCACGGGCAGTTGCGCATGCTCCGGTCCATGCGAGCGCGCGATTGAGAATGCGGGGACGCGTGTGGCCGGATGGTTGCGCGCTGGGGCGGGCGGTTTTTACAGGGTATAAATTTTGATCGGTTTACAAAAATCTGAACGAACGTTTTAATATAGTTAAGATTATCAGATAAACCACTTAAGATTAGGATGCCACGTATAAAAGAAGGCGACACGTACGGAGGCAGAAAGGCAGGCCCTGCGTGCTGGTATCCGGAGCACCGGCCCGTCTCTCGTTGATGGGCTGATTTTTGGGTGGCAGTGTGGGTCGACTTCATGGCTGAATCTAATAGTGGGCCTTTGCGCCCGAGACAACATTTGCCTCGTCCGGTTAGTTGGTTCGGTAGTCTATCTGGCCGTTGGATTACATTGGACGGCAGATGGGGCAGCTACGGCCCGCCTCCATATATTCCTGTCCCACTGCGGCGCCGGCTCAACCTTGCGCCAGATGCGAGCAGCCATCCCCCGTCCGCCGCCGCCGCCGACGACGACGCCCCGCAAATGTTTCTGCGCTGCTGCCCGCACCACCTCAAGGTCCGCGCCCTCCTCGGCGGCGGCGGAGGCGGCGGCGGCGGCGGCCTCCGCAAACCAACTGCTCAGTTGCTCGGCTCTGTCCCAGTCACGCATTTCTTCAAGCATTTTCTGCCTTTTCTGGGCAACCAGGCCGCGCTCTCGAGCGCTGCCGCCACCGATCCTTGCTCCCTAACGGTCCACTTCCTCATAAACTCCTGCGGTCTCTCGGAGGTGGAGGCGACGGCGGCGGCCGCGCGGGTCCGGCTCCGTTCCACGAAGAGGGCGCACGCCGTCCTCGCCCTGTTCCGCGGCCTCGGCCTCGCTGGCGCCGATATCACCCGCGTCGTTACCGCTGCCCCGCCTGTGCTCTCCTACCGGGCGGAGAGAAGCCTCATGCCCAAGATCGATTTCTTCCGCCACGACCTGGGCCTCAGCGACGCCGAGATCCGCCGCATCATCCTCATCAGCCCCTACCGCCTCCTCTGCTACAGCCTCGAGAAATGCTTCCGCCCAAACTACCTCCTCCTGAGAGACCTCGTCGGCAGCGACAAGAACGTGATCACCGCCGTCTTACAGTACACCGAACTCATCCACGGGGACGTTCGTGGTGTACTCCTCCCCAAGGTTAAGGCCCTCCGCGACGACGGCGCCTCGGACGCTGTCATCGTCAAGCTGCTCACCACGCACCCCAAGGCGCTCATGCACAGACACTCCCTCTTCGAAGAGAGCTTGGCTGGCGTCAAGGAGCTCGGGATCACTCCGTCCTCCGGAATGTTCCCATATTCCTTTGGGCTGTTTGCCAGAATGCATCCGACCAAGTGGAAGCTCAGGATGAACAATTACTTGAGCTTGGGATGGACGGAGGAGCAGGTGAAGCAAGCGTTCGTCAGGCACCCCTACTGCATGTCAGTGTCAGATCACAAAGTGAGGCGCATCTGGCAATTTTTCGCCGGGAAGTTCGGATGGAGCGCGGAGTATGTAGCCGGGAGCCCAACGCTTCTCTCGCTTAGCTTTGAAAAGCGAATCTTGCCGAGGCACGCGGTGCTGAGCTTGTTGGCGTCGAGGGGTGAGTTCAAGAGGATCATCAAGATAAGCCATATGGTCATGTCTGAGAAGAAGTTCGTCGAGAGGTATGTCACCAGTTACCAGGAAGCAATTCCGGAGGTAGTGGAAGCTTACGCCGCTAGGACAGCCAGTGCTGTGACTGTGTAAGCACCTGGTAAGGATTTTGTCTTCAATTCTTGCCCTTTGCCTTCAATTCTTCGATTTTGTTGGATGCTTTCTGAAATCAAGACATGCAATGCATCTGAAAACAAATTCCTGGATAAATCCTAAAAGATGACTGATTGAGACTGCCTAATGAGCATGCTGGATTGCTGGTTGCTACTTAAGGGCTAACATGTTTGTAAACTTGTACGTTAAACTATGTATTGGCATAAGAGGTTTAGACTACTAAAAGGATCTTTGCGGTGTTAGTGTTAATTGTGTGATATTAGCTCTGTGAATGTCCTACCTCAGAAGGCTATCCAAAACTCATAATGAATGATTATACCATTGTTATTCATTATATAAAAATTGTTAAAATTAAAATGTTACGGAGTACTCAGTATATCGTACATCTCTTAGGGATTCGTCATCTTCCATCACCAATCGTTAAAACTTCCTTTCAAGAAGCTTGATCTAAATTTCCCTTCAAGAAGTTTGATCTTTGATTCCCGCACGGATGATGTATTTTCATGGGTCACTTGTAATGTGTCACATATTTCTTTGGTATCTTTTATGTTATCGATCTTGTTGAACTTCTCGGGCCTCAAGGTGGTGAGTATTGGACTAGCTGCTTGAAAATTGCGGTGGAGAGCTTGTTCTTCTCTCAGAGTCCAATTCTTTCCTCGAACATCATTAATGTTGAAGTCTAGTCATATGTTCATAATTCTCCAAATTTTCGGATACATAGAAAATAAATATAATTTTATCTTATGTTTCCATGCCGCATATTGTGTACCATCAAAGTAAGGTACACAGCGATGGAAATGGGAGCATAATTTGTATCGGGATTTAAGTTGAAGTAGTCAAAAGGGTATGTGGCTCCCCTTTTGTTGTTGTCATTGCCCTTGGGAGATTTCTCTAATATCTTCACTCTTCAAGTGGTTAAGCCTTAGAGAAGAGTCCTGCTCTGATACTAATTGAAAGTTGCCTAGAGGGAATGATAAGCAATATAATTTTTTTGTAGAAAAACAATGTTCTGAAAATTTTCTGGATCGGAAGTTTCGACGGAACGTCAAAAGTTCTGATTTGTTGGAAGTTTTTGAAACTTTGACTAGATCGGAAGTTTCGATCTGCTGAGAAAAATCGACGAAGGTGAAAATTATTTTCTCAAGAAAGTATTTGAATAAAAATATGTGTAAATATGTTAGAAACAACTTTTACATTATGAGTTGCTCTAAAACTAGTCAAAAGGTAGACCGGGAAAAAGTAAAGTTCGACCTAGTTACAACACTAAAATGTGATGAACATGAGAATACACAAGACAAACGATGTATTTACTGGAGTTTGGATCCAATGACCCTACATCTCAGTTGAGGGACCTCAGCACGTCGGGTCTCTTTCAACCCTTTCCTCATTAAGTCTTAGCCTTAGCTAAACTGGGATTTTCTCTTCGAAACCTTATCAAAGCCAAGGTTGAGCTTTTACAAATTTCTCCCAGCAATAACAATCTCCTTGGTTGTTCATAGAGTAACTCCTAGTCTAAGAGGTAGAACCTCCAAAAGTAACAAACGCGACAAAAAGATTTTTTTCAACTCAAATATTTGTGCTCAGAGATTTGCAATAAAATCCAACAAAATCAATAAAACAAACCCACAAGAATCTCCTCAAAAGATGCAGCAACAAAAGCTTGATAAGATATCAATGAAACTCTCAAGGCGAATCGCCAAGATTTGCTCTATATTTGTGTTTGAACGTGAGAGAGTTTGAGAGCTAGGGTTAGGGTTTGCAAGAGAGAGAGAGTTGGAGTGTCAGGTTAACTGTTTAAAGTGGTTGAGGGGGTATTTATAGCTCGCACCCAAAATCTAATCGTTTGGGTATTTTTGGTCTCCCACCTCAGAAGTTCCGATGTGATATTAGAAGTTTGGGGTTTTTTAGATATATGCCATTACAATTACCGTGCATTGGAACTTTGCCATTATAATTCGTCTATTTGGATATATGCCATTTCAGAATTGCAGCTCTCACAAAATCTAATGGCATATTTCAAATTTATCTAAAATTGTAATGACATATTTCGGATTTTTCTAAATTTATAATGGTATAGTTCGGAGTTCTCTGAATTTGTAATGACATAAATCTAAATATGTGAATTGTAATGGCATTTCTCCAAAGTCGAAAAATTGTAATGGCATGGATCCAAATTTCCCTAGAAGTTTGGGTTAATTTTTTCTATGCCATTACAATTTTTACGGTTTGCCAATATGCCATTAGTGTGTCAATGACAGATGAGGGCCGCCACAGTCACTGACAGTGGTATATAGGCAATTTCTAAAAATTATAATGGCATGCAAGTAATTTTCCCTAGAAGTTTTGATCCAAAATAATTTTTGAAACCAAGAACTCAAATTGGAAGTTTTGATTGCACATCGAAAGTTTGACTACAATTTAATTCTAAACCGAGAGTTCAAATAAGAAGTTCCGATCCTAAATTGAAAGTTCTGACGGAAAACAATTCAATACCAAGACATAAAATGGAAGTTCTGACAGATAATCGGAAGTTCTGACCCAAAATTAAATCAAGGTTGAGAGAAAATCGAAAGTTTTGATGGTTAATCAAAAATTCTGACCAAAAATTAATTCAAGACCAAGAGTTCAAATCAGAAGTTCCAACCAAAATCAAAAGTTTCGATTACAAAAAAAATCCAAAACTTAGTTTGAACTTGTCACAAAAACTTTTAAAAAGTTTTTCTTTGAGCACGAAGTTTTGGAGCTGAACCCAACACATTCTTCCTAATACTACGATAGTCCTAGACTCAGGATAAAGAATAAGTTGATCAATTTAACCTTCAGTGTTCTAAACGTCGGTCCTAGGCGGGCGCCTAGGCGCCATTAGGCGCTGGGCGGCGAGCCAGCGCCGCGCGGAGGGGCTCGACGGCCGACTGGGCGAGCCAGCGCCGCGCGGAGGGGCTCGATGGTCGGCTGGGCGCGCCAGGCGCCTAGGCGGGTCAACCGCGCCCTAGGTGGTTGACCGCGGCGCTCTGGGCGGCGACGGTCAGGACAATATTTTACTGCATTCCAGGGGGTAAAAAGCAAAAATGGCTAGGGTTTTTTTAGCTTTCCTGGCTCCTGGCATTCAAGGGTCACCGCCGCCACTGTTGTTCGACTCCAGGCAGTGACGTTGCCGCCGGTCACCGCGCTCCGCCGCGGGCTCGCCGCCATCGCCGCCACACGCGCCATCGCCGCCGCACGCGCCGTCTCGCCGCCGCACGCGCCGCAACGCGCCGGCTCGCCGCCTTTCGCCACTTCGGCCTTCGCCGCGCCTCCGTCTGGACTCTGGCCATCTTCCCTCATGGCGGAGCGCGCGACGACTTCGACACTCGGCAGTCCGGTGGCCTCCCCGTGCAATCGTGCTCCGGCCTCCGGCGGCGCTCGTTCTCCGGCGCGGCTCGGTCCACCGGTGCACTGCACTGCTGCTGCTCACCCAGAGACCCAGAGGCAGACACCGAGACACGCACGCGCCCCTGCGCCCCTGCCCAGTCCGGTTTGCCCCTTTGGCTTTCACTTGTTAGTGGGCCTGTGCAGCTCCAAGCGCCCCAGGCGCCCCTAGGCGCTAGGCGGCCAGTCTCCGCCCGACTAGCGCCTAGCGCCTTTTAGAACACTGTTAACCTTAGAGTCTATTTGAACCAAATGGAACTTCTCCAAATTTGTTTAAACTAAAATCACTTTTCTTGTGAAATCTATGCAATCGTCTTAACAACTTGATTAGTAGCATTTGATCAATATTATTATTAATACAACAAATTAAAATAGGGGTCTAAATGCTCCTTGATGTACTTTCAAAATGTGTTTAAACTAAAATTTCATTTTTCATATTTGATATACATAAGGTGATATATTTGTATTACATATAGGATCTATACCTACCTTATTATTTACACAGTGGAGATTACCTAATTCATTTCTTAAAAATTGGTCATACATAAGGTAATACATTTGTATTATTGTGTGATCTTTACTATATTTTACATAGTTATACTCCTCAACGTGTGTATCCAATTCAAAAATGAATTCAAGTTTATTTGATTTCACATATTCAAATTTATGGCATCAAGACGTAGACTTAGAAAAAAGTTTGATCATCTCACTCTTGACGGATCCAACTTTCCTACATCGGTTATGTACATTAAAATAACTCTACCAACTCACTGATTTTTGACGCTCTCACTAAATATAATTCAGATAATGAGCTTATTTCTCATTGATTTTTTTTGACGCAGCCTTTCTCCTCTAGAAACTCTTCAAAAATTATCAGATAGTCTTAGATTTTCTGTTTCCTTTCCTCCCATGTCTCTGTCTTTCTTATTTATGCAATGAAATTGTAACTAAATTATGATAAATGTTATTTATCATGTTATTTATGCTTTATATAATGTTTTTTAATGTAATATTTTTTCCATTGTCTTCTAATATTGGACTAGTAGTGTGCTCGTGCCACGCAACGGTAAATGATAAAAAACAAATATGTGTTATAGTTAAATTAGAGACTTTTGATTATTTTCTAGCGGCGGAGGGGCTAGGGGTTGACAGTCGGATGCGGAGCCGCACGAGGCCGACGCGGAGGGGCACGGGGCCTCGGGGCCGGCGGTGGAGCCATGCAAGGCCAGGGCGAAGGGGCTCGAGACAAAGCGGGGGCCTCGGAGTGCGCCCAGAGGGTGCCTCGCAGGGCGCCTGGGTGCTTGGCATTTCGCTTTGTGGCTTCTCGAGGTAGGCTTCATAGTGGCCTCCGGTGAAGACTCCGCCCGGGACGACGGTGGCGGGGCCTGCACTCAGCCTCGCTAGCCCTGTTGTCTTCGGTCCTACAAAGGCTTCGAAACATACTGGTCATTTGGCCCCTATTAGGGTAATCTATTTCCCCCAACAACGGCCCCTCGCATGTAGCCCTTCCTTTAGCTAAGGGGTACGTGCGTCCTGGGCAAGTGACGCTTGCAAAATGGTACCCTCGAATGATGGGCCTTCGGGGTCCTAGCGTCGGAGGGTGGCCTCGAACCATGCAGACATTTAATGTCCAACTGGTGACCATCGAACATGCATGCAAATATCTCGGGGACTTGAGCTCGATTTTACTTGGGTTTCGATTAGCGCTTATTTGCAGCAATTCTTTTCCGAAGTGTGTTGATATACTTGCGCTTCGTATTTGCAATGTGCTTCATAAATGTAACATACTTCGTATTTGCAAGCGGCGGAGGGGCTGGGGAATGGTTCCCGGAGCCATGTAAGGCCAGAGGTGGAGCCATGCAAGGGCCAGGCGTTGGGGCTCAGGGACGACAGTGGAGCCCCATGAGGCCGACGACAGAGGGGTGCATGGTCGGCGGCTACAAAGCTCAGGTTCGGCCAAGCAAAAATACACACGGGTATAACATGAATTTAGAGAGTAAAAAACAAAAAAGAATTATATTATTATTCTTATTCGGTTAAACAAAGTACTATACAAAGTGAAATATATCAACACATTTAAGAATTTCTCGAATTTCTTCAGGTATGTTCTCTTTGCACTCGTTGTCGTTGTATTTCAGTATTTTCATGAGAAACATCGTTCTCAGGACATTCTTATCTTGTAAATGCATTTCACATATTAATCATTAGAAAAACAGTAATGTAGAATATCATGATGCAAATATAAAAGTTTGTACACTTGTGCTAATTAATGGTAATATTATACCATTCCACGAGCGCATATAATTGATAACTAGATAGCCTATTAAATTACTACAAAATGACATGTTAATGTAACGTGTTATTTTTACATAAGTAGTCTAACTAATTAGATGTTCATAAGTTAGAGCTCATTACCGGTAAAATGTTTTCGGGACCCATCTTGGTAATACGCGACACCATTTAAATACATTGTTGCTTCATTCAGGATTGATAATATTCATGACAAGTTTCAAATTATTAGAAGTATTTAGCAGGTTGAAGGAATTGTGCGTGCTTGGACAACAATACTTAATTACCCTAGGCATAGGCAACAGATCCATTATATAGACACTTCTAGTCTTCATTCTAAATATGAGTACTTTGAAGAGTTGCATGAATGAGTAAGGCAATAGAATCTGCAAAAAAGTAATCGATGTTAGTTATAAAATGGCAGAAGTCGACAACAAAATAATTTGTATGGTGCTATAAATACAAATATTGTACAATAGAAATATTATAATAGATGGAACAAAGGATAATAACTCACTTCGCTGCAATCTAAAATATTGTACTCCATGTCAGGCCAACATTCAAACAACTTTGTCAGCTAGGTAACATCTAGTTTGAGTTTACGAAGGGGGTCTCGAGGAAAATCAGATATAGTCTGTTTTTTATCAAAAAATTGTTATTATGAACATTAACATAATCAATGTGATATAAAATAATTATATGAACTTACACAAAATTTTAGATACATATAGTGGTATTTGTCTTCACAGCATAACAAGGCCTCATTACAACCAAACATCCGAACAACCAGGTTGAAGCAATCAGTATCCATCGGCTTAGTTGTATCTAATATGTCTCTAATTTTCTTAATATTTATAGAAATTGGATAAGGCTTGCTGCTTCGATTCCATTCTTTACTAATAAATATTTAACATATTTTCTCATTAAAACATAATTATATGTGATCAATTTTAACAAACATATAATTTTACTAAATGAAAAGTACTTACTCTAAGTATTCGACATTGTCAATCGAATCGAAGTATGTGTGTAATGCACACATCAATTCTTTGGTGGTTGTTGAGATTATTCTCTTTTTTGGAAAGAACAAATCGATATACATCCAATTTAACCCAATTTGATGTGTATGACAGTTTAGGTACCTTAAACGACACTTCAACAATCTCAACAACAGTTGGTACCTTTGTATCTTCATTTTTCTGTGCAGGTTCTTGATATGCTTTATTTGTATTTTATGCACATGACAGTTTAGGTGACTTGCACGGAGTTTCAATAATATCAACATCAATTGGACCATTTGTATCTTCATTTTTCTGATCATGTTCTTGTTCTTGTTGTTCTTTCTTTGTATTTAATCTCGAGTCCCACAAGATAGAAGGCAACTTAAATCTAAAATTTATCACATCATCCTGCAAAATAGTATGATAAGATACAATTAAACATTCGTACATGCATGTATATATATACATACCATGAAAGATGGTCTTTCTTGATTTACCTAGGTTACATTGTCGGATAAACAGGATCCAGTCCAATATTTCATAAAGTTTATCATCCACAGACCACATGATACTCTATATAGACCAATAAATTACAAAATGCTTAGTTAGATACTATATATATATACAAATAAACTCTATTAATTTTGATTGGTATAAGCAACATGAACTTTACCCATCTGTTTGCATTCTATCTGTGATCTTCTCTACAATTGGCCATGATGTAACATCGTGGTTTGACCATCTGCGATATGCAACATTTCTATATTCATCTACAAGCTTGATCTGTCTTCCTGGTCCTTTCAACTATTTTAATTAATGTAACATCGCAATATTATTTAAAAATTATATTATCGTAATCATAAGTAAAAAGAAAGAATAATCACTAACCGTAGTTTCGAGGTCTATGTGGTCTGTTATCTTGAGCCCCATCGAATCAAGTATATGTATCTCACATTTCTTTGAATCGATAACTGCTAGGTACTAGTGTAAATTTGTTATGTTAATCGGAATAAAGACCTGCAATAAACATTAATGTTTATTATCCATTAGCATTATATTTACATTGATAAATTAATTAATACCATATATGAACCACCATATTAGCTTACCATGTCAGCTTGCAAATAGTTGTCCACCCTTTTACCAAGACTATCATCTTCCTTGTAAGTTAAGACCACATTAGGGTCACCATCACGCTTAATGAGGCTAGAAATAAACGTGTTCTCTAGAAAAACCTTTCCACCTTCTCTTTGTAGTAAATGTTCCTCGTCCCTTATATAATGAATGTAAACACTAAGGACCTATATATTTTGTAATAAAAGAATACAATTAGTAGATATGAAAGCGTTAAATATATATAATTCATGCTACGTAGATAAACTTACTTCTTCATTAAGTTGCATGTCATCACGAAAAAATGCATTCCATATCATTTCTATTTAACCATGCGCTGTTGATATCCACTAAAACTTTTGTTCCCAATAATGATTTCAAATATTCATTAATTTTATGATCTTCTGCGGTACATATATAATCTACAAAAAATAGCTTTCATTCAATAATAAATTATAATAACAGTAAAACAAAAGAAGAGGCGACAAAATAAGATGTCGAAACACCTACCTTGGGGCACAATTTGAGTCGTGCTCGACTTCTTTGGTTTGTTGTGTCTAGATATTTTTACAATAATAGTGTGCTCATCATTTTGTTCAGACATATGTATATCACAAATCACAAAATACACATGATATATCAAATGAGACAAATGGTACGGAGGTATCGGGGGGTGCGGAGGTGGGCCACACCATGTGTGAAGCCCACCGTCTAAGTCCCCTCATGCACCTGTCGCTTCGAGCTCCAAAGATGCGAAGGGGTGACTGCACTCTCCAGGCCGATGGGTGCTGAGAGGGGACTTCAGAGAGGGTTCGAAGATGGTGGGACAAAGCTCTACAGCATGGAGGGTGCCCTCGAACCATCGGATCTGTGTCGAATGGTGAGGATTGTGACTACAGAGGGCAATCAGAGCCCCGAAGGCAGAGGCACATGCGAAGGGCAGCTGGAAAAGCAATAAATAAAACACATGCATGCATTCGTGCGGGGGCTTCGCAGGTGACCTCCGCACCGTTATACATACAACGTACGGTGGTGGAGGCCTCCATAAAAATATACAATTCATTAATAAAAAGCAAAAAATAAGCGAAAAATAAAATCGTTACATGTCAATCATCAAATTCTAAATGCTAAAAATAATAGGGGTGGCTTTCTACAATCAAGTCAGTCAAGCAAAAAAATAAATCCTTACATGTTTTAGAGTACAGTTTCCCAATCATTCTACAATTTGTATGGTTGAAAACTAAAAAAATAACAATATAGGATTTGTTATATATACATGTTTCGTCGCAATGTAGTAGAATAATAACAACAAAAATAATCAAACTATATATGCTGTGAAAAAACCATATGAAAAATGTCGTAGAAAAATTGTAAATCAAACATACATTTGTTCTACTACTTGGAATCGAAGGAGGGATGGATGGCAGTCGCCGGCGATGAACAGTAGCGGCTGGAGGGGAATTGTCACGCCCTGATTTAATAAAACCGGGGATTTATTGAAATTCCAAAGAAAATCAATAAACACAAGACATTCATCACACGACTGCGTACAATACGTCAATCAATCATGGTTCGTAGACCATATTAATACAAAAGTGGATAAAGGTGAAGAGAAACTAATAAAATAAAGGTCCTAGATGAACGTCTTCTTCCAGTCTCGTGCCTTGACTGGGTCACTACTCTAGACCTTCACCCTCCTCGTAGAAGACTGCCTCTGGTGGTGTAAGTCAACGGGGGTGAGCACAATCGTACTCACCAAGCCACCGAATGCAAATATAATGCAAGGTAATAACAAGGAAGGTAGTGGCTTACTTTTACGGAGAAGCACAGTTTGTAAAGCAATTAATGTAATCAAGTTTTTATTGCAGAAAAGTAAACATGCGTCATGCATCATCTTTCATCATCTTCTACCTCGAGGGGTACAGTGAGCCCATCCTCGCTCAACAGTCCTTACATGCCATGAATGACACAAACATTCACATAAAAGTCGCTCAACAGTCCCTAACCAAAGGCGAAAATGGAAAGGGGATGGTAGGGGGAGCATAAAGGTACCGGAAAATGGGGTCGACGGTGAGAGGACGAGGCCGGCGGCGAGTGGTGGTGGGGAGGAAGCTTCGGGTCTAACGGCGGTGGCTGTCTCCGGTGATATTCTCGGCCAACGGAGGAGGGGCCGATGACGGGCGGTGGATGGCAGTCCCTAAGATGTCGATGGCAAGGGAAGCGGAGGTCGGTGGCACCGGCGAGAGGTGGCCGGAGCCGAAACAGGGGAAAACCCGAAGAAAAGGAGGCGGCGGCTCGGGACGGTGTGGCTAGGGCTTCAAAGCGTGGCCTGAGCTGTGGTGGGGGTCTGGGGTTTAAAAAGGGTCGCCAGAGGTGGATAATGGAAGGCTTACCGTAGGAAACCGAGGGGGATTCCTAATTTACTCCAGCGAGCTTCCATACACGTGGTTACTTTCCATAAGCAACGGAAACACGTGGGGAAATGGGGAAGGTGATCGCCGGAGGATGGTAGTCGGGATTCCTAGCTTGATTCAGTGAATGGCGACGGCCGGCGGTGGAAAAGGCAGGGGGCGCCGGCTAAAAATGGAAGGGGAGAGATCCCCTTCCAACGAAGAAGAAGGGCCTGACAGGTGGCGCCCACCTGTCAGCGGTCGGGCGTGAAACCAACAGCGCCGACAGGTGGGTCCCTGCTGCCAGAGACCAAAGGAGGGGAGGGGTGGCTGACGAGCGGGCCAGGGTGGCAGCGGCAGAGAGGGGGCACGTGTGAGGCTGGTGGTTGGGCCGACCGAGCGCGCAGGAGAGGAGAGAGGGGGGAAGACGGCGCCGACAGGCGGGTCCCGCCTGTCGGTGGGTGTGGCTGGACTGGGCCGGGTCTAAAGGGGAATTGGGGGTTGCGGCCCAATTTCCTTAAAAATGTATTTTTGATTTAAAATAATTTCAGAAAATCAATTATTTGTTTAAGGCTTGAAGCACTACTGCTAAAATTTTGTAGAAATTCCTAAAAATATTTCTTGGCCTCTAGATTCCACCATAAATTTTTCTGGTTCAATTTGAAATATTTCTCCCTGTTTAGTTTTAATTGGGTTCTTTTAACCTTTTCTTTAATTAAATAATTCCTTTTTATTCCAAAAATTTATTTCCCTCATTTTTATTTTATTTTTTAAATTTTGGGATGTTACAATCCTATCCCCCTTACAAAGAATCTCGTCCTCAAGATTCGAAGCGAACCTCGGAAAAACTAAGGGACGGGGTTCTAAGGGTGCTCCAAATTAGGAGAAGGCGTTACATCAGAAATAGGCAAAGTGATCTCCGGAACTGGGTTGGTTGAGATCAAATTGGGAGTGTCTTCGGTCGTACCTTGGTTTTCTTGGGCGGAGATGTGGTGAACTTGAGTACGTCCCATCGGGTTTGGAACGGAGGATGACGCCTGCTTGGGGTAGGGGCACATGTTGGAGAAATGGCCTTCTTCGCGACAGTTGAAGCACACAATCGGGTTGCCATGCCTATCCCTCTTGTATCCGGTAGCTTGCACGGGAGCTCGTCCGGCTGGTGGTGCTTGGGGTGGGATGCCTGAGCTTGGCCCTCCTAGGGTGGTCTGCGGCTCGACAGGAATTGTGGCTTGAGGCGTGATCACCGGGCGTGGCTTCAACACCATTACTTGTTGTTGGCGGTAGGCGATCATTCTTCGTTTCTTCTGGTCCACCTTGTTTTGTTCGGTTTCTTGGATAATAGCTTTGTTTACCAATTTATGAAAATTGGCGAAGTCCCTGGAGACCAACTGAAGGGAGAGCTTGTCCTTCAGTCCCCGAAGAAACTTGGCTTGGCGGGCTGTGTCCGTGCACACTTCCTCAAGTGCAGAACAAGCCAACCGGTTGAATTCGTGTAGGTACTCCGTAACGGTCCTGCTCCCTTGATGCAGGTCCCGGAATTCCTGCTGCTTCTGGACTACCATGCCATCTGGAATGTGGGCGGCCCGAAACGCGGTGGTGAACTCAGCCCATGAAATTTCATGGCCCTCAGGCTGAGTCTCTCGAAAATTGTCCGACCACTCCGTGGCGGGTCCTTAGAGCTGGTGAGCGGCGAATGCCACTCGCTCCTGCTCGGAACAAGGCAGAAGGTCTATCTTCTTGCCGATGGTCCTTAGCCAGTCTCCTGCCTCCATCGGGTTGGTGGTACTGGAGAATATGGGTGGCCGGACACGCAGTAACTCTGAGAGTTGAGAGACTGGTGCCGGTGCATGGATGACCGGGCGGAGGGGAGGCTCGGGCTAATGTTGATGGAGACGGAACAACTCTACCTGCTGCTCTTGCATCTGGTTTTGTTGTTGTTGCATCTGAGTAAGCAGCGTGGCAATCAGTTGGTTTTGGTTTGCCATCATCTCTGCTAGTGTGGGATGATTGGCAACGGGGGCCTGCCGTTGGCCAGATGCTCCCCACTGAGGCAAGTTGCCCAAGGTGTTTTCATCACGCGGGGCTTCAGATCCTTGGTCGTTGGCCATCCTGAAGTTGAAGGGTTCAAAAATAAGGTGCCAATATTTAAGGGGAACTGCTATTGATTTTATTGCCCAAAATGAATATTTTGACCTAGATGCTTACATCTTTTTATTTTAATCTCTTATTTAAAGTCTACACTCACGTCTTATATTCCGACATGAGCGGCACTACAAATAAAACAATCAAAAGAGACAAACAATCGTAATCTACGTCTAAGGAAGCTCGGGGGACGACTCGATCACGGGCTCGATGGAGGTGGTCGGTGCAGGGGTGGTGGTGCTGGAGGGTCCGGCGGGAGGTGTACTGCGGGAAATCCTCTTGGGCTTCACTGTGGGAAACCGAAGCGATTTCCGCTTGCGAGGCGGAAGAGGGGCGCCCTCCTCGAGATCCTTCTTTAGTTCCTTAAGCTGCTGGCGAAGCTGTGTGGTGACGATGGCGCCCTGGCGTAGAAGTTCATTCTGACGCCTCAACTCATCCACCTCGGTGATCAGGTGATGGTTCTGCTGAACCTGGCAACGAAGATCGGCGTTCTCGCGGTTTAGGTTCTCCGACGAGTGACGGTAGAAGTCGATGGTGTCATGCTGGCTATCTGCGTCGAGGACGGCCTCCGTGTGAAGATTGTCCATAGCCTCCAACAATCTCATGGTGCGGGCGATGGCTGAGTTGCGTTGGGTAAGGAAGCTTATGTAGATGCTGCGGTGGCTCCCCGGTGTGCGCATAGGCATGAAGCGGTAGACGGTGTCGCAGAGCTGGCGGTCGTAGACCAACCTGAGCTCGGCGAGGGCCTGAAGAGCGGTGCGCTGGCTGGCCACCACGAAGGAAGGTCCTCCGACACCATGGGTGTAGAATGGAGGCTGCGTGGGGGAGGGGCGGATGATGACCGTGACCTCGCAGTAGCTCTCGTTCGCATCGGGAAAGATCCCGTGGAACGTGGGCTCATGCACGAAGCCGAGGAAGTCGACAAGCATGCGAAGCTCGCGGACGAATCCAGCCTCATCGCGTAGGGTTCCACTCATGGTATGGACTGGCATCTACAAAAGAGAGAAAATTTTTGTGAAAACTCCAGAAGATGAGAGGGTAAGTAGTTTTGTAAGAAAATATGATTAATATAAGTCCTAGGGTCAGGTCTGTTTGGCTTCCTACAGTCAAGTCGGCTCTGATACCATCTTGTCACGCCCTGATTTAATAAAACCGGGGATTTATTGAAATTCCAAAGAAAATCAATAAACACAAGACGTTCATCACACGACTGCGTACAATACATCAATCAATCATGGTTCGTAGACCATATTAATACAAAAGTGGATAAAGGTGAAGAGAAACTAATAAAATAAAGGTCCTAGATGAACGCCTTCTTCCAGTCTCGTGCCTTGACTGAGTCGCTACTCCAGACCTTCGCCCTCCTCGTAGTAGACTGCCTCTGGTGGTGTAAGTCAACGGGGGTAAGCACAATCGTACTCAGCAAGCCACTGAATGCAAATATAATGCAAGGTTAAACAAGGAAGGTAGTGGCTTACTTTTGCGGAGAAGCACGGTTTGTAAAGCAATTAATGTAATCAAGTTTTTATTGCAGAAAAGTAAACATGCGTCATACATCATCTTTCATCATCTTCTACCTCGAGGGGTACAGTCAGCCCACCCTTGCTCAACGGTCCTTACATGCCATGAATGACACAAACATTCACATAAAAGTAAACTAACTGCGAGAGGTCACACAACCCGCCCTTGACCGTGGGCTCGACTTTTCGAAAAGATTTATTACTCTAATCAGAGGTGTACTACTGTACCCACAAGGCACTCATTTCCCGCACACCGCAGTGTGTTAAATGACTCATGTCACGAGAAGCTCGTGCTAAAACCTTCAGCATGGAACGCACCAATTCGATAACACCCTCTTATAGGTTTCGTATGGTTTCCCAGTCACTTTGGGCCACGCCATACCCCCCCTTGAGCCACGTCGGTACAAGTCACCCGCAGGCTTGCCCCTTGTACCCCTCCACTATGGTGTTCCAAGTTGGTACGATCCATACCTCCAGTTAGGACTTACCCACTAGACTGGTGGTTAGTACGGAAGTGCTTTGCAACAGATCCCGCAGACAGGTTCTTATAGTGCCCCGGGTGCGACCAACCAATGCCCTAGCTTGCACCCGGAACCCACCATACTTATAACATAGCCAACTCCAACAGAATCCAGAGATGAGAATAACGGGGTAAATACATATAGTAGAATCCATCAATCTACGACTCATTCTTTTTATCCTATAGCAGTTGTGTCGGTACATTGGACACTAGCTAATATAATATTGTAGAGTGACAAGGAGTTAAGGCTCGATAAGCATGGCTTGGGTTTGCACACAAGGACGGGGATCTAAATAAATATAATGTAGGGCTTGATATTAGACTAATGCAATATTATCCTATGAGTTATAGCGATAATTTATTAAAACATGGGCTCAATGATGATCAAAATGGGGGTTGTGACTTGCCTTGATCCGCGAATAGTGAAGGTGAGACCTCGGGATAAGACTCCGGATCGTTGACGGCGTCGTAGTCTTCTCGATACGGAAAAGTAAACACAACATTCAATAAACATTCCAAAAACCAATCATACAAGCATACATGTTTTCGTTGGGTTAAGTAAAGGAGATAGGGTTTTAAGTTCTATGAATTTATTACTTAAATATTAAGATTAAGTTTTAAAGAGGTTTCTGAATTTTATAACTTGATATAAGTATTTTTCCTAAGGGGGTTTTTATTTTCCCTTTTTAGAGATGAAGTAAAAAGGTATAACATAACCTTATTATTTTTATTGTAGTAAAAATAGTGAACTTAAGTTATTAGGTCTTCTGAACTTATTATATAAGTTTTTATGATATTTTTATAAAGTGTTGAAATTTTATTATCAGAATTACTTAATTATCCTAATAGGGCTTTTATTTAATAAGATGACATAGACAAGATGAACATTCTATTTTTGTTGCCTTAAAAACAGTGAAATGGAGTCATTATATCTTCTAAAATTAATATATAAATATTTAAGGGGTTTTCTGAATTATTTGAATGAAATATTAATTAAATCCTAAAGGGGTCTTTTCTTGATTATTTAATAAGAATATTTTGTGCCAAATATACATATTGTTTTTATTGCATAAAAGTGTAGAGAATAAAAATACAAATTTTTCAGAATTGAAATGGTGAAATTTGGAGTTAATTTGAGCAAGATATGAATTTTTAAAGTTTAAGGCATTTTTCTGAATTTTTATTTAAACCAGAAACAATCTCTGGTCCACGGTGAACTGGGTTCACCGTGAACCGTTGACTGCGCGCGTGGACCAGGCACGTGGCAGCGGTTGGATCAAGATCCAACGGCTAGAGCACATGCGAGGATTTAAGTGAGATCCGCCAACCAGGATCCACTGATACCGCTTGGGCGAGATCTGAGGGCTCAGGTTAAATCCCGTGGGGTTTTAATCTGTGCCCTCCGTTCATGATCGTATGGTCCAGACGTCGTCCGGCACAGCACGAGCAGAAGGGGTTAATTACCCCCTCTTCTCCGGCTCCGGTGGAGCTCCGGCGAGCAATTCCCGGTGACGGCGAGGCCTAAGGCCCTAACCAAAGGCGAAAATGGAAAGGGGATGGTAAGGGGAGCATCAAGGTACCGGAAAATGCGGTCGACGGTGAGAGGACGAGGCCGGCAGTGAGCGGTGGCGGGGAGGAAGCTTCGGGTCCAACGGCGACGGCTGTCTCCGGTTATCTTCTTGGCCAACGGAGGAGGGGCCGATGACGGGCGGTGGACGGCGGTCACGAAGAGGTCGACGGCAAGGGCAGCGGAGGTCGGTGGCACTGGCGAGAGGCGGCCGGAGCCGAAACAGGGGAAAACCCGAAGAAAATGAGGCGGCGGCTCGGGACGGTGTGGCTAGGGCTTCAAAGCGTGGCCTGAGCTGCGGTGGGGGTCTGGGGTTTAAAAAGGGTCGCCGGAGGTGGATAATGGAAGGCGTACCGTAGGAAACCGAGGAGGATTCCTAATTTACTCTAGCGAGCTTCCATACACGTGGTTACTTGCCATAAGAGACGGAAACGCGTGGGGAAACGGGGAAGGTGATCGCCGGAGGATGGTAGTCGGGATTCCTGGCTTGATTCGGTGAATTGCGACGGCCGGCGGTGGAAAAGGCAGGGGGGCGCCGGCTAAAAATGGAAGGGGAGAGATCCCCTTCCAACGAAGAAGAAGGGCCTGACAGGTGGCGCCCACCTGTCAGCGGCCGGGCGTGAAACCAACAGCGCCGACAGGTGGGTCCCTACTGCCAGAGACCGAAGGAGGGGAGGGGTGGCTGACAAGCGGGCCAGGGTGGCAGCGGCAGAGAGGGGGCGCGTGTAAGGCTGGCGGGTGGGCCGACCGAGTGCGCGGGAGAGGAGAGAGGGGGGAAGACGACGCCGACAGGCGGGTCCCGCCTGTCGGTGGGTGTGGCTGGACTGGGCCGGGTCTGAAGGGGAATTGGGGGTTGCGGCCCAATTTCCTTAAAAATGTATTTTTGATTTAAAATAATTCCAGAAAATCAATTATTTGTTTAAGGCTTGTAGCACTGCTGCTAAAATTTTGTAGAAATTCCTAAAAATATTTCTTGGCCTCTAGATTCCACCATAAATTTTTCAGGTTCAATTTGAAATATTTCTACCTGTTTTGTTTTAATTGGGTTCTTTTAACCTTTTCTTTAATTAAATAATTCCTTTTTATTCCAAAATTTTATTTCCCTCATTTTTATTTTATTTTTTAAATTTTGGGATGTTACAGGAATCAAAAGTTGTGGAGCAGGACAAAGTCTGGACCTATTTTTGAATGGGGGACGGGGGAATTTATAGGGATCGCCAGAGATGGAAGGATGGCTTTCCAAAAATAAGCCAGTGATTGGTTGTTGAATTGCAGCGTGAAAGAGATGGAAAGGTATTCGGGAGTATGGAAAGTGTCAAGGCAGAATCTCGATTATCTTAAATGAATTCTCGAAGCCCCGCTTCACCTTCCATAAACTCTGAAGCCTCGCTTCGGTTAATTAAGTTGTTCGAGGCCCCCCTCCAAACGCACTCTCCGCTACACGCTGTGTCGAGCAAGTACGTTATGATTGCACACGATAATTGAGTCGGAGCCCCTACTAAGCCTCCAAACGTTGCAATCAGGCGCACCAACTACGCCGAAGTCCTTAGCCACTACATGCAAGGGGGGACTGATAACCGTGTGTCCGGAGTATATTCAGGTGTGCAAAGCATGCCCCGCTGTTCATGCGCTCCCAAATCAAGTGATCGAAACACCCAAGCAGGTCGTAAGCGATTCAAAGTTCGAAGCTCCCTCCGCATTTCTAAGCCACATCGTTGCATGATTGCACACACCGACTACGCCGAAGTCCCTAGCTGCTACGTGCAAGTGTGGACCAAAGGGCTCCATGCGGAGTACGCTTACAATTCATTTTTCGCGCGAAGCGTGCTTATACATTGTCATTCATCTATGTGAAGTACGAATCAATCACACATACGCCTCGTTTATTATTTTCGCGAAGTACTGAATTGATCTCATTCATACAAAAATGAAGTACAATACAATTACGAAGTATGCTTGTACACCTCGAGACAACACTACGAGAAAGCATTGTCTAAATCTAAGAAAAAGCAGGCACGAGGCCCTGACAGGTTCGACCCCTGCTTGCTTCTCTTTTGAGCAGGGCCCCTTTGGTAGGACGAAGCCCTGTCGAAGTCGGACCTCCCGTGGCCGGACCGTCCATGCCTCGAAGCTCGCAAAACTCTCCTCTTCTCTTGCAGGTCGGCCCAGGTTTGAAGTGCTGGTGGCTCCGTATCGAACACAGAAAAGTCCAATACTTCCTCGTCACGTCGCGAAGGTGCGTCCGATGGTTGGACCCCTTCGCCACCCAAGATTGTCTCAAAGCTCCTTAAGTCTGGCGAGGACGAAGAGCTCCAAAGCGGCTCCACCTTCACGGAGGCTAACAGCTCCTGGGCTACCTCGGGTATGACTTCGCCCCTAGGACCCTGCGGCATCTTAAACCGGGGGGCCTTCAAACCTAGCTAACTCGAGCACTACACAATGGTGATGGAGCGCCTCCGAATCCTCGCACTTTGACGTCAATATCCGAAGGCTGAGCCTGGGCAGGTAAAAAACACCCCCCGCATTTTCATTAATAAACTGATAAGTTTCTTACAGGCCTACGACTAGGTATTACAAAGCGAAGCCTAAAATAAATCTACACCTTCGGAGGCGGAGGGTTCGATCCCGAAGGCGGGCTCCATAGCCCTGCTCGACGCAAGTGGCTGCCCCCCTAAAGCTCGCGGACCGCTTCGCGCCCCTAGGCACTCCAAGGCTCATGAAGGCGACGCCACGCTCCGCGGACCTCGGGTGTAGGTGAGATCAGGCGAGGCCCTCCAAAGACCACTGTGTAGCGGAGGTTGCCGCCTCAAGGTGTTGGCACCCTGCTTCATGAAGGAGGTGCAACACTCCTTGGCCGGCCACTCGTCCCTCCGTTAGCGTGAAGCCTGTCACGGTTTCCTCCGTCACAGACATGGCCATTTGGAGAAATTGAAGCCACTCCCCGATCGGGTCCTGGTCGCTGAAATGCGGAGCCTGGGAGCTGGTCCCCAAGCGCCCCAGGACTCCGGTCAAGGCAGATGTAGCCTCGTTGACCCCTCGCACAACAGTGGACTGCAAGGCTTGTCGGGCTGAGCAGAGCTCAGCATTCTCCGCCGACAACCTCGCGCTATCTTCTTTTGAAGCCTGGAAAAAGGCACAATTTTGCAAATAGAATAGAAGTGTCTATTAAGGATGACAACGGATATGAAAAAAGATACTACAACACCTCCTAGACGTGTTGCACGTGTTGTACCTATGGTTCCAAATTGTTTGGCGTATTTATCATTTCTGTGCATCCAGTCGACATATGCATTTTCATAAATATTTTCCTTGTCTTGTACATTGGGTGATTGCAAAATTCCAGAAACCCTCATGCCATTTAGTGATACAATGCCCTATCCTGTTCAAGTTCAGACACCTTTAGAACATTATATGTAACAACTCTTATATTATGTATAGGAAATGTAAAGATATAGGGGTACCTGTGATATTTCCAGGACGATTGTACGAAGGTAGATCTCTATTAACAGTTGTGCCTGAAACAACCGATGATGAATAACAATTTTGTCACGAAGTATTTTCGCATCGCCTTTTATTCCTCTCATCTCCTTCCGCGTTGCTTGCCTCAGCCTTTCTTCTTGCACAATATTCCCATTGTCTCATGTTCCTATCCTCTCTCTTACGAACCTCGTCACCGCTAGGCGACACTCGTGCTCCTATATGCAGTTACATATGTCTTAGTAAAAGGCGTAACTCTGCAAAAAATAAATAGATCCCACATAGCTACCTTTGGTGAGTATGTTTGAAATATCTCCAAGCGCAGAACAGCCATCTTGGCTTCTGACCATTATGAGAGTGGTGCAAATTTGGGCATCACCTGCTAGCAGAAGCTGACGTGAGAATTAGCTGAAAAGTTTGAATAATAGACACACAACCATGGTGACGAACAATAATGGGTGATGCAAAATCGGCGGGGCTCCGAGAGGGCGATGGGGGAATCAGCGAGGTACGGGGACCGTGTAAGCCGCGGGGTTCCGAGGTGGCGACGTGGCGCGCGAAGGATACTCAGCGAGGTACAGGCAATGCGGAAGCCGCGGGACTCTGAAGGGGCGATGTGATGCGTGAGGAGGACTCAGCGAGGTACGGGGGTGCAGAAGCCGCGGGGCTCACAGGGGGCGATGGGACGCACGAGGGGGGACTCAGCGAGGTACGGTGTAACACCCCAAATTTCCTAAGAAATAAAAATATCATTTAATATAATTTCCTAGAATTATTCATTTTAGAAATGCCTTTAATGCCCTCCTTAACCTTTTTAAACTAGAACCTAGATGAAATGACTAAACCAGGGGCTGGAAAATTTTGTATATGATCCCAAGGCCAAGATATATTTTTGAGAATTTTTACAAATTTTTATCAATCTTGGAAGTAGCCCAAATATTTTAATTTATTTTCTGTAATTATTTTTATTCAGAAAGGTATTGAAACGGTAACGGGCCCTCCCCCTCCCTTTCTCTCTCTCCCGGCCGGCCCAGCCCACTCCTCCCTGCATGCCCCGTCTGACCGCTAGACCCCGCCAGTCAGTGACTCCCTCTCCCTTCGTGCACGCACCTAACAGCCCGACCCCACCTGTCGGCGCCAACCAGATCACTCCCTCGGCCGAGCCCGACCCCACCCGTTAGTCTCCTCGCTCGTGCGTTCGCGCTCGCTGGCCGGTGGCCCCCACCTGTCGGATCTGTCTTCCCCACGAGATCCGCCCCCAAATCCCCCCCTCGCCGGCCGAAACCCTAACCCCACCTCGGATTCGCTCTCGCCGGCCCCCTCCCTTTAATCCATCGACGGCATTGAATTCACCGTGTTCCCCCGACCGTTTCCCCCATTACTCCACCGCGTCATCGCCCCCGGATCGAGCGCACGCATGCAAGGCAGGTGCTCGCCGGCGTTGAAGAGAGACTTTACTCTCGGCCTCCCCCGATTACGCCCCCTCTGCCCCCGCCGACGACCCTATTTAAACCCCGGTCACCCCCTCGTCCAGCCCGCACGCCCGATCGCACTGAGCACGAACCAGAGCGCCACATTTCACGTTTTAACATCCTCACCGTCGCCTTCGCTCCGGTCGCCTCTCGCCGTCGCCAGTGACCCCCTCCACCCTAGGCGACCCCACCATTGTAACCGCGAGGACTTCACCTACATCGGCCACCCCTCCATCAACACCTGGCCTCAATGGATCGCCGTCGCTGACAAGGTCCCGAACCACTTCGCCGCCCCCTCTCGTCGCCGGCCACGCCCCGTCGACCGTTCGCCACCGCAAGGGTACCCTCGTGATCCCCGTAGTGCCCTCTTTCCGTTTTAGGCCTTAGACACGACTGTCGTCGCTCGCCGTGGCCTCTGGCCCGCTCGTCGTCGCCGGAGAAGATGACCGGCATGGGTTGAGTACCCGTGCCGTGTCGAATTTGATCCTGGCCGTGCGATCCGGATCTGACGGTACCGATTAAATCCGATGTGCGGTTTAATCTGCGCAGTCGGATCTAAGCGAATGGATATGTTTTAATCTCGTGCGTCCGTTAATTTTTAAAACCCGCATTTAATCTGGATCGTCCATCGCGTACCGCTTCGACGTTTTAATCTCAGCCGTCCACGTCAACTTAAACACCCGGCATCGCCCTCGCACGTTGGATCTGGATCCAACGGTCCAGATTGGGCCGGACCACGCGCACAGTGCGCGGGTTCACCGTGGACCCGAGGCGATTTAAATTTAAAAATAAATTCCAGAAACTGTTTTAAACTTGTAAAATTCATATCTGGCGCATTTTAACTTCAAAAATTACCATTCCAATTTCAGAAAATTTGTAATAATATCCTCTACATGATAATACAATAAAAACAATATGTTTACTTTGAATATTTCATTATTATTTAATAAAGTATTCAAATACCCTTAGGGTAAAATGCAGATTTGATTATTTAAATTGCAGCAAAATTTATATTTATTCATTCCCTGTTAGAAGATTGAAACCACTAAGTTTTCTCTGAACCCTTCATTTTAAATTAATTAGAAAACTTAAAATGAGATTACTCACATTTAAAACCCCTTTTCACAAAGGACAACATTTCATTATAATTCCTTTTAAATTATTTATAAAATCAATTTCAGAAACTTAACAACTTGATTTCCTTTAAATTAAACCAATTTAAACCTATGTGCTTGTTGTGTGGTTTTATATTGTTTAATTGAATGTTGTATTTATTTATATTGGGAAGACTACGACGCCGCCGAGGCGCCGGAATATTTCCCGGAAGTTCCTCCCTCCCCATTCGCTGAACAAGGCAAGTCACCAAACCAATCTTTTGAGCATGTTGAACCCATGTTTTATTAAACTATCGGTAAAACACATAGGATATACATGCATTAGTCAAATGAAACCCTTACAATATATTTATTTAGGATCCCCCGACCTTGATGTGCAACCCAAGCCATGCTCTCTAGCCTAAACTCCTTGTCACCATATGATTAGTATTATTAGTTAGTGTCCAATGTATTGACACGATTGCTATAGGATTAAAAATGAGTCGTAGCGATTGGTTCTACTATATGATCCCCGTTATTCTCATCTTTGGAATTCTGTCGGTGTTGGAGTTGTGGTTGTGAGTGAATCCATGGTGGGTTCCGGGTGCAAGCTAGGGCATTGGTCGGTAGCACCCGGGGCACTATAAAGACCGGTCTGCGGGATCCGTTGCAATACACTTCCGTACTAACCACAAGTCTAATAGGTAAGTCCTAACTAAGGTATGGAGTGTTCCAAACCGAGGCCACCATTTGGAGATGGGTCAAGCAGCACCTGCGGGTGGCTTGTACCGACGTGGCGCAAAAGGGGGTGCGACGTTAGCCGGGATGCGGCCCGGTGCACCGGCGAAACCTAGAGCGGGTGGTTATCGCTTGGAGCATTTCATGCTGAGGTTTTGGCATGAGTTCCCGTGGTATGGGTCATCTCGTTACACTTTGGTGTTTGGGATGAGTGTGTGCCTTGTGGGTACAGTAGTACATCTCTGATCAGAGTCATAAATCTTTTTGAAAAGCCGAGCCCATGGTCAAAGGCGGGTTGCGTGACATCCCACAGTTAGATTACTTTTGATATGTATGTGCATGATGGTTTGACATGTAAGGACTGTTGTGCGAGGAGGTAAAACGTACTCCTCGAGTTAGATGGTATTAATTATGTTCATGTTTATTATTCTGCATGATAAAATTTGACTACACTAAAAACAATAACTGAAAATGTACTTTTTCGCACTTTTAGCATTTATCCTTCCTTTGTTATTATCTTGCATTATTACTTGCATTTGTGGTGGCTTGTTGAGTACTTTTTGTACTCATACCCGTGGAACACCTTAGAGGATGCCTACTACGAAGACGGTCTGGAGTAGCGACCCATTCAAGCGAAAAGATCTTGAAGAAGGCGTTCGTCATGCATTTAAATTTTTATTATTGTTTTTATTAAACTCTGATGTAATAAATATGGTGAGAAATCAAGGGTTGGTTTCGGAGTATGATGAGTGATTGACAGAGTTTAACCTCTGGTTCGAAGGGGTACCTCCGAAGGGGGTTCGGAGGTTGGAACTCCGAAGGTGTTCGGAGGTGGTTTCACCGAAGGGTTCAGTGGTTTGGTTGCTGCAGCTGTTGCAGCGGAGTGTGCCTGTCGGAGGAGTCCGACAGTACACGATGACTGGGTTGTACCGAAGGTCTCGGTACTTTGGGCGGTACACCGGAGTGTGTGCCGAAGGTTGCTAACCCGGAGAGGTCTCCGGAGTACTGGATACACTTGTCTGCTTGTCTGTGGTGCGTAGGGGACTGCGGAGGCAACGGACGGTTCGTAGCAGGTGAACCTGGGTCAAGCGGGAGGCTTGATGCCAGTGGAGCGGGGAGCTCCGTCACGAAGGCTGTGAAGGGGTCCAGGTCGGTCCTCGGGTCGAGGTGCACCAAGTGAAGGCAGTAAGTGCGGAGCGTGGCTCCGGGTGAAGGTACTCCGAGACAAAGTCCTCGGAGGCGAGGCACTTCGAAGGTACTCCGGAAGGAGTGACTTCGGAGTTTGGTGGAACAAGTCCTCTGCGAAGGCAAGGCGTTCGAAGTGTGCTCCGGAGGGAGACATTCGAAGGTACCCGATGAAGGTCTCAGAAGTCGAGGCGCGTCGAAGGCATGGTCTGGGTGAGGCTCGTCGAGGAGTGTGCTCGGGGAGAGACACTGCGACGAAGTGCTCATGGAATGCTTCGTGCGGAGGCCTTGGACAAAGGAGGGACTTCGAAGGGTGGTACTCCGAAGGTGGGGCTTCGGAGAGACGAAGGCTTCGGAGCGAGGCTAGCTCCAGAGCGAGGTTGACTTGTGGTGCTTCGGCCATGCATGGCTTCGGTACACGGACTGACGGAGTTCAAGCTGGGAGTAGCTGCGAAGCCGTGGTGGTCCACTCCGAGGGTGTTGGTGCGAAGGCCCAAGGGCTTTGACGGCTTCGGCTCAAAACCGTCACTGTATCGGAGACTAACTTCGGTGAAGCGAAGGCCATCAGGCTCAAGGCTTCTCACCAAAGCTACCGCACCCCTCGCGTGCGAAGGGGGGCTCCGGAAAGGTCAAAGACTGCAAAAGCTGACATTGTCTGCTCTGCAAAAAGCTGACGTTGTCCCCTCTGCAAAGCTGACAGAGAAGCCTCCAGAATAAAGTTGACTACCTTTTGTACCCCTCTGTTCTGTAGAGACAAAACTGGTGTAAACCCTAGGGGTAAAGTAGTCATTTCACTTAGGGTGAATAGTGGCTATAAATATGGGGGCTGGGTAGGTAACATTCAACGCCTTGAGCATTTACTATTGAGCTCCTGTACTAGCCACCACTCTTTGTATTCATCCAGTGAGTTCTTTTACTGTGTTCCTTGTTCAAGCAGCGAAGCCCTGCTTCTGTGTTGTCCTTCTGCTTGAGCTTGTTTGCATACCTCGCTAGTTGTAGTGCACCGAAGCCTGTCTAGGCGAAGTGTGTTTTGTGCGAAGTGTGTTTTTCAGTGTGCGTTCGCTCTGTGTAACAGGAGGCGAGACCTCGCTGCTTACTAGCGAAGCCCTGATCGAAGCCCGTGTTTTTATCATGTCGAAGCTCCTAGCGGTGTCTGTTAGTGTGCGTTTAGACCTTCGGTGTACGAAGCCCAACACCAGTTGTTGTCGCTAAGTACTTGGTCGAAGTCCTCAGAGGACAGTCCACTCGTGCAAAGGGTGAAGTGTGAAGCCTGCTCGAAGCACCTTGTGTGCGGAGCCTGCACTGACTTAGCAGAGTAGATTTTTCGGGGTTGCGTGTTGAGCGAAGTCTTCTTGGCTTCGAACTTTTGCTCCTTGCGAAGCCTGTGTTCGGAGCCGTCAAAATACCTCCGAACCTGAACTTCGAAGGTTGTGTTCGAAGCCTGTTCCACAGTAGACTGTATTAAAACAGAAGGCTATTTTTAGCCTGAAATTTTAAAAGCTCCCATTCACCCCCCTCTGGTCGCCGTTTCCGGTCCAACAATTGGTATCAGAGCGGGTTAAGATCACCAGTTGACCTTAACCGGTTTTGTGATCTGTTGGCGACATGGACAGAGCAAGTAAAATTCCTCTGTTCGATGGGACTGACTTTGCATACTGGAAGGTGCGCATGGAGGCTTACTTGCTAAGCCAAGGAAATGCAATTTGGGAGATTGTGGACTCACAATAGTCCATCCCTAAGACTCGCACCTCTCAAACAGAAAAAGATCAGTATAATGCCAACTCCAAGGCTAGGAATATACTGTTCATTGGTTTGAACCGGAGTGAGTTTGATAGGGTGCAGCACCTTAGGACTGCTAGGGAGATTTGGACAACACTCACTATTTTTCATGAGGGCTCTACACAGATCAAGGCCAGGCGCCAAAGCACATACAATCAACAGTATCAGCTGTTTGTGCAGGCACCTGGTGAATCTATAGATGTCATGTTTTCGCGCTTTGATGCTATAGTGAGTAACTTGCGGTCCAACGGGATGCTTGCTTACAATGATCATGACAGGGCTATCAAGCTTCTCTATGCTCTTGACCGTAGCATATGGGAAGTAAAGATATCCATCATTGAGGAGTCCACAGGTTATGACACATTGACCTGTGATGAGCTCTTTAGCAAGCTGAAGTCCACAGAGATTGCCAAGGCATCTCTTGCAGTGCACAGAAGCTCTTTGCCACAGCCATTGGCATTGGTTTCTAGCACTAGCCGTGGCACCACTGTAGAACCGAGCACATCTGGTACTTGTGTTCTTGCAGATGGTTTTGCTTTGTCCTCCCTGGTCTCCATCACTAAGGAGCAGGTGGATACTCTGGATGATGATGAGCTTGCTCTTATTGCCAAAAGGTTCACCCGCTTTCATCAGGAGAGACGGGATCAAAGGAGAAGTGGTTTTAGTGGTTGCTTTGAATGTGGCAACACTTCTCATATTAAGGCCAATTGCCCTAAGCTCAAAAAGAGAGATGAGAGTGAGCGCCCCAAATACCACAAGAAGGAGAGGAAACCCTTTGTGAAGGGCAAGCGCGGCAAGATGGCTAAGAAAGTAGCCAAAGCCACTTCCAGAGCGTTTGTTGCTGCTCTCAGCGACATCGACACTTCCTCAACTGAGGAGTCGAGCTCTGAAGAGGAGGAGTCCCCAAGGAAGGAGGACAAGAAGGACAAGAAGGGACGAGACTTCACCGGCCTTTGCTTCATGGCCGACAGCGATCACAGCGGCGATGAGCTTGACTCATCAGAGGTACCACTATCTTCTGACCAGCTTTTGATTAAAATAGATGAACTAAATGAAGTAGTTCTTGGTCAGGATAGATTACTTGTGCAAGCCACTAGAGAAAGAAAAGACCTTAGACTTAGGCTAGAATCTGTTTCTACTGAGTATGCCATGCTTAAGTCTAGGGTTAATGATGCTGAATGTGAATCTTGTACTGGAGTCATGGGTGAGCTTGCTCAGTTGCGTTCTGTACATGCTCAAACTCTTTCTGAGCTTGAGACTGCACAGAAGCAGCTTTTGGTGGTGGATTCTAGACCTCATGATAATATTGAATGCATGAACTGTTCTTTATTGCGCGAGAGCATTAATTTACGTGATAAACATGTTCATGATTTAGAGGCTAGATTGGAGAGGGCTGGTAGTTCTAAGGATGTGCAACCTGTTTGTGACACGTGCATTACCCTTAAGGACCAGCTAGGCACTGTTAGAGAGCGAGCTGAGAACCTCATGTCTGAAAATGAATACCTTCTTTCCGTGGTTAACAAATGTACTGAGGGAAAGGGTAAGATGAATTTGCTCTTGGCCAAGACCAAGATGTGTGCTGACAGGGCAGGGTTAGCTCTAGGTTTGGGGTTTGAGAGGATTCCTACAGATAGTGGAAACAAAATTGTTTTTACCTCTCCCACTACCCTAGAGAAAGAGAGAGCTCTGTTAGACACTCTATCAGCCAAAAAGCCTACCCGAGCTCAAAAGAAAACCACTCCTCCTGCCAAGAAAATCCCTCCCAAGAAAACCACTCAGCAGAAGCCCAAGGAGCCTGTGAGAGTTGCTCCTGTGACCCATGAGAGTGCCCCTAGGAGAATTTTTCATTGTTCCTACTGTCAGCGGGCGGGTCATTTGGTTGGGTTCTGTTTTCGTCGCATCAAGGATGAGCGACGCTCTCAGGCGATGAGTTACCAGGACATGCATTACCCATCTTTAGGTATGCATGAGTCTGAGTTTTACTATCGTCCTGCTTTTGAGGCTCCTCGTACTTCTCGGAGAGGTTTTGCTCCTCGAGGTGTTCACCATGTTCCATATGGTGGTAGACCCCGGGCGAGTAGCTTTGTACCTCGTCAGAGTAGGAGACCTCGACATGTTGTTCGATCACAGCATGTAGGTAGACCTCACACTTTGCATCATTCAGATTATCATGTGCGTAGACCGTCTACTTTTACTGTGCCTACTACTCGTATCACTCAATGCTGGATGCCTCGTCATTTTTTCACTCACCCCAGCACTGAGCGATCGAGATATTCTTATCATGTGTAGGCGATAGATCGAGGCTTGGAGGGCACGTGGATCATGGACTCCGGTTGTTCGCGCCACATGACCGGAGATGCAGCATGGTTCTCCAGCCTCACCACAACCAAGCAAAGGGAACATATCACCTTCGGCAACAATAGAAGGAGTAGAGTGAAAGGTAAAGGTGTGGTAAGAATTAATTCGAATTTCACTCTCAAAGATGTTGCTTTGGTTGAAAACCTGGGATACAATTTGTTGTCTGTATCTCAGTTGCTTGATGAGGGCTTCGAAGTGTGATTCCATCGCGATACTTCGCAAGTGCTCAATTCTGATGGCGTTGTGGTATGTAAGATCTTTAGAGTTGGGAGAGTTTTTGGAGCTGATTTTTCAGAGTCATTTGGTTCTTCTCATTGTCTTGTTGCACATTCTACTTCTAAGCTTTGGAAGTGGCATAGGAGACTAGGGCATATGAGCTTTGAGTTGCTCGCTCGACTGAGTGCCCTAGGTCTGATCCGAGGATTGCCCAAGCTCAAGTTTGAGAAGAATTTAGTTTGCGCTCCTTGTCGACATGGAAAAATGATTGCCGCTTCGCATTCGCCAGTCACCACAGTGATGACTGAACAACCCGGAGAACTTCTCCACATGGACACTGTAGGTCCTTCTCGGGTTAGTTCTTTAGGCGGCAAGTGGTATGTTTTAGTCATTGTCGACGATTTCTCTCGCTACTCTTGGGTCTTCTTTCTTGCCAGCAAGGATGAAGTGTTTTCACACTTTCGGAGCTTGGCTTTGAGACTTTTCACTGAACTCCCAGGTGCATTGAAATTCATTCGAAGTGATAATGGCACAGAGTTCAAAAACAGTCTCTTTGTTGACTTTTGCATGGAGCATGGCATAGAATATCAATTCTCTGCTCCGTGGGTTCCTCAACAAAACGGTGTTGTTGAGAGGAAGAACTGCACTTTGGTTGAGATGGCTAGGACGATGCTTGATGAGCATAGGACTCCTAGAAAATTCTGGGCTGAGGCCATGAACACTGCTTGCTACATCTCAAACCGAATATTCTTGCGCTCAATTTTAAACTTGACATCTTATGAGCTGCGTTTTGGGAGACAGCCCAAGGTTACTCATCTTCGAGTTTTTGGCTGTGTTTGCTTTATCCTAAAACGTGGTAATTTGGATAAATTTGAGTCGTGTTCTTCTGACGGGATCTTTTTGGGTTACACTACACATGGTCATTCTTATCGTGTTTATAACTTGGAAACTAACACTGTCATCGAGTCATGTGATGTGACTTTTGATGAATCAACCCCCTCTGTTAGTTCTGCTCTTGAACAGGCAAATGAACACGACATGGAACAGACCTTCTTCGAAGACGAAGATCCCGGAGATTTCGAGGATGAACCCCTACTACCCTCGACATCAACCCCGAAGCTGACCCCGCTTCAACCACTTCGGCACGAGGTCCCAAAGCAACTACCTCGACATCGGTCATCTTGGACCACTCCCACGCACAAGTTGAGGGGGAGACTGCATCCCGCCGCGAGGCTCCACATCATGTTCAAAGGATGCACCCTCCCGAGCAGATCATTGGTGAGCTTGATCAAAGGGTAACACATTCTCATGCTCATTTCACTAATTCTGCTTTTGTTGCTTCTTTCGAGCCCTTAGATGTTAGTCATGCACTTTCTGATTCTAGTTGGATCAATGTCATGCATGAGGAACTTGAAAATTTTGAAAGAAATCAAGTCTGGTCATTAGTTGATCCTCCACCAAATGTTCATTTCATTGGAACAAAATGGATTTTCAAAAATAAACAAGGGGAGGATGGGACTATAGTTAGAAACAAGACTAGACTTGTAGCTCAGGGTTATTCTCAATTAGAAGGGATTGATTTTACTGAAACTTTTGCACCTGTTGCTCGCCTTGAGGCCATTAGGATTTTGCTTGCCTTTGCGACATCCCGGGGATTCAAACTCTATCAAATGGATGTCAAAAGTGCTTTTCTTAATGGCTTCATAGGTGAAGATGTTTATGTAAAACAACCCCCTGGTTTTGAAAACCCCAAGTACCCACATAAAGTCCTTAAACTTCATAAGGCTCTTTATGGACTCAAGCAGGCCCCTCGGGCTTGGTATGATAGACTTAAGTCTTTTCTGCTTGAGCGGGGGTATTTGATGGGCTCTGTTGATAAAACCCTGTTTACTCTCAAGCATGACAAAGATTTCCTCCTGGTTCAGATTTATGTGGATGATATCATCTTTGGTGGCTCTTCTCATGCTTTGGTTGCCGAGTTTGCAGATACCATGAGCAGGGAGTTCGAGATGTCCATGATGGGCGAACTTACATTTTTCCTTGGTTTGCAAATCAAGCAAAGCAAACAAGGTACCTTTGTCCACCAAACGAAGTACACCAAGGACCTGCTTAAGAAGTTTGACATGGCTGATGCGAAGCCCCTCGCCACTCCAATGGCTACATCTGTAGCATTGGATCCTGACGAAGATGGAGAAGTCGTAGATCAGAAGGAGTTCCGAAGCATGATCGGCTCCCTCCTCTACTTGACTGCTACGAGGCCGGACATACACTTCGTTGTGTGTCTGTGCGCTCGTTTTCAGGCTTCACCACGAGCTTCGCACCGCCAAGCGGTAAAGCGCATCCTAAGGTATCTCAAACATACCCTCGATTTTGGCATATGGTATTCAGCATCTTCATCTTTATGTCTTCGAGGTTATTCCGATGCGGATTTTGCTGGGTGTAGAATTGATAGGAAGAGTACCTCTGGTACTTGTCATTTTCTGGGTACTTCACTGGTTTGCTGGTCTTCCCGCAAACAGTCTAGTGTTGCACAATCGATGGCTGAGGCCGAATATGTTGCTGCAGCTAGTTGTTGCTCTCAGATTTTGTGGATGGCTTCCACTTTGCGGGATTTCGGGTTAGATTATAAGAGTGTTCCACTTTTCTATGATAACATCAGTGCTATATGTATTGCAAATAACCCGGTTCAGCACTCCAGAACCAAACACATTGATGTGCGATATCATTTTCTCAGAGATCACAATGAGAAGGGTGATATTGAACTTCAATATGTTGATACCCAACACCAGCTAGCCGATATTTTCACAAAACCCCTCGATGCTTCTCGATTTGCCTACTTGCGCGGGGAACTTGGTATTTGTCACCCTTACGGCATTTTGTGAGGGGGAGTTGTTCTTAATTGTTGTGCATATGCTCATCATGTGTGAAATTGCATTTACATCTCTTGCACTTATATGCCCGATTATAATTCATGAACTCGTGTCAGCTCAGCTCTATTTAATATATCTGAAACATTCATGTGCATGACGTTTTCTTTCCAAAATCAAATCGTGCTCACTGCTTAGTCTTGAATCTAGCATGTTTAGGCAGGACTGCTTTAGCTATCTTTTATCTGCTTGATAAGCAAGACACTTTTCTTTGGATGCTAAAAATTTGCAACTTGAAAAATTGTTCTACATATTCATGGATATTCATAAAATGCTAAACAATTTGTCCACTTAATCACAATTCCAAAAATCCATGATTTGCATGCTTCAAAATTAAAAGATCCAGGTGGGTTTGTTTGTCGCACTACCCTATAATAGACTGCTTATCATTGCACATCGGTCTGAACTGGAATTGTGTAGTGTATGCCAAAATCATTGCTTTAAGCTTCTGATGGCTTTCATGCCTAGGCTTGGCCTGATTGGAAAGTATAAGGTGGACAAACAAATAACCCCTGGCATTAAGAAAAGAACAACAAAATTCATTGTTCATCAAGTTTGCTTTCATTGCTCTATTTGAACTGGACTTGTCTGTCTAGAGTAGAACTTGACTAGCTTTGCGCAGTCCCTACTTTTACTTATCTAGTTTCCTTGACTAAGTGGTGATGCTTTTATTTCAAAAATGATAAAATCACATGTTGTCATCATGTTTTTAGAGAATGTTAAATTGAACTGAGCCCATGATCATTGGTATTACTGTTGGCATATTTTTGCTTTATATGTCTTTGCAATTCTGATCATTTCCAAGCAATGCATCTTTTACATACTCCTTGATGCTTGCATTGCCAAAGGGGGAGAAATTTTTGAGTTCTCTGTTGCAAGGGGGTACAATTAAATTACTCAGGGGGAGTTTTTATCTTGAAAAATGGGAGATTTGCCGAAGGGGCTTTTACTCTTTTGAAAAGGGGGAGGAAAATTCTTTTGTCAAGTGACATGATTTGGCTCGTTTCTGAGTTTTTATGGTCACTTGTGTGCTGAAAGTCTTTTAATTTTTCTTGAACTTGAATTTGGTTGTCAATGCACTCATCAAGGGGGAGATTGAGAAACCAAGGGTTGGTTTCGGAGTATGATGAGTGATTGACAGAGTTTAACCTCTGGTTCGAAGGGGTACCTCCGAAGGGGGTTCGGAGGTTGGAACTCCGAAGGTGTTCGGAGTTGGTTTCACCGAAGGGTTCGGTGGTTTGGTTGCTGCAGCTGTTGCAGCGGAGTGTGCCTGTCGGAGGGGTCCGACAGTACACGATGACTGGGTTGTACCGAAGGTCTCGGTACTTTGGGCGGTACACCAGAGTGTGTGCCGAAGGTTGCTAACCCGAAGAGGTCTCTGGAGTACTGGATACACTTGTCTGCTTGTCTGTGGTGCGCAGGGGACTGCGGAGGCAACGGACGGTTCGTAGCAGGTGAACCTGGGTCAAGCGGGAGGCTTGATGCCAGTGGAGCGGGGAGCTCCGTCACGAAGGCTGCGAAGGGGTCCAGGTCGGTCCTCGGGTCGAGGTGCACCAAGTGAAGGCAGTAAGTGCGGAGCGTGGCTCCGGGTGAAGGTACTCCGAGACAAAGTCCTCGGAGGCGAGGCACTTCGAAGGTACTCCGGAAGGAGTGACTTCGGAGTTTGGTGGAACAAGTCCTCTGCGAATGCAAGGCGTTCGAAGTGTGCTTCGGAGGGAGACATTCGAAGGTACCCGACGAAGGTCTCAGAAGTCGAGGCGCGTCGAAGGCATGGTCTGGGTGAGTGTCACGCCCCGATTTATCAAATCGAGACATTATTGAATTTCATAAGAAAAACAATAATCCAAGAGGCTCATCATGCGACATACGTACATCATACAGTATTCATGGCACGCAGACCATAATTATTACATCATTGTCTTTAGTAAAAGCAGCAAATAAAAATCTTTAGAAAACGGCATGACGAACTCCTTCTTCAGGATCTTTCTTCTCGACTGGGTCGCTACTCCAGACCGTCTTCATAGTAGGTATCCTCTGTGGGGTCCAACGGGTATGAGTACAAAAAGTACTCAACAAGCCACCGCAAATGCAAATAATAATGCAAGGAAATAAACAAGGAAGGATAAAGGCTAACAATGCGGAATAAAGCAGTTGCAATTGTGGCATTTAGTGTAATCATATTTTAATCATGCGGAAAGTAAACATGAGCATCATCAACATCAACTAACTCGAGGAGTACGTTTTACCTCCTCGCACAACGGTCCTTACATGACAAACAACATGCACATCCATATTCAAGTAAACTAACTGGGGGATGTCACGCAACCCGCCCTTGACCGTGGGCTCGGCTTTTCGAAAAGATTTTAGACTCTGATCAGAGATGTACTACTGTACCCACAAGGCACGCACTCATCTCAACGAGATGACCCATTTCACGGGAACTCGTGCCAAAACCTCAATATGAGATGTTCCAAGCGATAACCACCCGCTCTAGGTTTCGCCGGCGCGCCGGGCCGTATCCCGGCTAACGTCGCACCCCCTTTTGCGCCACATTGGTACAAGTCACCCGCAGGTGCAACTTGACCCATCTCCAAGTGGTGGCCTCGGTTTGGAACAACCCATACCTTAGTTAGGACTTACCCACTAGACTTGTGGTTAGTACGTAAGTGTATTGCAACGGATCCCTCAGACCGGTCCTTATAGTGCCCCGGGTGCGACTGACCAATGCCCTAGCTTGCACCCGGAACCCACCATGCATACACTCACAACCATGACTCATCACCAACAGAATTTCCAAGGATAAGAAGCAACGGGGATCATATAATAGAACCATTTTGCTACGACTCATTTTTATCCTATAGCGGCCGTGTCAATACTTTGGACACTAGCTAATATCATTAATCATATGGTGACAAGGAGGTTAGGCGAGATAGCATGGCTTGGGTTGCACATCAAGGTCGGGGGATCCTAAATAAATATAATGTAAGGGTTCATTTGACTAATGCATATATAACCTATGTGTTATAGCGATAATCAATTCAGACATGGGTTCAATATGCTCAAAAGAATTGTTTGGTGACTTGCCTTGTTCAGCGAATGGGGAGGGAGGAACTTCCGGGAAGTATTCCGGCTCCTCGACGGCGTCGTAGTCTTTTCAATAGTAATAAAGTAAAATAAATACAACATTCGATATAAACAACGTAAAATCACACAACAAGCATATGGGTTTAAGTTGGTTTGACCTTAAAGAAAAATCAGTTGTTAAGGTTCTGAATTTTATTTCATAAATAATTTAAAATGAATCAAAATGAATTATGGTTTTTCCTAAAAAGGGGTTTTAAGTGTGAATAATACTACATTAAGTTTTCTAATCAATTTAATATGGATGATTCAGAGAAAACTCAGTGGTCCTAGTGTTTAAACAGAAAGGAACAATTATATAAATTTTCTGGAGTTTAAATATTTAAATTTGCATTTTAATACTAAGGGCATTTGAATACCTATTTGAATAAACATGAAAATGTCAAAATAAACCTACTGTTTTTATTGCATAAATATGTAGAGAATAATTTTATGAATTTTCTAAAATTGAAATGGCAATTTTTAGAGTCCAAATGCATTAGATATGAATTTTACAAGTTTAAAAGCATTTCTGGAATTTTATTTTCAAATTTTAAACCTCTCGGGTCCACGGTGAGCCAGGCCCACGGTGAACCCGCGCACTGTGCGCGTGCGCCGGGTCGGTCTGGACCGTTGGATCCAGATCCAACGCGCGAGAGCGAGGCGGGAGGGTTAAGTGATAACGGACGGCCAGGATTAAAACGTGCGAAGGGGTACCACGTGGACGCACGAGATCGCCCAGCGGGTTTAAATGAAAACCGACGCGCGAGATTAAAACATACCGCTTTGACCAGATCCGACGGTGCGGATTAGATCGCGTACGTGGGCTCACGCGCGTCGTCCGATTGCGATCGTGCGGCCAGGATTGAATCCGGCACGACACGCGCTAAGGGGGCTATACCCCCCTTCGTCTCCGGCGACGGCGGGGCTCGGGTGCGGTGGCGATGGCGCCTACGAGGGGGCTAGGCCCTAGCTCTATGCGAAAACGGAAAGAGGAGGCCAAGGCGGTCACGACGGTACCTTAGGCGAGGCGAGGGGTCGACGGAGCGAGGCCGGCGACGAGGGTAGACGGCGGAGTGGTTCGGGTTCCTCGTCGGCGATGGTGTTCCGGCGGGGTTCGACGTCGGCGGAGGGGTGGCCGAGGTCGGGGTCGTTCTCGCGGTCACGTTGGTGGCGGAGGCACGGGCGGAGGTGGTCCGGTGCGGCGGCGAGCGGTGGCCGGAGGTGAATCAGAGGGTGTGCGCTAAAAAGTGAACTGCGAGTGCGCTTGTTCGGTCTCGAGGCGATTGAGCGTGGGGGTCGAACGCGGTGAAGGCCAGGGTATAAATAGTGGCGCCGGCGGGGACAGGGAGGGCGCCATCGGGGGAGGGCAGTGAGTTAACGCCGGCGAGCGGTTTCTCTGCATGCGGGCGACAGGGGGGGGGATTACGCGTGGGATTAAATGGAAAACGGGCGACGCGATCCGGGGGTTTTAATGCTGGCGAATAATGAAGGGGAGGGGACCGGCGACGAGCGGATCCGAGGGAGTAAAGGTGGCCGGCGAAGTTTGGGGCGACGGCGCGAGGTTGAAGGCGAAGCTGACAGGCGGGGGCCACTAGCCAGTGAGCGCGAGCGAGCGAGGGTGGCGCCTGACGAGTGGGGCCGGGGTGTCGGGTTCGCGCGCGAGGGGAGGGATTCGGCGCCGACAGGTGGGACCGGGTTGTCAGCCAGAGGGGAGCGCGGTAACGGGCTGGGCCGGCCGGGAGAGAGAGAAGGGAGGGGGAGGAGCCCAATACTGTTCTAAAACATTTCTAAATAAAAATAATTCCAGAAATTAGGTTAAAATATTAGGGCTACTTCCAAGGTTGATAAAAATTTATAAAAATTCTCAAAATTATCTTTTGGCCTTAGGATCATATACAAAAAGTTTCACCTCCTAATTTGGTCATCTACTCTATGTTGTAGTTCAAAAGGGTATGAAGAGGTATTTAAGTTATTTTCAGAAATAATAATTCCAAGAAATTGAATTTAATAATATTTTTATTGTTTTGAAAAATTGAGGTGTTACAAACCTATCCCCCTTACAAGAATCTCGTCCTCGAGATTGGAACGCTACTCGAATAGCTCGGGGTATTGGGCTTTCAGCTCGTCTTCTTTTTCCCAAGTGGCTTCTTCTGCGGGATGGTTGTTCCATTGGACTTTGCAGAAGCGGACGACGCGACTTCTGGTTACTCTTTCCTTGGTTTCCAAGATCTTGATGGGCCTCTCTATGTAGGTCAAGTCTTCTTGGACATTGAGCTGCTGAAGGTCGGCTTGCTCGGTGGGCACACGGAGACACTTCTTCAGCTGCGAGACATGGAACACATCATGAACGCCTGCCAAGGATGGGGGCAGTTCAAGTTGATATGCCACTTCTCCTTGTCGACGGAGGATCTGGAAAGGTCCGACGTAGCGGGGTGCTAGTTTGCCTTTCATGTTGAACCTTTGAGTGCCACGGAGGGGAGTGACTCGGAGGTAGACGTAATCGCCCTCCTCAAAGGCTAGATCTCTTCGACGGTTATCGGCGTAGCTCTTTTGCCTGGATTGGGCTGCCTTCAGTCGGTCTCTTATGATCTTAACTTTCTCTTCGGCTTCTCTCAATAAATCTGTCCCAAACAGTTGTGACTCTCCGGTTTGATCCCAGAGCAACGGCGTTCTGCACTTACGCCCATAGAGTGCTTCGAACGGGGACATTTGCAGGCTGGCTTGATAGCTGTTGTTGTAGGAGAACTCTGCATAAGGTAAGTTCTTGTCCCACATTCCGCCAAAGTCTAGAGCACAAGCTCTAAGCATATCCTCCAATATCTGGTTGACCCTTTCGGTCTGACCGTCGGTCTGTGGATGATAGGCGGTGCTAAAGTTCAGCCGGGTGCCGAGTTCCTCTTGAAGGTTCTTCCAAAACTTGGAGGTAAACTGACTCCCGCGGTCAGATACGATCTTCTTAGGAACTCCGTGGAGGCACACGATACGGGTCATATACAACTCAGCCAACTTGGCGACGGTGTAAGTTGTCTTGACCGGAACGAAGTGGGCTACCTTGGTGAGTCGATCAACGATCACCCAGATAGAATCATGACCAGCTTGGGTCCTGGGCAGTCCCGTGATGAAGTCCATTCCTATCTCTTCCCACTTCCATTCAGGGACTTTGAGAGGTTGAAGAAGTCCGGCAGGTCTCTGATGCTCTGCCTTGACTCGCCGGCATGTGTCGCACTTGGCCACATACTCAGCTATCTCTCTCTTCATACTGACCCACCAATATTTTTCCTTCAGGTCTTGGTACATCTTTGTACTCCCGGGGTGAATGGAGTATAGTGTATCGTGGGCTTCTTGAAGGATGAGGGTCTTCAGCTCTGGTTGATTGGGTACGCATACTCGGTTTCCGAACCAGATGGTACCATGCTCATCTTCGGAAAATCCGGGGGCTTTACCCTTCCTCATGTTTTGCTGGATCGCTTGGATATCCGGGTCTTCCTTCTGCTTCTCTCGGATCTGGTCTATTAAGACAGGCCGAGACTCCAAGGCAGCGAGGTACTCATGAGTAGTGATCCCTAGATTTAGCCTTTCCATCTCCTTATACAGTAAAGGAGCTTGGTCCTGAACCATGATGGCGTTGCAGTACCCTTTTCGACTGAGGGCGTCTGCCACCACATTCGCTTTGCCCGGATGATAATGGATGCCCAAGTCGTAATCCTTGATCAGTTCCAACCATCTCCTTTGCCTGAGATTCAGATCTGGTTGGGTGAATATGTACTTGAGGCTCTTGTGGTCGGTGAAGACCTCACACCGATTCCCCACAAGGTAATGTCTCCATATCTTCAAGGCATGAACCACGGCTGCTAGTTCCAGGTCGTGAGTTGGGTAGTTCAGCTCATGTGGTCTCAACTGCCGGGAGGCGTAGGATACCACCTTCCCTTCTTGCATTAAGACGCATCCCAATCCTTGACGAGAGGCATCACAGTAGACGTGGAAGTCTTTCCGGATGTCTGGCAGAGTCAGAATAGGGGCTGACACGAGCTTCTTCTTGAGAGTCTGGAAGCTCTCTTCGCAGTCGGGGGTCCAATCAAACTTCACCTCTTTTTGCAGAAGTCTGGTCATCGGCTTGGCGATCTTGGAAAAATTCTCGATAAACCGGCGATAGTACCCGGCCAATCCGAGAAAACTCCGGATCTCGGTCACGGTCGTTGGCTGTAGCCAGTTGGTTACCGCTTCAACGGTGGTTGGGTCCACTGCTATTCCTCCGGCAGATATGACATGGCCGAGGAATTTCACCTCAGACGACCAAAATTCGCATTTGCTGTATTTGGCGTATAGTTGCTGCTCCCTTAGCTTTCCGAGGGTCAGACGGAGGTGAGTCTCGTGTTCTTCCTTGGTCTTGGAGTAAACGAGGATATCGTCGATGAATACCACGATGAACTTGTCCAAGAACTCCATGAATACATTGTTCATCATGTTCATGAAGAAGGCCGGGGCATTCGTGAGTCCGAACGACATCACGGTGTACTCGTAGAGTCCATAACGGGAGGTGAAGGCAGTCTTGGGTATATCTTCCTCCCTGATCCTTAACTGGTGATAACCTGACCTGAGGTCGATCTTGGAAAACACCGAGGATCCTTTCAGCTGATCGAACAGGTCGTCGATCCGAGGCAATGGGTACTTGTTCTTGATGGTTACGTCGTTCAAGGCTCTATAGTCCACGCACATCCTTTTGGTCTTGTCCTTCTTCATGGCAAATATGACCGGTGCACCCCAGGGTGAGGTACTCGGTCGGATGTAACCTTTCTGCTCGAGGTCTTCGATGTTGCTCTTGACTTCGGCTAGTTCATTGGCGGCCATTCGGTATGGGCGCTTGGAGATTGGAGTGGTCCCCGGGACAAGCTCGATTCTGAATTCGATGTCCCGTTTGGGAGGCATTCCTGGCAGATCTTCGGGGAAAACATCTGCAAACTCCTTGACTATTGGCACCTCTTCAAGAGCTATCGAGCGAAGGGATGCTCCGAGTGGCTTGCGACTGGTCATACGGAAGGTAACGACTTCGCCTTCTGGGTTGGTCACCGTGACGGATTTGTTGGCACAGTTGATCACACCTTTATGCTTCATCAACCAATCCATCCCTAGGATGAAATCAAGCCCGGTGCATTGGATGAGAACTGGCTCGGCTCGAAACAATACTCCTAGGATCTCAATGTGAACCTTAGGGCTATATAAGCGGGCTAAGGTCTTGTTGCCGGGAGTAGTAATAACCATGGGTGTGGGTAGCGGAAGTACGTCCAGTCCATGTGATTTTACGAAATCCTCGGAGACGAAGGAGTGTGTCGCTCCAGAGTCAAACAATATTAAGGCCGGTACGGAATTCACAGTAAACGTACCGAGCACGACTTCTGGCGCCTCCTGAGCTTCCTCCGCGTTGACGTGGTTTACGCGGGCTCGCACCGCCTGGTTGGGCGCCGCGCCTTGGGGCCGTTTGGGGTGGGGACACTGGTGGGAGTAGTGCCCCTCCTTGCGGCAGTTGAAGCAGACGACCGGCCTTCCTTGGCGATCCCTCAAGATCGGGGTTTTGGCGGCCGGTGCGGGCTGAGCGGCCGGAGCTGGTGGAGCGGGGCGAGGATGCCCGGCGTTGGATCCACCGGCTGCATGCGGTGGCCTGTAGGCGGGCCGAGGATGGTAGGCGGGTGCTGGTGGCGGAGGGACGAAGCGGGGCCTCTGAGTGTTCGCCTGCTGGTGCTTGAAGGCGATCATCTTCCTCTTTTTGAGGTCCAGCTTGTTCTGCTCAGTCTCTTGGATGAGCGCTTTATTGACAAGCCGCTGGAAGTCGGCGAAGTCGGCGGCGACGAGCTGGATGGACAGCTCATCCTTAAGTCCCCTGAGGAACTTGGCTTGGCGGAGGGCGTCGGTGCGCACTTCCTCCGGTGCGTAGCGTGCGAGGCGGTTGAACTCATGGAGGTACTCCATGACAGTCCGGTTGCCTTGTTGCAGGTCGCGGAACTCCTGCTGCTTGACCGCGATGACACCGGCGGGGACGTGGGCGGCGCGGAAGGCGATGGTGAACTCCGCCCAAGTCACCATGTGGCCCTCCGGCTGGGACGCACGGTAGTTGTCCCACCATTCAGCGGCGGGACCCTGGAGTTGATGAGTGGCGAAGGCCACTCGCTCCCGGTCTGTGCAGGGGAGGAGGTCGAGCTTCTTCTCGATGGTGCGGAGCCAATCTCCGGCCTCCATCGGGTTGGTCGTGCTCGAGAAGACGGGCGGGCGCACACGCAAGAACTCGGAGAGTTGCGGAGCGGCCGCGGGTGCTGGTGCGCGAGGGGCGGGCTCCCCATTCTGCAGACGGTCCAACTGAGCCTGTTGGTGCTGCATTTGGGTGAGGAGGGCGGTGATCAGGTGATTCTGGTTTGCCATCATTTCCGCCAAGGTGGGGTGGTTGGCGGAAGGCGACCCAGACTGACGTGGGCCTGTCGCACCCCAGTGAGGTACAACTCCCTCAGGTGCATCTCGGCTCCCTCCTGCTCCGTTGTTGGAGCCGGTGTTCTGGTGGTCGGCCATCTTCTGAATATGCATAGTCATAAGACAAACGAATTGACAAAACAATGTACGATAATAGCTCCATCTCATAAATAATTTCAGTGGTAAAATGTTCATTACAATCAAGTTCTTATTCTACCCAAGACACACTCGTCATGGGTAGCACCACATACGAATTTTTATTTTTAAACTAGCGACTCCTACGCCTACTCGCCACCGGAGGCAGTCTCCGTGCTCTCGGAACCACGAATGCGCGGCTCCGAAGGGACGGTGGGCTCGAGAAAGTTCTCGATGATAGGGTCGGAGACGAGGCCGGGGCGTGGTGCAGGGATGCTGGCGGTAGATGGTCCGGCGGTGGAGGGGTGAGGTGGGATCCGCTTGGGGCGAGGGACGGGCTCACGGATGGGCTTCCTCTTCCTCGGAAGGAGAGGGACCATCTCAGCGATGTCCTTCTGCAGCTGCATGATCTTGCGCTGCAGCTCGCCGTTCTGCTGGATCAAGTTCTTCGTCTCTCCACGAAGAAACTCGACCGCCTCATGGTGTTCGTCGGCGTCGAGCACCGCCTCAGTATGGAGATCATCCATAGCCTGTAGAAGACGTGACTGCCGGGCCATGGCTGGATCACGCACGGAGTGAACTCCGTGGTAGATACTGCGGTGGGCGCCGGGAGTACGCTTCGGCACAAGCCGGAAGGATGTGTTCTGAAGACGATCGTCGTAGATCATCCTCAGCTCCATGAGGGCCTGGAGGGCGACTCGTTGGCACGCGACGTCGAAGGTCGGGCCTCCAAGTGCTGTAGTGTAGGGCGGCAGATGCTCTCCGGAGCCGTGGACGGTGAGGGAGACGTCGCAAGGCCCGGCGAATTCTTCCAAGTAGATCCCTTGGAATTCGGGTTCGAAGAGGAACCCGAGGAATGTGAGCATCATCCGGAGTTCCCTGACGAAGCCCTCAAAGTGTCGGCAGAAGCTTTGAACCCGGTAGACTGGCATCTACAAAACAGCAAGTTGAATAAAAGTGAGGAGAGGAACAAAATTTGTAAATTAGATTTTTGAGAAATAATTTCCTATGGTCCGAGGCTAGGCGGGTCTGTTTGGCTTCCTACAGTCGAGTCGGCTCTGATACCATCTTGTCACGCCCCGATTTATCAAATCGAGACATTATTGAATTTCATAAGAAAAACAATAATCCAAGAGGCTCATCATGCGACATACGTACATCATACAGTATTCATGGCACGCAGACCATAATTATTACATCATTGTCTTTAGTAAAAGCAGCAAATAAAAATCTTTAGAAAACGGCATGACGAACTCCTTCTTCAGGATCTTTCTTCTCGACTGGGTCGCTACTCCAGACCGTCTTCATAGTAGGTATCCTCTGTGGGGTCCAACGGGTATGAGTACAAAAAGTACTCAACAAGCCACCGCAAATGCAAATAATAATGCAAGGAAATAAACAAGGAAGGATAAAGGCTAACAATGCGGAATAAAGCAGTTGCAATTGTGGCATTTAGTGTAATCATATTTTAATCATGCGGAAAGTAAACATGAGCATCATCAACATCAACTAACTCGAGGAGTACGTTTTACCTCCTCGCACAACGGTCCTTACATGACAAACAACATGCACATCCATATTCAAGTAAACTAACTGGGGGATGTCACGCAACCCGCCCTTGACCGTGGGCTCGGCTTTTCGAAAAGATTTTAGACTCTGATCAGAGATGTACTACTGTACCCACAAGGCACGCACTCATCTCAACGAGATGACCCATTTCACGGGAACTCGTGCCAAAACCTCAATATGAGATGTTCCAAGCGATAACCACCCGCTCTAGGTTTCGCCGGCGCGCCGGGCCGTATCCCGGCTAACGTCGCACCCCCTTTTGCGCCACATTGGTACAAGTCACCCGCAGGTGCAACTTGACCCATCTCCAAGTGGTGGCCTCGGTTTGGAACAACCCATACCTTAGTTAGGACTTACCCACTAGACTTGTGGTTAGTACGTAAGTGTATTGCAACGGATCCCTCAGACCGGTCCTTATAGTGCCCCGGGTGCGACTGACCAATGCCCTAGCTTGCACCCGGAACCCACCATGCATACACTCACAACCATGACTCATCACCAACAGAATTTCCAAGGATAAGAAGCAACGGGGATCATATAATAGAACCATTTTGCTACGACTCATTTTTATCCTATAGCGGCCGTGTCAATACTTTGGACACTAGCTAATATCATTAATCATATGGTGACAAGGAGGTTAGGCGAGATAGCATGGCTTGGGTTGCACATCAAGGTCGGGGGATCCTAAATAAATATAATGTAAGGGTTCATTTGACTAATGCATATATAACCTATGTGTTATAGCGATAATCAATTCAGACATGGGTTCAATATGCTCAAAAGAATTGTTTGGTGACTTGCCTTGTTCAGCGAATGGGGAGGGAGGAACTTCCGGGAAGTATTCCGGCTCCTCGACGGCGTCGTAGTCTTTTCAATAGTAATAAAGTAAAATAAATACAACATTCGATATAAACAACGTGAAATCACACAACAAGCATATGGGTTTAAGTTGGTTTGACCTTAAAGAAAAATCAGTTGTTAAGGTTCTGAATTTTATTTCATAAATAATTTAAAATGAATCAAAATGAATTATGGTTTTTCCTAAAAAGGGGTTTTAAGTGTGAATAATACTACATTAAGTTTTCTAATCAATTTAATATGGATGATTCAGAGAAAACTCAGTGGTCCTAGTGTTTAAACAGAAAGGAACAATTATATAAATTTTCTGGAGTTTAAATATTTAAATTTGCATTTTAATACTAAGGGCATTTGAATACCTATTTGAATAAACATGAAAATGTCAAAATAAACCTACTGTTTTTATTGCATAAATATGTAGAGAATAATTTTATGAATTTTCTAAAATTGAAATGGCAATTTTTAGAGTCCAAATGCATTAGATATGAATTTTACAAGTTTAAAAGCATTTCTGGAATTTTATTTTCAAATTTTAAACCTCTCGGGTCCACGGTGAGCCAGGCCCACGGTGAACCCGCGCACTGTGCGCGTGCGCCGGGTCGGTCTGGACCGTTGGATCCAGATCCAACGCGCGAGAGCGAGGCGGGAGGGTTAAGTGATAACGGACGGCCAGGATTAAAACGTGCGAAGGGGTACCACGTGGACGCACGAGATCGCCCAGCGGGTTTAAATGAAAACCGACGCGCGAGATTAAAACATACCGCTTTGACCAGATCCGACGGTGCGGATTAGATCGCGTACGTGGGCTCACGCGCGTCGTCCGATTGCGATCGTGCGGCCAGGATTGAATCCGGCACGACACGCGCTAAGGGGGCTATACCCCCCTTCGTCTCCGGCGACGGCGGGGCTCGGGTGCGGTGGCGATGGCGCCTACGAGGGGGCTAGGCCCTAGCTCTATGCGAAAACGGAAAGAGGAGGCCAAGGCGGTCACGACGGTACCTTAGGCGAGGCGAGGGGTCGACGGAGCGAGGCCGGCGACGAGGGTAGACGGCGGAGTGGTTCGGGTTCCTCGTCGGCGATGGTGTTCCGGCGGGGTTCGACGTCGGCGGAGGGGTGGCCGAGGTCGGGGTCGTTCTCGCGGTCACGTTGGTGGCGGAGGCACGGGCGGAGGTGGTCCGGTGCGGCGGCGAGCGGTGGCCGGAGGTGAATCAGAGGGTGTGCGCTAAAAAGTGAACTGCGAGTGCGCTTGTTCGGTCTCGAGGCGATTGAGCGTGGGGGTCGAACGCGGTGAAGGCCAGGGTATAAATAGTGGCGCCGGCGGGGACAGGGAGGGCGCCATCGGGGGAGGGCAGTGAGTTAACGCCGGCGAGCGGTTTCTCTGCATGCGGGCGACAGGGGGGGGGATTACGCGTGGGATTAAATGGAAAACGGGCGACGCGATCCGGGGGTTTTAATGCTGGCGAATAATGAAGGGGAGGGGACCGGCGACGAGCGGATCCGAGGGAGTAAAGGTGGCCGGCGAAGTTTGGGGCGACGGCGCGAGGTTGAAGGCGAAGCTGACAGGCGGGGGCCACTAGCCAGTGAGCGCGAGCGAGCGAGGGTGGCGCCTGACGAGTGGGGCCGGGGTGTCGGGTTCGCGCGCGAGGGGAGGGATTCGGCGCCGACAGGTGGGACCGGGTTGTCAGCCAGAGGGGAGCGCGGTAACGGGCTGGGCCGGCCGGGAGAGAGAGAAGGGAGGGGGAGGAGCCCAATACTGTTCTAAAACATTTCTAAATAAAAATAATTCCAGAAATTAGGTTAAAATATTAGGGCTACTTCCAAGGTTGATAAAAATTTATAAAAATTCTCAAAATTATCTTTTGGCCTTAGGATCATATACAAAAAGTTTCACCTCCTAATTTGGTCATCTACTCTATGTTGTAGTTCAAAAGGGTATGAAGAGGTATTTAAGTTATTTTCAGAAATAATAATTCCAAGAAATTGAATTTAATAATATTTTTATTGTTTTGAAAAATTGAGGTGTTACAGTGAGGCTCGTCGAGGAGTGTGCTCGGGGAGAGACACTGCGACGAAGTGCTCATGGAATGCTTCGTGCGGAGGCCTTGGACAAAGGAGGGACTTCGAAGGGTGGTACTCCGAAGGTGGGGCTTCGGAGAGACGAAGGCTTCAGAGCGAGGCTAGCTCCAGAGCGAGGTTGACTTGTGGTGCTTCGGCCATGCATGGCTTCGGTACACGGACTGACGGAGTTCGAGCTGGGAGTAGCTGCGAAGCCGTGGTGGTCCACTCCGAGGGTGTTGGTGCGAAGGCCCAAGGGCTTTGACGGCTTCGGCTCAAAACCGTCACTGTATCGGAGACTAACTTCGGTGAAGCGAAGGCCATCAGGCTCAAGGCTTCTCACCAAAGCTACCGCACCCCTCGCGTGCGAAGGGGGGCTCCGGAAAGGTCAAAGACTGCAAAGGCTGACATTGTCTGCTCTGCAAAAAGCTGACGATGTCCCCTCTGCAAAGCTGACAGAGAAGCCTCCAGAATAAAGTTGACTACCTTTTGTACCCCTCTGTTCTGTAGAGACAAAACTGGTGTAAACCCTAGGGGTAAAGTAGTCATTTCACTTAGGGTGAATAGTGGCTATAAATATGGAGGCTGGGTAGGTAACATTCAACACCTTGAGCATTTACTGTTGAGCTCCTGTACTAGCCACCACTCTTTGTATTCATCTAGTGAGTTCTTTTACTGTGTTCCTTGTTCAAGCAGTGAAGCCCTGCTTCTGTGGTGTCCTTCTGCTTGAGCTTGTTTGCATACCTCGCTAGTTGTAGTGCACCGAAGCCTGTCTAGGCGAAGTGTGTTTTGTGCGAAGTGTGCTTTTTAGTGTGCGTTTGCTCTGTGTAACAGGAGGCGAGACCTCGCTGCTTACTAGCGAAGCCCTGATCGAAGCCCGTGTTTTTATCATGTCGAAGCTCCTAGCGGTGTCTGTTTGTGTGCGTTTAGACCTTCGGTGTACGAAGCCCAGCACCAGTTGTTGTCACTAAGTACTTGGTCGAAGTCCTCAGAGGACAGTCCACTCGTGCAAAGGGTGAAGTGCGAAGCCTGCTCGAAGCACCTTGTGTGCGGAGCCTGCACTGACTTAGCAGATTAGATTTTTTGGGGTTGCGTGTTGAGTGAAGTCTTCTTGGCTTCGAACTTTTGCTCCTTGCGAAGCCTGTGTTCGGAGCCGTCAAAATACCTCTGAACCCGAACTTCGAAGGTTGTGTTCGAAGCCTGTTCCGCCGTAGACTGTATTAAAACAGAAGGCTATTTTTAGCCTGAAATTTTAAAAGCTCCCATTCACCCCCCCTCTGGTCGTCGTTTCCGGTCCAACATATGGTCTGCGTACCATGAATACTGTCGTATGTACGATTATCGCATGATGAACCTCTTGTATTATTGTTTTTCTTACGAAATTCAATAATGTTCTGATTTCGTGAAATCGGGGCGCCCGCAAGATGGTATCATAGCCGACTTGACTGTAGGAAGCCAAACAGACCCACCTAGCCAATAGCTGCAGAAAATTATTTCTCGAAAACCTACTTTACAAACTTTGTTCCTCCCCTCACTTTTCTTAAACTTGTTGTTTTGTAGATGCCTGTCTACCAAGTCCACAGCTACTGCTACCACTACGAGGCTTCGTCCGGGAGCTCCGTATGATGCTTACATTCCTAGGGTTCCTCTTCGAGCCCGAATTCCAGGGGGTGTACCTGGAGGAATTCGCCGGGCCTTGTGATGTCTCCTTCACCGTCCACGGCTCCGGAGAGCACCTGCCGCCCTACACCACCGCGCTTGGGGGCCCGACTTTCGACGTCGCGTGCCAACGCGTCGCTCTCTAGGCTCTTATGGAGCTGAGGATGATCTATGATGATCGTCTTCAGAACTCGTCCTTCCGGCTTGTGCCGAAGCGCACTCCCGGCGCCTATCGTAGCATCTACCTCGGAGTTCACTACGTGCGTGATCCGGTCATGGCCCGATAGTTGCGTCTTCTTCAGGCTATGGACGACCTCCATACTGAGGTGGTGCTCGACGCCGATGAGCACCATGAGGCAGTTGAGTTTCTTCGTGAGGAGACGAAGAACTTGATCCAACAGAACGGCGAGCTATAGCGCAAGATCATGCAGCTGTAGAAGGACATCGCGGAGATGGTTCCCCTCCTCCCAAGAAAGAGGAAGCCCATCTGTGAGCCCGCCCCTCGCCCCAAGAGGATCCCACCACACCCCTCCACCACCGGACCATCCACCACCAGCGCCCCTGCACCACGCCCTGGCCTCGTCTCCGACCTGATCATCGAGAATTTTCTCAAGCCCACCATCCCTCGGGAGACGCGTGCTCGTGGTTCCGAGAGCACGGAGACCGCCTCTGGTGGCGAGTAGGCGCTAGTTACCGCTGTTTTAGTTAAAATAATTTTGTATGTGGTGCTATCTACAACAACTTGTGTTGTAGGTAGAATAAGAGCTTGATTGTAATGAACACTTTTTACCACTTGGTTTATATGCATGAGCCTTATGAGCTATTTTTGATTGTATTATTGTTTCATCATCTTTCTGCCTTATAACATCGTGTATTCAGAAGATGGCCGACCACCAGAACACTGGTTCCAACAACGGAGAAGGAGGAAGTCGTGACGCGTCCGAGGGTGTTGTACCCAACTGGGTGCAACGGGCCCACGATAGTCTGGGTCGCCATCCGCCAACCATCCCACCTTGGCGGAAATGATGACGAACTAGAACCAACTAATCACCGCCCTCCTCACTCAAATGAAGCACCAACAAGCTCAGTTGGACCGTCTGCAAAATGGGGAGCCTGCCCCTCGTGCACTAGCACCCGCACCCGCTCCCCAACTCTCGGAGTTCCTGCGTGTGCGCCCGCCCATCTTCTCTAGCACCACCAACCCCATGGAGGCCGGAGATTGGCTCCGCACCATCGGGAAAAAGCTGGACCTCCTCCCCTGCACCGACCGGGAGCGAGTGGCCTTCGCCACTCACCAGCTCCAGGGTCCCGCCATGGAGTGGTGGGACAACTACCATGAGTCCCAGCCCGAGGACCACGTGGTGACCTGGGCGGAGTTCGCTATAGCCTTTCATGCCGCCCACGTCCCTGCCGGAGTTATCACGGTGAAACAGCGGGAGTTCTGCGACCTGCAGCAGGGCAACCGGACCGTCATGGAGTATCTCCATGAATTCAACCGTCTGGCACGCTACGCGCCAGAGGAATTGTGGACCGACGCCCTCCGCCAGGCTAAGTTCCTCCGAGGACTTAAAGATGAGCTGTCCATCCAGCTCGTCGCCACCGACTACGCCGACTTCCAACGGCTAGTAAATAAAGCGCTCATCCAAGAGACTGAGCAGAACAAGTTGGACCTCAAGAATAGGAAGATGATTGCCTTCAAGCATCAACAGGTGAATTCCCAGAGGCCCCGCTTCGTCCCTCCACCACCAGCGCCCGCCTACCATCCTCGGCCCGCCTACAGGCCACCTCACGCCGTCGGTGGATCCAATGTCGGGCATCCCCGCCCCGCTCCACCAGCTTCGGCCGCTCAGCCGACGCCCGCCGCCAAGGCCTCGGTCTTGAAGGATCTCCAAGGGAGGCCAATCGTCTGCTTCAACTACCGGAAGGAAGGGCACTATTCGCACCAGTGTCCTCACACCAAGCAGACCCAAGGCATGGCACCCAACCAGGCGGTTCGTGCCCGCGTTAATCACATCACCGCGGAGGAAGCTCTGGAGGCTCCCAAAGTCGTACTCGGTACGTTTACCGCAAATTCCGTACCAGCTATGATTTTATTTGACTATGGAGCAACACATTCTTTCATCTCGGAAGATTTTGTGAAAACCAATGACTTGGACGTGCTCCCTCTATCCGTCCCCATGATGATTGCCACTCCAGGCAATAAAACCTTAGCCCACTTATACAGTCCTAAGGTTATGATAGAGATCCAAGGAGTATTGTTCTGGGCCGAGCCAGTCCTCATAAAGTGCACCGGACTCGACCTCATCCTAAGGATGGATTGGTTGATGAAGCACAAGGGAGTGATCGACTGTGCCAACAAGTCTGTATCCGTGACCAACCTCGAAGGCGAAGCCGTCACTTTTCGGATGACCAGCCGCAAACCACTTGAAGCGTCCCTCCATTCGCTAGCCCTTGAAGAAGTGCCCATAGTCAAGGAGTTTATGGACGTTTTCCCAGAGGACCTACCAAGAATGCCTCCCAAGCGAGACATCGAATTCAGAATCGAACTTGTCCCCGGGACCACTCCAATCTCCAAGCGCCCATACCGGATGGCCGCCAATGAATTAGCCAAAGTCAAGAGCAACATCGAAGACCTGGAGCAGAAAGGATACATCTGACCGAGTACCTCACCCTGGGGTGCACCGGTCATCTTGTCCATGAACTACCCAACCCACGACTTGGAGTTAGCAGCCATGGTTCATGCCTTGAAAATATGGAGACATTACCTTGTGGGGAATCGGTGTGAGGTCTTCACCGACCACAAGAGCCTCAAGTATATATTCACCCAACCAGACCTGAACCTCAGGCAAAGGAGATGGTTGGAACTGATCAAGGATTACGACTTGGGGATCCATTATCATCCAGGCAAGGCAAATGTGGTGGCAGACGCCCTTAGTCGAAAAGGGTACTACAATGCCATCATGATTCAGGACCAAGCTCCTTTGCTATACAAGGAGATGGAAAGGCTGAATTTAGGGATCACCACCCGAGCGTACCTCACTGCCTTGGAGTCTAGGCCTGTCTTAATAGACCAGATCCGAGAAAATCAGAAGGAAGACCCGGACATCTTGGAGATCCAGCAGAACATGCGAAAGGGTAAAGCCCCCAGATTTTCCGAGGACGAGCATGGTACCATCTAGTTCGGAAACCGGATATACGTACCCGACAAGCCTGAGTTGAAGACCCTCATCCTTCAAGAAGCCCATGATACTCTATACTCCATTCATCCCGGGAGTACCAAGATGTATCAAGACCTGAAGGAAAATATTGGTGGGTCAGCGTGAAGAGGGAAATAGATGAGTATGTGGCCAAGTGCGACACATGCCGGCGAGTCAAGGCAAAGCATCAAAGACCTGCTGGACTTCTTCAACCCCTCAAGGTCCCCGAATGGAAGTGGGAAGAGATAGGAATGGACTTCATCACGGGACTGCCCAGGACCCAAGCTGGTCATGATTCTATATGGGTGATCGTCGACCGACTCACCAAGGTAGCTCACTTCATCCCCGTCAAGACAACTTACACTGTCGCCAAGTTGGTCGAGTTGTATATGACCCGGATCGTATGCCTTCACGGAGTTCCTAAGAAGATCGTATCTGACCGTGGGAGTCAGTTTACCTCCAAGTTTTGGAAGAACCTTCAAGAGGAACTCGGCACCCGGCTGAACTTTAGCACCGCCTATCATCCACAGACCGACGGTCAAACCGAAAGAGTCAACCAAATACTAGAGCATATGCTTAGAGCTTGCGCTCTAGACTTTGGCGGAATGTGGGACAATAACTTGCCCTATGCGGAGTTCTCCTACAACAACAGCTATCAAGCCAGCCTGCAAATGACCCCATTCGAAGCACTTTACGGGCGTAAGTGCAGAACGTCGTTGCTTTGGGATCAGACCGGAGAGTCGCAGCTATTTGGGACGGATATTTTAAGAGAAGTTGAAGAGAAGGTCAAGATCATAAGGGATCGATTAAAGATAGCCCAGTCCCGACAAAAGAGCTACGCCGATAACCGCCGAAGAGACCTAACCTTTGAGGAGGGTGATTATGTCTATCTCCGAGTCACTCCCCTCCGTGGCACTCAAAGGTTCAACATGAAAGGCAAGCTAGCACCCCGCTATGTCAGACCTTTTCAGATCCTCCGACGGCAAGGAGAAGTGGCATATCAACTAGAACTGCCTCCATCATTGGCAGGAGTTCATGATATGTTCCACGTCTCTCAGCTGAAGAAGTGTCTTCGTGTGCCCGTCGAGCAAGCCGATCTTCAACAACTCAACGTCCAAGAGGATTTGACCTATATCGAGAAACCCGTCAAGATCTTGGAAACCAAGGAAAGGGTAACCAGGAGCCGTGTGGTTCGCTTCTGCAAGGTTCAGTGGGACAACCATCCCACCGAAGAAGCCACATGGGAAAAAGAAGACGAGCTGAAAGCCCAATACCCTGAGCTATTTGAGTAGCATTCCAATCTCGAGGATGAGATTCTTTGTAAGGGGGATAGGTTTGTAACACCCCAAATTTCCAAAGAAATAAAAATATCATTTAATATAATTTCCTGGAATTATTCATTTTAGAAATGCCTTTAATGCCCTCCTTAACCTTTTTAAACTAGAACCTAGATGAAATGACCAAACCAGGGGCTAGAAAATTTTGTATATGATCCCAAGGCCAAGATATATTTTTGAGAATTTTTACAAATTTTTATCAGTCTTGGAAGTAGCCCAAATATTTTAATCTATTTTCTGTAATTATTTTTATTCAGAAAGGTATTGAAACAGTAACGGGCCCTCCCCCTCCCTTTCTCTCTCTCCCGGCCAGCCCAGCCCACTCCTCCCTGCGCGCCCCATCTGACCGCTAGACCCCGCCAGTCAGTGACTCCCTCTCCCTTCGTGCACGCACCTAACAGCCCGACCCCACCTGTCGGCGCCAACCGGATCACTCCCTCGGCCGAGCCCGACCCCACCCGTCAATCTCCTCGCTCGTGCGTTCGCGCTCGCTGGCCGGTGGCCCCCACCTGTCGGATCCGTCTTCCCCGCGAGATCCGCCCCCAAATCCCCCCCCTCGTTGGCTGAAACCCTAACCCCACCTTGGATTCGCTCCCGCCGGCCCCCTCCCTTTAATCCGTCGACGGCATTGAATTCACCGCGTTCCCCCGACCGTTTCCCCCATTACTCCACCGCGTCATCGCCCCCGGATCGAGTGCACGCATGCAAGGCAGGAGCTCGCCGTCATTGAAGAGAGACTTTACTCTCGGCCTCCCCCAATTACGCCCCCTTTGCCCCTGCCGATGACCCTATTTAAACCCCGGCCACCCCCTCGTCCAGCCCGCACGCCTGATCGCACTGAGCACGAACCAGAGCGCCACATTTCACATTTTAACATCCTCACCGTCGCCTTCGCTCTGGTCGCCTCTCGCTGTCGCCGGTGACCCCCTCTGCCCTAGGCGACCCCACCATTGTAACCGCGAGGACTTCACCGACCTCGGCCACCCCTCCGTCGATGCCTAGCCTCGCTGGATCGCCGTCACCGACAAGGTCCCGAACCACTTCGACGCCTCCTCTTGTCGCCGGCCACGCCCCGTTGACCGTTCGCCACCGCAAGGGTACCCTCGTGATCCCCATAGTGCCCTCTTTCCGTTTTAGGCCTTAGACACGACTGTCGTCGCTCGCCGTGGCCTCTGGCCCGCTCGCCGTCGCCGGAGAAGACGACCGGCACGGGTTGAGTACCCGTGCCATGTCGGATTTGATCCTGGCCATGCGATCCAGATCTGATGGTACCGATTAAATCCCATGTGCGGTTTAATCTGCGTCGTCGGATCTGAGTAAAGGGGTATGTTTTAATCTCGTGCGTCCGTTAATTTTTAAAACCCGCATTTAATCTGGATCGTCCATCGCGTACCGCTTCGACGTTTTAATCTCAGCCATCCACGTCAACTTAAACGCCTCGCCTCGCCCTCGCGCGTTGGATCTAGATCCAACAGTCCAGATTGGGCCGAACCACGCGCACAGTGCGCGGGTTCACCGTGGGCCTGGCTCACCGTGGACTCGAGGCGATTTAAATTTAAAAATAAATTCCAGAAACTGTTTTAAACTTGTAAAATTCATATCTGGCGCATTTTAACTTCAAAAATTACCATTCCAATTTCAGAAAATTTGTAATAATATCCTCTACATGATAATGCAATAAAAACAATATGTTTACTTTGAATATTTCATTCTTATTTAATAAAGTATTCAAATACCCTTAGGGTAAAATGCAGATTTGATTATTTAAATTGCAGCAAAATTTATATTTATTCATTCCATGTTAGAAGAGTGAAACCACTAAGTTTTCTCTAAACCCTTCATTTTAAATTAATTAGAAAACTTAAAATGAGATTACTCACATTTAAAACCCCTTTTCACAAAGGACAACATTTCATTATAATTCCTTTTAAATTATTTATAAAATCAATTTCAGAAACTTAACAATTTGATTTCCTTTAAATTAAACCAATTTAAACCTATGTGATTGGTGTGTGGTTTTATATTGTTTAATTGAATGTTGTATTTATTTATATTGGGAAGACTACGGCGCCACCGAGGAGCTGGAATATTTCCCGGAAGTTCCTCCCTCCCCATTCGCTGAATAAGGCAAGTCACCAAACCAATATTTTGAGCATGTTGAACCCATGTTTTATTAAACTATCGGTAAAACACATAGGATATACATGCATTAGTCAAATGAAACCCTTACAATATATTTATTTAGGATCCCCCGACCTTGATGTGCAACCCAAGCCATGCTCTCTAGCCTAAACTCCTTGTCACCATATGATTAGTATTATTAGCTAGTGTCCAATGTATTGACATGATTGCTATAGGATTAAAAATGAGTCGTAGCGATTGGTTCTACTATATGATCCCCGTTATTCTCATCTTTGGAATTCTGTCGGTGTTGGAGTTGTGGTTGTGAGTGAATGCATGGTGGGTTCCGGGTGCAAGCTAGGGCATTGGTCGGTAGAACCCGGGACACTATAAGGACCGGTCTGTGGGATCCGTTGCAATACACTTCCGTACTAACCACAAGTCTAATGGGTAAGTCCTAACTAAGGTATGGAGTGTTCCAAACCGAGGCCACCATTTGGAGATGGGTCAAGCAGCACCTGCGGGTGGCTTGTACCGACGTGGTGCAAAAGGGGGTGCGATGTTAGCTGGGATGCGGCCCGGCGCGCCGGCGAAACCTAGAGCGGGTGGTTATCGCTTGGAGCATTTCATGCTGAGGTTTTGGCACGAGTTCCCATGGTATGGGTCATCTCGTTGCACTTTGGTGTTTGGGATGAGTGCGTGCCTTGTGGGTACAGTAGTACATCTCTGATCAGAGTCATAAATCTTTTCGAAAAGACGAGCCCACGGTCAAGGGTGGGTTGCGTGACATCCCACAATTAGATTACTTTTGATATGTATGTGCATGATGGTTTGACATGTAAGGACTATTGTGCGAGGAGGTAAAACGTACTCCTCGAGTTTGATGGTATTATTGATGTTCATGTTTATTATTCCGCATGATAAAATTTGACTACACTAAAAGCAATAACTGAAAATGTATTTTTCCACACTTTTAGCCTTTATCCTTCCTTTGGTATTATCTTGCATTATTACTTGCATTTGCAGTGGCTTGTTGAGTACTTTTTGTACTCATACCCGTTGAACACCTCAGAGGATGCCTACTACGAAGACGGTCTGGAGTAGCGACCCAGTCAAGCGAAAAGATCTTGAAGAAGGCGTTCGTCATGCATTTAAATTTTTATTATTGTTTTTATTAAACTCTGATGTAATAAATATGGTCTGCGTACCATGAATACTGTCGTATGTACGATTTTCGCATGATGAACCTCTTGTATTATTGTTTTTCTTATGAAATTCAATAATGTTCCGATTTCGTGAAATCGGGGCGCCCACATACGGGGATAGCGGACATCGCGTGGCTCCGAGGGGGCGATGGGACGCGCGAGGGGGTACTCAGCGATGTACTGAGACCGCGGAAGCCTTGGGGCTCCGAGGGGGGAAGAGACGCGCGACGGGGGACTCAGCTAGCTACGGGGGTGCGGAATCGCACGGGTGCTGCGGAGAGTGGGCTGCAGCAGCGGAGAGTTATTTGAGAGTAGCCTAGGTTCCATAGGTGTATTGAAATTCATTATCTCCATTATTAATCAGTCAGAATACATTCAGCCATCTATATGTCGCAATTGTTCATGATTTTGGGACCGCGGACACCGCGCGGCTCCGATGGGGCGACGGGACGCGCGAGGGGGTACTCAGCGAGGTAGTGAGACCGCGGAAGCCTTGGGTCTCCGAGGGGTCGACGGGATGCGCGTGATGGGACAGCGAGGTACGGGGACCGCCGAAGCCTTGGGGCTCCAAGGGGGGATGAGACGCACGATGGGGGACTCAGCGAGATACGGGGGTGCGGAATCATACGGGTGCTGCGGAGAGTGGGTTGCGGGAGCGGAGAATTATTTGAGAGTAGCCTAGGTTCTGGAGGTGTATTGAAATTCATTATCTCCATTATTAATCAGTTAGAATACATTCAGCCATCTATATGTCGCAATTGTTCATGATTTTTCTAAACCAAACAAGATATCTACATTATTCACCATTCAGAATACATTCAGCCATCTACACGCCGCAATTGTTCATAATTTTTCTAAACTAAACAAGATTATTCATATTGTTGATAGCAAAAAATGGCATTAATGGTTAAAGTTGTCCAAATATCAAATTTTGGTAATTTAGCCGAAAATATGCTAAGTCCTTACACAGGTCAGTCTGATCGGCCATGCATCGCCGGTCTGACCGGCCCCACTTTGGTCAGACTGGCCAATTCTGTATCCGATTCAGATTAGCTTATTATGGATCTATTTTATCTATAATTAATTATTGACGACTAGGAACCCATGTCTAAATCCATTTAGAGCCTAGGAACTCAAGATCAACCTCTAAATAGAGGCAAGGCCGATTCAAGATGACCCCCCCAAACCCTAATAGATCCAATCTATTATCTATCTTGAATCGCATTTACTTTTCAATTTACTTTCTTGCCCAAGATTCAATTAAACACGTCCATCTTTGCTGGTTTGCGCTGTAAACCATCTGTCCTCCACGTCGTAATCACGGTAAGTCCTTGTCGGTTCGCTCGTGAATCGTCTGTTTTATCCACGTAACAGATTTCTATCGCTTTATCGGTTTTTACCGGTAATTTGGTCTTTTGGCCAAATTGCCTCTGGTTTTTTGGAGTTATCGTAGTGTTTCCACCTCATCTTCTTCGCCAAGAACTTTGGCTGCAAGTTATCCACGGCAAGACGGTCACCGGAGACCCGGGCATTCTGATCTGGCATTGTCGGTCAGACCGACGTTGCCTGGTTGGTCTGACTGACGTGTGCCGGATCTGTTATCAGGGGTGCCAGTGACGCGAAGCAGCAACTCACCGCCACTATGGTCTGACCGACGGGTCTCTGTCAGTCTGACCGGCGTGTGTCGGGTCCGTCATATCCGTGTCGGCAAGTGCGGATTTGCCGCCGTCAGCCTATTCGGTCTGACTGACGGTGTGCGTTCGGTCTGACCGGGTCATGCCAACACTCGACGGTCTGACCGAACCTGCTAGGATGGTCTGATCGATCCTGTTCTATTAGGTTTAAATCAGTTTTTTGGCCGGTTTAATTTAATTACTTTTCCAACACTTCGGTTAATGGAACATTATTTCTAAATACTTGTTTGATTGCCTAGCGACTCCATTATTTCCTTTCCATTGTTTAAAGATCGTCGGAACGTGACGTCAGCTTTGTGTTACACTTAGGGGTTTACTCCTAAGTATCTGCATGCTTTTGGATAGTCGGATCGGCGTCAGTGTGTTTGGCGCATTTTCGGGTCAACACATACATGCAACCCACCGAGCTAAACAAACAAAAGAAGACTAAACCCCCTATCCCACCAGCAAAAGGTACCCTACTCGATCTAGCCCGAAATGCAACACTCCTAACCCTTCCAAAAGATCTCATTTCATCGTACCGCTTGCGTTTGTCGAGCGCCGGCCAAAGAGGCGGAACACCTCGGCTTCGTGGCGATGGCATTGGCGGTGGCGTTTACGGTGGTAGTGGTGGTGGAGGTGGCATCTCCGTTGTGTGGAGGCCTAGACGGCACGGGGGAAGCAACTGGCGCCAGCTTAAGGAAACGGCGAGCCGGCGACAATAAAGGTCCCGGGCGAACACGACGGTGAGGAAAGTAGAAACCCTCGTTACATGCGAAAAATATATGAGAGGCAGTGGCTAGCGAAGGGGCGGAGATTGCGGCATGTGGGGTCCGCGCGGAGATTGCGACATGCGGGGTCCGCGCGGAGATCTCAGCATGTGGGGTCCATCCGGAGATCACGGCATGCGGGATCCGTTCGGAGATTTATGGCATGCAGGGGTCGTCTAGAGATCACGGCATGCGTGGGTCCGGATGTTTATGGCATGTGGGGGTACGGGCGAAGATCGCGGCATGCGGGGTCCGGGCGGATGCGCGGCTAGGTTTCGGGCTCTATAGTGGACGTGCCAGATGCTCCCAATGATGAGCGATGATGAAGTGAATGGTCAAGATGGTCACAATGATGACAGAAGAGAGTTGTACGGCACGGATGCACCTAATGATGATAGTGGAAAATTGGACAGTCGAGACGCACCCATTGATAAAAAAGCTTGGAACACTATAGAATAAGATAGATAAAGGAATAAAAAATGATTTAGGAGTTCATGGCTAGTCGATCAGCCAGAATTGACGCGTGGGACGTGGACTAGTCGATCAACCGCACGAGCCACGCGTCGCATCCATCATGCACGCATGGATATGTACCCCGTGACAAACGTGCAACCGAGGCTGCAGAGAAGCGCTAATCCAAATTTGTCATAGTGTCATGTACTTATGTTTCGAGCACGTTTCTAATGGATCCAATGCTAAGGGTCTATTTATTTCAGGTTCTGACAGCTACAACTACTTATAGAATCTGATGATACGGAAACAAACGGTTCAGATTCTAGACTCAGATTGTGAGAGTTAGTAACTGCAGAATCTGAAAATGAACTAAAATTCAAAAGATAAAAAACCCCAGCCAGACTAGATAGCTACTAAAAACCTCTAGCTTAGCTAGCTACTAAAAATCTCTAGCTGCTACCCTAAATAACTTATATTCTCACAGATGTTGAAACCTTATCCTCGTCGCCTCTCCCGAGCTGACTAGCTTTACAGATATATATTCCACTAGTGCTTCTTTTGCTAATACACATATGCATATGCTAACACACAAATTAGACAAGCATATTACACGCCACGAGTGTTCACCGTCAACCAGAACGGCACTTGCATGCAAGCAAAATACAGGCCATGATGAGCAAAATACACCTAGCTACGAACGTACGGTCACCGATTCACCTGTACGAACACAACACAACATTGTACAAGCCAACTAACGAAAGGTGAGAGCTCAGAGCTAAATTGCACTGCACTAAACACGGATCAAAACACACACAATTAACATTATATATGTAGGTATTATTTATTCTTCCGTGACTATCACGTGTGAGTAAAGCTAGATTTGGAATTGGATCGATCACACCCTTTCCGTCCCCTTGGGCTCGCCGGCGGCGCCGCCGACGCCGTAGTCGTGGTCCCGGTAGCCGCCGCTACCGCCGAAGAGACCTGTGTGGAGCATGAGCACGTAGAGGAGCTGCGTGAAGGCGAGGATGATGACGAAGGCCTCCAGCACGCGGAAGCGCCACCCGCGGTGGCCACCGATGTGGATCTCCTTGCAGGCGAGGCCGAAGGCGAGTGCGGTGATGGCCCAGGCGATCAGCGACGAGGCGGCATTGGTGGCGAGGCTGTCGCGGCGCCACGCGCGGACGTGGTGCACGCCAGCGAGCTTCGACGCCGCGCCCACCACTCCGGCCAAAATGGCGAACACCAGGAAGAAGAACGTCGCGCCGTTCCCGCCCACGCCTGCATGCACACGGAGCCATTTTAGATGATCCGTCACAAAGAATTTTCAAGAACCATTCTTCATGCAAGCATCGATATGATGAAGAAAGCAACTACACGCCATTAATTAATTAGCAGATGTGTAAGCACGTGCCCGGGTAATTGGTCTGGCCGTTGATGAAGTGGTTGAGGTTCCAGCTCGCGAAGCCGATGACGATAAGGTACATGACGAGGTTGAGCACCAAGAGCGGCGCCACCATGTTCCTCCCGATCCCGGCCATGGCTAACTATCTCACACGGTGGACGACGATGACGACAACTTACGCGTAAGCGGAGAAGTATCAAGGGGAGAGCGCGCGTGATCGAGCTCGATCAGATGATAAGCTCTCAGGATCTCACGCACGTAGAAGCAAGAACTTAACTAATGCATGCCAAGCGAGTAGGCAGCGCGAGCTCGGAGGATTTTAAAGGCCACACGGCAAGTGGATGCGTGGATGCTTCCGGGCTAGCTTATCCATTTGTTGGCGCGCGCGGGCAGAAGCGGCAGGAGATCGAGCTAGGAGAGGGGAGGAGACGAGACGTGCGGGGAAGAAGCTCCGCATGCATGAGCGGGCGCGGTGGGGGCGACGCGTGCGGCGTGCCCGGCTGCGGCCGACACCCGTGCGATCCACGTGCCGCGCGTATTTGTTTCTCTTTGCATATTTTTAACTATTTATAAAATCTAATTTTCTCTTTGCCTCCCATCACCCGTTTGAAAAAAGACACAACACCGTTTTTACTCTTTATCTATCCATTATAAAATAAAATATAACAAAATTTATATTTTAACATAATTCTCGACTTATGGAAGCGATTGGTATACTAATAAATAACTAACTTGAAAAATTGTTACAAACGTTACTTTTTATTACGTTCAAATAAATTTTAAACTTTAACGCTGTATACTTCGTTGAAGAAGCTAGGCAGTGCTAACTGCGTGCGTGCCGTTCCCTCGGCGCGCGCTGCGATGGCGTACGTGTCGTGCGTGCGACGCGCGTACGTGGTGGAATGCACCGGCGCGCCGTTCTACAATACATGCACTTAGCAGCTGGCCTGCAGCGATGGCCGGATAGGATTTACGGGAATTCGGCTGGATTCTGGAAATCGATTCTAGAGCTTTCGCTGAGCTAGCTAGCTTTTCACGCGCGTGCATGCATTCGTACGTGCCGCATCGTGGGTAAACTGCGTCCATGGTTTTTTTTAATCCAGTTTTAATAGACAGATGTCTATGCTTTGCAACAGAATTTTATTTTATAATAAAGTTTTTGCGCAAAATTTATGTTTCTACATGATTTTTCATAAATCTAAGGGTTTTTACTTCCGCGCAAAATACATAAATTAAAATACTGAAATATAAATACAGTTTTCTTTTTCTTGTTTTTTATTTTTTATTCTTTTTCCTTTATTCTTCTTTTTTCTTTTTCCTCTTTTCTTCTTTCTTTCTCACGCAGCCAAGCGCAAGTTGCTGCGCGCACATGCATGCGCGCGTTGCAGGGAGGGTGGAACAGGGGCGCACGTCGCAGGGACGGTTGCGCGCTCCGAGTCGGGCAGTTGGCGCACCGGTTTTTATAGGGTATAAGTTTTGATTGGTTTTTTGTGAGAAGTGGGAAGGCACGTACGGGGCTTGCGGACGGAACACGGAAAACTAACCGTTTTATAATAGTAGAGATATGTGATTTTTTAAAATATTATTCTTTTTTCTTTCTTTAGAAATATTTCGGTTGGTAAAAAATTAAAATAACTTTCAATCGAGCTTTGTGGGTGATTTTCCACGGCCCACCTATCCCCGTTAGGATCTATTCGGTTGATAGGGGTTTAATCCCCAAGAGAATTCTATCCCAAGAGGGATTGAGTAGATCCCTCTCATGTCTCTCAATCCCACCCTAGATTGATTTCCCTTGGGGATTAAATCCCTTCCTTAAATTTATGTGTTCTTTTGATTGGGATTAAATCCATTCGGGGTTTATGCAAACATTCATCAAAATTGAAAACACTACCAGTTTAGCAAAACCACTACCAGTACAGCATACGCCGACACTGGTTCACCAGAAAGCAAGCAGATACGCGGAAACCAGTCACGGGCTGGCTATGATCCACTCCAATTATAAACCTTTTAGCATCAAATGCACGAAGTAATCAGCATCGGGAAGTTGAAACAAAACCCTAGCATGTACGAACCTCCCATTGCTTCCCATGGCAATGCAAACCCAGACCGCATGCTTCCAGCCCACTACAACTGGATCTCCCAACTAGTGAAGTAAACAACGGCACTTGGATGTGAAGCCTCACCACAAGCGGGAGGTGCAGACGAGCATGGCCCCGATGCAGACGAGCATGGCTCCTGTAGCGCCCCGATTTAACAAATCGAGACAGTAGTATTGAATTTCGTAAGAAAAACAATAATCCAAGAGGTTCATCATGCGACAATCGTATATACGACAATGTTCATGGTGCGCAGACCATATTTATTACATCATTGTTTTAATAAAAACAGTAAAGTGAAATAAGAAAAATGGCATGACGAACATCTCCTCCAGGATCTTTCTTCTCGACTGGGTCGCTACTCCAGACCGTCTTCAAAATACGCATCCTCTGTGGGGTCCAACGGGTATGAGTACAAAAAGTACTCAACAAGCCACCGCAAATGCAAATAATAATGCAGGATAATAAACAAGGAAGGATAATGGCTAACATTGCAGAATAATGCAGTTGCAGTTATGGCATTTAGTGTAATCATATTTTAATCATGCGGAAAGTAAACATGAACATCATCAACATCGACTAACTCGAGGGGTACAGTCAGCCCCACCTCGCTCAACGGTCCTTACATGTCAATCCATCATGCACATACATATTCAAAGTAAACTAACTGGGGGATGTCACGCAACCCGCCCTTGACCGTGGGCTCGGCTTTTCGAAAAGATTTAAGACTCTGATCAGAGATGTACTACTGTACCCACAAGGCACGCACTCATCCCAAACGAGATGACCCATTTCACGGGAACTCGTGCCAAAACCTCAATATGAGATGTCCCAAGCGATAACCACCCGCTCTAGGTTTCGCCGGCGCGCCGGGCCGCATCCCGGCTAACGTCGCACCCCCTTTTGCGCCACATTGGTACAAGTCACCCGCAGGTGCAACTCGACCCATCTCCAAATGGTGGCCTCGGTTTGGAACAACCCATACCTTAGTTAGGACTTACCCACTAGACTTGTGGTTAGTACGTAAGTGTATTGCAACGGATCCCTCAGACCGGTCCTTATAGTGCCCCGGGTGCTACCAACCAATGCCCTAGCTTGCACCCGGAACCCACCATGCATACACTCACAACCATGACTCATCACCAACAGAATTTCCAAAGATAAGAAGTAACGGGGATCATATAATAGAACCATTTTGCTACGACTCATTTTTATCCTATAGCGGCCATGTCAATACATTGGACACTAGCTAATATCATTGATCATATGGTGACAAGGAGGTTAGGCGAGATAGCATGGCTTGGGTTGCACATCAAGGTCGGGGGATCCTAAATAAATATAATGTAAGGGTTCGTTTGACTAATGCATATATAACCTATGTGTTGTAGCGATAGTCAATTCAAACATGGGTTCAATATGTTCAAAAGAATTGTTTGGTGACTTGCCTTGTTCAGCGAATGGGGAGAGAGGAACTTCCGGGAAGTACTCCGGCTCCTCGGCGACGTCGTAGTCTTTTTAATATAATAAAGCAAAATAAAAAGAGCACATTCAATCAAACAATATAACATTACATTAATAGCACATAAGTTACTGTTGGTTTGATTAAAAGTAAAATAATTTCCATTGTTAAGGTTCTGAAAGTTATTTCATAAATAATTTTAAAGGGATTAAAATGAAGGGTTGTCCTTTTTTGAAAACAAATATTTAAATGTGAATAGTCCCATATTAAGTTCCCTAATAAGTTTTGAAATGAAAAGATCATGGTAATTTAGTGTTTTGCAGTATATGAATAGAAAGGAATAAATATGAATTTTTCTGAAGTTCAAACATTTCAATTCATATTTTAATCCTAAAGGCATTTAAATATTTATTTGAATAAACATGAAAATGTCAAAGTAAACCTACTGTTTTTATTGCATAAACATGTAGAGAATAATTTTATGAATTTTCTGAAATTGGAATGGTAATTTTTAGAGTTCAAATGCATTAGATATGAATTTTACAAGTTTAAAAGTATTTCTGAAATTCATTTTCAATTTTTAAACTCCTCGGGTCCACGGTGAGCCAGGCCCACGGTGAACCCGCGCACTGTGCGCGTGCGCCGGGTCGATCTGGACCGTCGGATCCAGATCCGACGCGCGAGGGCGAGGCGGGACGCATTAAAGTGACGTGGACGGCCAGGATTAAAACGTTTGAACCGGTACGAGATGGACGGCTTAGATGCGATGCGGGGTTTTAAAACTAACGGACGCACGAGATTAAAACGTACCCCTTCGCCGAGATCTAACGGATCAGATTAAACCGCACGCGGGGATTAATCATCACCGTCGGATCCAGATCGCACGGTCGTGCGTGAATCCGACACGGCACGGGTACTCGACCCGTGCCGGTCGTCTTCTCCGACGACGACGAGCGGGCCAGCGGCCACGGCGAGCGACGGCGACCGAGTCTAAGGCCTAAAACGGAATGAGGGTGCTACGGGGATCACGAGGGTACCCTTGCGGCGAGGAAAGGTCGACGGAGCGTGGCCGGCGACGAGCGGAGGCGGTGGAGGCGTTCGGGTCCTTGGCGGCGACGGCGATCCGGCGAGGTTCGTCGTCGACGGAGTGGTGGACGAGCTTGGTGAGGTCCTGGCGGTCACGATGGTGGCGACTACGTGGTCGGAGGCGGTCCGGTGCGACGGCGAGCGGTGGCCGGAGGTCGGGAGGCGGCGTTGCGCTAAGAACCGAATGGAGGGCGCTCTGTTTGGTCTGGGTGCACTTGAACGCGTGAACCGAACGCGGTGGAGGGCAGGGGTTTAAATAGGGTCGTCGGCGAGGGCAGAGGGGGCGTGATTGGCGGTGGCCGGAGATAAATGTGATTTGACGCCGGCGAGCTCGGGTTGAACGCGGTTCAACGCACCTGGACGCGAATCGAGCGAAATTAATAGGGGGAAACGGTCGGCGCGTTGAGGGGAATTCATTGTCGGCGACGAATTTAAGGGAGGGGGCCGGCGGGGGCGGATCCGAGGCAGGATTAGGGCTTCGGCCGGCGAGAGGGGGGATCCGGGGGCGGATCTCACGGGGACGAAGGCCCTGACAGGCGGGGGCCACTCGTCAGCGAGCGCGGACGGGCGAGGGAGGCAGCTGACGGGTGGGGCCGGGTTGTCGGGTGCGCGCGCGAGGGGAGGGAATCGGCGCCGACAGGTGGGGTCCGGATGTCAGTCTAAGGCGCGCGGGGTAACGGGCTGGGCCGACCGGGAGGGAGAGAAGGGAGGGGAGGGAGCCCATTACTGTTTGAAATTATTTTCTGATTAAAAACAATTGCAGAAAATAGATTAAATCATTTGGGGCATTTCCAAAGTGGACAAAAATTCATAAAAATTCTCAAAAATATTTCTTGGCTTTAGGATCATATACAAAAATTTTCACCTCCTAGTTTGGCCATCTACTCTATGCTGTAGTTCAATTGGGTATAAAGAGGTATTTAAAGTATTTTCAGAAACATATATTCCAAGAAATTGAATTTAATATTATTTTTATTGTTTTGAAAATTTGGGGTGTTACAAACCTATCCCCCTTACAAGAATCTCGTCCTCGAGATTGGAACGCTACTCGAATAACTCGGGGTATTGGGCTTTCAGTTCGTCTTCCTTTTCCCAAGTGGCTTCTTCGGTGGGATGGTTGTTCCATTGGACTTTGCAGAAGCGAACAACGCGACTTCGGGTTACTCTTTCCTTGGTTTCCAAGATCTTGATGGGTCTTTCTATATAGGTCAAGTCTTCTTGGACATTAAGCTGCTGAAGGTCGGCTTGCTCGGTGGGTACACGGAGGCACTTCTTCAGTTGAGAGACATGGAACACATCGTGAACGCCTGCCAACGATGGGGGCAGTTCGAGTTGATATGCCACTTCTCCCTGTCGTCGGAGGATCTGGAAAGGTCCGACGTAGCGGGGTGCTAGCTTGCCTTTCATGTTGAACCTTTGAGTGCCACGGAGGGGAGTGACTTGGAGGTAGACATAATCGCCCTCCTCAAAGGCTAGGTCTCTTCGACGGTTGTCGGCATAGCTCTTTTGCCTGGATTGTGCTGCTTTCAATCGGTCTCTTATGATCTTAACCTTCTCTTCAGCTTCTCTTAATAAATCAGTCCCAAATAGTTGTGACTCTCCGGTCTGATCCCAGAGCAACGGCGTTCTGCACTTACGTCCATAGAGTGCTTCAAACGGGGACATTTGCAGGCTGGCTTGATAGCTGTTGTTGTAGGAGAACTCTGCATAAGGTAAGTTCTTGTCCCACATTCTGCCAAAGTCTAGAGCACAAGCTCTAAGCATATCCTCCAATATCTGGTTGACCCTTTCGGTTTGACCGTCGGTCTGTGGATGACAGGCGGTGCTAAAGTTCAGCCGGGTGCCGAGTTCCTCTTGAAGGTTCTTCCAAAACTTGGAGGTAAACTGACTCCCACGGTCAGATACAATCTTCTTAGGAACTCCGTGAAGGCACACGATCCGGGTCATATACAACTCAGCCAACTTGGCGACGGTGTACGTTGTCTTGACCGGGACGAAGTGAGCTACCTTGGTGAGTCGGTCGACGATCACCCAGATGGAATCATGACCAGCTTGGGTCCTGGGCAGTCCCGTGATGAAGTCCATTCCTATCTCTTCCCACTTCCATTCAGGGACCTTGAGAGGTTGAAGAAGTCCGGCAGGTCTCTGATGCTCTGCCTTGACTCGCCGGCATGTGTCGCACTTGGCCACATACTCAGCTATTTCTCTCTTCATGCTGACCCACCAATATTTTTCCTTTAGGTCTTGATACATCTTTGTACTCCCGGGATGGATGGAGTATAGAGTATCGTGGGCTTCTTGAAGGATGAGGGTCTTCAACTCAGGTAGGTTGGGTACGCATACTCGGTTTCCGAACCAGATAGTACCATGCTCGTCCTCGGAAAATCCAGGGGCTTTACCCTTCCTCATGTTCTGCTGGATCTCCAGGATGTCCGGGTCTTCCTTCTGCTTCTCTCGGATCTGGTCTATTAAGACAGGCCGAGACTCCAAGGCAGCGAGGTACGCTCGAGTGGTGATCCCTAGGTTTAGCCTTTCCATCTCCTTGTAGAGTAAAGGAGCTTGGTCTTGAATCATGATGGCATTGCAGTACCCTTTTCGACTAAGGGAGTCTGCCACCACATTCGCTTTGCCCGGATGATAATGGATGCCCAAGTCGTAATCCTTGATCAGTTCCAACCATCTCCTTTGCCTGAGATTCAGATCTGGTTGGGTGAATATGTACTTGAGGCTCTTGTGGTCGGTGAAGACCTCACACCGATTTCCCACAAGGTAATGTCTCCATATCTTCAAGGCATGAACCACGGCTGCTAGTTCCAGGTAGTGGGTTGGGTAGTTCAGCTCGTGCGGTCTCAGTTGCCGGGAGGCGTAGGATATCACTTTCCCTTCTTGCATTAAGACGCATCCCAATCCTTGACGAGAGGCATCACCGTAGACATGGAAGTCTTTCCGGATGTCTGGCAGAGTCAGAATGGGAGCCGATACTAGCTTCTTCTTGAGGGTCTGGAAGCTTTCTTCGCAGTCGGGGGTCCATTCAAACTTCACTTCCTTCTGCAGAAGTCTGGTCATAGGCTTGGCGATCTTGGAAAAATTTTCGATGAACCGGCGGTAGTATCCGGCCAATCCAAGAAAACTCCGGATCTCGGTCACCGTTGTGGGCTGCAGCCAGTTGGTTACCGCTTCAACGGTGGTTGGGTCCACTGCTATTCCTCCAGCAGATATAACATGGCCGAGGAACTTCACCTCAGACGACCAAAATTCGCATTTGCTGTATTTGGCGTACAGTTGCTGCTCCCTTAGCTTTCCGAGGGTCAGACGGAGGTGAGTCTCGTGTTCTTCCTTGGTCTTGGAGTAAACGAGGATATCGTCGATGAATACCATGATGAACTTGTCCAAGAACTCCATGAATACATTGTTCATCATGTTCATGAAAAAGGCCGGGGCATTCGTGAGTCCGAACGACATCACGGTGTACTCGTAGAGTCCATAGCGGGAGGTGAAGGCAGTCTTGGGTATGTCTTCTTCTCTAATCCTCAACTGGTGATAACCTGACCTGAGGTCAATCTTGGAAAACACCGAGGATCCTTTCAGCTGATCGAACAGGTCGTCGATCCGAGGCAATGGGTACTTGTTCTTGATGGTTACGTCATTCAAGGCTCTATAGTCCACGCACATCCTCTTGGTCTTGTCCTTCTTCATGGCAAATATAATCGGTGCACCCCAGGGTGAGGTACTCGGTCGAATGTAACCTTTCTGCTCTAGGTCTTCGATGTTGCTCTTGACTTCAGCTAGTTCATTGGCGGCCATTCGGTACGGGCGCTTGGAGATTGGAGTGGTCCCGGGGACAAGTTCGATTCTGAATTCGATGTCCCGCTTGGGAGGCATTCCGGGTAGATCTTCAGGGAAGACATCCGCAAACTCCTTGACTATAGGCACCTCTTCAAGAGCTATCGAGCGAAGGGATGCTCCGAGTGGTTTGTGACTGGTCATCCGAAAGGTGACGGTTGCGCCTTCAGGGTTGGTCACCGCGACGGACTTGTTGGCACAGTCGATCACTCCCTTGTGCTTCATCAACCAATCCATCCCTAGGATAAGGTCGAGTCCGGTGCATTGGATGAGGACAGGCTCGGCCCGAAACAGTATTCCTTGGATGTCAATTTGAACCTTAGGGCTATATAAGCGGGCGGAGGTCCTATTGCCGGGGGTGGCAATCACCATGGGAATGGGTAGAGGGAGCACGTCCAGTCCGTTTATTTTCACAAAATTTTCCGAGATGAAGGTGTGGGTTGCTCCAGAGTCAAATAATATGACGGCTGGTACGGAATTCACAGTAAACGTATCGAGCACGACTTCAGGAGCCTCCTGAGCTTCCTCCGCGCTGATGTGGTTGACGCGGGCACGAACCGCCTGGTTGGGTGCCGCGCCCTGAGCTGGCTTGGGGTGAGGACACTGGTGTGCATAGTGCCCTTCCTTGCGGCAATTGAAGCAGACGACCGGCCTTCCTTGGCGATCCTTCAAGATCGGGGCCTTGGCGGCTGGTGTCGGCTGAGCGGCCAGAGCTGGTGGAGCGGGGCGAAGATGCCCGGTGTTGGATCCACCGGCGGCGTGAGGTGGCCTGTAGGCGGGCCGAGGATGGTAGGCAGTCGCTGGCGGCGGAGGGACGAAGCGGGGCCTCTGAGAGTTCGCCTGCTGATGCTTGAAGGCGATCATCTTCCTCTTCTTGAGGTCCAGCTTGTTCTGCTCAGTCTCTTGGATGAGCGCTTTGTTGACCAACCGTTGGAAGTCGGCGAAGTCGGCGGCGACGAGCTGGATGGACAGCTCATCCTTAAGTCCCCTGAGGAACTTGGCTTGGCGGAGGGCGTCGGTGCGCACTTCCTCCGGCGCATAGCGAGCGAGGCGGTTGAACTCATGGAGGTACTCCATGACGGTCCTGTTGCCTTGCTGCAGGTCGCGGAACTCCTGCTGTTTTACCGCGATGACACTGGCGGGGACGTGAGCGGCGCGAAAAGAGATGGTGAACTCCGCCCAAGTCACCACGTGGCCCTCTGGCTGGGACTCACGGTAGTTGTCCCACCATTCAGCGGCGGGACCCTGGAGCTGGTGAGTGGCGAAGGCCACTCGCTCCCGGTCGGTGCAGGGGAGGAGGTCGAGCTTCTTTCCGATGGTGCGAAGCCAATCTCCGGCCTCCATCGGGTTGGTGGTGCTCGAGAAGATGGGCGGGCGCACGCGTAGGAACTCGGAGAGTTGCGGAGCGGGCGCGGGTGCTGGTGCGCGAGGGGCGGGCTCCCCGTTCTGCAGACGGTCCAACTGAGCCTGTTGGTTCTGCATTTGGGTGAGGAGGGCGGTGATCAGGTGGTTTTGATTCGCCATCATCTCCGCCAAGGTGGGATGGTTGGCGGAAGGCGACCCAGATTGACGTGGGCCCGTTGCACCCCAGTTGGGTACCACACCCTCGGGCGCATCACGGCTTCCTCCTGCTCCGTTGTTGGAACCGGTGTTCTGGTGGTCGGCCATCTTCTGAATATACATAGTGATAAGGCAAACGATGATGAAACAATAATACAACCAAAATATTATATAAGATTCAAGCACATAAGTGGTAGAAATTGTTCATTACAATCAAGTTTTTATTCTATCCTCAACACACTTGTTGCGGATAGCACCACATACAAAATCATGCTTTTTATTTTAAATAGTGACTCCTACGCCTACTCGCCACCGGAGACGGTCTCCGTGCTCTCGGAACCACGAGTGTGCGGCTCTAGAGGGATGGTGGGTTCGAGAAAATTCTCGATGATGGAGTCGGAGACGAGGCCGGGGCGTGGTGTAGGGGCGCTGGTGGAGGGCCTGGCGGGGGAGGGTCGTGGCGGGATCCTCTTGGGGCGAGGGAGGGGCTCACGGATGGGTTTCTTCTTCCTAGGAAGAAGAGGAACCATCTCCGCAATATCCTTCTGCAGCTGCATGATCTTGCGCTGCAACTCGCCATTCTGTTGGATCAAGTTCTTCGTCTCTTCACGAAGGAACTCAACCGCCTCATGGTGCTCGTCGGCGTCGAGCACCGCCTCGGTGTGGAGATCATCCATGGCCTGCAGAAGACGTGACTGCCGGGCCATGACCGGATCACGCACGGAGTGAACTCCGAGGTAGATGCTACGGTGGGCTCCGGGAGTACGCTTCGGCACAAGCCGGAAGGACGAGTTCTGAAGACGATCGTCGTAGATCATCCTCAACTCCATGAGGGCCTGGAGGGCGACTCGTTGGCACGCGACGTCGAAAGTGGGGCCTCCAAGTGCGGTGGTGTAGGGTGGCAGGTGTTCTCCGGAGCCGTGGACGGTGAGGGAGACGTCACAAGGCCCGGCGAACTCGTCGGGATATACTCCTTGGAATTCGGGTTCGAAGAGGAACCCGAGGAAGGTGAACATCATGCGGAGCTCCCGGACGAAGCCCTCGTAGTGGCGGCAGTAGCTGTGGACTTGGTAGACAGGCATCTACAAAACAGCAAGTTGAATAAAAGTGAGGAGAGGAACAAAGTTTATGAAGTAGATTTTCGAGAAATAATTTCCTATGGCTAATGGCTAGGCGGGTCTGTTTGGCTTCCTACAGTCGAGTCGGCTCTGATACCATCTTGTAGCGCCCCGATTTAACAAATCGAGACATTATTGAATTTCGTAAGAAAAACAATAATCCAAGAGGTTCATCATGCGACAATCGTACATACGACAATGTTCATGGTGCGCAGACCATATTTATTACATCATTGTTTTAATAAAAACAGTAAAGTGAAATAAGAAAAACAGCATGACGAACATCTCCTCAGGATCTTTCTTCTCGACTGGGTCGCTACTCCAGACCGTCTTCAAAATACGCATCCTCTGTGGGGTCCAACGGGTATGAGTACAAAAAGTACTCAACAAGCCACCGCAAATGCAAATAATAATGCAGGATAATAAACAAGGAAGGATAATGGCTAACATTGCAGAATAATGCAGTTGCAGTTATGGCATTTAGTGTAATCATATTTTAATCATGCGGGAAGTAAACATGAACATCATCAACATCGACTAACTCGAGGGGTACAGTCAGCCCCACCTCGCTCAACGGTCCTTACATGTCAATCCATCATGCACATACATATTTAAAGTAAACTAACTGGGGGATGTCACGCAACCCGCCCTTGACCGTGGGCTCGGCTTTTCGAAAAGATTTAAGACTCTGATCAGAGATGTACTACTGTACCCACAAGGCACGCACTCATCCCAAACGAGATGACCCATTTCACGGGAACTCGTGCCAAAACCTCAATATGAGATGTCCCAAGCGATAACCACCCGCTCTAGGTTTCGCCGGCGCGCCGGGCCGCATCCCGGCTAACGTCGCACCCCCTTTTGCGCCACATTGGTACAAGTCACCCGCAGGTGCAACTCGACCCATCTCCAAATGGTGGCCTCGGTTTGGAACAACCCATACCTTAGTTAGGACTTACCCACTAGACTTGTGGTTAGTACGTAAGTGTATTGCAACGGATCCCTCAGACCGGTCCTTATAGTGCCCCGGGTGCTACCAACCAATGCCCTAGCTTGCACCCGGAACCCACCATGCATACACTCACAACCATGACTCATCACCAACAGAATTTCCAAAGATAAGAAGTAATGGGGATCATATAATAGAACCATTTTGCTACGACTCATTTTTATCCTATAGCGGCCATGTCAATACATTGGACACTAGCTAATATCATTGATCATATGGTGACAAGGAGGTTAGGCGAGATAGCATGGCTTGGGTTGCACATCAAGGTCGGGGGATCCTAAATAAATATAATGTAAGGGTTCGTTTGACTAATGCATATATAACCTATGTGTTGTAGCGATAGTCAATTCAAACATGGGTTCAATATGTTCAAAAGAATTGTTTGGTGACTTGCCTTGTTCAGCGAATGGGGAGGGAGGAACTTCCGGGAAGTACTCCGACTCCTCGGCGACGTCGTAGTCTTTTTAATATAATAAAGCAAAATAAAAAGAGCACATTCAATCAAACAATATAACATTACATTAATAGCACATAAGTTACTGTTGGTTTGATTAAAAGTAAAATAATTTCCATTGTTAAGGTTCTGAAAGTTATTTCATAAATAATTTTAAAGGGATTAAAATGAAGGGTTGTCCTTTTTTGAAAACAAATATTTAAATGTGAATAGTCCCATATTAAGTTCCCTAATAAGTTTTGAAATGAAAAGATCATGGTAATTTAGTGTTTTGCAGTATATGAATAGAAAGGAATAAATATGAATTTTTCTGAAGTTCAAACATTTCAATTCATATTTTAATCCTAAAGGCATTTAAATATTTATTTGAATAAACATGAAAATGTCAAAGTAAACCTACTGTTTTTATTGCATAAACATGTAGAGAATAATTTTATGAATTTTCTGAAATTGGAATGGTAATTTTTAGAGTTCAAATGCATTAGATATGAATTTTACAAGTTTAAAAGTATTTCTGAAATTCATTTTCAATTTTTAAACTCCTCGGGTCCACGGTGAGCCAGGCCCACGGTGAACCCGCGCACTGTGCGCGTGCGCCGGGTCGATCTGGACCGTCGGATCCAGATCCGACGCGCGAGGGCGAGGCGGGACGCATTAAAGTGACGTGGACGGCCAGGATTAAAACGTTTGAACCGGTACGCGATGGACGGCTTAGATGCGATGCGGGGTTTTAAAACTAACGGACGCACGAGATTAAAACGTACCCCTTCGCCGAGATCTAACGGATCAGATTAAACCGCACGCGGGGATTAATCATCACCGTCGGATCCAGATCGCACGGTCGTGCGTGAATCCGACACGGCACGGGTACTCGACCCGTGCCGGTCGTCTTCTCCGACGACGGCGAGCGGGCCAGCGGCCACGGCGAGCGACGGCGACCGAGTCTAAGGCCTAAAACGGAATGAGGGTGCTACGGGGATCACGAGGGTACCCTTGCGGCGAGGAAAGGTCGACGGAGCGTGGCCGGCGACGAGCGGAGGCGGTGGAGGCGTTCGGGTCCTTGGCGGCGATGGCGATCCGGCGAGGTTCATCGTCGACGGAGTGGTGGCCGAGCTTGGTGAGGTCCTGGCGGTCACGATGGTGGTGACTACGTGGTCGGAGGCGGTCCGGTGCGACGGCGAGCGGTGGCCGGAGGTCGAGCGGCGGCGTTGCGCTAAGAACCGAATGGAGGGCGCTCTGTTTGGTCTGGGTGCACTTGAACGCATGAACCAAACGCGGTGGAGGGCAGGGGTTTAAATAGGGTCGTCGGCGAGGGCAGAGGGGGCGTGATTGGCGATGGTCGGAGATAAATGTGATTTGACGCCGGCGAGCTCGGGTTGAACGCGGTTCAACGCACCTAGACGCGAATCGAGCGAAATTAATAGGGGGAAACGGTCGGCACGTTGAGGGGAATTCATTGCCGGCGACGAATTTAAGGGAGGGGGCCGGCGGGGGCGGATCCGAGGCGGGATTAGGGCTTCGACTGGTGAGGGGGGGGATCCGGGGGTGGATCTCGCGGGGACGAAGGCCCTGACAGGCGGGGGCCACTCGTCAGCGAGCGCGGACGGGCGAGGGAGGCAGCTGACGGGTGGGGCCGGGTTGTCGGGTGCGCGCGCGAGGGGAGGGAATCGGCGCCGACAGGTGGGGTCCGGATGTCAGTCTAAGGCGCGCGGGGTAACGGGCTGGGCCGGCCGGGAGGGAGAGAAGGGAGGGGAGAGAGCCCATTACTGTTTGAAATTATTTTCTGATTAAAAACAATTGCATAAAATAGATTAAATCATTTGGGGCATTTCCAAAGTGGACAAAAATTCATAAAAATTCTCAAAAATATTTCTTGGCTTTAGGATCATATACAAAAATTTTCACCTCCTAGTTTGGCCATCTACTCTATGCTGTAGTTCAATTGGGTATAAAGAGGTATTTAAAGTATTTTCAGAAACATATATTCCAAGAAATTGAATTTAATATTATTTTTATTGTTTTGAAAATTTGGGGTGTTACAGCTCCGGTGTAGACGAGCAGCGGCAGCAGCGCCGGGAGGAAGAGGAGGGGAAGGCGACAGGGGCACGACAACCCAGCGATCCCACCACGGCCGAAGGCCATGCCACTCCTCTAGTGGGCGAACAGAGGGCGTGGTTCGGCCGGCCCGCCGGTCTCCTGTTGGGGATCTAGGGCAGGTTCCCGCACCGTCGCCTGGTGTGGCGCCGCCCAGCGCTGTTGTAAGCGTCCAAGCGTCCAAGGGATTGAATCCACTCCCCAATCCTAGGGGGTGGAATCCCGGACTGGGCTGAGGAAAAAAGAGGGGAATGGACTGGGTTACAATCCCCTAAACTTTAACCGAACATACAAATTTTCATGGACCTGGAATTTTATCGGGCCGAGATGATCCCTGAGGAATTCTGCCCAAAACCCTTCATTCCCGGCCCAACCGAACAGGGCCTTATTGGGCGACAAGGAAGCAAGCCTTGTGGGCGTGACATGTTCCAGTCAGCCATGACTACAAGGAACATAACAGATTTTTAAAAAATAAATATTTTATTTAAAATTTTAAATCTAGATTTCAGAATTCCAGTTGAGTGGAGCGCTTTCTAAAAATCTTATTCACTCTCTCCCGATGCAGGATCTCAAGGACATCTGGTTTTGGAGACCTACTCTTCCGTTCCCGGTGCACATCGATGAACAGAATGGAGTAGACTACGGCAGCAGCACAGTAGAGAGAAGAGACAACTAAAACCCTAACTCAGTTTTATTGTATTTCTCATCATAGTTCACTTCCTTAGTATCTACCTAGTAGACGGGTATTTATATGGGAGCAATCAGATCTCGTGTCACTATCATGATCTCAATCAAGTTGGTTTCCATACAACCAAATCCCGTAAACTTTGCCAAGATCCCAAATAATCAGAACGGTAAAAGAAAAAATTGTGTCTCCACAAGGCAAGGAGTCGGACTTCGGAAACACGTGGTCGAGCTCGGCAAGCCGACCCCCGAGTCCCAACTAGGATCAAGCATTTGGGAAGTGCTGACCCCTGACCTCCGAGTCCCTAGCTCGAGTCCGGCACAGACCCGACTCCCGACCACGTGGTAATCCTTTACATGGATGGGCGTTTCAAATTTATTTAGGAATTTATGAAATATTTATATGGGTATATCCTAATATTCTAGCAATCCCCCACCAAATCTCAAATTCTCATTTGAAAATTTTTCTAATTCCCCTTGTTGTTTGATATACTAGAGTTTCGGTGAGTACTGTTAAGTTGAACTCCCGCATCGAACTTCAAGATACACTCATTCACAACTTGAACAATGGATTATGCCTTGAATTGTATGTTTTTTGCGAATAAGTTTCACTCAAAACCTTAACTAGTACTTGGCTACCGGTAGCATACCCCTCGTGTGGAGCATATGCGTCGTACTCCCTAGTCTCATAATGAGACTACTAGAGATCACTCAAGTCTCGTAGACTGTGACATTAGACAGCTAGGCTCATATGTGTGTATTCTTTTAAAAATGCTCTATAGGATAGCATCTTCGTTGATTAAAGACAACAGAATACATTATGACATAAAGCCAACATGTCTTACAGTTTCTGAGAGTATTGCGTCTTAGAGAGGGTTTAGAAAGTAATGATTATCTCCTTAGTTAACCAATAACTTGTTTTTTCTAGGTCCTAATTCATGGGATCTCCTATCACATAGGTTGGGTTACCACTATAGCAACTCATATGGGCCTCACACTCATCTCCCTCTGTGTATTTTCTATCGCATTCCGTGATAGCCTTTTTGTAAAGAGATCTGCCAGGTTTTTGTTTGTTTGAATATAAGTCACACTTATTACTCCGGAGTTTCTCAACTTTCTGACAGACTTCAATCGTCTTTTAATGTGTCTTGATGAGTTTGCATTATCCTTAGCACTATTAACTTTGATTATCACAGTTTGATTGTCATAGTTTATAAGGATAGCCGGTATTGCGTTTTCAATCACAGACAAGTCCATCAATAGCTCACGCAGCCACTCTGCCTCCGCAGTTGTTGTATCTAAAGTAGTCAGTTCTGCTTCCATGGTTGACCTTGTCAAAGTGGTCTATTTACAAGACCTCCATGATATTGCACCACCTCTAAGGGTAAACATATACCTAGTCGTGGTGTAAATCTCATCAGAATGAGATATCCAATTCAAATCACTACATCCCTCGAGCATAGTAGGGTGCCTAAAATAGTGAATCGCATAACTCATAGTACCTATCAGGTAGCGCATAACCCTTTCAAGTGCATGTCAGTGATCACAATCCGGGTTGGACATGAACCTACTCAATTTGCTCACAGCAAATGATATGTTTGTTCTCATTGCGCTAGTTAGATACATGAGTGAACTAATTATTTGAGAGTATCTCAGTTGATCTTTAACAATTTTTTATTCTTTCTAAGTATCACACTGGGATCATAAGGTGTTGGAGAAGACTTGATGTCTTTATAGCCGAAACGGCTCAAGACCTTCTCTACATAATGAGATTGTGAAAGTGTAATCTCATTCTCATCCTTAACCAATTTAATGTTGAGAATAACATCAGCTTCTTCCAGATCTTTCGTATCAAAACTCTTTGATAGAAAAGACATGACCTCATTGATCACATCAATATTTGTACTAAAGATCAGTATGTCATCGACATACAAGCACAATATGACTCCTTTACCCCCACCGTGTCAATAGTATACACATTTATCGGCCTCGTTTATGACAGAGCACATAGAAGTTAGAGGTTTGTCGAACTTCTCATACCATTGCTTAGGTGATTGTTTTAGGTCATACAAAAACTTTAATAACTTACACATCTTGTTCTCTTGCCCCTCACTACAAATGCATTAGGCTGATCCATGTATATATCCTCGTCCAACTCTCCATTTAGGAAAGTTGTTTTTATATTCATTTGATGAATGATAAGACTATATGAGACAGTTAGGGAAAGTAATGCTATGATTGTGATCAGTCTAGCGACAGGTGAATAAGTATTGAAAATGTATTCACCTTCTTTTTAAGTGTAAGCCTTGGCCACAAGGTGAGCTTTGTACTTCTCAATAGTACTATTAGGCCTAAGCTTTTTCTTGAACACTCACTTACAACTCACGGGTTTGCAACTGTATGGTCGTTCAGTAAGTTTCCATGTACCATTGGATGGAATCGAGTCATCTTGTTATGAGCAGCTTCTTTCCGATCATCTGCATCTAAAGATGCATATGCCTCAGTAATGGTGGAAGGAGTGTCATCCACAAGCTACACAGTGAAATTATCAACAAAGGATTTTGCAACTCTTTATATCTTACTCCTTCTAGGAGCTTCATTGTCATCATCCTCAAGGATTTCCTCAAACCGATCGTGGTGTTCAGAAGACTCGAAATTAATAGGTGTATCGGGTTCAGGAATTATCTCAATGGAATATCTAACAATGTTATGCATATCTTTCAAAGGAAACACATTCTCAAAAAATGTTGCATCACGAGATTTTAAAATAGTATCCACATGCATATCAGGCACCTTAGATTTTACTACCAAAATTCTATATGACATGCTCCTCTGAGCATAGCCTAGAAAGACGCAATCCATTGTCTTAGGTCCTAACTTATGTTTCTTCACGATTGGAATATTGACTTTCGCCAAACACCCCCAAGTACACAAGTAAGAAAGTGATGGTTTTCTCTCGGTCCATATCTCATATGGAGTTTGTTCTTTATTTTTGTCAGGAACTCTATTCAGGACGTGACTCACAGTCAACATGCCTCCCCCCACCATGCCTTTGATAAACCATTAGTATCTAATATGACGTTAACCAAGTCAGTTAGCATGTGGTTTTTCCTCTCGGAAACCTCGTTTGATTCGGGTAAGTATGGAGGCGTCCTCTCATGAATAATATAGTGTTCCTCACATAATTCATCAAATATTTTGGGAAATTACTCACCACCCCGATCAAACCTTAGACGTTTGATCTTTCTCTCTAGTTGATTTTCAACTTCAGCTTTATAGATTTTAAAGTAGTCTAATGCATCATCCATATATTTCAACAAATATACATAACAAAGTCTAGAAACATCATCAATCAATGTCATGAAATATCTCTTTTCACCTTTTGTCAACACACCATTCATCTCACAGAGATCACAATGTATGAGTTGAGTTCTAGAGGTGCCAAGTTTCTCTCCTCAGCCACCTTGTGAGGCTTCCGAGGTTGCTTCAATTGCACACAACTATGGCACTTAGAACCTTTAGCAACGGTGAAATTCATACTTAAACACATGCTGGACAGACGAGACATCGAGCCAAAATTAGCGTGACATAAATGTGAATACCAAACACTTGCATCACCATTAATATCACCACAAATATGATTCACTGACTTATTTCCAAAATCCGGAAGGGAAAAGCGGAACAGTCCTCCGCAATCATAGCATTTACCAATAAATTGTCCATGTTTTGACATGACTAATTTATTATACTCTAAGACTACCTTAAACTCGTCCTTATATAGAATAGAGCCATTCACAAGATTCTTATTTATAGAAGGGATATGTTGCACGTTCCTCAGCTACACGCTCTTTCTCGAAATAAACTTCAGATCTACCATGCCAACACCATGAACAAAAGCATGTAACTCATTCCTCATTATGACAAAACAATCCTAGATGACATGATAAGAAGAAAACATAGAGATGTCACCACACACATAAACATTGACACCCGTATCAAACTATCAGCTGGTAGTTTAAAATATTAAAATCACGTAAATGAATTACCGTACACATCCTTAGTATTGTCGATGGTCACCATATTGACATTCTTAGCCTTTTGCTCTTTTGTGTCTGCACGATCTAGACAATCTTTGAAGAAATGTTCCAATTCACCTCAAGTGAAGCAACTCAACTCAGTTATGTTTTTATTCTTCTTAAAGGTGGTGGTTCTTATAATCTTGTTAGGCTTATATTTCCCTTTGCTCTTGTTATGTGGGGATTTCTGCACCAAGTTGACGCTAGACTGACCCTCGCCTCCTTTCCCAGAAGCAACATTTGCCTGAGCTTTTTCTTCAACATCAAGAGATGCTATCAGGTTTTCAACTGATATCTCTTGTCTCTGATGTTTTAGAGTAGTGGTGAAGTTCCTCCATAAAGAAGACAACTTTGCAATTAAGCATCTAGCCAGAAACTTGTCAGGTAGATGACACTTAACGAGGTCAAGTTCCTTAACAATGCACATAACCTCATGAGCTTGTTCCATCACAGAACAGTTGTTCACCATTCTATAGTCATGAAATCTCTCCATGAGGTATAGTTCACTGCCTGCATCTGATGCACCATATTTTGCAATCAGAGCATCCCATAACTTTTTTGCATCTGTCATAGTGATGTAAACATCACAGACGGTGAGAGAGTATGCCTAGAATGCATCCCACAAAGAGATTATTTGCCTCTGCAAACTTCTTCTGCTCATCAGAAAAGAGTTCGCCTTTAGGTTTGACAATTCTCGCTTCCCATACATTCATAGCAGTAACATAGAGATAGACTCATACTTGCCATCTCTTAAAATGCACAGCATAGAATTTATCTTGCCTCAGTGCATCCACAAATCTAGCCATTGAATTAATCGCGGATTACCTAGAATAACGTTTTTGAATTTTTGGAGTATTAAACAATTTTATGATTAATTTCCAAAATAGATAAATAATGGCAATTACATTAACTAGAATGAATTGATCTATCATACTAGTCGGTAAGATCACAATAATCATGATTTCGCAAACCATGATTATAAACCATACCTAAAGGTCGAGGACGAATCCGCGATTGGGGCAGAGATGCTTCTGTTAGTGTCGGATCGCAGCACCCGATGGCGACCGACGGTAGATGTAGACGGAAGAAGCGTCGTGGTGATGAAAATGAGTAGTCGCGTAGAGTGTTTTTCAAAAACCTTATTCACCCTCTCCTGGTACAAGATCTCAAAGACGACTGATTCCTGAGATCTGCTCTCCCATTTCTAGTGCATGCCAATGAACGAAATGAAGTAGATTACGGCGGCAGCACAGCAGAGAGAAGAAACAACCAAAACACTAGCTCGGTTCTATTGTATTTCTCATCATAGTTCACTTCCTTGGTATCGGCCTAGTAGACAGGTATTTATATGGGAGCAACCAGATTTCATGTCGCGGTTATGATCTCAATCAGATCTGTTTTCCTATAACCAAACCTATAAATTTCACTAAGATCCAAAATAATCGGAACGGTAAAAGAAAAGATTGTATCTCTACAAGGTAAAGAGTCGGACTTCGGGAACATGTGGTCGGACCCAACAAGCTGACCCTCGACCCCCAAATCCCGACTAGGATTAAGCACTCGGGAAGTACTGATCCTCGACCTCCGAGTCCTTGGCTCGAGTCCGGCACTCGACAGTGTTGCGTTCTAGATCCGACTCCCGACCACGCGGTAATCCTTTACATGATTCAGGTCTTTGAGATTTATTTAAGAATTTCTAAAATATTCATATGGATCTATCATAAAATTTCAGCATATTGAAGCTAAACCTAGTATCCTTAGTAGACTTGAATCATTGGGTGGTGCAATATTACATCTAATGAATTACTGCATTTTGCATAGAGCTTTCGGTCCTACTACCTTTGCGCACCCTATCCGTGGCTTCACGTTTTGGCTTCTCCTTCTCATACGCTTTTCCTCTTGAAACCGCTTGCACTACTCCTCTTCCTCATGCTCCCACCATAAAAAAAAACGCTGATTTTGCTCATAGCCACCTCATTTGCGATGTACTGATTTTTGTACGGATCAAAATTCTTTGGAGGCCTATTCCACTATGAACACCTTCATCTACATCCATAGTTGACTACTCCGGGAAAGCCAACAAACGAACCAATGCATACTAGAAAATAATGTTACATGTCGTTGAAGGAGGACTATTTAATTATTTGCCACTTATATAAATAATATGTGAAACGGTATGAATTTATGACTATGAGTTAAAGCGACAAATAAGTGAATACTCTTACTAAGGATAACAAATTATTAAATATCCCGTTTTCAGAACAGACCATTCTGAAGCCAACCGAAATAAAATTAAATTTCAAGGCCTGTAATTTACACCGGTTTTCAGCCAAAAAACTAGCCTTGCAAGAATGCCCTAAGCCTTGAAAAACAATACAAACATGACAACGTTGTGGGGGGCAAGGACATTCGAAAGCAAGAAGCTTCACACTTCACAGCATGGCTATTATTATTGTTCTCTTAAAAAGAATAACGTTAGCATCTCACAGGAAAAACGCAAGATATAATCATTGGATGCAGCCAGCCAGCCAACAAAAACAAAAACTAAGTGCTAAGTTTCATACGCCCAAAATTTAGCCCAAAAAAAACTAAGAGAATGTTCCTTTTAGCCTGACAAAATTGAACAAAAAATCAGTTTTTCAAGTATTGTCGCTAACACTTCGATCTTCTATCTGTTCTTGCTCACAAAACTCTGCAAATCTTCTGGACTCTACACAGAATCGCCGACACCTGTGTCCAATTTGCGTATATAAAGTAGTCAGCTTAATATCATGCATGTAGAAAATCCAAAAAAAAATGTACTATGGAGATGAACAAATAAAACCAGGAAAAGGTGGTATAATGTTCTATAGGGGTATTTGTTGATTTCTTCACGCTCAAAAGATGTAACCAAGCGTGAATAGTTTAACAAATAAGGGTAGGTAGAATTATAAATCCACAACTCTATGAAGAAAATATGAAGATTTATGTCACGTAATTGTAACTATAGGAATTGGTACCATCCATTCCAATGACAAAACAAAGTATAATAATCATCTTTTTAGTAGAGCAATAATCCACTAATCCTTGCTAAATATGCTTAATCTTCATATATTGACGAGGACAAACCATGGCATCATCATATATGCTCATTAGAATAATTATTGTTCCATTAATATTGTATTTTGTTTTTTGCCTTATAGGCTTCTAGCCTCAGTTACTTGAGTACTGAGGGAGTAAACTCTGTTCGAACTTTGAACTCAGCATTAGTGTAATTCCTGGAGTATACTATAGACTTCTTATATAATTAATTGATGTTTGTCTGTTCATAAGCAAATAGAAACACAAACAACTCCATAACAACCACTATTTATGCCACTGCCACGTACATTAATTTGTGTGGCCCAGTCAGTATGTGCAGTTAATGCAATGCAATCTAATGAAAATGGACACGATTATAAGGGCCAGTTTGCATATCCAATATGAGTTTAGATTACAGAGCACCAGAAACTATGAAGTACTTCCTCCAGTCATTAATAAATGATGTTCTTAGTACTAAACTTCGTACTAAAAAGGTTATATATCAATGATCAGGAGTTTCAGAGAACAATAGTCTGAATATACAACTAGAACGGATCCAACCATAACATAGAAGAAGTTCAACATGACAACATACAACAAAAACACTGCTAAGATGTAAACCATACCTTATTGAACTGAAAACATATGCATTTGACCTTTCAGAGTATCTTGGATGGAGGGATTTCTATCTGCAAAATACCAAAACCTAGAAAATCAATGGATATAAATATACCATGAAGCGAAAAAGTCATATAATATTTGAAAAGAGGGTTACCAGAAACACTGAAGGCGTAAAGTTCTGCCTTCCAAAAGCTCAGCCAAATAAAATTGTCATGTTTCAGTATGTTTCAGTTGGAGATCCGTAGAAATTCTTTTGAGTAATAATGGCAAAGTAAATATATGCTTTTGGCTAAATTTGCATTACTTAGTTGCCAGAGGAACAACTTCAGCGAAGGAGACAGTTGATGGCTTGAAGATGTCATTTTCTCTGACTACTCTGTTATAGACAAGCTTGAAAGATCGTGACCCATATGTCTTGTTAAGCAAACTTACTGGGAATCTGAGAGTTTGTTTCCGCCGGCTCTTCCCCTTCACATATATCCTAAAACTACCTTCATCTTCATTCTTCATGTTGCTTCGCAAATGGTTTGTTGCACAAATATCATGTGACTTGTCTCCTCTCAAATCAGGATTCAGTTCAATTCCAACTGCATCTTTTAAGTGTTTGTCCTGATCATCTCCTGGATGTTTGTTGCTGATCAAATCTCCACTTCCTACCACTGTAGCCTCCATTTCCTCCTTGACTGCCATAGTATTGCTGTCCAGTGAAGGCCCTATACTAACAACAGCTGCATCAGATTGAATGTGGGTATCTGCTAAAGACTGAGATATAGGGTCAACAACACGTGGAGTTGGGGTGAAATCAACTGGATGGCTGCTTGACCACACTGATGCTGGCACAAACTCTGATGTAGGTGGACTCATATAGGATTGCCATCCATAATGATTAGGGCGGAACATATTAGTGTTCATGGGAAATGTGGAACTTGGAATCACCTGTGGCTGACTATATGGTGGATATATAAATGGCACAGCATGCATGAGATTAGGAGACCGAGGAGCCGGAGGGTACAAATGATGAGGGGAAGTGCACAATGGAGGACCACTCGGCACAATAGTTGAACGTCCAGGATGCATAGGTACATTCACAGGCCAAGGCGCAACACCTGGGATAGCACCTGGTGGTGGGAGACCCACACTTACAGCAAGAGGGCTGAGGATAGCTGGCGGAGAGGGATTAAATGGTGGTGCAGCAGCAGACAGCTTCTTATTGGGCATCTCTCTCAAGTCAATACTATTTAGTAACAAGTTAGGCTTTGTTTTCTCACTTCCAGCACCTCCAAGGTCCTCTGTATTTTCTTTAGAGGCAGAAACTGTTATAGGTTCAATGCTGGTCGGAAGAGCTTCAAAAAACGCCACATCTGGTTTTCCACTCTGTTCATCTTTAGTGGAATTAGAAGACTCTGGGAACACAATGGCTGAATCTTCATTGCTCCCACTTACTGGTTCATGAATTATGTGAAGATCTCCAGGTTCACTGCTATTTAAGGATTTCTCGTCATTCAGTAAACCATCATTGCCAATATTCCCAATGCCCAGTTCTCTTTCAGACACTTTCATGTGTTCTGAATGCTGAATTTCTTCTGGTATATCACTTACTTCATTGGAATCATTGATATTTGCAGATACAGATCCTTGTTCCACTTGATGTGTATCTACCAAGGAATCCTTCATTTCTTGTGCAATAATTTGACCAAGTGATGGTTGATTCCGAAGTACATCATCTCTAGATTTTTGTATTTGAGCTTTTGCAATTGTACCTGGACGTGCTAGTGCAACATCTTTATATGATGGTGCATTTCCACTACTTACCAACAATGCTCCATGTGGCTCACTTTCTTTCTGATCAATTGTAGTATTGTTTACTTGTGAGTAAACCACCTGGGATTCTGCTTTACCACTCATCTGTTCAGTGTTCTTAGAAGCATCTTTCACCTGTGTGGATGTACTCCCTGGCTTTATCCGATAGGTCACAGCCTTGTATATCTTACGACCAAACCTGGCACCTGATGTCTGGACTTTCACATGCTGCTGAGGATCTGTGTACGTTGCAGGTACAACAGTCCTCTTCTTTAAGAAGTAATAACGGTTATTTATATAAGAACTGCGTGCCTTGTATTGTGATGTATATTGTGGAGCATGATTATCAGGGTCATACATCTTTCTGGTGATGGGATTGAAATGCTTCATTTGTTTACTTGAACCTCCAGCTGATTTAGGTTTTTGGACAGGCTGCCAACCATCTTCAGGTTCTACTGTTTCCTCCAGATCGACCTCCTTTGGTACATTAGTGTTCACCTCAATTTTCTCCACTGGTTGCTCAGAAGGTGGTGAGTCCTCTACAGATGTAAGGCTCTGCTGAACTCCAGCTTCAGCAACAATGTTAGGAGTATCATCTTGTGACAGCTCTATGATTTGCTTTTGCTCGCCAACATTTGTGGAAGTAGAATCTCCTGTAGGTACCTCAGGACTTGCTACATTTGAAGCTCCATTTGAATTTGATAAGACCTAAAGGATGAGTGCAGGATGAATAAATTATAAAGTGACATGTCCATAGTGATAAAATACTAAACAATACATTTCTGTGCCCAGCAGAGCATCCCCATTTGCAAAAAATGGCATTAATATCTTAGTTGATTCGAAGGAGTTGTGATAACACGGAGTTCCACTGTGCGGTTGGCACAAAAGGACCTCCCCAGGAAATATAAAATAATATTGTTAGCAATGTAGAATAGATCATAATGGTATTTATATGGTAGAATGTTGCTTAAAAATCTATGTTAGCACCTCATCTGATACCTAAACAGAAAAAGAAATATTCTGTGATCTATCAGCAATGATGATGGATGCATTGTAGACAATTTCAAGTTTCTGCTGAACTAATTGATACAGAGATATGGAGTTTCTTTTCACTGAAATTTCAAGATGCGCACTACAAGTATACAACTAGCTAGTTTGCCACTGGGGTTAATTAGACACAAACATCACTACACTATGATAGACATCTTGCATGTGTGGAGTGTTGACAAACTACATTCCAGAATCCAGTCAAACTTTTTCACCTTAGAAAGAGCATATATCTTCAAAAGAACTTCAAAAGAAAGCAATGAAGCAAGAAAATTTGGCAACTAACCTTTATGCTTGAGTACCTCCTTTTGCTTGTTTCAGAATCTCTTCCTTTGTTTTCTTCATTGGGATTTATGTAATCAAGAAGATCAGATACACTGCAAATGCAAAGTTGACAGTCAGTACAGCATGAAGATATTCTATAAAGCTTATACTGTGTCTATTATCTATAGAGATAGTTCATGTGCCCTTGGAGAAAGCAAAAAAGTTCCTCAACTTATTATACTTTAGTGGAATTAAGCAATAGTTTCACCTTAGATGTCCTTTACTAGCAATTGATGCATCAGGTTTCCGAGTTCCATTGCGTGCAGCTTCTTGTTGCTCAATAACTTTCGACTCAAAGTATTCAAGCCAGGCGGCAGCATCCTGCAATCAAAAAGGTCACAAGATCAAGGATATTAATATTTTATTTAAATTGACAACAGTTCCTTTTTGTAAAATAAAGGAACTGTTGAAGGCCAACAAAAAAGGTAATATGTCTGTTTAAATATGCCATTTAGATAAACCCTCGTTGATGGCAACTAATCTTTGCAATACATTTGCTAGTACAATAGAAGTTTACTCTATGAAAATAATGTTGATGGGAAATCTACTAATATAATTTTCCATGTGATCAAATATTTTCTATATCAGGAAAAATAAACATGAATAGTTCGGAAAGCTGGCTATCTTTGAATTAAGAGAGAGGTGATGGGGTTCTGAAGATTTGCCTGATGAGAAACATGCCAAGTTCAGGATTCAAACCTAGGTGGGCTGTGCCAACACCCTTGCCACACACCAACTAAGCTACTCCCAGTTTTTAATATAAAATTTTCATATGGGAGGATTAAAATTTTGACTACATAAATTCTTAAGTCATAGAGGGAGTTTTTTTCTGCATATCAACTTCATCGTTTCATAGTAGTAGCAGTTAACCTGAGTCCGCAAGTCATCTGGCCCAAGCTTTGCACGAAGGATTTGCAAGGTTGTTTGCTCATGCTGAACACTTAAGGAATAAGCTTCCATCAATGAGAGAGCAATGGCTATAGCATGGTAGCTCGCAGCAGTCTAAAAAAAATATAAGTGTGTTAGTTGAAACAGACAATCAAGTAGTAATCACAAAATGATGAAAGCATTTTCTTATTTGTTGTGGGCTATTAATGGTCAAGTAGTCAACAATGGAACCTGTGTTACTAATTCTAAAATGGAAGATCAATTTACTACATTGACCTCATGCTTACAAGATTTTGAACCAACTAATGTGAATTCTTGAAAAATAAGTATTTTAGTGTATAACTGCTCTATAGAAACTCGCATGGATGACAGTCTATGAAATATAGGACAAAATGCTGGACTCATTTATCAGGCATGACATGGATATGATTATGGATTGACCTAGCTCACTAGGCTATAAAATCAAAAGTTTCTGAAGTCCTTGTTAACAATTGAAGTTTTCTATAAATAAAAGATATTTTTGTAAGATTAAAGTCATATTTCACAATTATCACCAAGCATATTATCCCCTTGCTAGATGCTGTAAAGAAAACAAACAGGCACATTACCCATTGAAGACTTTTACCTGTATATGATCAGGCCCAAGTAATCTTTGGTTGCATTTTAAGGCTTTGTGCAAGTATCTGAGTGCTACATGCACATTACCTAAGCCTTCCTCCATCATGGCAACGTTGATATATGTTGCAGCTGTGTTTGGATGAGATGGCCCGCATGTAAGATGCAGAAGATATAGAGCACGCTTGACATACCTAATTTACAAAAAAAAGGTTAATGTTTTAGGGATGTCTCAGTTAATTAAAATAACAAGAACTGTACATTCTATAAGAAGTCAAAAACTATCAAGCAAAGAACAGGAACAGTTCGCTGCTTATTCATATTCTTAGACCCTTTCTGACAAATTTAAGCTTTAACAAGATCTTATGAAAGAACCTTTGAAGAGTCAAGACACACTCATAAAGGGAAAAAACAAGTATGAAGATCTTTAGACTTCAAAATTCAAATATATGTGTTTATGATTATGGTTCATCCTCAGGAAGAAACAATGACTGTATGCATGACAGACTTACACTCCTTGTCATTTTCAATTTTTCCTAGATCATAAGAATGTACATATATTTGTGCACTTTGGGTTGGCTAAGATTTTTGGCAACTAAATAACCAGCAAATACTTGACAGGTTGGCAACTGAATCACCATGCCATTAAAGGTATTCATAGTTCTGATCTATCTCCATTTTTATAATATGCATAAATGGTGCAAACTCCCGCTCACCATTATTATCCTCAAAAGCAGATTTGCTTTGAATGAAAAGACTAAATCATAATGAGATAAAATAAATATGCACCTTTGACATGACAATTTGAGAATGAAATAGTTAGTAATAAATACAAATCAATGTACAACCCAGTAGGAGCCTCTCCTACTGTTTAACTTCAAAAACAAATCAATGTACAGCAATAAAAGAAATAGTGTATTCTTGTCTAAATAAAAAAGAAGATACAATATTACTTTAACTAAGACCTCAAAGGACAATTGTTGTCATGGTGGTTCTTATAGAAACATCGATGATCTTCACACAACAACAAGATGATCCATAAAGTTGTCTTACTTTAGAGCCAGTTCTGTATGCTGTAGACGGTAGTAGAATACAGCAAGATCTCCATAACTCTTCATTGTATCAGGGTGATCCAGTCCAAGTTCCCTCTCATTGATATCTAGGGCCTTTTGCTGATAGATAGTAGCCTGCATTTTTTAATGATAAGCATATGCCCTTGGGAATTTCTCACACATCAATTCATCACATTCTCATTTCAACCTCTTTCATTACTCAATAATAATGTCATGGGCAACTCTGCTGGCTCATCCTAACATATTCCTTAGCTGTTACTGCTATTGTAACATGTACTGTGCTCTAACCATGTTGAGGATATCTAGAGGATATATTTTTGGAACATTTTAAATATGATTATATCCACAAAAAATAGTGCATGAGTTTTTTCTCACCATTGAGTGAAATGTTCAGCATTCCACATAAAGCTAGCCAAAAGCAATATCATATTTTGAACTTCACTAATATGTTTAGCATTTGTATGAATTATATGATATCCAATTGAATAGCCACATACCTGATTAAAATCACCAGTGTGATACAATACAACAGCTAGGAGACTATAAGCTCCAGCTGTCATTCGATGATAGGGACCACAAACTGTTATGAGCTTAGCAAGAGCCTGCATTATTAATGAATTGGAAATGGTTATTAAACAAGAAATGATATCAAAAATGTGCAAAAGATAGACATGGTTTTGTGAAGAAATAGGATACTTTGGTCCCATAATTGACTGCATCTTCAAGTTTTCCTTTGTCAAGGGCAGTTTTAGAGGATTCTAGCAGTTGCCTTCCATCAGCTGATGAACACGCAACTTGCTGCATATTATGCAAAAACGTGTTAGTTGTGTATTTATGTATATGAATCACAATGTGCTGTTGTCTACCACAATTTCAATCAATATCAGAAACATTGTGAAAGTCTTGTTGTAATGATCTGAGACATCTGACCAACAAATGACAAGAAATATAATAAAATGGATTCTGATTTTGTAATTAGCTAAATTAATTTGGAGGGAAAAAACAACAATTGTAGTATGTAAACTTTACCTTGTGTACAGGTACCAAGCTAATAATGTCTTGTTTCTGAAATGGGAAAGCAGAATCCATAACGAAATCTCGGGGTGCCAATTCAATGCCAACCTAAAGGTAACATACTAAGAGTTAACCTCAATTCAAATACACAGAAATGTGATGTTTTATCAAAAAAAAAAGATTGTACCTACTACCTTATGACATAGACCTCTCAGGAGAGCGTATTTCCTAACATCTTGGTAATGTAGCTCAGTGAGCTCAAATTCATATCTCTTTTTTAAGAAGACCACTAGCCATTTCCATACTAGTGGACGCACATTAGGGGAACTTCTAGAGACCTCAGTTTCAGGAACACCAAGCAGTAAATTCAACACTGCAGCTATTGCAAGTGCCAATTGTCGCATGTCTGAAATAGCAGCAATCGCAGCGCGAACGATATGCTTGAATGCCCTCACTATCATCTCATGTACACAGAGGGACTGTACGTGTGAAAGTTTCTCTGAAAGCTTGACCTAAATAGATACCAGTTCAGCATATACCAAGTAACTGGAAATTAATGTTATATATTATATTCAAATGGAAGAATTATTGGAAACTTACAACTCGTCCTAGGGAACGCATCTGTAGGCCTCTGGTATGCATGAAATCTGTCAAGGTCCTACCATCAACAGGTGAAAGTTCCAAAGAACCAAAATCTGAGACCTGAATATCTTATGGGTTAGTTACAATGCTTCTTAACTGAAATAAATGCATATTTGAATTATTTGTCATTCATATGTAGAAGGGTACCAGCTTAGGAAGAGCAACTTCATCATAATACTTCACAGCCATCTCAATCAACTCAGGTGGTGACTGTGGGACAGAATAGATAAGTGTATAAGATTAATGCAAGATTACAAAGCTTTCTGCATAGTAGTTGATAAACAAAAACAAATAATTAAATAAGAAGGAAATTGCAAATCAGAATAGTTATAGCACACAAAGGAAAAAATTGAGAACTGATTTGTCTTCTCCCAAAAACAAATAACTCATCTATTTACATGATAAAAACCTCAGCAATTCAGCATAACAATTCAAGAACCAAGCCACCAGGTAAATGCTACTCCTCCAGGTTAAACCATGTTGTTATGGACATACATAAAGTAAAATGTTGTTATGAGCATCAATATCTTTTGATATATTTCGATTGGATACATGAAAATAATATGTGCAGATTCCCCTAAAAGATACTTTCATAAATAAGTAAATAACCATGAGAAAATATACATATTTGTGAAAATCACATAGTTTTCATACAATTTACAAAAAGATGAGAGAACTTTCTATATTTCCAGATATCAACCTATTCCATTTACGAATGAAAACCAGCTCTCTACTTACCAATTACCATGTTTGGTTCCCCAGAGATTACATAAAAAATGGAAGGACAATTGTATGTTTTAATCGATGTATTGTTTTTGGACAATACCAACTGATAGATAGCTATGTCATGAAAAGATATCTACCTTCTGGTGGAGCCCTGTTTCTGAATCTTTCAACCTTGTAAAGGCAGAATCAGATAATAAATCTTTCAGCAAGCTTTCATTCTCTGAGGCATTAGATTCTCCCTGCTGAGTTTCAATAGCTGATGGCTTGACTTTTTGGCTTTCTGCACAACTTGTTCCATCAGACACGCTTTTTTCTCCCAATGCGGATGCCTTGTCAGAAACATCAACAACATTTTTCGAGTGCTTGAGAGCTTTCAGAGGTTTCCCAAGCCCTTCAATCTTTGTCTCCTTTGCAGATTTTCCCACCCCCTTTTTCTTTTCCTTTTCACCACCTTGCTTTTTATCCTTATCAGAGTTTTTCTGGTCCTGCAAATGCTGAACCCAGCAAGCACCAAGTTCCCACCTCATAAATGACTGTTTGTTAGCTTCCTCTTCCTCAAGCTTCTGAAGGCTTTCCTTTAACAAGTTCTCAACAAAAATATGTGCTGCAGTTAGATCCTCCTGCTTATGATTTTGTGGAAAGTTCAATATCTTTTTCTCTCCAGTTGAATTAGTCTCATTTAGCAGCATCCTCAAACTAAAATAATGAATAGGACTTCATCACCCAAAAAGAAATAATAGGAGCAGCTGTATAAATTTCATGAATATTAAAAGAATAACAGAAAGGAGGTGCTATTGACCTGTTAATGTTCAATGCATGTGCACCCCCTTCTGGTTGATCTGTAATATCAATAGGCTTAATAGAAGAGTTCCCTTTGGCTTTCTTGATATTGTTAACCTTTGCTACTGCAACATATCCACAGTATCTAAGATTGACAATGCCCAAACTTTCCACATCCTGCAGATAAAAACAAAAAACAAAATTAGGAAAGACCAACTTCATTATCAGAATATGAACAACACCGTAATTAAGAATCCATACATGTGCAGCTGTATTTTCATCTGCAGTTATTCCTTTCAAAAGGTTCCTCTCCGCAAGATGCTTAGACTCCATTCCTGTGGCTCGGCTACCATCTATCTTAGTGTCCAACTTGCAGCTTGCATCAGAAGAATCTCGTGTGACAGTGATGCTAAAATTTCCCACTGTCTCAGAATGTAAAACTTCATCTATATTGGTTGGTGCTGAAACTTCTGATACATCCTTACTCTCCATTACACACCTTACCGCTTCAATAGCTCTAAAGATGGCAACGTCTACGAACAAGCTGTGAAGTAGGAATGCTCTCCTGTCACGGATTTCCCTCTCCTCAGCAGTATTGCAAGGCATGGATGTGAGATATTTGAACTCATCTGCCCATGGTAACATGTCACTCTTGCCATCCCTTCCCCAACCACCTCCATTGCCTCCCCAGGTTTCATCCTCAGCAGGGAGGGGAGGAAATGTTGTAGACTGAGCAGCAATTGGAGGAACAAGCCACGTGTTCGCACGAAATCCATAAGGAAAATTCCCAAACTGCAGTATACAAAGAATTACAAGTTAGAACCAAGCAATAACGCAGCACTAAAGAAGGAACAAGGTTTATGAAACAGACATTTAGAGGGCACACATAGAAACTAGGTGACACAAAACTTGATTAATTGCAAAAATGTAACAATTCAACAAGGTTATAGTGTGATACCAATGTTTTACTCTGAAAAGATTGCAGGAAAAATAACATAAAATAAGCTGGTTATATGTACATTGCATCATAGTTACATGATCATATCTATGCATGGAACTAGGGTATTCCTGAAACTATACATTAAATCAATCACACGTGACACGTTATATGAATACATCAAAAAATAAAGCATAGTCCAAACAAACTACAGCAAAATATTTTCAGTGTTGCCAGGAGAAGTAAATAACAAAGTAGCAAACCTTGTTTCGCTCCAAAAATGCCTTCATAAGATCTTCATATGCCTAAAACAAGTTCAACCACCAAAAAATGATGATAAATCCACAGTTCGGAATCACAGAAATTGTAAGAAAAAATGGAACACTTTTGCAGCAGTGTGAAACATAAAATGGAAAATCTTAATACAAAAAATAGGTTGGTCTTATTTCAATAGTTGCTTGTGATTACAGATCTTATGTAGTTTTAACTTTTAACACACAGAGACTAGTTCTGAGTTCAGTCCAACTCTTTCATCTGGAAGACATCAAATATTTTGGGTTTATTTGCTTGCTGCAGTATAAGACATGACATCTGAAAGATTTCTCTGCTACAATGGTATTAAACTTTGCCAATAGAAAATTGCTTGCTATTGAGAACTTCACATAGATTTTTTCAAAAATAGACTATAGTTGGTATTAGTCCAATATTTTTCAGTACTTTAGAAAACTGTGCATACAAGTTACATGAATTTGAACAAGCATGCATACACAAAGTGAAATAGATCACCATTTAATTATCATAATAGTTATATCAATTCAATTGTTCCAGAAGTAGCAACATTCAAAAATGAGATGCTAAATAACAAGGCGAAATAGCGGTGTCGCTCGAAGTTGTAACATAAGACTGCTAGTATTACTCCCAGCATAGATGATAATCAACCAGTAAGTCAGATAATTTAGTGAGAGACGAACATTGTCGAATGCTCTACTAATATGCCTCAGTAGATCGACTAGATTATGGCACAAAACACGCTGCTTCCCCAAACTGAAGAATCCCTTTCTCCGAGCTTCAACAACAGCAAATTTCCCATTGCAAAGTTTTGCCTGTTAGCCAGCCAATGAACGCCTAATTAGGGTGCATCATATATCGAAACACAAAATACAGTTTTTGCCCAAATCACCGGCTCTGGTGCAATTATTGATAAAATTTACCTCAAGAAAGAAGAGATGATCATCGGAAGGCTGTTCCTCCTGTCGAGGCTGCACCACTCGCCTTATAACTGCAATTAAACACAAGGATTTGTAAAATGAACACAGTTGAACAGTTTAGTGTTACCAAGTTCAACAACTCATATATTCTCTGGATTGTAGATACAGAAGTTTGTCACTAACAGTTGAGGGGCGGCGTGAGGTTGGCGAGGGAGAAGAACTCGTAGAATGCGCCGAGGCGGGGGCACGCGCCGCTCATCTCTGCCTCGATCTCCGCAGAGGCAGAGGACTCCTTGGCCGCCGAAGCTGCGGCGGCGGCATCCTTCGCCACCGCGTCAGACGGCGGCGGCGAGCCCGTGCGGTGCCCGCCCGTGGATGCGGTGGGGCCGGCCTTGGAGCCAGAGGACTCCTTGGCGGCATCGGTGGCTGCATCCTTGGGCGAGGGCGGCGGCGGCGGCGGAGGTGGCGGCCCGAAGGAGGTGGTGCAGGCAACGATATCCAGTAGCCGCCGCAGGTGCGCCACCGCGCTCTCCTCGTTGTACTCCTCTGCATTTAAAAAAAAAGGAAAAACAAAACGCGAAAATTTAAAATGAGAGAGCTCTAAGGCTTGCACTGGAATTCCAAAAAAAATCATGATCCATAAGAGTTATACAAGAATCGAAATAGACTTTTATTTGTTTTTTTCAAAAGAAAAATGGATTTTATTGAAGTAATAAAACTATTCCAATTCGAATAGTAGTTGAGAAAGAAGCGCAATAAATGCAAAGATGGAACATCTTAGATTCGATAAAAATTTGCACAATGTTTAAATTTGCCCTTTGTTTTTTAAAAAGTATAAAAATATTTTTTCCTTTTTGGAATTCTGAGCTCATGCTCGGTATTTCCATCCATTCAATATTTCAGCCATAAAAAATGAAGACTCAAATACAATGAAAAAATACATTTCTGGTAATGGCATATAAGATCATTTCATCTATAAATACGAGCAAAGATGTCAAAAAAATACATTAAATCTCTCTCATGTATTTGAGGGTGTCATGGTTTATAGGAGTATCATGGTTTTCTACCTTCTATCAGGCTGAGTGTACATGGCTTCAATGTTGCAATATCGGCACCATCCTTCAAGGGACCATCACGTAGCTGAAACAAGTAAAATCATATGTTAAGGGGCGTATGATAACCATTATAAACAAGTGATCTTTTATGTCCTGTCTTTTAGACCTATCACATTTTTATAAGGATAGTTGAAATATGATATGATTCATGTGATTTTCATGAATTACAAAATGTTAACTAGACATTAAGAAGTATATAGCATGGTTCACAGGTTGTTTGGAAGATATTCAGATTCTAAGAACGAAGCACCAATAAGAATATAAAGAATTTAGGTGTCGTTTGGTTCTTCGGTACAAAAGTTTATCTCGTTACATCAGATGTTTAGATGTTATTTTATAGTATTAAATATAGACTATTTATAAAATTCATTCATAATTTATGGATTATTCAGGAGACGAATCTAATGAGCCTAATTACGCCATGATTTGATAATATGATGCTACAGTGAACGTTTGCTAATCATGGATTAATTAGACTTAATAAATTCGTCTCATAAATAATCCTCCAGTTCTGCAATTATTTTTATAATTAGTTCACGTTTAATCCTTTAATTTGATGTCCAAACATCCGATGTGATATGGACTAAACTTTAGTCCATGGAACCAAACGCCCTCGCCCCATTAAGTTTTATAGTCTAGACATAGAATCTAAGGTCTAAAATCTAAACCATTTGGAGGAGTTTCAGATTCTATGAATAGTTGTATCTGCTAAAACTCTCTTAAACAGGTCTTAGGACATGTTTGTTTCAACTTTTGGCAGATAAAGCTACTTTTAGAATCTGAAGCTGAAATAAATAGTCTAGATTCTTGACTTAAATTATGAGAATCGCTAACTATAAAATCTAAAAATAAATTAGAATCTAAAAACTAAAAAACACTAGTTTTTTCAGATTCTCACTAACTACATACTCAGACCAACTAGCTAATGAGAATCTCAGTAAAATTGAAACAAACAAGTTCTCAAACTTCAGCATCGGTTTTAAGGTCAAAAGGCAGGCCTCTTCTGAGTTTTGACACGAGGACATTTGAACTTGAACACAAGGAATCTGAACAAAGAAAGGAAAGGAGTTTCATGCATGCATGCAAGTGGATAACATGACAAGTTAAGCTCCCTTGTTTTTTAACATTTGAACGAGGAAGCGCATGCTCGGATTGACTTTGACTGCTCTAGTATGTTACGACGAACATCTGAGCAAATTACAGGGGCATCTCAAATAAAATCATACGGGCTCAACTAATTGATTAGAAAATTGTGTTACCTCATGCGACAGCGAGTAGTTTGTGATGGCACAGGTCGCGGTGTTGACGCACAGCAGCCTCCTCACATCGATGATCCTGTCCGTCGAAATCCCCTGCAGCAGAGAAAACACAGGTCAAAAGGGCCAAATAATTACCAGAACAACCAGATTTGCACGCGCATCACAATTCTGAAGCTTCCATCCCATTAGACAAGTGGAGTGAGGTTTATGAGTTCGTGTCTGTTCTACATCAAAATTCAGTCCCAAAAATCGAAAAAGAAAGTTTTATACTTTTATCTGTTGTTGGGATATGTATTTTTCAAAGGAAATTCACGTGATTTCTTATTTGTCACTTACTCTCTCACTCACATGTGAAGCTGGAATCCCATGTTAATAAACAAGTGACAAATAAGTAAACGGGTGAACTTAATTCGGCTCGACTTCGTAAAAGTGAACTTTAGAGTACAGATGCCAAACCTTCAGAACGACATGAGACTGATCAGGGAGGTCAACTGTGATGTCAATGGCCACAGGGAGAACTGCGAAAACCACCAAGAAATTTGGAACTGATGAGCTCAAACAACTGCATCTAGCTGGGTGCATCAAGCAAAGATGAAGACGAAGCTACTCAACAACCACCTTTCTCGTCTTTCTTCTTCTTCTCGCCCTTGGCCTTCCCGCGCTTGCTCTTGGGCGCCATGCACGCGCCAAATGGCGAGCAAGCTCACCACACAAACGACCCACCTGCATCATCCAACCAAAACATCAGCTAGTTTTGACACCAATTCCACGAACTAACACAGTGGCTATACTTGATTGATCTGCTCGATTAAGGATAGGTTTCTTAAACCAAAACACTGCACAACCTTCTCCGTCTTCAGAGTTTCAGAAAGGAATAAAAACACGACCTTTCTATCTTCATTATTCAGAGAGGATTAAAAACGCATCCTTTCTTTCTTTCTATCTTTTTCTTTCACCAATAATATGATGACGTAGTTGATTAACATTTAACAAAAGGCAGTACTAACAACTAGTAGAATCTTACTTCAAAAAATAACTAGTAGAATCCATGACCACATCACATATTCACATATATAAGTTGTTAAGAAAGACGTGGCACGCCGAGAAATGAGAAGGATGGGGAGAGGGCGAAGAGATGGTTGCAAGACTAATTCCAGAACAGTGCAGTGAGGACAAACTAAGGGAGCTATCCTTCACGTGGCATGTACAATCACTTGACGCGAAAGAGAAATTATCATCGTATTTTTCATGTATTTACTCGTGGCACGGCACAGTATTGACCAGAAAAAAAACGTAAGAAGGTGAGAAAGAACTGTAAGCAACGGCCACACAATGCGACTTGAGCTATTTAATTTCTTGCAAGATAAAGGTGACTCCAAGTCTCCAACTATTCACTTTTTTCTTCAGCTGCTAATTAACTAGCTCGTATTTCTTTCCGAATTAAGAAGCTCGCGTAATGCTTAAGAGATTAAAAAAAAAGTGGTTACGTTGTAGGTGGCTGGTAAAAGAGATAAGGTGCAGCGGAACCAACGGACCAAGAGAAGTCTAGCCAGAAATTTAAAAAGAGATAAATATATGTGCGAGTTCAGAGTTGAAAGAACACAAAAACTGATTCAGGAAAGGATTATCGTATTGGCACAATGAGCACAGGAACATGCCCAAGAGGATAATTGCACTGTCACGCGGACAGAACTGCCCAAAATTCGGAATTCAAGAGAAGTATATTCCAGTAGAAATGCACACAAGAAGAAGCTGCAGAAAATTCACGAGTGAGACGAACAGCAGTGCCCATTGTTCTATCTCAGACAGCACACGCATATATTCAGATAAAAGAACGAACTCCGGATAAGAAACAGCAAGATGAAACTAGCAACGCGGCAGTTAAAAAACAAAGCGAAAATTAAAGCTCAAAAACTCTCCCAGTATCTGCCTGCACCTGCAGCACCTCACACAACCGAAAATTACGGTCACACAAACACACACACATAGTACATGACCACGCAGGGAGCAACGAACAGCAAGCTCAAGAATTTACCAATGCCAAGGCAACCAACCCAGCTGCCCTCTCACAATATTTCTGTTGCGGCAACTGCGCGCTTCCTCGGGAGAACACGGCACGCACGCACGCGCGAGAGGCGAGGCCGGAGAGGGAGCCTAAACCTGGAGCTGGCTAGCAGCAGACATTTGTGTTGGGATAAGAGCTAGCAGGGAGCGCCCAGCCAGCAGCAGGATGAGTGGGAGGATAGAGTGACTGAGAGTGAGAGTGCCGGGAGACGAGAACAGCGGAGAAGAGCAGAGCGCAGCGCGGGGGCGAGAGGAGAAGAGCGAGAGCGAGAGCGAACGAGTCGAGGGAGGGAAAGATAACGAGAGGGGCAGGGGGCGGGGTGTCGATAAGGGTGGAATGGTGGAGATTTCAGATAGGGTCCTCGTTGGCAGCTTGTGCTGCCCTCAATAACGCCTGCGGGCCGGGCCCGATCGTACAGCCGTTTAAGAGGAAGCCCATGGCTTTGAGAGAACACACAACATCCCAATTCCCATCCAACGGTTTTTTTCTTAGGTCTAGTCGGATTTATGTCATTGTAATTTTGTAATTTTTAAGAAATATTATTATAATTCACATATTTAGATTGATGTAATTATAATTTTAGAGAACTCCGAACTATATCATTATAAATTTAGAGAATTTTAAAATATGACATTACAATTTTATAGAATTCTGAAATATGTCATTACAATTTCAGAGAACTACAAGACTGAGCTGAAATTATAATGATATAAATCTAAATATGTAAATTGCAATGACATTTCTCTAAAGTCACAATTATAATGGCATGGATCCAATTATTCCTTTTTCTTTGAGAAAGAGTAAATTGTATGTGCACTGATTAGATTAGAGTGCATCTTGTTTCATTTTATTATAAACATGTTTAGAAGAGCTCTAGCTTCGAACTCTATTATATTTAATTTTATTATAAATATGTTTGGAAACACTTCAACTCTGAACTTCACTATGAAGTTTGGTCGAGCCCTCTCAAACACCACTGCTTTACCGTTTCCTAGAGCAGCACATTATGTAATACATTTTGATGGAGCATGAAAAGAGATGCTCCACGAACCTATTTTTTCATCTTATTCGTGGAGTTCGGGGGTAATTACTTGTCTGCCACTGGATAAAACCCCCTACTCTCTATTTTTCTTGAAATCCTAGCACTTCCTCAATCTTATCTTGGTTGCAGCATCTGTCCGCCGCCACCCCCTCCTCAGTCTTGATCTACCATCATTGACCCTCCCTAGTTTTGATCTACCGTCGTCAGCCCATGTGCCATGGCACGTGTGGTCGTCTGTGCCGTTTAGGGTGACCCCAATGAGGTGGTCTGTGGCAGCATAGGCAAATTGAACCTATTATTGGTCATTAGCCTCAACATGGGAGTGTAAAGTGTATATTTTGCACACGAGTAAAGTGTATCTTTTTTTACACTAAATGTTTATGGTCATTTTTTATTAGATAATAATAGATTGCATTTTGCACCGAGTAAAGTGTATCTTATTTCGTATTGCACTAAATGTACACACTTTTACTTTATATTAGAGCATATTAAAATAGGCTTCATTTTGCACTAGATAGTATCTTAAAATCAAAGAAAGATCTTATAAAACATGATTGAAAATCATGAGTCATCCATGTAAAATGGTCAGGATTGATGGATAGCAAACAAGCCCTAAAGAGAGGATTGGTGTTCTCACACGACCCTCTCAAACCTTCCAAATTTCAAACAGGAAGAAAAACAAAACTATTTAAGATGTTCTCAAGTTTAGATTATTGACATCGATGTATGGATGATGACCACGTCAACATACTTTGATGAGGACATCACTAGCTCGGATATGACCATGATTGTGAGCAAACAAATTAAGGTGCATGCTTTCTACGTTAGATTTAAATTTTATTTATTTGAACCATGGATGCTACACCATGAGGTACTTTTAATTTCAATTACAGAAATTCTCACATGGATCAAGCAACACGTTGAGAGCGCAAAAAGGGCATGGAACATCATGGAAGTTGATTGGGGACCAAGTCAAGGGCATGAAAACATAATATACAATTTTGGGACGTTATTTATGTGCCAAGAGAAAGTGGAGATTAACCTCTACACATTTTACACACGGATTCGGACTGCATGGACAGCAACAAATTCAAACGTACACAACTTTTACATGGCAGCTCCAATTTGGATGATCGTGGACTTTTTGGAAAGATTGAGACGTCCTCTTTCCAACGGATGCAGCTACACTTCCAGATTCGATCCGAGGAGATTGCAATAACCAAAACAATGCGTGTTACTCAGACTCAGACTTCAAGGAGAGCACGAGATTCACACATGCATATCTTTCACATGGAAGCTCCGATTTAGATGATCTTGGACTTTTTGGAAAGCTGAGGATGTCTAAATGGAAGATAATATATTTATTCCACCGAAAGAATCACGGCCAAGGCTTAAGGATCTAAGTTTCTCTTTTCTAGTAATTCTGTTTTGGAAATAATTAGTAGTTTCTATATGTAATAAGTTTCCAAACTTTGGGGACGTCCCTAGGGCTATAAATACCCCTAGAGACTTCAGTTGTAAGGGGGTTTGATTAGATAAAAGTTTAGCCAATGCTACTTGTCCGTGTAAACCCGTGATCGGTTAGATCGTCGGTTTCACGTTTCAGAACCCCAACTATCCCTGTGCGTCTTTCACATCCAGCAATTGTAGTTGCTCCTTTATCTTGTTCTTGATCATTCTTCGATTGCTTGCAGGAACAAGGTTGATCACCGATAATATCAACAACCCTTGGAGTTGGTGTATCGATCGCTAAGGCGCAACACGAATGTCTCGTACGGTTGTAGTCGGGTCGTCAACGTCGTCTCCTTCCAATCGAAGTTACCTTCTCCTCCTCTACTCACCGAAAGATCGGGCCATCCAATTCTCCTCCATCAAGTGGTATCAGAGCTTTCGTTGCTCGGTGAGTTTTTATTTCATTTTTTTCCTACAGTCCAAAAAAATCCACCCAAAAAAATTACCCGAGATCCAAGCCTCTTTGAGCCTATTACTAGTTCTGCTTAGTATCAGCTTTTTGAGTTTTTGGTTGCATCGTCGTGTGAAGTTGCTGGTCTTAGCGTTTAGTTCGTTTAGAGTTTTGAGTTCTTGTCACATTTTTACCACCGTGTCTTGGTCTGTTTAGTCGGTTTGTTATTCGAGAATAATTCGGGCAGGCTGTGCAGGTGTTACTAAGACTATCATATCTCGCACATGCCTACTCGGATTGGAGAGTTTTGATATATTTTGGAAAGCTTACAACCAGATCTGTGTTTTCCCTTTTAGAGTCATCTTCATATTCAGTCGTTTGCGTTCTGTTTTGGAACATACAAGGTTCGGGAGTTCTATACTAAGAGTCACCTTGTCATTTGCTGTTCTTTAAAAAAAGAGAAAAAAGGAAAAAAAAAGGCAGAAAGGTGCTCAAAAAAAGAAGAAGAAAAAAAGCTGCACCAAAAAAAGAGAAAAGAGAAAAAAAAGTGAAGAAAGAAAACTTGTGACAAAAGAGGAGGAAAGCTAGTTCTACCTTTTACGGTTTGGTGGTATCGTTTGTGTCTAGGCTCGCGTCTCTAGTACGTTCAAGCCTAGGATCAGCACAATACCGACATTGAACAATTACTCAATTTGCTTATGCTAATGTGGTTCTAGTTTTCCTTGCTACATATTTCAGCCTACCTAGAGCTCCACAAATTTGACTACAACTTGTACAACCAAGTGTTTTCCAAAGCATCGATACATCTAATCTCCGTGGTGTTTGTGGTTAAGTTGGTGTACAACACCTTCATGCTTGCATTGGTAAGAACTTGTAAGAGCTTGATACAAGATTGAGCGAGTGTGACGTTGTGCCTTCACAATCTTGTAGTTAATAGGAGCGTACATATTATTTGTATGTTTCTTGTCTACTACTAATCATGGCAGGGATACACAAGGAGATAGGATATAGTGAAGCTCAATATCGACATCTTCATCGACACATGAGAGATCAACACAATAAATATGAGGTATGTGATGAAATTCTAGCTAGGTTCAAATGTACAATACCTTATTTTGAAGGAAATTATGATCCTCAGGCATATATTCAATGAGATCTAGCTGTAGATAATGAATTTAAAAAGTATAACATGTCTGAAATAGAAAAGGTTATGGCTGCCTCTAAAGTGTTAGTTAAAGATGTTGCATATCATTGGAAACATCTTTGTAGACATGATAAAATACCTCAATATTGGAAAGACTTAAAGAAATATTTGAGAGATGCTTTTGTTCCTCCATATTATGCCGATATTCTGTTAAAGAAACTACAATGTTTAAAACAAGATAGCAGAAGCGTTGCCTCATACTATCATGATATGCATGCTTGTTTATTACGTTGTGCTATAAATGAATGTGAAGAAGCTATGGAACAAAGGTTTTTACGTGGGCTTAACAAGGAAATTCGGGAAATGCTTCTTCATGAAACATATAATTCTCTATTTCAATTGTTTGAACTTGCATGTCGAGCTGAAATTCAGATTTCTATTGATTTAGAGAAGACGCCAATCAGTTTGCCTTCTAGTTGTACTAACTTTGAACAGGAAAAAGAGAGCAAGTATGCACTTACATCATCAGAGAAGGTTTTGCAAGGTAATATATGTGCTGAAATTAATCAAGGTGAGTGTGCTCCTCATCAAACACAATCATCAGATATTCATGCTATTATAGAGCAACCATTAGTGGAATCTTTTTCTGAAATTTCTTTGTTAACAGATGATTTGCTTGAAATTCCTCATGACAAAGAAGAGTTGTGTGTTAATGCTTCACTTATATACCTGCCAAAACTAGTGGAAGAACGTGTTGTTTCTATTGTTAATTCCTCAAGCGCTGATGTTAAACATGTTTTCCACATTACTAATGAGAATGAAGAAATTAAATTGTTATCATCTTTAAATACATGGGGATATATTGAAATTATGGATCTTTGTGAGCTCACTTATTTAAAAGAAAAATTATTTGCAAGGTTTAATTTGCCATGTCCTGCCAATGTTATTTTTTATATATTTGGCACATACCATAAGCAAGACATATACTTTTTGCATAGAATTTACATATGTTCAGATTTGAAATTGCATGTAAATCCTGAAAATAATTACCTCGAGCAAGTCATGTTAATTAATCCTACTGCCTCGAGAGTCTCTTGTTTTGATTTAAAAACACATGTTTGTTTTCAAGAAGGAGAGCATGTTAAGCTGTTCAACAACCTCACATTTTCGTCTCCTTTCATCAAGGATGGTTCTTCACCGACACATGCGAAACTGAATGTCAACGTGAGTTGGTTTCCTTATACTCACAATGTAACAAAAGGACAAGTGATATTGCACAATGATATTTATTTTGCTAGGAGCTACAATGAGTGCCAATACAAGAACAAACCGAGGACGGTTTGTAGCCAAGAAGGAGAGAATGATGAGGACATCACTAGCTCGGATATGACCATGATTGTGAGCAAACAAACTAAGGTGCATGCTTTCTACGTTAGATTTAAATTTTATTTATTTGAACCATGGATGCTACACAATGAGGTACTTTTAATTTCAATTACAGAAATTCTCACATGGATCAAACAACACATTGAGAGCGCAAAAAGGGCATGGAACATCATGGAAGTTGATTGGGGACCAAGTCAAGGGCATGAAAACATAATATACAATTTTGGGACGTTATTTATGTGCCAAGAGAAAGTGGAGATTAACCTCTACACATTTTACACACGGATTCGGACTGCATGGACAGCAACAAATTCAAACGTGCACAACTTTTACATGGCAGCTCCGATTTGGATGATCGTGGACTTTTTGGAAAGATTGAGACGTCCTCTTTCCAACGGATGCAGCTACACTTCCAGATTCGATCCGAGGAGATTGCAATAACCAAAACAATGTGTGTTACTCAGACTCGGACTTCAAGGAGAGCACGAGATTCACACATGCATATCTTTCACATGGAAGCTCTGATTTAGATGATCTTGGACTTTTTGGAAAGCTGATGATGTCTAAATGGAAGATAATATATTTATTCCACCGAAAGAATCACAGCCAAAGCTTAAGGATCTAAGTTTCTCTTTTCTAGTAATTCTGTTTTGGAAATAATTAGTAGTTTCTATATGTAATAAGTTTCCAAACTTTGGGGACGTCCCTAGGGCTATAAATACCCCTAGAGACTTCAGTTGTAAGGGGGTTTTGATTAGATAAAAGTTTAGCCAATGCTACTTGTCCGTGTAAACCCGTGATCGGTTAGATCGCCGGTTTCATGTTTCAGAACCCCAACTATCCCTGTGCGTCTTTCACATCCAGCAATTGTAGTTGCTCCTTTATCTTGTTCTTGCTCGTTCTTAGATTGCTTGCAGGAACAAGGTTGATCACCGATAAGATCAACAACCCTTGGAGTTGGTGTATCGATCGCTAAGGCACAACACAAACGTCTCGTACGGTTGTAGTCGGGTCGTCAACGTCGTTTCCTTCCAATCGAAGTTATCTTATCTCTATCGTCTCACCGAAAGATCGGGCCATCCGGAGTGTCTGCATCATACTTATAGGAGTTTATAGAACTCTCGGAGAGGCTCCAAGTAGTAGCGCATTTATAGGTATTTGTTATCAGCAATAATGATTTTGGAGCTACGCACTTACAACGAAGTTCGATGGTAGTACAAGAAAATCACTTAGACATGTTTATGCCCCTCAGAGAGAGTAATATATTTGTCATTTTTGTGATGTATTGCTTGTACTAGATGATGATTTTGTGGTGTTTTTTCCTTATAAGATGTCTATTATGTGATGCCTAGATCTCCCTTTGGATGCTCCATGATTTTCCCTTATATATACGAGAAGTTAGGATTACAAGCCATATACCCTTAATAAATAGGTTAAGGACACCTTCCTTTTATAATAGAAACTATAGCTTTATCTGGAAAGCAATCTAGTTTTTCCTATACTTTGTGTCATACCATGTCTAGTTCGAATGCAATCGGCTCGCTCCATCCCCTATTTGGGTGCCAAATAAGCCCAAGCCCATCTTGGTGATACTTGGGTCCTATATTCCCAACAACAACTTCTAAGTCTTTCAATTTTGATTGAAATGATTGAAAGGTTTTGCATGGAATGAAGGCTTTAAACACTTTTGACATGTAATAATTTGTTGAGTTATTTTTGATCAATGACAAACAAACAATGCAAAACCATGATCACAACTAATTCAACAGGGCACAAAAAGCAAATTTTTGCAACAACAAAACTTCACTCAATCTTTCGCAATTTATTTTCAAATTGAGTTTGACATTCACTTTGTCAAACTTTAATGTACTTAGTTTGACATATGAATATCCTTTTGAGTTGTTTGATTTAGAATTGAAAAAATTCAATTTTCCCACCATATACTTCCTGAATCTATTTGTCATCATCCGTCTAAATTCTACACTAAAATGATAGTTAGTAGAACCAGCTATAATGCCATTGATATATATTTGACACATAAATACATCATCATCAAATTTCTTAATAAAAATAGTAGAATTAGCTTTGTATATTTCAAATCCCTTCTTGAAAAGAAAATCCGAAAGATATTTATACATGCTATAAGAGCTTGTTTAAGCCTGTAAAGCACCTTATGAATCTTGTAGACATGGTCTTACATGCACCCAAAGCAGCACAAGGCGGGTGTGGAGGGAGGAAGGAGGTAGTGGTTGTTAGAATAGCAACCTTGTATTCACTAGAGGCCATAGGCCAAAATATATGTACACATTTACAAGTGCACAAAGCCCATTATATTCCGGGGAAAATACACAAAGCAATACAACAATATATATATATATATCTAACACCCCCTTCAAGCTCATGGGGGATCAACCACACTGAGTTTGGAGAGATAGAACTTGTGTTAAGCTGTAGTTTGTGCCTTCGTGAAGAAATCAGTCAACTGAAGCTCAGAAGGAACTTGTGTCTGTGTGTAAGAAGCATCAACTCTAATATGCTTAGTGAGCTCATGTTTCGCCGGATTCCGAGCAATATTGATAGCACTTGTACTGTTTGAGTAAAGAGAAGTAGGCACAGGAGAAGAGACACCAAAATCCTCATGTAACCATCGTAACCAACTGAACTCCACAATCAACAACGCCATGTCCCGTAACTCAACCTGTGCACTAGAACGTGAAACTACAACCTATTTTTTAGTCTTCCATGCAATGAGAGAACCACCAAGAAAAACGAAATAGGCAGAAAGAGACCGATGATCAGGAGGATCGCTAGCCCAAGTAGCATAAGAAAATGCACGAAGCTATAAAGAGATAGAGCACGGAAAGAAGAGACTAAGAGAGATCGTTCCACAAAGGTAGCGCAAGACACGCAGGAGATGACTATAGTGGAGCTGAGTAGGAGTTGAAACAAACTAATTGAGGGTATGCACTCATGAGAAATGTTAGGAAGAGTAACACCAAGATAAACAAGACTCTCAACAAGATGGCGATAGCGAGTGGGGTCCGCAAGAGGCTCTCCATCAGAGGGTCGAAGCTTAAGATTAAGCTCCATATGAGTCTCAACAGTGCGCTCATCGGTGAGAGAAGCACGAAGAAGGAGATTATTGATAGCAAATTTTGGCACTAATGGTCAAAATTGTTAAAATTGGTATATTTGGTAAAAATGTGACTTTTTTGGCACAGGCCAGTCCAACCGGCCATAGTATGCTGGTCAGACCGGCCCAGTCCGAGTCCGAGTTAAAATATTTAATATCGGGTTGTTTTGATCTCTAAACAATTTATAACGACTTGGACTCGTACCTAAATCGATTTAGAGTAGGAATTAACCCAGGAATGACAATACCACCCCCTATAAATATAGGGGCAATGCCGATTCAAGAGGACATCCAAAAATCAATACAATCTAATCTACTACCCCGTAGAATCATTCTTTTTTAATCTACTATCTTTTTGCCCTAGGTTTAGCCATACCACATCCATTTTTGTGGGTTTGCACTGAAAACCTTCCATCTATCACGTCGTAACCGTGGTAATCATTGTCGATTCGCTTGTGAATCATCTGTTTAACCCATGCAACAAGTTTTTATCGGTTTTATCGGTAATTCGGTCTCTAGGCCGAATTGATACCAGTCCTACGTGTTTTGCAAGAGCCAAGACAAGCATCTTCATCAACAAGAGGCCTTGCATCGACTTTGGACACAATCGTGCGAGTCAGCTAGCTGGAGTACCTGTTGTCCACTTGTCTGTCTGACCGGCGGCACACAGTCGGTCTGACCGGCAACACATGGTTGGTCTGACCATGCCATGCCGACACGCGACGGTCTGACTGACAGTACACGGGCGATCTGACCGCCAGTGCAAAGTCGACCTAGTCACTGCCCCCTTCACCTTTGGCTGATTGGGTTACCCCTTCATGGCGGTGATCCGATTGCCTAGCGACTCCACCCTAGTTGAAGATGTAGGCACACTAGGTGGGCGACAACCAACACTGAAGAAATAAGTAATAGTCTAGAGCCACACAGATGAGTCTCCTCTGAGCGCAACTTCGTAATAGCCTCCACAAGCGTGACACGAGTGTGTAGAGCAAGCAGATGAGCCCAACGCTGCTCAAATTATGGACAAAGAAAAGTCAGGAACTCAGAGATGTCAAAAGCCACGTTCAGTAAGGAGAGCCAAGCAGCACTAACAAAAGTGGCAACCAACAATAGAAAGGGAGTCTAATTGACGCCACATAGCTAACATCTGGGCATAGAAATCCAACCTCAGGTTTGTTCTTAAGAAGCATATTTCCTATATCCTGCAATTACAACAATCTTACTGGAAGCAAAGATACACTATTCGGTGGACAAGGATAGGGGATGAAAATACGAAATTTTTTCATGCTGCAGCAACAGACCGTTTTAGACATAACACCATCTCATCCGTGTCTCTCCCTAATGGTACTTTGGTTCAGTCACAAGAGGATAAGGCAGATGTTTTCTTAGACTCATTTCTCTCCAGAATGGGTTTTTCCTCGAACCCGCCTATGGTATTTAATCTGTCCGGACTCATACCTCAGCTCCCAGACTTATCTCAGCTAATCACTCTGTTCTCATCAGATGAGATTGATTCTGTCATTAAATCTATGCCTTGTAGCAAGGCTCCAGGGCCAGATGGTTTTACTGGTACTTTCTATAAAGCTTGCTGGCCAATAATCAAGCAAGATTTCTATAGGCTTTGCGAGGCATTTTATGACAATGCACTGGACCTGAGACCGGTTAACAACTCCTATATCATTTTGGTTCCGAAATGTGCTGGTCCTAGCTCGGTGAATGACTACAGACCAATCTCTCTGGTCAATTCAGTTATCAAAATCATCACTAAACTTTTGGCTAGTCGTCTGCAGCCGCTAATGCCCCGGATTATCCACAAGAATCAATATGGGTTTATTAAGGGTCGCTCAATTCAGGATTTCCTTGCCTGGACCTTTGATTTTACACATCAATGTCATCGCTCCAATGACCCCGTAGTTATCATCAAACTGGACTTTGAAAAGGCATTTGATACAATTGAGCACTCTACCATCCTTTCACTGCTCTATCATTTGGGGTTCCCTGATCGTTGGCTGAACTGGATTTCAAATCTTTTTCGAACTGCACACTCAGCAGTGCTGCTCAATGGATGCATAGGAAAATTCTTTGATTGCAAACGTGGGGTTAGGCAAGGCAACCCACTCTCTCCCCTCTTGTTTGTCCTCGCTGGGGAGTTTCTTCAGTACATTCTTAATGGTATGGCATCTTGCGGTGTTATCACAGCCCCACGCTGCCACCACTTAGTAGACTTCCCAGTTATTCAATATGCTGATGACACGTTGATATTTCTAAAGGCCTCACAGCGTAATTTGTTTGCACTCAAAGCTGTCCTGAACTCCTTTTCCCTATCAACAGGTCTGAAAGTTAACTTTCAGAAGTCCTGCCTTATACCTTTAAACACCATCACTGCAGACACTGAATTGCTAGCCTCCACCTTTGGGTGCTCCCTTGGTAAACTTCCAATCCCTTATCTTGGTCTCCCGCTAGGGATCAAAAGACCAAAGTTCGCAGATTTTAGCTCACTCATCTCTAAGGTGGAACGTCGACTTGCTGCAACATCATATTGGTTATCTCTAGCAGGCAAAGTGCTAATAGTGAATTCAGTACTCTCAGCCCTCCCTACATACAACATGTGCATGTTTAGGCTCCCTGCCAAAGTGATTAAATGTATTGACAGAGCGCGCCGACATTGTTTGTGGAGGGGTCAGGCTGATCTCACCTCCAAAACACCATTAATTGCTTGGTCCAAGGTTTGTATGCCAAAAAAACAAGGGGGGCTAGGTGTTCTAAACCTTAAGGGTCAGAACACTGCACTACTCATGAAGCACTTAGACAAATTCTACAACAAACGGGACGTTCCATGGGTTGACCTGATTTGGTCCTCTTATTACTCCTCCGGGACACTTCCTGGCCCAATATGCAGAAGAGGTTCAAATTGGTGGTCAGAGATAATCAAACTACAACCGTTATTCCTTGCCGTGGCTAAACCTGCAGTTGGAAATGGCTCGACGATCTCCCTGTGGTCGGACCTGTGGTCGTTCCAACCAATTCAATCTCTATTTCCTAGACTTTTCTCTTTTGCGAAAAAAAGAAGATCTCACTGGTCAATTTCCTGCTCCATCTAGACTGCAGTTATCAATTCTTCCTGCCCCTTTCTCAGGAAGCTTTCTTGGAACTACAACAACTACAAGCTCTGCTGTCCCATATTACCAGAGACTCGGTCTCCAATGATTCCTGGAGTTACATTTGGGGTTCCAAGATCTTCAGCTCCCAGAAGCTCTATAACCATTCACTTGTCTCCACTGCTAGCCACCCCGTTTTCAAGTGGCTATGGAAGTCTAGATGTGCCAACAAAATCAGGGTTTTCTTCTGGTTACTGCTACATGATCGTCTTAATTGTAGGGAGCTTCTGCGGAGAAAGCATTTAATTCCGGCTGGCTCAAATGATCACTGCACCATGTGCACAGATGGCTCAACTGAATCATCAATACATTTGTTCTACCTTTGCAGTTTTAGTTCTGCCTGCTGGAGATGTCTCAATATAACTTGGCCCAGTGCTATCTCGGTCAAGGACATGATCATGGCTTTCCATGGCAGCATCCACTGGCCATTTCTCCTGGAAGTTATTCTCGTGGGTTGCTGGACCCTGTGGCTACATCGTAATAATTGCATCTTTCGACATCAGCGACGTTCGGTTGCGGCATGGCTTGCATCCTTCTGGGCAGAACTTTCCCTGCAAAGTTCTAGATTTAGACCGAGTAGCAAATTGTCGCTTGATACTTGGATTCACAGTCTGTAGTCGCTCTTCCCCTTTTTTCTCTTTCCCCTTCCCCCTAATCTATCTTTCCTTTTTCCCTTTCTTCTGTTCGTGTTTTACTCTTTGTACAGGGCTACTGTTTTTTTGCAATATATAACCTCAGTAGGAGACTCTCCTACTGGTTATTCTCAAAAAAAAGCATCAACCGTGGCATCACCTTTCTGAAGAGATTGCTCCTAGCGAATAACACACAAATAAAGAGCATCCTCTGATAGCTCATAGGTCTGACGAAGATGAATCCACATCTGAAAACAGTGGATAGCCCAACAATCTTAGAAGAAAACCTAGGATCCACATTAGCAATCAAAATAGACGCCACACAAGCATCATCATCCATCCACTGAGCAATGTCAGATAACCAATCACGATACTAAAGGAATTGTATCCAAGAAAATTCAATCTAGATCAAAAGTTCTGATTTGAAAATCGGAAGTTCCAATTATTTCCTGAATTAGAAACTAAATGCTCAAATCGGGAGTTCCGATATGGTATCGAAAGTTCCAATATTTTATGTTTGAGAAATAGAGAGCTAAAATAAGAAGTTTCGATTATTTCTAATTCAGAGACATAAAGTTCAAACTAGAAGTTCCGATTTGAAATCGGTTGATTGGAAGTTCCGATAGGGGTATCGGAAGTTCCAATAGAGTTCTGGTTTGCAAATCGAAAGGCCAGATCGGAAGTTCCGATGCGGGCTAAATTACAGATCGAAAGGCTAGATCGGAAGTTCCGATCAGGTCATAACAAATTGAATCTATTGGGGATTTAATTATGGTTAAAGGGCCCCACCTTGACATTATAAATAAGGGGGAAGGAGGTCGTGGGTAAGAGTTTAAACCCTAATTGCTCCACCTTAGCCACCACACCTCTCCTCTTCCTCCTTGATCTCAATAGTTGAGATTGACACCTCTCCCCGATTCTCATGAGCAGTGCTAGCACGCCAGCATGGAAGGATCCTTCCCTGTATGTGTGGACTCCGTAGAGGCGCTGCTCGAATAGCGGTGCTTGGGGCTTCTTCACGTGGACACCACCGGTCTTCACCGAGTGGATCGCAGGGGATAGGGCAAAGCGAGGCGAGGATAAGCGAGGATGCACTTTCCCAACATCTTCTTCCACTGCACTAGCGCGTTTCGCGTTAGAAGGTAATGATTCATGATCCCTCACGCTCATGGTTCCCGGGTATATGGACGGAAAATTTTAATTTGTCGGCTACCATAGCTTTCCCGTGACCCAACAAATACAATTCTAAAGCATCAAAATAGTTGAAGATGGCCTTTTCAAAAGCAACAATGGTGATATCAAGAGTTGCCTGATCCCTTGTGTCAATAGTCGACTACACGGGCTTCATCGGAGGTTCCAGGGAAGACGGACAAGGAACATTGCCATAAAGAACACCCCAACGACGAAGGCCACGCGTGTGAACACGCATATGCTGCATGAAGTCCCGGTAGTTGGCATCATCAAAGATCACTGAGCACCGATGAACTGAAATAATGCTCGATGACATTATGAAAGAGGAGTGAAACAACAATGAGAGCACAAATGAAGGGACTAGTTGCTGCATTTTTTTTACAAAACCATATCTCTGCCTTTTCGTGGCCTCCTGTCATCTGCCTTTTCGTGTCCTAGAGGCAGAGGCGACTAAGCAGGCGTCGCTAGGGATGGCAACGGGGAGAATCCCCGGCGGGGAGGGGTCCCCGTCCCCGTCCCCGCTAGACAAAAAATTCCCCGTTCCCCGTCCCCGGCTTCGGGGATAGATTTTCCCCATCCCCGCTCCCCGTCGGGGATTCGGGTACCCGTCGAGGAGAAAATCCCCATTTAGGTATATATATATACATATATAGGGATGGCAATGGGGCCCCGTTCCCCGATCCCCGACGGGGATTTCCTCTATTAGGGGACGGGTATGGGGAAATCTCATCCCCGCGGGGGGACAAACGGGGAAAAATCTATCCCCGTTGGGTGAAGCAGGGACGGGGACGTTCCTCTACTCCCCATCCCCGTTCCCCGTTAATATACCCGCGAAAATTCCGCGTCGCAAGGGACGGCTGGCAACAGGCAGACAGATGCAAAGTGAAGGCCGTCACAGGGGACGGTTGGCAGCGGGCAAACGGCTGCAGGCGAGGCCGTCATAGGGGACGACAAGCGACAGGACTGAAGACCTGGGACAGTGACAAGGGTGCCTAGCGGCTAGTCGTGGTGGCCTACGGACGAGTAGTGCAGGCACTACAACAATCCAGGAAACTTCCGTCGGCCAAAGTCAACGGAAGTTAGCCCTTTCCCGACGGAAGAAGCTAACTTCCGTCGGCAAAAGGCTAACTTCCATCGGCTTTTGGCCGACGGAAGCGGGTAGACGGAAGTTAGCTAACTTCCGTCGGCCAAACCTAGCCGACGGAAATTACCAGGAAATCGGTAACTTCCGTCGGCCAAATGCTAGCCGACGGAAATTACTTTTTTTTGTTTTTTCTTTTTTCTGTCGACGAGCCAATAACTTCCGTCGGCTAATGTTGGCCGACGGAAGATAACTAAAAAATCCAAAAAAAAGAAAATTTGCAAAATGACTACCGAGCCAAAGTTTCAGTCTCCCACCTAATTCCTTGAAATGTTAAAGAATACTGGATCATTGTTTGATACAACAATAAGGGCTTGTTAACTAGAAGTGGGATAGAAAAGAAGGCAAAACTCATAATCTCCAGGTATAAAATGAAAAGAAAAATGACTCCACACATGTTACAGTATCATATACAGACCCTTAAGGCGCAGATCCAGACAACAACATTTTGTGAAAAAAGATTAACAGCTAACAATATTAGCCATTCTAACAATATGAGCATGCAACAAGAAAAACAAATTGTGTTCGAAATTACAGCTTCATCCTCTTCATGCCAGTATGATACAGACCACTAATAACATTCAGGAAATATGAGAAAAAGGCTGAACACTAAGCACCAGCTATAGTAGTAGAGTGTATGTAAATCAGAAGGCGACAGGATACGCACAGCTCATCACAAGAACTATATGAGGAACACAGTGCATTACTTGAAATGTTAAAGAACACCATGATCAAATGATGGAGCATAAACCGACCCCTGTGAACAAATATGTTTCAGTGATCCGTTCAAATGCAATTTGCTGCGAAAGAGCTTACCGGACAGTGGAATTAGTCATACCTCTTTCTCTTAGGGTCTGTAGGCATTTCAGAAAAAGCGATGGATCGAATGTCCACAGTGCTAAATTTATTGATTCAATTGTTACTACGCATGTAAAGAATATTTTACTGAAACCAATTAAGTGGAGAAAACCTCTCACCTCCTCTTCTTGCATGTGCTTATTTTGGATCCTAGAATCAAAACAGTGTCAATGATTAGAGAATGCAACAGAAGGCAAAAGTGAGAGAGCGGCGAGGAGAAACGGCAGACCTCGAACCCTGGCATCCACCGCCGGCACCTCCATCTCCGTCGCCGGCCATCGTCAAGCCCCTCGCTTGCTGAATTGCTTCCGTTGTTGCATTACTTGACCTGAGCTTGGTGGCATTGGGCTTGCGTGTGCTAGGCTGGCGGGGCTTGACGTCGTCGGCGGGGTAGAACTTGGGCGCGGCGGCGGCGGCCGCGGCATCGGTCTTCACGGCCTTGGGGAAGGCGCCGCCATGTCTTGCGAGTCGTGAACCCTAAAAGCTCGAGTCTCGTGAACATCATCAGCGAAGGGGAGGCGGCGGAGGGGAGACGACGGAGGGGAGACGGCGGAGGCAGAGAGGCGAGGAGGCGACAGAGGGGAGGCGGCGAAGGGGAGGCGGCGGAGGCAGAGAGGCGGGGAGGCGGCGAAGGAGAGGAAGCGGGGGGAGGCGACGGAGGGGAGGCGGGCGCGAGGGAGAGAGGCGGGGAGCTGGAAAACCTAGGCGTGGGCAGGGCTAGGGAAAAATAGCGGAAAAAAAATAACTTCCGTCTATTGAAGGTTGAACCGACGGAAGATAAGCTAACTTCTGTCGGCTCCTTAAGGCCGACGGAAATTATTTTAGCCGACAAAAAGTTTATGTTTTCTTGTAGTGAGGGGGAAGGTGGATCGATGCAAAGAAGTCAGATGTGACCAAGGAACGGTGGGGAATGACAATTAAAAATCAAAACCTAAAGTTTGAAGTAACAAATAATCAATTTTTCCTTTAATATCAACCAAAACTTTTATAGGTAACAAATTATCAAAATTCAAACTTAAGATCAATTTTCTTGTTTTTTCTTTCAAAACCCGCGTCTCTCCGGATAAGCAACCCCACAACACCAAAAGGCAAATCTTGTGTTGCGAAGTCAGCATCCTTCCTTGTGTCTTCTCCCGACTTTCTCCTCCCCTCCTCTTCCCCTTGCAGCGGCGGCCGCGGCGGTGGAGGAGCTCATTCCCGCTATCTCCGCCGAGCACGACGCTTCCGTCCACACGAAGCGCGGTTGCTGGTGCTGGCGTCTGGTTGAGATCCGTCAATCCGTGCTTGGATTGGTCGGGTTTGTCGGTGAGGAACCCTAGCTTGCTCCGGCTGTGATGAGAGTTTTGTTACCGGTGTCTGTTTTGCCGCGAGTAGTCGAACCTAGCCTTTCTTTATGGGAGGAAGGGGGAACTCCAATCCGTCCGGTTTGTGGCGGATTCGTCTTCTGCGAACTGGAGTGCTGGTATATGGTAGTTTATGTTCCATTTTTTCGGGGGATCTACTGCTCCATGTTATGCTCGCTGCTGTTTGTCATTTGTCAATTGATTAGTCGATTTTGTTGGGAACAAACCCTAGGTTGCTCCGAGGTTTTGTACTTTTGTTGTCATCACTTCTTTTTCCACGTGCAATTAAATTCAGATATTGCTACCTGGAATGAATGTTCCAATTCGTTGGAATTTTTAGGTGTGTACTGGAGCAGTTTTGTTTACACCTTCAAGATAGGTCCACCTGGTATCACTAGTTAGTCCTATGCAATACAGCAATAGAATGCCGTCAGCAGTGGCATCATAAAATGCTTATTTATGGATGTTAGAATATGATGCAAAAAAGATAGAACAACATTGGTTATGCATACAACATAGACTTGCCTATATTAATGCTTTATGTCATAATTAGTTAAGCTTTGCTATTGAAGCATATCATAGAAGTATAGTTCATATCTTGTATGCTTTATGTCACTACACACTAGAGTCTTAGCTAGACTATTAGCTTGTCCCTGCTTCTTGTCTCTCGTGTTAATTTTTAAGTCCAATTATTGCTTTACCTCAGCAATTTACATCACATGCTGTGCTACCAAGCATAGATTTGTTTCCTAATTTTGACTAAGGTACTTCTAGTTTTTAGTGTTCACACACTCTAGCTTTGTATGCTCCTTGTCAATAATGTTTTTTGTGCTTCTTTGCTGTAGGTTGAGGTATATTATTCAAGTTATTATCCACTCGTGATGCATTGCTTGTTGGATACAGAGGGTAAATGACATCAAATCAGTTGTCAAATAAATGGAAAAAAGTGACTGTGGATGATAGTTTTTGCTTAATTGTTATATGTTAACCAAGAGAGAGCCTGATGGAGCCTAGAAAAGATGATGTTCGCTCTGCAGCTCAAAGTACCATCCATGGGCCCTCAGGCTCAGCATCTACCATTTCCCCAGCTCCAGAGTACCCTATTTCAGGCTCTGTTAAGCCTGTCCTTAATTATTCAATCCAGACAGGGGAGGAGTTTGCTCTTGAATTCATGAGAGATCGAGCTATTCCTAAGAAGCATCTGCATCCTGGTATGTCTCATGATCAAAATGTGGCATCTGGTGCTGGTCTCAAAGATCCGAGACTAATCCTTGGTGCTCAACTTGCAGCCACAGAAAGTAGGTTTGATGCATCAATTTTTTTGACGGCAAATATCCAGCAAACAGAGGGGATTGATAGGAAATCTTTTGCTGAAAATGAAAACAGAAGCAGGCATGTGTCAACTTCCTTTGTTCCACGAGTTCCATCTGGCAGTGGAAGTAGCCAGAGACTGTCCCATGGCTATGCTTCTTCTGAGTCCTCAGATTCCTCCAAAAGGATAAAAATTATGTGTAGCTTTGGGGGGAAAATATTACCTCGACCAAGTGACGGAAAGCTTAGGTATGTTGGTGGTGAGACACATATTATTCGAATCAGTAGGAACATTTCCTGGCAGGAGCTCAAACAGAAGACTATGGCCATCTATAATCAACCCCATGTTATCAAGTATCAGCTACCAGGTGAAGATCTTGATGCCTTGATCTCGGTCTCAAACGATGAAGATTTGAGAAATATGATGGAGGAATGTGGCTTTCTTGACAATGGCGAGGGGTCCCAGAAGCATAGGATCTTCCTTGTTTCCATCGATTCCGATGACATGAGTTTCAGCTTGGGCAGTATGGATAGTGATTCTGGGATCCAGTATGTTGTTGCCATCAATGGTATGGATGTGGGAACTACAAAGCCTTCTGGTGGGCCTATAAACATGTCCATCAATGAGTTGGATCAGTTCATTAATCTCAACATTGATAGTAATCAGCCAAATTCAAGTAGAGATGGTTCGAATTTGTATAGTGTGAGTGCATCACCTGTTGTGCCTCCTGCTACGATGTCAGGACAATTACCAGTTACCCTGTCCAGTGAAAATACTGAAAATTTGCATTCTTACCATAGCCATGGGAATGGGATGCAGAATGTACAGGCTTCTGATTCCTCTCTTCCAGCTTCCAATGAAAGATCTTATGACATTGAGGGCCAGATGTCTATTCCTCTATCTATACCTTCTGGTTATAGATATACTTCTCAGTATGCGCCATACTCAGGAATTACTTCACTCCATTCTTTTGAAAAACAGTCTTATCAGGACACTATGATAGAAGGACCAATGAAGGAGGATAACCAGGCTCCTGATAAAGTGCCACCTCAAAGGAATGAACTGGATTATTTCCAATCCCTTGAGAATCTGACTGCTCCTGCAATTCATCATGACTCTTCTAGTATGAACTATATGAATTCAGAAGTCCCACCTACAGCTTTCATTCAAGAAGGCTTAAAATCTTCTCCTCAACCAAGTGACAGTGCAAGGAGCCTAGAGACTAATACAGCATCAAAAGCTATGTCGGCCACTCAGGGTTCAGAGTGTAATGAAGATGATCGCCACTCCAGTGGAGCTTTTGCATCTGGCTGTTCTGACTTTCAAGTTGACATGGTGGACCACAGTAATAAGAACCCATCACCTTGCTCTGGAAGAGTTTTTCATTCTGAGAGATTACCTAGGGAGCAGGCTGGGTCTTTAAACCGTTTGTCTAAGTCTGATGATTCTCTTAATTCTCAGTTTCTAATTCCCCAATCACAGTCTGGTGTGGCAAATGAATCTATTGCAGAAGCTTCTGATCCTGCATTTGAGGGGACTGAAAAATCAGATTTGGCTACCTGGGCAATAAATTTGAACGATCCAGCTACTGTTGATAGTTCCATACTGCTTGAGAAAGAATATATCAATAATGCACAACAGGCTTTCACATTTAGTGAACAACTGCTTGGTGAAAAACAGTCCTCAACTGACCCAAGTACTAGAAATGTAGAGAAAAATATACATGCAGCTGAAAATGCTGTAGCTAAGTGTAATCTGAATGAGGCAACTGTTGATGGTTTAGAAACAGTCAATCAGCAGCTGGATCATTCTGTTGTGCCACATCATGTTAGTTGGGATGCTTCGAATCATGCAGTCTCAACTGATGTTGATTGTGATCCATTTGTGCCTTCCACCATTTCTTTAGATGATTCTCGTAAGGAACCAATTATCCCTAAAAAGGATAATAAGGACATCGCTGGTGGTACTTGTGAGAAGACCTCCCCTGACATTCTTTCTAATTTCTTTGTCAACACTGCAGATCAATCATTAAGTCATTTCAATGATCCTGTACTTAGCTTGAACATGCAAAATTATGAACCTCAGAGGTGGTCATTCTTCAGAAACCTCGCACAGAATGAATTTGAACATAAATATAAGGAACAAGACCTGGCAAAGATCGAGGAGGGCGTTTATCCTTTTGCACGTTTAGAGCATGATGCAATTAGCATGAAGAATGTGGCCCCTCAGAATGATATTCATGTGGAAACACATCCAGTGTCTTCTGCCATCAATCTTGATTCTAGTATTTTGCCTCCTGGTTTCATCTCATCGCAGAATGACAGCCCACCAATGGTGAAGAATGTTGAAGGGTTTCAAGTTGACAATCCTTATACTAATATGCATGAGATGATGCCACCTGTTCCTGAGTTTGAGGTACACATCTCTAAAGAAATGTGAAATTGCTGTTGTTTTGTGACTTAATGGTGGATAAATTTGTGATAATTCCCTTTGTTTAGGAACCAAACTTTGAGGAGAGCAGAGCTGTTGGACCAGTCATGGATGCTTCTTTTAAAGATAATGATTTTGAGTACTTGCAGGTATAAAGGGCTTTTTGGTTACACATAAGTTTATGCACCTTGTCTCCTAGTACTGGTGTTCTTTTTAAATATTAACCATGCTAGCATGCTTGGTTCTATTCAAGTACAACACCCAGAGCAGTGTTGAAAAATCGGTGATCGGTAGCTGATCGGCCAACCACCGAGTAGGGATTAATCAGTTAATCAGGGGATTAATTGAATTAATCGGTCAATCAATTAATCGGTTGAATATTAAATATTAGAGTTATATTTAATATACTATTTTAGTCAAACTCTAGCCTTGAGTATATAAACTCCCTTTCTCCTCCCCTCCTCCAACCCTAAAACCTCCCCACTGCTAGCCTTTTCACTGAGCTCTTCAATCTTCCCCCCTCTCTCCAAGATCGAGTTCTCTCTTCCTCGTGCGACTGCTCTATCCTCCTCAACCTTGCGCGTGTCGCCCGCCATTCCTGCTAGCACCCCATGCCTGTCAGCCCTTCGTACTGCCAGCACCACACATTGTTCAGTCCTTTGCACCACTGATGGGGCAACGAATCTGGCGACGAGGCAACAGATGTAGTGACATGGGTGCAAATCTGACGATGGGGCAGTAGATCTGGCGATGAGGGAGCAGATCCATTAATTGGCCATTAATCGGCGATTCAGCTATTAATCGGTGATTAATCGGGTTTGTTAGAGTGTGTGTCTGTCGTGTGGGGCCCCCTGTGTGTGGGCCCCTCTTGTAAGGCTCCCCTTTTATCCTCCCAACCCAAGGGAGAGGAATCCATCTATCTCTTCCTACATGGTATCAGAGCCTTAGGCTCCTCCTTCCCTCCTCTTCTCCCATGCCACCGGCGCCGTTGCCGTCGCCTCCATGGCCGGCGCGCCTCCTCTGGCGAGCACCACCTTCTCCTTCTCCTCCTCCCCTTTTCGTGGGCTCGGTTCCGCCACCATGGCCGGATCCGCCTCTCTCCCGCCCGGATCCACCGCCGGGGCAGCCGGATCTGCCGCCGCCGGCTTCCCCCCGTCGGGTTTCGCCGCCGCCGGCCTTCCCCCGTCCTCCCTCGACGCCGGCGCCCCTCTCCCGCCCGGATCCGCCGCCGGGGCGGCCCGATCCGGCGCCGCCGTGCTCCCCCCGCCCTTCCTCGACGCCGGCGCCCCTCTCCTGCCCGGATCCGCCGCCGGGGCGGCCCGATCCGGCTCCGCCGAGCTCCCCCCGCCCTGCCTCGACGCCGGCGGGGCCGGACGCCGCCGCCGGCCTCCCCCCGTGCTATTTCGCCGCCGGCCCCCCCGCTACGCCCGTACCTGACGCCAGAGCGGCCGGATCTGCCGCCCTCGGCCCTCCCCTGACCCCTACAGTGCCGCCCCCCTCCCCCCGCCACGGCCATGCAGTGGCCGACCATGGGGGGCCCCCTCCTGCTGCTGCCGGCCTCGCCGGCCTCTCCCGGGCCCCGGGGGCGCCGCCCCCCTCCCCCTGCCACGGCCATGCACTGGCCGACCATGGGGGGGGGGGCCCTCCTCCTGCCGCCGGCGCTGCCGTCGCCGGTGCTGCCGTCGCCGCTCGACCCTTTGTTTGTTTCTCGGCTACTCCCCCGATCATAAGGGGTACCGTTGCTTTGACCTCTCTTCTCGTCGTGTTCTTATTTCACGACATGTCATCTTCGCCGAGTCAGTCTTTCCTTTCTTCGTCGACTCCACCCCCGCCACTAGCCTTGAGTTGGACTCCTTGTTTTCTACTGATCCGGTGGTTCAGCCACCTTTGTCTTCTGCAGGTGCAACCCCAGCTGTTCCGACGGCTCTCCCGCCATCTAGCGAGCCACGGCCTCGGCACCTCTAGCCGCACCGCGTGCGGCCAATCCCCACCAGCCGGCGTTGCCCTCCGCGCCTTGCGCGGCCCCGGAGTCCTCAGGTGTGCTGCGTGAGGCCACTTCCCTGTCGCCTCCTGCGCCCGGGGTTGGCCCACTGCTGCCTCCGACGCCATGCGCGGCCCCAGCCTCGCCTGTCGCCCCTGACACGGCCTCGGCCGTGCCCCGTGTCACTGCGCCTCCCACCTCGCCACACGCGGCCCCGACGTCTTCTTCCCGCTACGCCGACCCTGTCCGTGTCTACCAGCGCCACCTGACGGGTGTTGCACCGGCCCGCTCTCGCGCCGAGCCGCCGGTGTACCACCCGCCCATCCTTCACCGCGATCCCCGCCACACTCACCCAATGGTGACTCGGCGGGCTGCGTGGGTCCTTCGTCCAGTTGACCGCCTGGTGCTCTCCGCCACTACGGAAACGCTGGTTTCTCCTATACCCTCCACCATCCATGGCGCCCTGGTGGATCCACACTGGCGCCGCGCGATGGAGGATGAGTATGCAGCCCTTCTGGCCAATCAGACCTGGGACCTGGTGCCTCGTCCCTCTAGCTGCAATGTGGTCACCGACAAGTGGATCTGGACACATAAACGCAAGGCAGATGGTACGCTGGATCGCTACAAGGCTCGTTGGGTCCTCCGGGGTTTCACTCAGCGCCCTGGAGTTGACTACGATGAGACTTTCAACCCAGTGGTGAAGCCTGCTACTGTCCGGACCGTTCTCTCCTTGGCACTCTCGCGGTCTTGGCCAGTTCACCAGCTCAATGTGAAGAATGCCTTCCTTCATGGCACCCTGACGGAGACTGTGTACTGCAGCCAGCCTGTAGGCTTTGTGGATCCCGCTCACCCTGAGCTTGTTTGCCGGCTCAACAAGTCTCTGTATGGTCTGAAGCAGGCTCCTCGGGCTTGGTACAGTCGGTTTGCCTCCTTCCTGGTGACTTTGGGGTTCAGCGAAGCCAAGAGCGACACTTCTCTATTTGTTCTCCACCACGGTGCTGACACAGCCTACCTGCCGCTTTATGTGGATGACATTGTTCTCACTGCCTCCAGTCAGTCTCTACTTCAGCGGGTTGTCTCCTCATTGCAGCGGGAGTTTGCCATGAAGGACCTCGGTGTGCTCCATCACTTCTTGGGAGGGACAGTGGAACACCGCCCTGATGGCCTATTCCTTCACCAGCGCCAGTACGCCTTGGCTGTCCTTCACTGCGCAGGGATGACTGACTGCAAGCCATGTTCCACTCCAGTCGATGCTCAGGCCAAGATTTCTGGTACCAAGGGTGCACCAGTGGATGATCCCACTGCCTATCGAAGCATTGCTGGTGCCCTTCAGTATCTCACCTTCACTCGGCCGGATATCTCCTATGCAGTGCAGCAGGTGTGCCTTCACATGCACGACCCATGGGACCTGCACCTTACCGCTATGAAGCGGATTCTCCGCAATCTGCGTGGCTCCCTCGGCTTCGGGCTTCACCTTCGGCGTTCTCCGGTTGCTGAGCTCGTGGTTTACACTGACGCCGACTGGGCGGGATGCCTGGACACGCGTCGCTCCACCTCCGGCTACGCCGTCTTCCTTGGTGGGAACCTCGTGTCTTGGTCATCCAAGCGGCAGCCTATTGTCTCCCGCTCCAGTGCCGAGGCTGAGTACCGCGCTGTTGCCAACGGGGTGGCAGAGGCATCCTGGCTCCGGCAGCTCCTCGTGGAACTCCACAGCCCCCTCGCTAGGAGTACGTTGGTCTACTGCGACAACGTCAGCGCTGTCTACCTCTCCACCAACCCCGTCCAGCACCAGCGCACCAAGCATGTGGAGATCGACCTCCACTTCGTCCGTGATCGTGTCGCCGTGGGCGATGTTCGTGTTCTACACGTTCCCACCACCTCCCAGTTCGCCGACATCTTCACCAAGGGTTTACCTTCCTCCACCTTCTCCGAGTTCCGCTCCAGTCTCAACATCCGCTGCGCCGGAGTTTCGACTGCGGGGGGGTGTTAGAGTGTGTGTGTGTGTCTGTCGTGTGGGGCCCCTGTGTGTGGGCCCCTCCTGTAAGGCTCCCCTTTTATCCTCCCAACCCAAGGGAGAGGAATCCATCTATCTCTTCCTACAGGGTTGACCATTTGATTAATTGGTCAACCGATTAACGTGCTGATTTTGCTGTAAATTAACTGCTATGTTGCTGAGTACAAGTTAATCAGCTGATTAATCGGCTAATTGGCCGATTTTTTCAACAGTGACCCAGAGTATATCCATACTTGTGTCTGCACAGTGGGTATGTATCTATTTTTAGGAAAACTGCAAACTGGTATGTTCTTCCCATTGAATGATCTTTATAACAAGTGGAAAAACATCAAGGAGGCATAAGAAATATGTCACATAAGTGCCATAAGGAATTTTCTGAATGTGGTAATTAAGCTGCATCTATTTAAATTCCTGTTTTCCAAACATGCTCTAAGTAGCTACTAGATAAACCAAGCCGTTTGAAAGACTGAAACCAGTTCATTATCAGTGTTGGAATGTTTAAATTTTTCTATGCCATTACAATTTTCACAGTTTTGAAATATGTCATCAGTGTGTCACTGACAGATGAGACCTACCACAGTCACTGATAGTGACATTTTTCAAATTACAGAAAATTATAATGACATTTTTACAAATTTATGTTGGAATTTTGGGTACTAGCTGCCTGTTAGGCCGTACCTTACTGGTCTAAAGTTTCTAAATCCAATTGTAATAATCATGTTTTGATCATAGTTATGGCATCTATGTACAGTTGCCATAGCGATGTGGCGTTTTTTGCATCTCACCACATGGCCACAGGACTCCATGGCATCCTCATGGCATCAATATGGCATTCTAACGAGTGATGTGACGAGACTTCATGGGCGCCATAGAGGGGGAGGGTTAGGGTTAGGGTGGTTGAAGAAGATGAGGAAGGAGTGGAAGAAGAGATGATTTTGGATAATGCTGATATAGATGTCTTTGGTGAACAATCAATGGATGGTATTGCAGCTGGAGGAGAGAACATTGATGCTTCTGACGATTTTAAAGAGTATGCATTGGATGACTTTTGATAGAGGAGAGATTTGAAAGTTGAAACTTTGAGAGATGAGATAGTTGATAGTTCTGTGGCATATGTTGCGTTGGATCTTTGGGCACACAAGAATTGATCAAGTCTAGAATGATGATATACGTGATAGGTTAAGGGTAGCACCAATTGAAGAATGTTTGTTCAACATCGATTGAGATGGTTTTAACTTTTAACATGTCCAAATTGAGATGGTTTTAACATGTCCAATGGAGAACTCCAGAGGGACTGGTGCATAGTGGCATCTTAAGGCATGATAAAATAATGTGAGGAGAGGCATGGGAAGACTGAAGTTGACATGGGATGAGACAATAAAAAGAGACTTGAAAGGATGGAATATTCCCAAATACTTGACCTTGAATAGGAGTGCAGGTAGAGAAGCTATTTATGTGCCTGAAGCCTTGAACTTTGATTAATGGCTTCTGTTGGGTTTCAACTCTAGTCTACCCCAACTTGCTTAGGATTGAAAGGCTTTGTTGTTGTTGTTGTTGCTATTAAATGCAGTAGTTCATTGCTTATATGACTATAAAGGATAAAATTCTATCTGGTTTCGTTGTTTCAACTTCTTGGATAATTTCTATTTGACATGTTTTCAATTCAAATTAATATTTCCCTTAATTTGATATCACTTTCTGTATCGTGCTTCCAGAACAATAGTCCAGGGATGTGCCTTGAGCCTTGGCCTTGTCCAAACATGTTTCTGAACTAAATGCAGATGCAATCACCATCTTCTGTAGTTGCTTTCTGTTCTTTCATAATCATGTTGAACTAGAATATAACTGGATCTTGTTCCATGAAATATCATTCCCTGTCATGTAGAGCTGGCAGTTTGGCTCGAAGCTTGTGAGCCAGCTCGACCCCAAGCTTGGCTCGGCTCGCATTCTCCATGAGCCAAACTCGAGCCATACTTCTAGGCTCGTTAGTTGGCTGAGCTGAGCCGGCTCGAGAGCGGCTCGGTGGCTCGGTCAGGTGCTCACGTCTATAGACCCGGAGGCTAGAGGGTAGAGCTCTGAGTGGCTAGGGCATGGGCACCACACTGCGAGATCACAGGCCGTCACGGTCGATTCGGCGGCTGTATGTGGTGGTGGAGCCCCCTCGTCGAATCGCCCAGTCATCGCCGGCCACCGACCGCCGGCTGTTGGCCCAGATACTGAACTGCGAATTCCTGTTAACCATGAGCCGTCTCCCGGATCAGCGCCATAGATCAACAGATTGCAGTCCCAGCCTCAGGTCAGTCCCAATGAGCGACACACTCCCTGTTCCCCCCAACTCTAGTGGTGGTGTGGATGGGACTGGACCCTGGCGGCTGGCGCAGTGGCGCCCCTACCAGTCCGCCCCAACCAACAGGCCGGCAACGAAGCCAATTTGAAGCATATATTGCAAAAGGATATACTGAATCTTCAAATCCTTTGGGAGATGTACAATGAGTGGCCATTTTTTAGGGTTACAATAGACTTGGTTGAGATGGTATTTGCACGGGTGATCCTGGTATAGCTGCTCTGTATGACAAGTTGCTAGTTTCTGATGATTTGTGGTCATTTGGTTCTGGTCTTAGAGCAAACTATGAAGAAATAAAGCAATTTCTTCTACGGGTGATTTTCCAAGACATTTATCCACTATTGGGAACTAGAATAGTAGAATTGCATATGGTTTTTCTCAATTCTCAGGACCCACTGAAGAAAACTTTTGCTGGCAACTGATCAGTAAAGTTTTCCTTCAATTTACCATCTTGTAGTTGTATATCATGCATATGTGTGATTAAACGATCAAGTCTTTTTGATCTATTTACAATAAGCTCAATTCTTACATTACATTGATATGGACTATGTTTTTTGCCGTGTGTGTTGAATGGCATTGAGTGAAAACTGCATTGAGATGTGTCAAAAACAGAAGCTCTACGCTGCTGGGCTGCTATTCGGTCGAGCCGAGCCGAGCCCATTTTTTGGCTCGCTTGGTTGGCCGAGCCTGGCTCGACTCGGTGAAGTGTTGGCTCGGCCGAGGCCGAGCCCGAGCCAGCTCGGCTCGGCTCGTTGCCACCCCTACTGTCATCGGCATTGAAGTCTTTTGCACACTTGATTAATTTCTTTCTGGGTTATCTTACTGGAGTTCTGAATTTTGAAAATTCTCCACAGATTATCAAGAATGATGACCTTGAAGAACTTAGGGAACTTGGTTCTGGGACGTTCGGCACTGTGTACCATGGAAAATGGAGGGGTAGTGATGTGGCTATTAAGAGAATAAAGAAAAGCTGTTTTACAGGACGGTCTTCAGAGCTAGAAAGACTGGTAAGTTCTGCTCCAACTGTGCTTTACATTAGTGATAATGATATTGCTATTACATTTACATTTGTATGTCAGTATGGAATGAGAATGAAAGGTTGTGTCACTTTTTGTAGTATATACCTACACTTATTCTTATTAGGGATTTGGGTTACTTTTAAATAGTAATGACATGTACACACAGTTGCTACATGCAGCTGACTAGACAAAGTACTGCTGTGCTTAGGTGTTGATGTTCTCACTCACACTATTGCTTTAATAACAGTTAGCACTTAGCAGACATCTGGAGGATGTTTATTTTCCAATTGTTGTTGGTTTTTCAGGCAAATGAATTCTGGCGAGAAGCTGAAATTCTCTCTAGGCTTCACCATCCAAATGTTGTGGCCTGTTATGGAGTTGTGAAAGATGGGCCAGGTGGTACCTTAGCAACTGTGACTGAGTTCATGGTTAATGGTTCTCTTCGGCATGTTTTGCAGCGCAAAGACAAGTAACTGCTTCCTTTTTTAATTTATATTTGTTTTGTTTGTTTATTGTGAATAATAATGTTTGTTTCCTTACTGAGCAGATACCTTGATCGTCGTAAGAGACTCATCATAGCTATGGATGCAGCATTTGGGCTGGAGTATTTGCACTCCAAAAATATTGTGCACTTTGATCTGAAGTGTGATAACTTGCTAGTTAATCTTAAAGATCAATCACGCCCTATTTGTAAAGTGAGCTACACCTCCTTTTCTACTGTTATATCACTGTTCAGTTGTTTTGCTTTTCAACCCCTCCGTGGATTTAACATTTCTATTCACTATTCAGGTTGGTGACTTTGGCCTATCCAAAATAAAAAGGAATACCTTGGTTTCAGGTGGTGTGAGAGGGACTCTCCCTTGGATGGCCCCAGAACTACTCAATGGAAGCAGCAATAAGGTGTCTGAGAAGGTAAAACTGTAAAATCGTATTTCTTGGTTTTTTCTTTCCAGCTACGTTCTTAATATTCGTTACTCGGTCATGAACTGTCTCTCAATCAGTCAATCAAAATTTATTGGTTGCATATTTATATTGATTCAATTCAACTGTAGAAATATTTCTAATTGCTTTTTTAATAGATAAAAAGTTACATTTAGGGTATTGATTCATTGTATTGTTGTTGTCAATGGTACAGGTTGATGTATTTTCCTTTGGCATTGTTATGTGGGAAATCCTTACGGGAGAGGAACCCTATGCTAACATGCATTATGGTGCAATTATTGGTATGCAATATTGCAATTTATCCATTCTCCAGGAATTGTTTGTTCTAACATGAGAATGTTGCATGTGTTTTCCTTTCCTCATTAGGAAAATAGTATATTTGCTTCCTCTTGTGAATCATTGACCCAGCCCCTTGCTTGTGCAATTTTCTGTTCTTCCATTTAGTCTCCTGAGTCTTAATTCACTTAAGCTATTATTTATTGATAGTTGTTCATGGCTTTATGCAAACCTCTCTGTAAGCCATAGGCCCCTGAAGGGTATAGTAAGGTAGCCATGTTATTCACTGTATACAAAATCTAGATTTTTTATCATTTTGGTTTCTTCCTAGTTCCTACAATTCTGACACCTTTTGAAAACCATACTAGTTTTTCTAGAGGTAAGTTGAATTCTGCTCTGCACAAACAATCTAAGTGTAACATACTTTTTTGGTTGCTGGTTGTACAAGGTAATCAGAAATTGATGTTTGAGGCTCTGTAAAAATAATAATATTGCATGCTTCCTTTGCTAATTACCTCACTTGCAGTCATGAACTCTGGTAGTATGATATTCAAAGTTATTGGCACTGTGCTGTGATACTCAACATTGGTCTTGTGCTGAGCTTCCGGTTACTTTGTGAATTCGGCCCTGAAGACCCTACATCTTTTTTCCCCTTCTTGAAATGTTCTTGTCGACCATTAACATACAATGTGGCCGGTGGGCCTGTTTACTCCGGATTGCAGGGGGGATTGTGAACAACACATTGAGGCCACCTGTGCCAGCGTCATGCGATCCAGAGTGGAGAAGGCTTATGGAGCAGTGCTGGGCCCCAGATCCTTCACAACGCCCAGCATTCACAGAGATAGCTGGACGACTTCGTGCCATGTCTGTTGCCGCAAATCAGGCCAAGGCAAACTCCAAATAGACCAGCTGGTGGCGTACCTACGGGCTCCAGTTTGTAGATTATTTTTTTGGTTGAGAATGTAATGTGTACATGTATTTGGTTGGAAATTAATACATGCGTGTCCTATAGAGAGTGGGTTAAAAGTTATTGCTTCTCATGGGCAAGGCGGCATCCAGTTATCATTCGTGATGTATAAATCTTTATTTGCATTTTGGAGAGACGTTATCGTTGAAAATCTCCTCGCCCATAAACAGAAAGCTATGTTATAATGTACCCAACTGTGAATAAAAAATGTCTTACGGTACGTTTAGTTTTTCTACATGCAGTTTTGTTTCCAAGATTTTTTTACGTGGTTGACGGGATTTCACATCATTTCTCAATTGCTGGTAAGGTGGCTTTTCCCACTTTTTGAGAAGTGTGTATGGATTCGATTCTTCTCTCCGGGCGCGTGCGGTCGGGCCAAACTTTTTCTTGACGTGTCTGCCAAACCAAACCAGGCCACTCCGCCTCCGCCTCTCTTTCCCCCCTCTCTCCCGGTCTGCATCGCCCCGCCGCGACGCTAGCTACCCCACCACCCAATCCTCCTCCGTGTCGCCTCTGCCCGCGCGCTCGGGCGACAGGGATCAGCCTCCGCGAGCAAGGCAGGGCGAGGCAGTGCGGGCCGCCGCGATGCAGTCCTGGAAGGAGAAGGTGGCGGACAGGCTCGCCCGCCTCCTCGCCGACTCCCCCGCTTCCCCCGCCGCCGCGTGCCCCGCCGTTCAGCCGCAGGTGAGATCTGTGCCCGCCTGCGCGTCTCCACGCTGCGTCGGATACTCGGTCCCCATTTCCTTCTTTCTTCTACCTCTGCTGCTGGTCGGATTTGTTGATGGTTGGTCTGCTGCTGGTCGGATTTGTTGATGGTTGGTGCGCCTTCGTTTCTAGAAGGCAAGATCTTTAGAGGTCACCGATGCCGAATCACGATCATTTTTTCTCTTCTTCTGTACAATTGCGATGTTTTTTTTGTTGAGAATCATTGCATTGCGATGTTACACGACACGTAATGTAACTGCGGGTTGATTCCTCCACTTGATTTGGATCTGGGGCCGGCTGATGACCGTCTGGCCGATAAAAGCCACCATGGAGAGGAATGAGTGAAGCGGAGAGTCCCAAGACACATCGGTTTTGTCTGGGTCCGACCATTCTTTGCTGCCCCCTTCTCGGTGATGCTATGTTGGCACTACCGCTGTGCTTTTTAGTTGATTGCTGGTTATGCTCATCAATGGTGTTCGGCATGTTCGGGAGAATCTGCACATTCCACTCTGTTTTCCCAGTAGAGTAAATGGTATGGAGGATCCTTAGTGCCACTAACGACCTATACGAAAATGTTTCAACATATATGAGTGTGCTATGCATAGTTTGAACCATTAATTTCTTTAGTTCATAAAAGGATATTTTTATATTTTGTGCGCCTTTTATCAGCTTACGCATCAAAGGGGTTTTAAAAGATTAAGTAGTGGTGCATCTTAACTTTTGCTATTGTTGTTTGCTAGTTTGCAGATGGTGCTTACTTCTTCTGTTCTTCACATAGATCATATCATACTTAGTTTTTTTTGCTCTGGAACTGTTCTAATAAATTGTTTCTCCAGGCAAAACCTTTTCCAGTGGAGCATTCTGCTTCCCCTAAGAAAGGATCATTATCCTCTTATGTGCTGTCCCTTCTGCCAACCTCAAATTCAGGACATGAAAGAAATTCACATTGTTCGCAGAATATGAAACCACTACCTCCTGAATCACTTCCTAAACGATGGAGAGGGAATGATTTCTTGTGGAATGATCAGCCGCTGGAATTGAGTGAGGAGTCTGGTTCTGAAAGTGAGAGAGATGAAAGGAATAAGAGTTCTAATAACAATCAGATCCCTCAGTCAGATAGGCCCATGAATAGCTCAAATGGAAATGAAGATGCTTCAACATCAAACTGGACAGATTCTCTTTGTTATTTAACTGAAAAGTCTTCATTTGTATCTCCAAAACTGTTTGGATTTTTTCAGTCTTCTCTCCCTGGGACCTTAAAGGGGTGTCACTGGGTATTGCTCTATAGGTAAGTAAATCAACATGCCATGCTTGCAATTTTTCTTTAACAATGCCTTTATTGCCTTTTGATTTCCTTATCCCTTCTTGTTTTTGTCAAATGAAGTGCAGCACTTGGAAGCATGGAATATCACTGAGAACACTTTTTCGTAGAAGTGAAAATCTTCAGGGACCATGCCTATTGGTATGTATGACTATGTATATGCATTTTACTACCATTTTGAGGCATTGTTACTTGTGGCATAGTAGAGCAGCCACAATGCTTGTTTTCAGAAGTTGGGCTTTCTTTTGAACATATTTCTTATCCCTCCTTTTATGTTAGATTGTCGGAGACATGCAAGGGGCTGTGTTTGGTGGCTTATTAAATGGTCCTTTGAGGCCTACAGAGAAAAGAAAATATCAGGTCAGCCATTAGAGAATTTACATGCTAATTATGCATATGCATATGAATACGAGTTGTGCTGCATGTGCATGAGCAACTGTTCACTGAGGTGCTAGGCGGTAGTCAGGTGCACACCAGTGCCTAATCGGTGATTACTGATTAGGTAGTTCTTGGTGGGAGGGTGCTACACCTAGGCACTGCCTAGGCAGGCTAGACAGCTGACATTAGAGAATTTGTAGTGATTATGTATGTATCCTGCAATCCTGCATAAATGCTTTCTTAGTTTTTTGTCCAGTTTGTGTAGTGATTATATTTATTCCTGATGGAGCAGGGCAGTAATCAGACATTTGTATTCACAACGGTTTACGGTGAACCTAGGATTTTCAGACCAACTGGTGAGTATTTTATTTTGTCGCAACCATGTCAGACAACTAATTTTATTTTGGCATACCCATTCTTCATGTTTGTAATTGGAGCTGATGCATAAATACATATCTGCTCTCCTTATATAAGAAATATAAGGATGTATTGACTTGCATCAGAGGTCCCTGAGCTTTTATAGTAATTTCACTTGGTTGATGTGTCTGGAAAATAAAAATTATGTTGCCACTTTTGTTGATTATGTTACGTAATGTCACTTTTGTTGATCCATTGATCAGTCTGGCAGGAAACTATGGGCATATTTGTTTCAGCTTCTGGCAGTGCAGCTACTTTTAGAATCTGAAGCTGAAACAAATGGTCTAGATTCTGGATTCAGATTGTGAGAATCAGTAGCTGCAGAATTTAGAAATGAACTAGAATCCAGAAACTGGAAAACATCAGCCACTCAGATTAGCTAGCTATTGAGAATCTCTAGCTGCCAGAAATTGAAACAAACAAACCCTATGATGCAGATCAACACTGTCTGCATGATAATGAAAGCAGCATGATGTGCTGATGGGTTTTAATTTTATGTTGAAAATTCTAAATAAGCAACAACCTTATATTCAGCCATGCTAGTGTTGTATTTAATATTCGATAGATGTGAGATGAAATTTGAGTATTTCTTGATTCATTTTAATTGTAGTTCATTGTGGACTGTTCTTGATCAACTTAGTTTATACAATAACTTTTGGAGTTATATTTTTCTGAAAAAATATCCAGGTGCCAACAGGTACTACTACCTGTGTTTGAATGATGCTTTGGCATTTGGAGGTGGTGGGAACTTTGCATTGTGCCTTGATGAAGATTTGTAAGTAACCAGTGTGGCATACAGTTTTCTTGTTTTGCAGAGAACAGTGACATCATGATATATTGATCCCTTTTTTTGAGGCAAATCAGTAGGAGAGGCTCCTACCTGAGATTTTATAAATTAAATAGGGATTACAAACGGAATACAAAGGGGGGGACACAAAAAAAACAACAAGCGGAAAGACCCAGTCACAACGCATCAAGCCAGCGTTTCAAGTCCTCCTTAAGCTTAGGGGGGAAACGCTGCGACTGGGCCGAGAACGTGAGTAAGAAGCGAATTTTCCAAGAAGAAAGCGTAGGAGCAAGGCCGTCGAAAACACATCTGTTGCGGATTAACCATAACGACCAGGTCCCCATAACTGCGATGTCCATGAAGTACGATCTTCCAAATGATTATTTGAAAGCAACCAGCTTGTCCGGAACCGAGCCGTGAGTCGGCCAATGGATCCCCGGCGTGGCCCAACAGAGGCGACTGAGAGGGCAATCGAAGAAGAGATGGGACACGAACTCCTCATTATCCAGGGAACATAGGCTGCATTTTGTCTCATCAACAGTGTTGAGTACGCGCTTCGTACGGAGGATTTTCCTGGTATTGAGTCTGTCGACCAGAAGTAGCCAGAAACAGACCTTTAGCTTGTTGGAGCACTTGGACTTCCAGAGCCATTTGAAGGATCCATGAGTCTGCATGAACTTAAACTGATATTTGTAGTAATGACCAGAGCTATAGAGCGGCGAGTTCTAGATGAACGTCGAATTATCCGGGATGTTAGGCTGATGGGTCCGATCTTCCAGCAGGAGGTTCAAGTGCTGGAGTTCAAGGTGAGCTTCCAAAGAGAGCGGGAGAAAGAAATTGTTCGACAGAGAAGTCCGACTAAGGAAGTGCTTAACAGAACAAGAGCGGAGCTTGGCGTAGGAGAAAAGATGGGGCAAGAGGAGGCGAAGGGGGGAGGCACACCAACCATCCTTCCAGAAGGCGACAAGGCTGCCGTCGCCAACCGACGGGCTGGCAATGGCCCAGAAATGATCGGATAAGGCCAGTATGTCCCGCCACCAGCGAGAGCCACGCGCCGGGGCAAGGTGTGGGGGCTTAGATAGGGCGAGGTAGTGGAGCCGGATCAAACTGACCTAGGGAGAGCTAGAGGAGCTCATGAACTTGCATAAGTGCTTGAGGAGAAGAGCAATATTTTGAGTGCGAAGGTCAATGACCTCAAGGCCACCCTTGGCCTTTGGCTTGCAGACCTTGTGCCAGGCCACCCTGGAGGATGACCTGGCGATGAGGCTGCTCCCATGCCACAGGAAATTGCGACGAGCTTTGTCAATACGGGAGATGATGGAAGCAGGCAGCTTGTAGGTACACATGGCATAAGTGGGTAAGGCAGAGAGTACCGAGTTGACAATTTGAAGTCTGCCAGCCATGGAAAGCCAAGGGGAGAGGGAAGACAACTTCCGTTCAATGTTGTCAATGAGAAAGCCAAAGTCAACAAGTTTTGGTTTCAGCGCCCCGAGGGGGAGACCCAGGTGAGGGAAAGGCAAGGAGCCCATAGGACAACCAAAAGTTGCAGCCAAAAGCTCACTCTTCTGACTTGGGGTGTTGATCAGAATGAGGGTAGATTTAGATAAATTGATCCTAAGCCCCGTGGACTGGGAGGAGTTGAGAATCCCACGTAGATAGAAGAGGTGTTTTGGTCAGCGTGGAGAAAGATGATAGTATCGTCAGCGTATTGGGCGATGGGGAAATCTAGATCATCAGGGTGGCATTTGGGGCCCTGGATAACATGCAAACGGGCAGCCCTGTTAATAATGTGTTGAAGGAGATCAGCAGCCAGGACAAATAAGAGGGGAGAGAGAGGGTCCCCTTGTCTCACTCCTCTCTTGCAATGGAAGAACTTTCCAGATGAGCCATTGAGGAGGACCGAAGAAAAGCCAGAGGAGAGGAGGCGAATCCAATTGATCCATTTACTAGGGAAGCCCAACTGGGTCATCATGAGAAGGATAGTTGAGTGCTCGATGGTATCAAAGGCTTTCTTGAAATCCAGCTTAAGAATAATAGACTCATGTCTTGAGCTTTTGCATCTGTGGGTAAGTTCTAGGGCCCAAGCAAGGCAGTCTTGTATGCTCCGACCTTTAATAAAGCCGTACTGGTTCTTGTGGATCAGAGAGGTGATGACTTCTTGAAGTCTGTTGGCAAGATTCTTGGTGATGATCTTTACGTTGCAGTTCATAAGGGAGATGGGACGGAAGTCTTTAACCGAAACCGGGCACTGACCTTTGGGAATTAAGGCGATGAAGGAACCGTTTATGGGTTGTAGCTGAGTGTCACAACTGGAGAGGTGAGAGGCAAGATCCACAAAGTCCTGTTGAATGATAGGCCAACAGGCTTTGTAAAAAGTACTGTTGAAACTGTCTGGGCCGGGGCTTTGTCTGGATGCATGGTCCGAACCACGGAATCCAACTCAGACTCAGAAATGTCTTCTCCGAGGTGATTTAGACCCAGCCTCCTTGGGATGAGCTGGTCCAAATCAAAGGCCATGTGAGGGTTATTGGAGAAGCCCATTTTGTTGAGAAAAAAATCCAGGAAGGCGTCAACCTTTGCTTCACTCGAGGAAACCCAGGTGCCGTTGTCCAGTTTAACAGAGGAGATGATATTGTGACGTCATCTGGTAGTAGTAGCCGAGTGAAAGAATTTGGTGTTAGCATCCCCAAGCTTGGTCCATCGAATGGTATAACGCTGTTTCCAATAGCAGTTTCTGATGTCCAGAAGGAAGGCCAAGTACTTCTGAAGGATGCCTCTAGAGAGGACGGAGCTCCTCCCTCTTGTCCAAGAAGTCGATGATGATGGAGGAGTTTTTGATCCAAAGTTCAAAGCCTCTGTACTTACGCTGCCAAAGGGAGAGGGCTTTTTGAAGGGTCCTGAGCTTATGCACAATGCGCTGGGCCGTGTCTTGAGGCAAAGAGCCCGAGTTCCAGCAATTGTGGACCAAGGGGAGGAAACCCGAAAGCTTAACCCAAAAGTTTTCAAAACGGAATATAGAGGACCGAGGGATGGCTGTGCCAATCGAAGCAAGGCAGGGGCAATGATCCGAGCACGAATTAGGTAAGGCGGAGAAGGAGGTATTAGGGAAAGAGGTAGCCTAGTGCGACGAGGCAAGGCACCAATCAAGTTGGACAAGGATAGGTGGATTTTGCTTGTTTGTCCAGGTGAATTGTCCATTCTAAAGAATGATTTCCTAGAGCCCCAGCTTGCTGATGACATCATTGAAGGAGTTCATGTTATTGCGGTTGAGATGCCCTCTATTTTTGTTTTCGTTAAAGCGATAAGGTTGAGGTCCCCAATGAACAACCAATCTTCATCAGGGGGATGTCCAGAGAAAGCAGCCAGGAAATGAACGAGGCACGCTCAAGGTTCCTTCAAGGACCATAAATGTTTGAGAGCACCTAGGAGGAGCTATTCAGCAAGGAAGTCAAGGAGATAGTGAGCTGGAAATGGGAGGAGGAGAGGAGAGAACCAGAGAACCTGGCACTGCTCCAGGCAATGAACAGACCCCCGGTCGAACCAAGAGCAGGAGAAAAAAAGGAAATTATCAAGACGCTTGGGGCAGAATTTCCTAACAGAAGAGTGATCCAAGGCAGACATCTTAGTCTCCTGGAGGCAAACGATATCCGCGTTTGCCGAGGCAATGAGGTTGCGGACAGCGAGCTTTTTGTTAAGGGAGTTGAGCCCACGAACGTTCCAGCTAACTACTTTCCAGTCTCTCGTGGCACCCATTAAACAGTAAAGAGAATAGGGAAACAATGTGGCGGGGGCAACGACCAACCCACCTGGAGGGCCTCAAGGGCGAGCAAAGACGTGGAGCCCAAAACCTAGGGGAACACCACAACGAGCAGGAATTAAGTCTGGGAAGGCCCAAAAGCCATCCCCAAAAGGTAGGCCCAAAGTGTCTGGCAAGGCCCAACAACCTTACCCAAAAGGAAGCGTCAGAGAGAATCAACTTGTTACAACCTATACCAGGCGCGAAGTGGCACGCGGGCCAGTCAAATTTGGATGTCTTGATCATCATGGATGTGGAGTGCTGGAGCAGGGGGATCCACCACCATAGGCGTCGATGAAGTCCCAGCATCAACCAGGTCCTTGGAAGGGGAGGATCCATCCTCTGAGTCACTGGAGAAAAGAAGCGAAGGAGTGACCACATCAGCATTCATGCCATAGAGGTGCACCACTGAATGATGAATTTGCTGGAAGGAGAGAGGGGGACAAGGAGAGGCAGACCTGGAGACTTCAATGTATTCATCGATGGTAGGGAGGTTGGAGAGGAAAGGGCCATGCTCCCGGCGGGAAGACGAGCGGAACCCTCTGCTCTTCGTCGAGAGTCTAGCACTTCGGCGCAAACCTCGGACCGAGTGAGGCAGCACGCGCTTGGGGGGCGACCTGGAGGAGCTGACAAGAGAGGCCCCCCATCACGACGTGCCCCTCCAGCCCGACGTCTAGAGTAGACGAAACGCACCGGGAGGTTGGCCCGCTGGGGAGGAGGAGGGACGTCTTGGATGTCTTCCTGGATCGGCTGAGGGATAGTGGAAGGATCAGCGGGGGCCAGCACCAGGGAGAGGTGAAGCTGATGAACCAGAGCCTGAGGCCTACTAATAGACCTAGAAGACACAGGGGAAGGGATACGAGCTTGGGACTGTAGGGGTTGATCGAAGTGAGAATCCACATACGGCTCGGAGGATATGCCCGAGATTTCCATGCTGTCCTGCGGCTCTTCAGCAGCCAGAGGATCCCCCTCCATGATGTCCTCAATCATGGGTTCAAAGACGTCCTTGAAGGGGGGATCCTCCTCTTCATCATCATGCTGGTTGTTGTCCTGATTCTGTTGCTGGTTGTGAGCATGCCATTGGTTGGCCATAGGCCCAAACAGCTGATTGTCCGCCCAATGCTGGATCCACTCAGGTTCGCCCAGCAAGACTTCACCCAGGAATGGGTGAGGGTTTCCATTGTCCGGCGGCGGAGGGACCTTGTCACCTGGCCCCTGATCAGCAAGGTCCGACAGAATAAGGTAAACAGGGAAGGTCCAGGAGCGCCCACTGCCATCTAGCTCATCGCCATGCTTCACTGTGATGCTGCGGGGAACGTCTAGATCGTCCTTGTAGAGCACCTTGACCAGAACCCTAGCCAAACTAGGATCCGCCTCATGCCAGAAAAGGAGCTGACCAAAGGAGGCGCAGACTTGTTGAAGGAAGGGTAGGGTTTTGCAGTCAAGAGGGTATCCGAGGAACATTACCCATCCGGCTCTAGCAAAAGGAGACTGCTTGCAGTTGAGAGCCTCGTCATGCTTGACAAAGCGCACAAGCCGGCCTTGAATGAAGATGGGTGGAGAGTTGATGATAGCATCCCTCTCAAACTCGGAGCCGAGCTTGTAGAGCCCAACTCCCAGTGGATGAAGGCAGTACCGGGCGACTTGAAGACGGAGTTCCACTCCGAGGTGGTGTTGAATGGCGATGAGCAGATCAATCCTCTGCGCCGGCGTCAAGGGGCCGTCATGGTCAGCGATAGCAAATGTCTCGTGACGCTTGATGAGATCCCCGGACAGGGCGATGAAGTTCCTTTGCCGACGAAGAGGGCCGCCGCCATCACGAATCACCCCCCCATAGGGGAGGAAGGGCAACGGGTTAGCCGGGAAGTTCGCCATGACTAGGCAAGGTGGGGAGAGAACCGGGGAGGAAGGGGGGGAGGAGGAGGCGGAAGGAGCGAGGTTTGAAATGACGGGAGCAGGAGAGCAGACAGGAAGGAGGGGAGTGATCACATCGGTATCCAACGCAGGCTCATCAGGAGCCAGGGCAGCTGAAGCGTTTGAGTGGATTTTCGAAAAGACCCAGGAAGAAGGGGCAGAAGACGGACAGCCCTGGCAAGGGGCCCAAGAGTGAGGAGAGAAAGCAGACCGAACAACAGGGGTTGGGGCGCAAAAAGACCGACTGACATGGGCAATTAATGCGGGGCGGCGAAGAGGAGGAGGCCGCGGGAACCAATGGGTCTAAGGACAGGGCGAGCACTCGAGGAGGTCTAGTCGCAAGATTTGCGAAGTGGCGAGGGAAGATACGACTAACCGGAAATGCACCCTGTATTGCCGGCAAGGCCAAAGGAACCAAGGGTTGGATCACCAAAGGAGGAGTGTGAGACTGCCGGCTCAAGGGCAAAGGCAAGGGCCTGGTGCATAAGGAAAACGCACGAGAGGCGGAGCCAACAACACCGGAGCGCTTTGAAAGCACAGGAACCAAGGGGCCAGGAGGCCTAGCAGGCACCCGAGGAGGGCCAATCAGGAGATCTGATTTGAGGTGCGAGAAGATATGCACAACTAGAATTGCACCCTGTGGGACCGATAGCGCGGGGGCTGCGGGGATAGGGGGCACAAAGGGGAAGAAGGGCGCGAGGGAAACGACCAGCCAAGGAGCGAAGGAAGGGAACTGCTGAATTTGAAAGTGGCGCGAGGATCGATGCACGCAGCCTGGGAGAAAGAGCCAGGGCGAGAGGGGGCTGGAGTGAGGCTTGCAGGGGAAGAAAGAGGGCAAAGAATGGAGCCAACCCTAAGCGCCGACGAAGGCAGGGAGGAAGACGAAGGGGGGGAGGGAAGAAGGAGATAACATCGCAGAACGACACCTTCTTGGCGGGAAAAGCCGTCATACGAGCAGACAAACGAATAGATGAACGAGAAACGGGACGAAGGGGGTCGAAGGCGATGTAGGTCGGGCGCCAAGCCAGAGCGGGACCCCACCAGACGGGCGACGAGAAGAACGGCTGGGAGGGGAAGGACGACGCCGGCGAGGAACAGATATTCAGCCCGCACACTCCTCTGCGGACCAACGACGGAGATCCTCAGACCAACGAGGGCCACCATCATGCCAAAGATGGAAGTAGACATCAAACTGGTCAGAGATGATCTGCCGGCGGCGACAAATCTCGAAACCCACACGACGCGAAGAGACAGAGAACCTAAAATGCCTGTCCTGGAGAAAGGAGACGTGGAAACCCGCCGGGGTGCCTCCCAAGCAAGCATGCAGAGCTAGGCTGACCGAGGATTCAGTGAGGCGGAAAGTGAAACGGTGGAAAACGGCCAGAAGGAAGAAGGAGCCAGTCGGGGAAGAGGAGGGATGGTGGACCGGGGAGGCAAAAGAATCCAGAATGAACTGCTGGAAATCCTGGCCGGGGGAAAAGTCCCAGGGGGCCACGAGCTCACGAAGATCCCGATCTTCGTCAAGCTCAACCAACTCCAAGTGAGGCCCCATCGGAGCCAGCCCGGGGAGGGGGGAAGAGGAGGGAGGAGGGAAGGGAAGGGAGAGGGAACGCACCCAGAGGGGAGGTCAGAGAAGGGTCGACGGGGAGGCCCCCCAGCGGGGAGCACCGGAGAGGGAGGGAGAGGCGCAGCCATCCGAAGCCACGGGCAGGACGAGCGCGCACGAAGGGAGCGCCATCTTGTAATTTACTTTGAATCTACCCCTTTCTCCATTTGCATTGTCACATATATTGATCCCTTAATTTTACTGAATAGGTTACATGGAACAAGTGGATCATGTGAGACTTTTGGGAACTCATGCTTGGCCCATAGTCCAGATTTTGAACTGAAGAATGTTGAGGTAAGATGGTTTTTTTACAGTCAAATGTAAAAAATTGTATGTACTAGTCATGTTAGATCACAAGTTATTAATATGGTTGTAAGAAATACACGGCTCACTGATGGGGCCTGCTTTAATATAGAATGCTCAAGTAATCAAGTTTGATCATGATAGTAATGTGTAACATGCTGGTCACAACCAACAAATAATCTAAATTTAACTTATTTTTGAGACAGTAGTTTGACCCTTTGTTTGTTATATGAAACATTTCTTAAGTCCGTATGTGTATGAAACTTTGTAAGTATAATACCATTTTTAGACAAAATAAGTGTAATATTATCAACACATCCTTTTGCAAATATTTGATGTCTCTCTTTTTGCTATATGAAACAGTTTTTAAGTCCGTATGTGTAATTGTGTATGAAACTTTGTAAGTATAATATCATTTTTAGACAAAATAAATGTAATATTATCAACACATCCTTTTGCAAATATTTGATGACAGTAAGATGTGATCCATATAGATGATCACAGGGCAAATATAGGCAGTTTATATACACTTCTCCCACTGATTTTTTTACACCTGGAAGAGTACTTTTAGATGCATTATATCGATGGAGTTGATCCATGAGCCTGATTATGCCTAAGCCCAATGTGAGTTTTTTTTTCTATTTTGACTTACTCCCCTGCCATGATCCAACGGGAATGGATAAGAGGTTTGTTGATTTGATACCTTTTCCTGTGTTCTTCCCTTGCTTTATATACATATAAGTTGATCATTTTGTTTATTCACCTTTACTGACGTGGTCTTCTCTACAGCTGTGGGGTTTCACCCATTCACGGGGTCGTTCAACATAGGTAGACTTGAACATATGAGGCTATCCAGTTCGTACTCTCGTGTACTCATTGTGTACCTATTCTTTGTAACACCATTATTCTTTCCCTCATTGAATTAATCCTAATCCATTGTTTCTTTATGTATAAATGCTTTCTCCGAGAGACCATCAATGTGTACGGACTAGAAATAATCAAGCAAGAGAATACAATAATCCTATGTTTTTCTGGTGATATCTTGACTCCTTAAAAAGAGAGCTGATAGTTGTGTTGGTATGTTCGTTTATGTTGGAATGTAGTTGAGCTATTGTACAATCACGCAGATGCAATTGTGAGATTTTATTTCTTCTTTGTTTGTAGCTGCCACATGAAAGAAACTAGTGTTTCATCTCCAAATTGAACCCATCCAATGGTGCATCTCTTTTTTTTCCCCAAAAAAATTTATGCTTGTATTCCAGTAAATGCTGGTATGTAAAAGCCTTTAATCCTCTTCCAAGATTCTTGAATTTTGCATTTAGTGTAGTACTGTAGTAGCTGCATTAAAGACCCTTACTGGTAGATTCCAATATTTGCATCACCACATTATAAAAGCCTGGCATATCTGCCCAATAATTTTCAAACCAAAATATTCTCAATCTCAGCATTGCTAAGAAAGGATGTCAATTTGCCCCTATCCTTTTGGGAATGACATGCTACTCGAAATGTGGAAGATCGCCTGCTAGGTATTAAATCATTTTAGAATATAAGCAATGTGTTGATAACATTTTTCACTTTTGCTATTGGGTGTTTAGATTCCCCAAGAAATTCGGATATAGATTCTGTTTAAAAACATGTCTAAAACCATTTCTGAAGTATAGATCAGAATCACTTGTGAAATCATATGTTATCAACAGTTTCATTTTTGGGCGATTCTCTCTTTACAGTGTAAAAAAAGAAACATTTTTGAATGGAAACACTTCAAAAAAAAACTGTTTGTACGAGATTCTAGTGATTATAGCTAGAAATTGAAATTATTTATTGTATTTGAAACATTTTTGAATGGAAACACTTAAAAAAAACCATGTCTAGTGATTTTCAATTTCCAACATTTCTTCACACACTATACACATGTATTTGACAAAAAACACAATACATAATAAATCATTTATTGTTTAATAATGAATGACTATATTTAAATTTTTAAATGTAAATTTAAACTGAATTGATCAAAAGTACATTTGGATTTTGAGCATATTTTGAAATCAAAACTCTAATCTATCTGATCTGATTTTTTCTATGCAGTCAGAAATTCTTGTTGAACTGGTTCTCTCAAAACTGAACTTACAACTTTTGAGCAGTTTTCTGAATTCATCACAACTGCATTTAGTCCAGACTCTCACTGTTTAGTGTCTTTTGTCTATAGTCTTGTTTCTATTTCAAATTTGTTCAGCTCTATTTTTGTCAAACCTGATCTAAAATCAACTCTTGAAATCTTGAGTAAATCTTCTCTGAATCAGTTTCGTCTAACTTCTTCAAGTTTCACTGAATAGTTTATCAGAACTGATTTTTTTCTGGTTCTTTAGTACTTCAACTGAAACTGATTTTTGTGCAGAACATGTATATTGTGATCATTGTTGTGCTACATTATACATGATGATGTCATGCATTATTATGTACTGAAATTGAGTTTGAAAGCTGTCTGAGGCAATCTGAATTGAAGGCATTTAGATAGTACTATTCTGTATTCTATTTTGAGTAGAGTGATACTGTTCATTATCTAGTTTCTGTTAGGATATCAATTGGATTCATTCTGAATTGACAGCAGTATAGTTTTGTAATTGAAATTGCTAAACCCTAAAGTTTGAATCAAAATCTGAGTACTCACTGTTCATCTGCAAGAAATTTACAGAAGTACAGTGTTTTCAACTGAAATTTATTAGAACAAATCTGTTTTAATTTCTGCATTGTTGATTTGAGATCAGATATAAAACTGAAATCTGTTTTAGATTTGGTTTCATTTGATTCAGTCCAACTCTGATATATCATTTTCTATACATTTTTCAGCACATATTCTCTCTGAAACCACTATTCATTTTCAGAATTATATTTTCAGTTTTAGATTATGAATTGAGCTCATTCTTGAATATGCTGAAACTATGTTTTGAGTTTAAGTATATTTATTTTTGATGGTTTAATCTGTGTTAGATATTAAATAGCAAGTTTTCATATAATCTTTAATCTTGACCCATTAGAGATACAATTGTTGTTTCTTTTGTGTCTAGTAAGAATCAAAGTATCAAGTAAATAGTCAAAGGAGTGTTTTGAAACTCTAGTCTGGTTTGTGCTGTTTGTTTTAAAATTTGAATCTGAAAGTTTGGAGGTGCGTTGGGTGATTTGAACAGGCCATCAGATTCACGAGAATTTATCGATGCGCCTATTCACCCCTCCTCTAGTCGTCATTCCGATCCCACAATTGGTATCGGAGCCGGTTAGATCACCAGTTGACCTTAACCAGTTTGTGATCCTTGTGGTGACATGGACAAAACTCTATGATTCCGATGTTTGATGGTCAAGACTACGCTTATTGGAAGGTGTGCATGGAGGCTTATTTACTGAGCCAAGGAAGTGCTATTTGGGACATTGTTGATTCCCCCAGTATGTGATACCTGAAACTCGCACCTTAGAGACTGAGAAGTCACAGTACGATTGCAATAACAAGGCTAGAAACATATTGTTCATCAATTTGAGTCGCAATGAGTTTGATAGGGACCAGCACCTTAGAACTGCACGTGAGATCTGGACGACTTTGAGAACATTTCATGAGGGCACTTCATAGATTAAGGCTAGGAGGCAGAGCACTTATAACCAAGAATACCAAATGTTTGTGCAAGGCCCCAACGAATCTGTAGATGTCATGTTTGCACGTTTTGATGGAATTGTTAGTAACTTGCACTCCACTGGGACGCTAGCTTACTAGGATCATGACAGGGTGATCAAACTTCTCTATGCTCTTGATCGTAACATATGGGAAGTAAAGATCTTAAGCATTGAAGAGTCCGTGAATTTTGACACTTTGACTTGCGATGAACTTTTTAGTAAGCTTAAGTCCATCGAGATTGCCAAGGCTTCTCGTTCTGGAATTGGGAACTCTTTACCACAATCCATGACAGTAGTTTCTAGTTCTAGCAGTGGCACCTCATCTGGAGGTAGTTTGTCTGGAGTTTGTGCTTTGTCTAGGGTTTTGCCTTGTCTTCTTTGGTCTCTATAACAAAAGAACAAGTGGACACATTGGACGATGACGAGCTTGCTCTTATAGTTAAAAAGTTCACTAGATTCTACAATGATAGAAAAGATCAAAGAAGAGGAGGCTCTCGAGGGTGTTTCGAGTGCGGTGATCTTAATCATATTAAAACAAATTGCTCAAAACTGAAAGCAAAGAATGAACATGAACACAAATACCAAAAAAGAGACAAAAAAACCTTCTTCAAAGGCAAGAGAGGAAATGTGGCAAAAAGAATGGCTAGAGCTTTCGTGGATGCACTTAGTGACATCGACAACATCTCGAGTGAAGAACCAGACAAGAGTGAAGAAAAGAAGGAAAAGACGAAGGACTTCAACGGCCTTTGTTTCATGGCCAATGACAAGCACAACAGCGATGAGCTTGACTCATCTAAGGTTAGTCTATCACTTGACCAGTTACTTGTTCAAAACGATGAATTATATGATGCTATTATTTCACAAGATAGAATGCTTAAACTTGCTGCTAAAAAACAAAAGGAACTAAAACTTAAATTTGAATCTCTTTCTACTGAACTAGCTATGTTGAAGTCTATGTCTGAAATGGCTGAATGTGGGTCATGTCTTGTTGTTATGGATGAACTTGCTCAGTTGTGTCTGATTCATGCACAAAACCTTGAAAAATTTGAAAATGGTCAGAAGCAACACTTGGAAGTGGATTCTAGTCCTTGTGTCATCAATGAATGCTTGAATTGTTCCTTACTTGTTGAAAGCATTAATTTGAGAGATAAACATATTGATGAACTTAAGGCTAGATTGGAGAGTGCTGAGTGTTCTAAGGATTTATAGCCGTCATGTTACACCTACACCATCTTTAAGGACCAACTCAACTTCGCTAGAGAGCAAGTAGAAAAACATAAGTGTGAGAATGATTACCTTCTTTCCATGGTAGACAAATGCACTGAAGGGAAGGGCAAAATGGATTTGCTTTTGGATAAAACAAAAATGTGTGCTGACAGGACAGGGTTAGCTCTTGGGTTAGGTTATGAGAGAACTTTATCAAATACCCCAAGCCAAACTGTGTTCACTCTACCTACTACTCTTGAGAAAGAGAGAGCCCAGTTAGACACACCTCAGAAAGCCAAAAATCCTACCCAACCTAAAAGGATAATCATTCCACCACCCAAGACAGACTCCAAGCAAAAACCTAGAAAAACTGTGAGGTTCGCACCAGAAACCTATAAACCTACACACAAGAAAGTTTTTCATTGCTCTTATTGTCATCGTGTAGGTCACTTGATTGGTTTTTGCTATCGACGTATGAAAGATGAACGTCGTGCTCATGCTTTAAACTTTCATGATTATTCTTCATTTGATTTGCATGATTATGATTATCATACTTATTCTGATTATGAGGTTCCACATAGTTATATGAGTGGCTATGACCATCATGGTGTATATCATGCTTCGTATGATGATAGACCACATAGGCGTTTTGGTACAAACCATTTTAGGAGACCTCAACACTTTGCAAGAAGACCTCATGTTCAGTATGACTCTCATCCTACACAATCTCTTTCTTTACCTACCTCTCGAGTAGTTCAGTGTTGGATACCTAGGCATCTTATTTCTAAACCCAACACTGAGTACTCGAGTTCTTCCGTCTCTACTTAGAGGAGGTATGGGAGGTTGGAGGACAAGTGGATCATTGATTCCGGGTGTTCGCGCCACATGACCGGAAAGTCATCATGGTTCTCCAGCTTCACCTCAGCCAAGCATTGAGAAAGCATCACGTTTGGAAACAATCGCAAAAGTAGAGTGAAAGGCCAAGGTATGATCAAAATTAATGAAAATTTTACTCTCACTAATGTTGCTTTGGTTGAGAACTTAGGGTACAATTTACTTTCTGTCTCACAATTGCTTGATGAAGGATTTGAGGTTCATTTTGGTCGTGATGCCTCTCATGTGCTTGATTCTTCTGGTGCTTTTATTTGCAAAATTTTGAGAGTAGGGAGAGTTTTTGGAGCTGATTTCTCTGAGTCATTTGGATCTTCTCAATGCCTTTTAGCTGAACCTTCTTCTGAGCTTTGGATGTGGTATAGGAGACTAGGGCACATGAGCTTTGATCTTCTTCTGAGATTGAGTGCCCTAGGACTCATCCTAGGATTGCCCAAGTAAAAATTTGAGGAGAACCTGATTTGTGCTCCATGTTGTCTTGGAAAAATGGTTGCCGCCTCGCATTCCCCCATAAACATGGTAATGACTAAGCGACCCGGTGAGCTTCTTCACATGGATACTATTGGTCCATCCTGGATTAGCTCATTAGGTGGAAAATGGTACGTTCTTGTTGTTGTTGACGGCTACTCTCGTTACTCTTGGGTTTTCTTTCTTGTGAGAAAGGATGAAGTGTTCATACACTTTCAGAGCTTAGCATTGAGGCTATTCAATGAACTCCTTGGTGCAATGAAAGCTATTCGAAGCGACAACGGCACCGAGTTCAAGAATAGTTGTTTTGCAGAATTTTGCCTTGAACATGGAATTGAACATCAATTTTCTGCACCTAGAGTACCTCAACAAAATGGTGTGGTTGAGAGGAAAAATCACACACTTGTGGAGATGACTAGGACGATGCTCAACGAGCATAGAACTCCTAGAAAATTTTGGGCTGAAACCATGAGTACAACATGCTACATCTCCAATAGGATCTTTTTGCGCTCTTTGTTGAATGTGACTTCTTATAAACTTCGCTTTGGGAGGAAGCCCAAGGTCACTCATTTTAGAGTGTTTGGATGTCATTGCTTTATCCTAAAGCGAGGTAATTTGGACAAATTTGAATCGCGCGCATCTGATGGGATCTTTTTGGGCTATTCTTTGCATGGTCACTCTTATCGTGTTTTCAATCTTGAAACTAACACTATAGTTGAATCTTGTGATGTGTCTTTTGATGATACTTCTCCATGTGTTCGTACTAATTTTGATCTTGCAAGTGAGCACGATATGAGTGAAACACTTTTTGAGGAAGAAGAACCATCAGATGGTGAAGATCTTGATGTTGTACCAATACCTCCCTCTACGGCAACTCTAGAAGCTTCATCTACTTTGACAAGAGGACCTGGAGATTCTACTTCTGGGAGCTTGGAGCAAACTTCGGCAGGATTTGAGGGGGAGATTCTGTCGCAGAGAGAAGCACCGCTTCGTATTCAAAGAATGCATCCTTCGGATCAGATCATCGGCAAGCTGAATAAAAGAGTAACCCGATCTCATGCCCATTTCGTTGATTCTTCTTTTGTTGCAAATTTTAAACCATTGGATGTTAGTCATGCTTTGTCTGATGCGAGTTGGATCAATGCCGTGCATGAGGAACTTGAAAATTTTGATAGAAATCAGGTTTGGATTCTCGTTGATCCACCCCCTAACATTCACATCATTGGAACAAAATGGATTTTCAAAAACAAACAGGGGAGGATGGAGCTATAGTGAGAAACAAGGCTAGGCTTGTGGCTCAAGGGTATTCTCAAGTCGAGGGGATTGATTTTGAAGAAACTTTTGCACTAGTAGCTCGACTTGAGGCCATTAGGATCATGCTTGCTTTTGCGTCTTCACGTGGCTTTAAACTCTTTCAAATGGATGTAAAAGAGCTTTTCTAAATGGTTTCATAGGAGAGGACGTGTATGTTAAGCAGCCTCCTGGCTTTGAAAATCTCAAGTACCCCTATAGAGTCTTTAAACTTCACAAAGCTCTATATGGGCTCAAGCAAGCTCCGAGGGCCTGGTACGACCGCCTTAAGACGTTCTTGATTGAGCACGGGTACAAAATGAGCTCAGTTTACAAGACTTTGTTCACTCTCATGCATAGCAAAGATTTCTTACTCGTTCAGATATATGTTGATGATATAATATTTGGTGGTTCATCTCATACTCTTGTCGCTGAGTTTGCTAAATCTATGAGCAGGGAATTCGAGATGTCGATGATGGGCGAGCTGACTTTCTTCTTGGGTATGCAAATCAAGCAAAGCAAACAAGGAACATTTGCCCATCAAACGAAATACACTAAAGACCTGCTAAAACGCTTTGACATGACAGATGCAAAACCACTTGCTACTCCGATGGGTACTTCTGTTGCACTTGATCCAGATGAGGACGGAGAAAAAGTGGACCAGAAGGAGTATCGTAGTATGATTGGCTCCCTACTTTACTTGACGGCTACGAGGCCGGATATACACTTTGTTGTGTGTCTGTGCGCTCGTTATCAGGCTTCTCCCAGGGCTTCACATCGTCAAGTTGTCAAGCGCATTCTAAGGTACCTCAAGCACACTCTTGAATTTGGTATTTGGTATTCTGCATCATCTTCACTATGCTTGAGAGGTTTTTCTGACGCTGACTTTGCTGGATGCCGTATTGATCGCAAGAGTACTTTTGGGATGTGTCATTTTCTGGGTTCGTCTCTTGTGTGTTGGTCTTCACGCAAACAGTCTAGCATTGCACAGTCTATAGCCGAGGCTGAATATGTAGCTGCCGCTAGCTGTTGCACACAAATTTTGTGGATGGTTTCTACTTTGCGAGACTTTGGGTTGGATTTTTCACGAGTTCCATTGTTTTGCGATAACACAAGTGCAATCGGTTTAGCAAACAACCCAGTACAGTATTCTAGGACCAAACACATTGACATGCGTTATTATTTTTTAAGAGATCACAATGAAAAAGGAGATATTGAATTGTGTTTTGTCGATACTCAGAATCAGCTTGCAGATATTTTCACCAAGCCTCTCGATGCTTCACGTTTTGCATTTTGAAGGGAGAGCTTGGCATTTGTCATCCTTATGGCATCATGTGAGGGGGAGTTGTGTACTTTTGCCTATGCTTCTGAAATATGATTAATTGCTTTCACGTGTACACGCATTATTGTGCACTTTACATTTCTGTCTTATACTCATGTTTGATTATGCTTAGAATGAATTCATCTATCTATATATCTTGAGCATGAATTTTATTTATGAAAATTTGAAAATGGTCACTACTAAGTCTGGAAACTAGCATGAATAGGCTAGGGTGCTTTTGTTATTCATTACTTACTTGATAGCTTTGTCCTTTTCACTTGGATGCTCATACACAACTTGATCTTGTTATGCTCAAAAATAAAATAAAAAAATGAAAAAGTGAAAAATGAAAAATTACAATGATGAAAGTGAAACAAAAAATACCAAAGTTGTGATAAAATTGAAAAGATTCATGTGGGTTTGCATAGTCGCACTACTTTGTTCTAGACTGCTTACCATTGCACTTTGGTTTGAACTGGGACATTGAAGTGTATACCGTGATCAATGCCTTAAGCTTCCGATGGTTTATCCTAGGCATGGCTTGATCGGTTAACATAAGGTTGACTTGCAAATAACCCCTGTCATTAAAAAAAGATAAAAAGTTTAATTTTCTCGCATATCAAATTTGCTGCAACTCCTTGTAGTGGGATGTGCTTTTCGAGTTTGTTTTTGACTAGCTTTTGTATCTCTTACCTTGCCATGTCTAGTATGCTAGTCTAGGTAGTGATGCTTTTATTTGCTTAAACATCAAAATACTTGCTCATACTGATATTTAGATTGTGTACATTCAAGTTTGTCATACAGTTAGCTAGGACAGTTTGTGAGGCACAAGAAGTGTTTGTACTGTAATTGGACTTAATCATATTCTAGAAGCATTGCATGTACACTTTACTCTCTCAACTCATGGGGCTATCTTGATGTCTACATTGCCAAAGGGGGAGAGTTCATGAGTTTTTGTTGATCTTTAAGCTTTTGAGTTGCTTTTGAGTTAGTTTTTGCTCTATCATCCATCCTTGTCAAGTGACATGTTTCTTATTTTTGTTCTCTTTAGAGCTTTCATGGTCACTTGTGTGCTGAATTTTTGATTTAACCTTCTTTTGATCTTGAATTGTCAATGCACTCATCAAGGGAGAGATTGAGGAATCTAGTGAGGGTTGTCACTATGGTTCAAGTTTATGATGAGTGATTGACGAGATTTTTGTCGTGAGTTCGTGTATGGATGTTTGGATATGTGTGTGTGTAGGACCGAAAGTAGCGACCAGAGGGGGGGTGAATGGGCGCCTTAAAAATTCTTTCGAATCAATGGCCTGTTCCCAATACCCAACGCACCTCAAAAGACTACGCAACAGAAAATAAACAGAAGGCCTAAGTCTAAAGGTTTCTAACCTAGAAGCAACTGATGATAAACAGTGTAAAACTAAAGTAGTGCAACTAGGCAGATGAACAAGGTGTAACAGGCCTAAACTTCTCAATGAAATGATCTAAGAATGTGTAAGATGAAAAGAGAAGTTACTGTCCAAATTTGTCTCCTGTTCGGAACTTGGCGAAGCCACCTTCGCACGTCGAGGTCTGCTTCGGAGATTGGTGACGGAGCCTGCTTCGGAGGTCAGTTGCGAAGCATGTTGAAGATGCCGAAGGTGTTTGGTTCTAGTCTAGTTCGAAGTGGCAAGAAACGAGGTATGCTTCGAAGCGAAGTATGACAAATGTCGGAGCCTGCTTCGAAGTCAAACCTTCGAACACAGAACTTCGAACACACCAAGCAGATGAACGATCTTCGAACAGAGAAGAGAAGCCTGCCACACGACAGAAAACCAAAGTCCGAAGCCAATGCTCTACCTTCGAAAAGAGCAAGCTCCGAAAAGAGAGGCGAAGGGTGACACACTACACAGAAGTCAGTGCGAGGCCTAGCGGAGCTACAAGCTTCGAACCCAACTTCGAAACCTGTCGAAGTATGGACTTCGAACAGATAGAGCCGAAGCTCCTTCGCACTATCGTTCGAAGTATGCGATACTGACGTTCAGAAAAATGCTTCGAAGCTTAGCAACACAGAACGCAAACCAAAAACCGAAGATCGAACGAAGCCTTCGAAGGTGATAGATCGAAGCCTGCCTCACGAAACTGAGGGGCTTCGAACAAAGAATGGCTTCGCTCGAAACACAGCCAAAAAGGTGACAGAGCCTGTCAGCCTCGATCAAAAAGCTGTGCAGTAGAAGGTGAAAAGCTGCACAGAACACTGTAGCTGCAGGGAAGTAGTACTACTTGCAACAGCAAGAACTAGTACTACTAGAGTGAAGAACACACCCAGCCAAAGCCTCCAAAGCCTCAAAAATCACGGGAAAACTTGCTATGCTAATGAAATGTAGCCATTAAAAACTTTGCAGATACTGCACACAAGGAAATGGGGCATTTACTGCAACATTAAAAGCAAGGCATTAAACACAGGAGCAAGGCTTCCTGGCGGCGCAAGCAGGGAAGAAGAGAAGAGAGAGGCAAGGCAAGAGACAAAAAGTGACCCAATAGAGTGGATTTGATTTCAGCCAAAAGGGTAGTCCAAACCCTAGGGATTGGGGTCCTATTTATAGGCAGCCCAACACTAGGAATATTCTACCAGCCCCTTAGGGTTTTTACAGACTCAAAAATAAAGGAAAAGACTCTACTGCCCTTAGGAATTTTTACAGACACGACTGACTGACTGTGGGCCTAGAGTTACAGATGACTTATCCGGAAGCTAAGTTTTCGTAGCGACTACGGCTTCTCTTCTGGACAGTCGGATACAGAATCAACGGTTGTCAGTTTTACGCCGAAACTAACAAAGCCTCCACCGGCTTTGCACCAGGTACCCGGATTGGGCCGGCCCGACTCCGCAGCTCTCTCAGCCCGGCAATCGCTCACCGCCCGTGTACCTGAGTCAGTCCTGGTCAACAACCCAGTGGGTCTTCTACTGCTTCTGGCCCATGCACCCGGATTGGGCCAGCCCGACTTCGCAGCCTCCTCTGCCCGACAGTCGCTCGCTGCCCGTGTACCTGAGTCACACGCGGCCCGTGAAACAGCAGATCTCATCTCTTCTTCAGTCCTCTTTGACTATCGTTGACAATGACTCATCACTTCTGGAGCCATGAGGCCCACGCTATTCAGCATGGCTCCTCAATCTCCCCCTTGATGAGTGCATTGTCAACACTCCTCTTTTCTCGGCTCTTCAGCACCTGCGAACAAATGTGGAAACACGAAAACAAAATACAAGAAAACAAAGAAGAAGAAAAATAAGGTAAAAATTTAACCCTAATGACCAAAAGCCAAACAGAAGCAAGAAACGGTCATTATGGTTAACCAAAACGTAAAAACTCAAAATGAGTGCGATATCAGAACAACAAGGATATCAACAGAGTAAGAACTCCCCCTTAAACTCTGATCCCAAATTTTCTCCCCCTTGTTGACAAGTGAACTCATCAAGCACTCAAAAGAGACACAGACTCCCCCTGAAATGCAACTCCCCCTCAAGATATGCAGTGAATGCAACTGAGGTGCAGGTGGAGTGTAGAAAGCATGCTTCTCAGATATGATTGACTGTAGTTACAACATCTAACAGGTATAGCAGAAGAGATACTGTCTAAGACACATGGCATGATCAGTGCAACAGATGATATCTAACGAAAGTCATTTGCACGCAGTTTTCAGTTTTTGCAAACAAAAGCATCACCACATGTTCCAATAGACAAGCAAAGTAAAGCATGAGATGCAAAAGCTAACTGATATCTACCAAGATAAGCATTGTCCAAAAACAAAGTGCTTCAGCAAACTTGTTATCATTTCAATTTTCAAGCTTTTTCTTTTCCCTTTTTCATTGTGGCCAGGGGTTATTTGCATGTCAAACCTTATACTGACCGACCAAGTCAAGCCTAGGCCAGAACTGGACCATCAGAAGCTTAAGACATTGGTCTTGGCATACATTACACTGTCCTAGTTCATACCAAAGTGCTATGGTACGCAGTCCAGAACAATGCAGTGCGACAAAGCAAACCCACCTGGATCTTTTCAAGGTTTGCATAAAAAGGCATGGAATTTTCATTTTTCTTGATTTGTCATCATTTTTATAGCACGTATCCATGTTTTAAAGCAGAAAGATGTCCAAGTTGCATATTTGCATCTAAGTCAGAAACTAGCTACAAGGCATATAACAGATAGCAAGAATATTCAGCCTACGCATGCTAGTTACCAGAAGCAATGGTGATCATTTTTCAATTTTAAAGCATAAAAGCCACGCATATGACAAATATCAGACATATCAAGTTAACTGAACCAAAGCATGATCTTTGACAAGTAATCAAAAGCATGTACCAGCTAGAATAAGTAAAGCAGTTCAATCATATAACAGAAGCAAGCTCAAAGGTGTGATATGTGAATATGCAAGATATGAACACACACATAAAGACTCAAGAAAAGAGTAAAGAAGACGGAAAAACTGACGCAAAATATACTAGAAAGGATACACAACACCCAAATCCCCTCGTAAACGCTCAAAAGTAGACTGATCTAGGGGTTTGGTGAAAATGTCAGCCAACTGATGATGGGTATCAACATGAACAAGGTCAATGACACCTTTCTCATATTGATCCCGCAAAAAGTGAAAGCGCACATCAATGTGTTTGGTTTTTGAATGGAGACATGGGTTTTTTCCCTACACTAATTGCACTGGTGCTGTCGCAAAACAAAGGAACTCTGGTAGGAAAGAACAACCCAAAATCTCGAAGAGTGGAAATCATCCAAACCAACTGTGAGCAGCTGCTGTGGTCGAAAGAGCAACTCCAGATTGCTTTCGAGAAGACCAAGAGACAAGAGAGGAACCAAGAAACTGGCAAGTACCGGAAGTCGACTTGCGATCCAACCGGCATCCACCAAAGTCAGCGTCCGAAAAGCCAGATAAATCAAGAGATGATGATGCTGAATAGTAAAGACCAAGATCAGGCGCATAGGTGAGATACCTGAAAATGCGCTTGACAACCTGCTGGTGAGACGCGCGTGGTGAAGACTGAAAACGCGCGCAAAGTCCCACGACGAACTGTATGTCCGGTCTTGTTGCCGTTAAGTACAACAGCGAACCGATCATCCCTCGAAACTCTCTCTCATTGACCTTGACACCGCTCTCGTCCTTGTCTAGACCCCCAGAAGTGCCCATCGGAGTCATCTGCGGCTTCAATTCACCACCAAAGTCAAATTTCTTTAACATGTCACGAGTGTACTTACCTTGGTGGATGAAGGTGCCGTCCTTGGTCTGCTTGATCTGGAGCCCTAAGAAGTACTTGAGCTCACCCATGAGGCTCATCTCAAACTCACTGTGCATCTGCTCAGAAAACTTGGACACAAGATCATTAGTAGTACCGCCAAAGATAATATCGTCCACGTAAATCTGAGCAACTAAGAAGTCTGAAGCAACTCTGAGCAAAAAGAGAGTTTTGTCCACAGAACCCATCACAAAGCCCTTCCCCAACAAAAACTGCTTCAACCGGTCATACCAAGCCCTAGGGGCTTGCTTTAACCCGTATAAAGCCTTTTGCAATTTAAAAACATGTCGAGGAAACTTAGGGTTCTCAAAACCGGGGGGTTGCCTAACATAAACCTCCTCTTCTATGTACCCGTTCAGAAAAGCACTCTTAACATCTGAGAAACCAAGGGTGGTTTCGGTGTATGTGATGAGTGATTGACAGGATTATTTACCCTCTGTTCGAAGGGTACCTCCGGAGGGGCTTCGGAGGTGGAACCTCCGAAGGGTGTTCGGAGGTGTGTCACCGGAGTGTGTTCGGTGTTTGCTTGCTGCAGCTGTTGCAGCGGAGTGTACCTGTCGGAGGGGTCCGGCAGTACGCGATGACTGGGTTTGTACCGAAGGCTTCGGTACTTTGGGCGGTACACCGGAGTGTGTGCCGAAGGTTGCTAACCCGGAGAGGTCTCCGGAGTACTGGATACACTTGTTTGCTTGTCGGTGGTGCGCAGGGACTTCGGAGGCGACGGACAAGGTTCGAGCCGGGTGAACCTGGGTCAAGCGGGAGACTTGATGCCAGGGGAGCGGGGAGCTCCGTCACGGTGGCTGCGAAGGTGGTCCGGGTCGGTCCTCGGGTCGAAGCGTGCCAGGTGAAGGCAGAGAGTGCGGAGCGTGGCTCCGGCTGAAGGTACTCCGAGACAAAGTCCTCGGAGGTGAGGCACTTCGAAGGTACTCCGAATGGAGTGACTTCGGAGTTGGTGGATCAAGTCCTCTGCGGAGGCAAGGGTTTGAAGTGTGCTCCGGAGGGAGACACTCGAAGGTGGCCCGACGATGGTCTCAGAAGTCGAGGCGCATCGAAGGCATGGTCCGGGTGAGGCTTGTCGAGGAGTGTGCTCGGGGAGAGGCACTGCGACGGAGTGCTCATGGAATGCTTCATGCGGAGGCCTTGGACGAAGGAGGGACTTCGAAGGGTGGAACTCCGAAGGTGGGGGCTTCGGAGTGAGGATGACTTGTGGTGCTTCGGCCATGCATGGCTTCGGTACACGGACGGACGGTGTTCGAGCTCGAAGTAGCCGCGAAGCTGTGTTGATCCACTCCGGAGGTGGTGGTGCGAAGGCCCAAGGGCTTTGACGGCTTCGGCTTAAAACCGTCACTGTATCGAAGGACTTCTTCGGCGGAGCGAAGGCCAACAGGCTGCAGGCTTCTCGCCGAAGCTACCGCACCCTCCGGTGCGAAGGGAGGTTCCAGAAGTCAACACTGTAAAGGCTGACACTGTCTGTTCTGAAAAAGGCTGACACTGTCCCCTCTGCAGCTGACAGAGAAGCCTCCAAAATAAAGGTGGACTACCTTTTGTACCCCTTAGTTCTGTAGAGACAAATCTGTTGTAAACCCTAGGGGTAAAGTAGTCACTTCCTTAGGATGAAGCCGTGGGCTATAAATATGGGGGCTCGGTAGGTAACATTTAACACTTTGAGCATTTACTGTTGAGCTCCTGTAGACAGACCTCACTGTATTCATTCTGAGTTCAATACATTTTGTGTTCCTTGTTCAAGCGGCGAAGCCCTGCTTCTGTGTGCTTTTGCTTGAGCTCGTATTGCATACTTCGCTAGGTTTAGTTCTCCGAAGCCTGTCTTGGCGAAGGGTGTGTTTATCGCGAAGTGTGTTTTACTGTGTGCTATCGCTCTGTGTAACACGAGGCAAGACCTCGCTGCTTACTAGCGAAGCCCTGTTCTGTTCCCGTAGTGCTTCTTGTGTCGAAGCCCTTAGCGTAGTCCATTTGCGTGTGCGTGTAGACCTTCGGGTACGAAGCCCAGCACCCGTTGTTGTTGCCAAGTACTTGGTCAAAGTCCTCAGAGGGCTGTCCACTCTTGCGAAGGGTGAAGTGCGAAGCCTGCTCGAAGCACCTCGTGTGCGGAGCCTGCACTGACTTAGCAGAGAAGATTTTCGAGGGTTGTTAGTGGAGCGAAGTCTTCTTGGCTTCGAACTTTTGCTCCTGCGAAGCCTGTGTTCGGAGCTGTCGAAGTACCTCCGAACCAGACCTTCGAAGGTTGTGTTCGAAGCCTGTTCCGCAGAAGACAGAACAGAACCGAAGGCTAAGTTTTTAGCCAGAAATTTTAAAAGCTCCCATTCACCCCCCTCTGGTCGCCGTTTCCGGTCCAACAATTGGTATCAGAGCAGGTTAAGATCACCAGTTGACCTTAACCGGTTTTGTGATCTTTAGGCGACATGGATAGAGGCAGTAAAATTCCTCTGTTCGATGGGACAGATTTTGCATACTGGAAGGTGCGCATGGAGGCTTACTTGTTAAGCCAAGGAAATGCAATTTGGGAGATTGTGGACTCACAATACTCCATCCCTGATACTCGCACCACTCAAACTGAAAAAGATCAGTATATTGCCAACTCGAAGGCAAGGAACATACTGTTCATTGGTCTGAGTCGGAGTGAGTTTGATAGGGTGCAGCACCTTAGGACTGCTAGGGAGATTTGGACAACACTCACTGTCTTTCATGAGGGCTCTGCTCAGATTAAGGCCAGGCGCCAAAGCACCTACAATCAACAGTATCAGCTGTTTGTGCAGGCACCTGGTGAATCTGTAGATGCCATGTTTTCTCGCTTTGACGCGATAGTGAGTAACTTGCGATCCAACGGGACGCTTGCTTACAGTGATCACGATAGGGCTATCAAGCTTCTCTATGCTCTTGACCGTAGCATATGGGAAGTGAAGATATCCAGCATTGAGGAGTCCACAGGCTATGTCACTCTAACCTGTGATGAACTCTTTAGCAAGCTGAAGTCCACAGAGATTGCCAAGGCATCTCTTGCAGTGCACAGAAGCTCTTTGCCACAACCATTGGCATTGGTTTCTAGCACTAGCCGTGGCACCACTGCAGAACCAAGCACGTCAGGCACTTGTGTTCTTGCAGATGGTTTTGCTTTGTCCTCCCTGGTCTCCGTCACAAAGGAGCAGGTGGATACTCTAGCAGATGATGAGCTTGCTCTCATTGCCCGGAGGTTCACCCGCTTTCATCATGAGAGACGGGATCAGAGGAGAAGTGGTTTTAGTGGCTGCTATGAATGTGGCGACACCTCTCACATTAAGGCCAATTGCCCCAAGGTCAAGAAGAGAGATGAGAGTGACCGCCCCAAATTCCACAAAAAAGAGAGGAAGCCCTTTGTGAAGGGCAAGCGCGGCAAGATGGCTAAGAAAGTAGCCAAGGCCGCTTCCAGAGCTTTTGTTGCTGCTCTCAGCGACATCGACACATCCTCAACTGAGGAGTCGAGCTCTGAGGAGGAGGAGTCCCCAAGGAAGGAGGACAAGAAGGACAAGAAGGGACGTGACTTCACCGGCCTTTGCTTCATGGCCGACAGCGATCACAGCGGCGATGAGCTTGACTCATCTGAGGTAAACCTATCTTCTGACCAGCTACTAATTAAATTAGATGAGCTGAACGAAGTAGTGCTTGGTCAGGATAGATTACTTGTGCAAGCCGCTAGAGAAAGAAAAGACCTTAGACTTAGGCTAGAAAATATGTCTACTGAATATGCCATGCTTAAGTCTAAATTTGATGATGCTGAATGTGAATCATGTTCTGTTGTCATGAGTGAGCTTGCTCAGTTGCGTTCTGTACATGCTCAAACTCTTTCTGAGCTTGAGACTGCACAGAAGCAGCTTTTGGAGGTGGATTCTAGACCTCGTGATATTATTGATTGCATGAACTGCTCTTTATTGCGCGATAGCATTAATTTACGTGATAAGCATGTTCATGATTTAGAGGCTAGATTGGAGAGGGCCGGTAGTTCTAAGGATGTGCAACCTGTTTGTGACACTTGCATCACCCTTAAGGACCAGCTAGGCACTGTCAGAGAGCGAGCTGAAAACCTCATGTCCGAAAATGAATACCTTCTTTCTGTGGTGAATAAATGCACTGAAGGGAAGGGTAGGATGGATTTACTCTTGGCCAAGACCAAGTTGTGTGCTGACAGAGCCGGGGTAGCTCTAGGATTGGGTTTTGAGAGGATAGCTTCAGACAGTAAGACCAAAACTGTTTTCACCTCTCCCACCACCCTAGAGAAAGAGAGAGCTCTGTTGGACACCCCTTCAGCCAAAAAGCCTACCCATCCACCAAAGAAAACCACTCCTCCTACCAAGAAAAATCCTCCCAAGAAAACCACACAGAAGAAACCCAAGGAGCCTGTGAGAGTTGCTCCTGTGACCCATGAGAGTGCCCCCAGGAGAGTGTTTCATTGTTCTTATTGTCAGCGGGCGGGTCATTTGATTGGGTTCTGTTTCCGTCGCATCAAGGATGAGCGACGTGCACAGGCGATGAGCTATCAGGACATGCATTACCCATCTTTAGGTATGCATGAGTCTGAGTTTTACTCTCGTCCTGTTTTTGAGGCTCCTCGTGCTTCTCAGAGAGGTTTTGCTCCTCGAAGTGTTCACCATGTTCCATATGGTGGTAGACCTCGAGCGAGTAGCTTTGTACCTCGTCAGAGTAGGAGACCTCGACATGCTTTGCGTTCTTTGCATGTAGGTAGACCTCGCACTTTGCATCATTCTGATTTTTATGTGCGTAGACCGTCTGCTTTTACTGTGCCTACTACTCGTGTCACTCAGTGCTGGATGCCTCGTCATTATTTTACTCACCCCAGCACTGAGCGATCGAGGCGTTCTTATCATGTGTAGGCGACAGGTCGAGGCTTGGAGGGCACGTGGATCATGGACTCCGGTTGTTCGCGCCACATGACCGGAGATGCAAACTGGTTCTCCAGCCTCACAACAACCAAGCAAAGGGAACATATCACCTTCGGAAACAATCGAAGGAGTAGAGTGAAAGGTAAAGGTGTGGTAAGAATTAATTCGAACTTCACTCTCAAAGATGTTGCTTTGGTTGAGAACCTGGGATACAATTTGTTGTCTGTATCTCAGTTGCTTGATGAGGGCTTCGAAGTGCGATTTCATCGCGATACTTCGCAAGTGCTTAATTCAGATGGCGTTGTGGTGTGTAAGATCTTTAGGGTTGGGAGAGTTTTTGGAGCTGATTTTTCAGAGTCGTCTGGTTCTTCTCATTGCCTTGTTGCTCATTCGACTTCTGAGCTTTGGAAGTGGCATAGGAGACTAGGGCATATGAGCTTTGAGTTGCTCGCTCGTCTGAGCGCCCTAGGTTTGATCCGAGGATTGCCCAAGCTCAAGTTTGAGAAGAATTTAGTTTGCACTCCTTGTCGACATGGTAAAATGATTGCCGGTTCGCATTCGCCAGTCACCACTGTGATGACTGAACAGCCCGGAGAACTTCTCCACATGGACACTGTAGGTCCTTCTCGGGTTAGTTCTTTAGGCGGCAAGTGGTATGTACTTGTTATTGTCGACGATTTCTCTCGCTACTCTTGGGTCTTCTTTCTTGCCAGCAAGGATGAAGTGTTTTCACACTTTTGGAGCTTGGCTTTGAGACTTTTCACTGAACTCCCTGGTGCATTAAAATTCATTCGAAGCGATAATGGCACCGAGTTCAAAAATAGTCTCTTTGTTGACTTTTGCATGGAGCATGGCATAGAACATCAATTCTCTGCTCCGCGGGTTCCTCAACAGAATGGTGTTGTTGAGAGGAAAAACCGCACTTTGGTTGAGATGGCTAGGACGATGCTTGATGAGCATAGGACTCCTAGAAAATTCTGGGCTGAGGCCATGAACACAGCATGTTACATCTCAAACCGAATTTTCTTGCGCTCAATTTTAAATTTGACATCTTATGAGCTGCGTTTTGGGAGACAGCCCAAGGTTACTCATCTTCGAGTTTTTGGCTGTCGCTGCTTTATCCTAAAACGTGGTAACTTGGATAAATTTGAGTCGCGATCTTCTGACGGGATCTTTTTGGGTTATACTACTCATGGTCATTCCTATCGTGTTTATAACTTGGAAACTAACACTGTCATCGAGTCATGTGATGTGACTTTTGATGAATCAACCCCCTCTGTTAGTTCTGCTTTTGAACAGGCAAATGAACACGACATGGAACAGACCTTATTCGAAGACGAAGATCCCGAAGAATTCGAGGATGATCCCCTACTACCCTCGACATCGACCCCCGAAGCTGACCCCGCTTCTACTACTTCGGCACGAGGTCCCGAAGCGACTACCTCAACATCGGTCATCTTGGACCACTCCAACGCACAAGTTGAGGGGGAGACTGCATCCCGCCGCGAGGCTCCACATCATGTCCAAAGGATGCACCCTCCCGAGCAGATCATTGGTGAGCTTAATCAAAGGGTAACACGTTCTCACGCTCATTTCACTAATGCTGCTTTTGTTGCTTCTTTCGAGCCTTTAGATGTTAGTCATGCACTTTCTGATTCTAGTTGGATCAATGCCATGCATGAAGAGCTTGAGAATTTTGAAAGAAACCAAGTCTGGACTTTAGTTGATCCTCCACCAAATATTCATTTCATTGGAACAAAATGGATTTTTAAAAATAAACAAGGGGAGGATGGGACAATTGTTAGAAATAAGGCTAGACTTGTAGCTCAGGGCTTTTCTCAACTAGAAGGGATTGATTTTACTGAAACTTTTGCACCTGTTGCTCGCCTTGAGGCCATTAGGATTTTGCTTGCCTTTGCGACATCCCGGGGATTCAAACTCTATCAAATGGATGTCAAAAGTGCTTTTCTTAATGGCTTCATAGGTGAAGATGTTTATGTAAAACAACCCCCTGGTTTTGAAAACCCCAAGTACCCACATAAAGTCCTTAAACTTCATAAGGCTCTTTATGGACTCAAGCAGGCCCCTCGGGCTTGGTATGATAGACTTAAGTCTTTTCTGCTTGAGCGAGGGTATTTAATGGGCTCTGTTGATAAAACTTTGTTTACTCTCAAGCATGGCAAAGATTTCCTCCTAGTACAGATTTATGTGGATGATATCATCTTTGGTGGCTCTTCTCATGTTTTAGTTGCCGAGTTTGCAGATACCATGAGCAGGGAGTTTGAAATGTCGATGATGGGTGAACTCACATTTTTCCTTGGTTTGCAAATCAAGCAAAGCAAACAAGGTACTTTTGTCCACCAGACAAAGTACACTAAGGACCTGCTCAAGAAGTTCGACATGTCCGATGCGAAGCCCCTCGCCACTCCAATGGCTACATCTGTAGCATTGGACCCTGACGAAGATGGAGAAGCTGTAGATCAGAAGGAGTTCCGGAGCATGATCGGCTCCCTCCTCTACTTGACTGCCACGAGGCCGGACATACACTTCGCTGTGTGTCTGTGCGCTCGTTTTCAGGCTTCACCACGAGCTTCGCACCGCCAAGCGGTTAAGCGCATTCTAAGGTATCTCAAACACACCCTTGAATTTGGCATATGGTATTCATCGTCTTCATCTTTATGTCTTAGAGGTTATTCAGATGCGGATTTTGCTGGGTGTAGAATTGATAGGAAGAGTACCTCTGGTACTTGTCATTTTCTGGGTACGTCTCTGGTTTGCTGGTCTTCCCGCAAACAGTCTAGTGTTGCACAATCAACGGCTGAGGCCGAATATGTTGCTGCAGCTAGCTGTTGCTCTCAGATTTTGTGGATGGTTTCCACTTTGCGGGATTTCGGGTTAGATTATAAGAGTGTTCCACTTTTCTGTGATAACACTAGTGCTATTTGTATTGCTAACAACCCGGTTCAGCACTCCAGAACCAAACACATTGATGTACGGTATCATTTTCTCAGAGATCACAATGAGAAGGGTGATATTGAACTTCAATATGTTGATACCCAACACCAGCTTGCCGACATTTTTACAAAACCCCTCGATGCATCTCGATTTGCTTACTTGCGTGGGGAACTTGGTATTTGTCATCCCTACGGTATTTTGTGAGGGGGAGCTGATTTTAATTGTCTTGCATATGCTCATTATGCGTGGAATTGCACTTACATCTTTTGCTATTATATGCCTGCTTTTAATTCAAACAAATCGTGTCAGCTCAGCTCTATGAAATATGTCTGGAACATTGATTGTGCATGCTGTTTTATTTTCTAAACTCAAAACTTGCTCACCGCACAATCTTGTATCTAGCTTGTTTAGACTGGACTGCTTTTAGCTATCTTTTATCTATTTGACAGCAAGACACTGTTCTTTGGATGCTAATCTTTGCAACTTGAAAAATGTGTTCATTATTCATGGATATTCATCAAAATATTTCATACATCTGAATCAAAATCAAAAATCCATGATTTGCCTGGTTTAAATGAAAAGATCCAGGAGGGTTTGTTTGTCGCACTACTCTATTCTAGACTGCTTACCATTGCACTTTGGTCTGAACTGGGATAGTGTAGTGTATGCCAAAATCACCGCCTTAAGCTTCAGATGGCTTTCTTGCCTAGGCTTGGCTTGATTGGAAAGTATAAGGTGGACAAACAAATAACCCCTGGCATTAAGAAAAAGAACAACAAATTTATTTGATCATCAAAGTTGCTTTCTCAGCTCCTTTTGAACAAGACTTGCCTGTCTCATGTAGAATTTGTTAGCTTTGCGCAGTCCTTGCCTTCACATGTCTAGCTGCTTTGATTAAGTGGTGATGCTTTTACTTCCAAATGACAAAATCACATGCCATCATCTTGTTTCACAGATTGTTAAATTGAGCTGAGCACATGATCATTTGTGTTAATTTTGGCATATTTTTGCATTATATGTCCTTGCAATTCTATTCATTTCGAAGCTTTGCATCTTTTGAATGCTCCTTGATGCTTGCATTGCCAAAGGGGGAGAGATTTTGCTATGTTCTCTGCTGCAAGAAGGCATTATTTCGAAAAAGGGGAGAGTTTTTGACATAAAGGGGGAGAAAAATTTGCTCAACTCAGGGGGAGTTCTTATCAAAGGGGAGATTTGCCGAAAAGGGCTTTTACTCTTTTAAGAAAGGGGGAGAAAAATTCTTTTATCAAGTGACATGCTTTGGCTCTTTTCTGAGTTTTTATGGTCACTTGTGTGCTAAAAGCTTTTCATTTTTCTTGAACTTCAATTTGGTTGTCAATGCACTCATCAAGGGGGAGATTGAGAAACCAAGGGTGGTTTCGGTGTATGTGATGAGTGATTGACAGGATTATTTACCCTCTGTTCGAAGGGTACCTCCGGAGGGGCTTCGGAGGTGGAACCTCCGAAGGGTGTTCGGAGGTGTGTCACCGGAGTGTGTTCGGTGTTTGCTTGCTGCAGCTGTTGCAGCGGAGTGTACCTGTCGGAGGGGTCCGGCAGTACGCGATGACTGGGTTTGTACCGAAGGCTTCGGTACTTTGGGCGGTACACCGGAGTGTGTGCCGAAGGTTGCTAACCCGGAGAGGTCTCCGGAGTACTGGATACACTTGTTTGCTTGTCGGTGGTGCGCAGGGACTTCGGAGGCGACGGACAAGGTTCGAGCCGGGTGAACCTGGGTCAAGCGGGAGACTTGATGCCAGGGGAGCGGGGAGCTCCGTCACGGTGGCTGCGAAGGTGGTCCGGGTCGGTCCTCGGGTCGAAGCGTGCCAGGTGAAGGCAGAGAGTGCGGAGCGTGGCTCCGGCTGAAGGTACTCCGAGACAAAGTCCTCGGAGGTGAGGCACTTCGAAGGTACTCCGAATGGAGTGACTTCGGAGTTGGTGGATCAAGTCCTCTGCGGAGGCAAGGGTTTGAAGTGTGCTCCGGAGGGAGACACTCGAAGGTGGCCCGACGATGGTCTCAGAAGTCGAGGCGCATCGAAGGCATGGTCCGGGTGAGGCTTGTCGAGGAGTGTGCTCGGGGAGAGGCACTGCGACGGAGTGCTCATGGAATGCTTCATGCGGAGGCCTTGGACGAAGGAGGGACTTCGAAGGGTGGAACTCCGAAGGTGGGGGCTTCGGAGTGAGGATGACTTGTGGTGCTTCGGCCATGCATGGCTTCGGTACACGGACGGACGGTGTTCGAGCTCGAAGTAGCCGCGAAGCTGTGTTGATCCACTCCGGAGGTGGTGGTGCGAAGGCCCAAGGGCTTTGACGGCTTCGGCTTAAAACCGTCACTGTATCGAAGGACTTCTTCGGCGGAGCGAAGGCCAACAGGCTGCAGGCTTCTCGCCGAAGCTACCGCACCCTCCGGTGCGAAGGGAGGTTCCAGAAGTCAACACTGTAAAGGCTGACACTGTCTGTTCTGAAAAAGGCTGACACTGTCCCCTCTGCAGCTGACAGAGAAGCCTCCAAAATAAAGGTGGACTACCTTTTGTACCCCTTAGTTCTGTAGAGACAAATCTGTTGTAAACCCTAGGGGTAAAGTAGTCACTTCCTTAGGATGAAGCTGTGGGCTATAAATATGGGGGCTCGGTAGGTAACATTTAACACTTTGAGCATTTACTGTTGAGCTCCTGTAGACAGACCTCACTGTATTCATTCTGAGTTCAATACATTTTGTGTTCCTTGTTCAAGCGGCGAAGCCCTGCTTCTGTGTGCTTTTGCTTGAGCTCGTATTGCATACTTCGCTAGGTTTAGTTCTCCGAAGCCTGTCTTGGCGAAGTGTGTGTTTATCGCGAAGTGTGTTTTACTGTGTGCTATCGCTCTGTGTAACACGAGGCAAGACCTCGCTGCTTACTAGCGAAGCCCTGTTCTGTTCCCGTAGTGCTTCTTGTGTCGAAGCCCTTAGCGTAGTCCATTTGCGTGTGCGTGTAGACCTTCGGGTACGAAGCCCAGCACCCGTTGCTGTTGCCAAGTACTTGGTCAAAGTCCTCAGAGGGTTGTCCACTCTTGCGAAGGGTGAAGTGCGAAGCCTGCTCGAAGCACCTCGTGTGCGGAGCCTGCACTGACTTAGCAGAGAAGATTTTCGAGGGTTGTTAGTGGAGCGAAGTCTTCTTGGCTTCGAACTTTTGCTCCTGCGAAGCCTGTGTTCGGAGCTGTCGAAGTACCTCCGAACCAGACCTTCGAAGGTTGTGTTCGAAGCCTGTTCCGCAGAAGACAGAACAGAACCGAAGGCTAAGTTTTTAGCCAGAAATTTTAAAAGCTCCCATTCACCCCCCCTCTGGTCGCCGTTTCCGGTCCAACAACATCCATTTGAAAAAGCTTAAAACCCTTCGAAACGGCAAAAGCTAGAAGAATACGAATGGACTCAAGACGGGCAACAGGAGCGAAGGTTTCTTCAAAGTCAATACCTTCCTTCTGGCAATAACCCTGGGCAACTAGTCGAGCCTTGTTGCGCACCACAACCCCATCTTCACCTTGTTTGTTTTTGAATACCCACTGTGTACCTATGGGGTTGCATCCAGGTGGCGGCTCAACTAGTGTCCAAACCCGATTGCGGACAAAATTCTCAAGCTCTTCTTGCATAGCATTAATCCAATTGGAATCAGAAAGAGCATGAGAAATGTCTCTGGGCTCAAAAGATGCAACAAACGCAGATTCAGCAAACACAGCAAGAGAGGCAGAAGAACGCAAAGTTCTCTCAGTCAAATCACCAATGATGAGATCTGACGGGTGATCACGCTGAACTGCTCGGGTTCCCTGGTGATCCGAAGTCACCTCACCGGAGTCAGCAGCTGGCACCTCTGGACTCAACTGAGGGGGCTCGATCGTAGTGGAAGAAGTGATTAGAGGTCCGCCCTCATCATCAGTCGAAGTCTCAAAAGGTGTGGGCTCTGCGGGGGATGCAGAAGGCCCACCCTCAACAGCAGCTGGAGTATCCTCATCTTCCTCGAAGATGGACTCTCCGAGCTCATCATCACCAGAAAGCTCAAAAGAAGGAGTCAAATAAGGCAAGGACTCATCAAATGAAACCTCACAAGTCTCGACAATCAGCTGGGATTCGAGGTTCCAAACACGGAAGCCTCGAGAATGCAATGCATAACCAAGAAAAACACCATCCCAGCAACGAGACTCAAACTTGTCCAAATGCCCTCCCTTCTTGAGCACAAAGCACTTGCAGCCAAATGCTCGCAAGTGGCTCACCTTGGGCTGTCTGCCAAACCGCAATTCATATGATGTCTTACCAAGGTAAGCTCTAAGAAAAATGCGGTTGGCTAGATAGCAAGCCGTGTTCATGGCTTCAGCCCAAAAACGCCTAGGAGTCCTGTGCTCATCGAGCATCGTCCTGGCCATCTCAACTAGCGTGCGGTTCTTTCGTTCCACAACGCCGTTCTGTGGGGGAGTGTAAGGAGAAGAAAACTGATGGTCCAGACCCTGATCACTACAGAGCTGACGAACTGAGAGTTCTTGAACTCAGAGCCGTTGTCGGAGCGAATTGCTCGCATCCGACCTTTGTTCTCATTCTTCAGCTTCAAAATCAGGTCATGGACAAATTGAAAAGTTTCATCCTTAGACTCCAAAAAGAAAACCCACGAGAAACGAGAAAAGTCGTCAACAATTACAAGTGCATACCACTTCCCACCGACTGAGCGTACCCGAGCTGGACCTACAGTGTCCAAATGTAGAAGCTCGCCCGGATATGAAGTCATCACCTGAGTCACAGGTGAGTGAGAAGCGGCAACCATTTTCCCATGACGACAGGGATGACAAACTAGATCCTTCTCCATCTTAAGCTTGGGCAATCCTCGGATGAGATCCATAGAGCTTAACCTGACTAGCAGATCAAAACTCAAGTGACCCAACCTCCTATGCCACTTCCAGAGCTCAGAAGAAGATCCAGCAATCAAACAGCGAGAAGGGCCAAAAGAACTAGAGAAGTCAATTCGAAAAACTTTACTGAAGGGTAAAATCTGACAAACCAAAGACCCTCTAGAATCAACCACAGAAGAATTGCCCTTCTTAAAACGCACTTCCAAACCATCCTCAAGAAGTTGCGAAACAGAGATCAAATTAAAGTTCAAATTCTTAACCAAAGCAACATTCTTCAAAGAGAAATGATCTGAAATGCTAATTGAGCCTATGCCACTTACTTTCCCTTGACCGCTGTTCCCGAATGTGATGTACTCTTTGGAGCTCGGGGGAGTGAGACTGGAGAACCATCTGCGATGTCCCGTCATGTGGCGAGAGCATCCTGAATCCATGATCCAAACATCCTCCAGTCCTCGGTCCTGCACAATCAATGTCTGTAAGTGGGAGCAAATGGTTCGGCACCAGGTTTAGAAAAAGAGCTAAACCAGTGTCGAGCCATCTGCTCAAAAGATGGAAAGCGAAAACCATCAAAAGAGTTTGGACCAAAACGCGGCTCAAAGCGCGGTCCTCGGTTCTGCCTAACCCTACGGCCACGAGGTCCAGAACCGTAGCCAACACGGTCTGGAACTCTGCCGAAACGAACACCACCAACTGGAGCACGGGCAAGAAATCCGTCTCCTCTACCACCACCTACACGACGCGGCCTGGCCTCCAGCCTCTCTCCGCGCCGAGGAACACGCAATCTACCACCCTGCTGGTAGAACTGCTCCTGATCACTACGAGCCCTCTCTGCTCTCTCAACCCGCTTCCTCCTGAAGCAGAACTCCGCAAGATGTCCGTCTCTCTGACAGTACTCACAATGATAGGTGGGCTTCTTGGGATGTGGTTGAGGCTCGGGATGTTTGGGCTTGGTAGTGTTTGGTGTGGTCTTCTTGGGTTGAGAAGGTCCAGGGAGAGAGTCTAGAGAAGAGTGGAGGTGTTTGGGCTTAGGAACCCAGATAGGCTTCTTGGGTGGAGCTTTGGGTGGTTCATGGATCACTCCATCCTTGGGCTGACAAGCCTGGGATGACTCAGTGGAGTGAGTCTTGGGATACCTCTGCTCTGGAGTCATTTTACTCCACTCCACTGCTCGGCTAATGGCACTCTCAAAGTCAGCCTTGGTGTAGGTGTAACCTACCCCAAACCCATCCTGCCTCTTGAACTGCTGGATCATCATGCCAAGCTGTGGCTCTCTGGCACTGATCCAACTCAGGATAGAACAGAGGTAAAAGTTCTCATTTTGAGAATCTGCTAGCTCCTCTCTCAAAGAAGCTAGAACCTCCACCTGAGACACGCAGGTCTCACACTCACTCTCTACTTGGACAGACTTTCCGGCTTTTAGCTTAATCAACTCCATTCTAAGAGACAGGCAGTTCTCACAAACAGTGGGTGGAACTGACAGTGTCTCAAGCTCTAGCCTAGTCTGGGCAAGCTCACCTCTCAACCTCTCCAAATCACCCAAATGCTCATTGCCCTTGGATTTCAGCTCAGCTAAGGCAGCTAGATGAGATGGGCAATCAACACAGGGTGCGACGACAGTGGCTTGAGCATCTTTCAGCTCCAGCTGAGCGCTTTCAAGCTCAGTGGCCAAAGCATCCCTCTCATCAACCCTTTCTGTGTACCTGGACTTCAGAGTCGACAGGTCACACAGAAGCACCTCACACTTCGGGCACTCACTGCTATCACCCAAGCAAGGGGAAGAAGATAGACTTTCAATTCTACCGTTGGCTATGGCAAGCTCACTCTCTAACTCGTCTATCCTTTTCTTAGCCCCCCTAAGCAGTTTTTCCCGATACTTTAACTCCTGACGATTGCTCTCAAGTAAATCAACAATTTCACGCTCATAAGATGATACCTTGTTGTCATCGTCGTCGGAGTCGTCGGAGGAGCTCTTTTCTTCCTTATCCCCAAGAGCCATTGAGCAGAAGCTCTTGCGGGATCTTCGGCGCTGGTGTGAGCGGCTCTTCGGCTTGTCTCCGAAGGCCATGAAGCAAAGGCCCGCCGGATCATCCTTGTCCTTCCCCTTCCTGATGGCGATCTCCTCATCGCTTGAGCTCGATGAAGAGGATGAGGACGTGGACTGCTTGGAGTAGCTTTTCTCCATCTCGGCGAAGAAGGCCTTGTCGCGCTTCTTGTTCTCTCGCCGGTAGTCCTTCAGGGCCTTCTTGAAGAACCGAGTCTTCGGCTTGCCCTTGTTGAAGGAAGAGCTGTCGTGCTTGCCGGAGTCGTGGAAGCCACCACCGGTGCCCTTCTTGTGTCCATTGCGCTTGGGGCAGTCGGCGATGAAATGTCCTGGATCACCACATTCAAAGCATCCGGATTTTGTGCCGTGTCTTTTGAACATTCTCTTGTCATAGACACGACGCACCCGGTTGTTAAACAGACACAAATCATCATCTCCCAAAGACTCAAGCTGGTCCTCAGTGATAGACATCAAAGAGAACCCAGCACAGCTCACAGAAGAGGGATCAACAGAAGGTGTAGCAAGGGCCAGAGACTTTGATCCAGAGCCAGTGAGATTTGATCTCAACTGGGTATCAACCTCGGTGGCCTTTAGCTTGCTAAACAACTCAGAAATGGTCAAGGTATCATAAGATGTGCTCTCAATGATAGAGGATACCTTGATCTCCCAGATCTTTGGGTCCAAGGTATGGAGAACCTTGAGCGCCTGCTCGTGATCTGAGACTAACTGAGCACCCTCAGCCTTGTTGTCCCGAAGCTTGTTAATGATCGACTGAAAACGACCAAACAGAGCCTCAACAGATTCACCCGGCTTCTGTGTGAAATTCTCATATTCACGCCGGTAGGTCTGATAGAGCCGAGCCTTGACCTGTGCTGTTCCCTCATGGTGTGCCTTGAGGGTAGCCCAGATCTCTCTCGCAGTGGAGAGATGACTCACACGCTCAAACTCAGTGGGACCTAAGCCAGAAAACAGAATGTTCACAGCCTTACTGTTGCTCAGATGCTGAGCAATGATACCAGCAGTACCTTGCTCAGTAACTGGCAAAATGACAAACGTGGTGTGAACACAAATGTCCCATACGTCCGAACCCTGGCTCATGAGATAGGCTCGCATGCGAGTCTTCCAATAATTATAGCCATAGGCTTCCAAGGACGGGACCTTGCCAGGAGATGTCATAGTCACTACTGGGGTTTAGAACCGGTTAAGGTATGGAAAAACCCTAACCTCGCTCTGATACCACTTGTAGGACCGAAAGTAGCGACCAGAGGGGGGTGAATAGGCGCCTTAAAAATTATTTCGAATCAATGGCCTGTTCCCAATACCCAACGCACCTCAAAAGACTATGCAACAGAAAATAAACAGAAGGCCTAAGTCTAAAGGTTTCTAACCTAGAAGCAACTGATGATAAACAGTGTAAAACTAAAGTAGTGCAACTAGGCAGATGAACAAGGTGTAACAGGCCTAAACTTCTCAATGAAATGATCTAAGAATGTGTAAGATGAAAAGAGAAGTTACTGTCCAAATTTGTCTCCTGTTCGGAACTTGGCGAAGCCACCTTCGCACGTCGAGGTCTGCTTCGGAGATTGGTGACGGAGCCTGCTTCGGAGGTCAGTTGCGAAGCATGTTGAAGATGCCGAAGGTGTTTGGTTCTAGTCTAGTTCGAAGTGGCAAGAAACGAGGTATGCTTCGAAGCGAAGTATGACAAATGTCGGAGCCTGCTTCGAAGTGTGTTCTTCGAAGGTAAAGCTTCGAACACAGCTTCGAACCACCAGCTTCGAAGTCAAACCTTCGAACACAGAACACACCAAGGAGATGAACGATCTTCGAACAGAGAAGCGAAGCCTGCCACACGACAGAAAACCAAAGTCCGAAGCCAATGCTCTACCTTCGAAAAGAGCAAGCTCCGAAAAGAGAGGCGAAGGGTGACACACTACACAGAAGTCAGTGCGAGGCCTAGCGGAGCTACAAGCTTTGAACCCAACTTCGAAACCTGTCGAAGTATGGACTTCGAACAGATAGAGCCGAAGATCCTTCGCACTATCGTTCGAAGTATGCGATACTGACGTTCAGAAAAATGCTTCGAAGCTTAGCAACACAGAACGCAAACCAAAAACCGAAGATCGAACGAAGCCTTCGAAGGTGATAGATCGAAGCCTGCCTCACGAAACTGAGGGGCTTCGAACAAAGAATGGCTTCGCTCGAAACACAGCCAAAAAGGTGACAGAGCCTGTCAGCCTCGATCAAAAAGTTGTGCAGTAGAAGGTGAAAAGCTGCACAGAACACTGTAGCTGCAGGGAAGTAGTACTACTTGCAACAGCAAGAACTAGTACTACTAGAGTGAAGAACACACCCAGCCGAAGCCTCCAAAGCCTCAAAAATCACGGGAAAACTTGCTATGCTAATGAAATGTAGCCATTAAAAACTTTGCAGATACTGCACACAAGGAAATGGGGCATTTACTGCAACATTAAAAGTAAGGCATTAAACACAGGAGCAAGGCTTCCTGGCGGCGCAAGCAGGGAAGAAGAGAAGAGAGAGGCAAGGCAAGAGACAAAAAGTGACCCAATAGAGTGGATTTGATTTCAGCCAAAAGGGTAGTCCAAACCCTAGGGATTGGGGTCCTATTTATAGGCAGCCCAACACTAGGAATATTCTACCAGCCCCTTAGGGTTTTTACAGACTCAAAAATAAAGGAAAAGACTCTACTGCCCTTAGGAATTTTTACAGACACGACTGACTGACTGTGGGCCTAGAGTTACAGATGACTTATCCGGAAGCTAAGTTTTCGTAGCGACTACGGTTTCTCTTCTGGACAGTCGGATACAGAATCAACGGTTGTCAGTTTTACGCCGAAACTGACAAAGCCTCCACCGGCTTTGCACCAGGTACCCGGATTGGGCCGGCCCGACTCCGCAGCTCTCTCAGCCCGGCAATCGCTCACCGCCCGTGTACCTGAGTCAGTCCTGGTCAACAGCCCAGTGGGTCTTCTACTGCTTCTGGCCCATGCACCCGGATTGGGCCAGCCCGACTTCGCAGCCTCCTCTGCCCGACAGTCGCTCGCTGCCCGTGTACCTGAGTCACACGCGGCCCGTGAAACAGCAGATCTCATCTTTTCTTCAGTCCTCTTTGACTATCGTTGACAATGACTCATCACTTCTGGAGCCATGAGACCCACGCTATTCAGCATGGCTCCTCAGTGTGTGTCTGTGTTTGTCTCGTGTGTGCAGGCTTGAGTTATTTGTCAACTGTCGATGGCAAGGGATCAGGGTTAGACGGGGAGTCTAATGCCAGATGGTCGATGGTGTCAGTCGAAGTTGTGAGTGGACTCAGATGTACGCATGGAGATCAAGCAGGACGTGAGATGGAGTTTGATCAAGACGCAACATCGGTTGAGTTAGCGAAAGGGAAGCCAGTTCAAGTGACAAGGCGGCTCGAGGGATCGAGAGCGGGAGAGACTTGCTGGCAGTCAAGTTCGCGGACTGATGACGATCGTCGACGATCGGGGGAGGCTTTGCCGGTTTTTGTTGAAAACCGTCGAATCACTAAATGTTTCAAATACAATAAATAGAAGTTTAGTTTTAATTGAGTATTTCAGTTTAATAGTGTAAACTTTTGGTATATTTTTAGAATTGTCAAGTTCTGAAAATATATTAAAAGGTTGAGTCAAGTATAATTGGATTTTGAGCATATTTTGAAATCAAAACTCTAATCTATCTGATTTGATTTTTTCTGTGCAGTCAGAAATTCTTGTTGAACTGGTTTTCTCAAAACTGAACTTACAACTTTTGAGCAGTTTTTTGAATTCATCACAACTGCATTTAGTCCAGACTCTCACTGTTTAGTGTATTTTGTCTATAGTCTTGTTTCTATTTCAAATCTGTTCAGCTCTATTTTTGTCAAACCTGATCTGAAATCAACTCTTGAAATCTTGAGTAAATCCTCTCTGAATAAGTTTCGTCTAACTTCTTCAAGTTTCACTGAATAGTTTATCAGAATTCTTAGGTAAAATCAAGCCCACCGCGTAGACATTCATAAACCGCTCTACCGTAATTTTATTCGGATAATCCCAATTTAGGTTTAATAGTACATCCCAATAAGGGACGACCATACTTGTTCAACTTATCCCTTTCAACTTGGATACCATGAGGCGGGCCTTGGAAAGTTCTTGAATAAGAAGGGGGAATTTGCAGATCCTCCAGACGTAGAGCGCGTAGGGCTTTGAAACCAAATACGTTACCCACATTGGAAGTAAACATGTTAGTAACAGAGCCCTCAGAAAATAGGTCTAACGGATAAGCTATTTTTGTAATATTAATTTCTATATTTTAAAGGAGATTATAAAGGGTTTTTTATTTTGGAGAAAATGAGAGGTAATTTAGAAAATGACTTAAGATAGGAATCATTTAAAAATTCTGTTACATCATGTTTTTTAAAATATCTAAATTTAAGTTTAGAGCATAGTTGGAAATGCTCCACATGCACAGATCCCAAGCCAAAAGGGCAACACGCGTCAACATTTCTCTGCACCCGGTCCAGTGCATCCCATCCCACTTCAGTGGGCCCCACTCCATCAAAGTCCCGTGCGCCAGGTCCATCTGTCCCCGCACCCCAAGTTGACAGAACAAATTCCCATCGCCGGAGAAAGAGAAACTACCTCCGCGCAAAGGAGCCCGCTCCTAAGTCCTACCCAGCCACACGCTCGGCCTGGTCCCACCAATACTGGCCCCACACGTCAGTTTCATGTGATGGTTCGCGTGGCGGTCCGCCACGCGAAAGGCCGCCTCGGCCTCCACCATTTCCCCCTATCTCATCTCGCTCACACGGAGGCGACAGGCGAAGGGCGAAGGATTCGGCTCCGCTCCTCCGCCTCGACCCCTCGACGCCGATCTCGCGGCCCGCCGCCGTGCCGGAGGTCAGACCTCTTCGCACTCCGCCTCTCTCTATCTGTCAGCGTAGGCTGGGTTCGGTCCGCACCCCCAGGTCGTCTCTTCCTCCTTCTAGTTGTGTCCGCGCGGCGTCGAATTCCGTTACGCTGCGGGAGCGGGGAGGCGCGACGGGCGAATTAGATTGATGACTCGGGTGAGGGGCGTGTTGGAGGAGGGACGGGACGGACTCGTGGGATCGTGAGATGCATCATGGCCTTCTGAAGTTCTGACTCGTGACTGACCAGTTGGTTCTGTTATGCCTATTGGGATTTGCACGAAATTCAACCTAACTTTGATGAGAATAGAGCTGGTTAGGCTTCAAAGCTGTGTAGCTAAGAGAGTCATAGCTTCGTTTGATTAGAGGAATAGGTTGGGATTGATAATTTTCGTATTAGCATGAGGATTCCCTGCATCCCGCCGAAATTTGTTATCCCATACAATTTTATGTGGTCATAGGTTGCTTTGTCATGATTGGAGTGAACATCTTTTGCTGCAGATGTGTCTTCCCTAGAAGAGGATAAGCATATTTGGAACGTCAAGTCAATAAAGGTGTTGGCAATTAATAGTTGAGGATAATTTTGAACTAAGCTTTTTTAGATGGAGAGAATAAGCACCAATCAGCTCTACAGTTCTGGAGTTCCAATGACTGCGCCATCACCTCTGCCTGCTATACCTGCTGCTCTGGATGAAAGCTTCCCTAGGCTTCTAGATGTGCAGAATGTTTCGCAGGAGAGAGAATTGAGAAGCACCCTGATACCACCTCATCAGAATCAGAGTACTGTTGCTCCTCTTCATGGGCAGTTTCATTCCAGCACTGGGTCTGTTGGGCCTGTGCGTTCGCCCCCGGCAATACGATTTTCTTCAGTTTCAAACCATGAACAATATACAAGTGTCAATCCTTATAATTCTCAAACACGAAGTACTGGATGTTCTTCAACACTCAATTATGGATCACAGTATGGAGGCTTTGAACCTCCCTTGACCGATTTTCCAAGAGATGCTGAGCCAATGTGGTGCCCTGATCCAGTTGACAGCCTGCTTTCATATACGGATGATGTCCCTGGTGGGAACAATTTGGTTGAAAGTGGCTCTATTGCAACTACTGATGAACTTGCCAAGCAGAGTGAATGGTGGAATGATTTTATGAATTATGAATGGAAGGAAGTTGCTGATAACTCAGCTTGTACTGAAACTGAACCACAGGTAAGACAGTTCTGCTATTTTGGCGGGTCAACTTTGGGAGTAATAAATGCTTGTTGGCTTAACTATTCCTAATGCACTGTTGATTCATTCTGCATTGTGTTCTTTGCCAGAGAGTTCCAGACAACACACCATATTTGTGTATTGACTTTGTTAAAAAAATCTTTTTTCTCCAAAAACTGTTTTCAACCTCATTATTAGTATACTTTGTTCTTAATATTTCCAGCTCAAAACCGTTGCTTAATAAATTACCTTTAGCATTGCGGCAGGCTGGTGTCCATCACAAATGAATGTTCATGTATGTGAGTATGTGACATGGTAGTCAAACACCCGCAGTTTACCTTGTTTAACCAGTCTTTACCACAAATAGGATGTTTTGAACTTTTCATCCTTAACCATGATGCGTTTGACACTAGACAGTTTAGAAATGCTAGATTATGCTCTCAAGATTAAAAGGATGTGATTGATGTTTCAGTTTTCTTGGCTTCATATAACCAAGAAAAAAGTACAATGCCACTGGCCAGGCTTGACTTGGTTTGAACTGCACATGCTTCTGCTTGTATTATATATGACAAATTATAGGAATTCAGATTCACAGAAGCTTCAATATGCTTCAGGTTTGCTCAAGAGATGCTCAACAGCAGTTTAAAATCAATAAGATCTCAAGCTCACTCCAATTTGGTATTAGCTAAAACAGCCTAGTTTTGTTCATACTGAAAAACCAATGTAGCCAAGTTGTTTGGCGTATAGGGCCTTAGTTACTTCAGAACTCTTTAAGAAAAATTAATAGGGCATAGAACGGATGTACTTATGAAGTTTTCTACAACCAAACTTTTAAGCATCGTATTATATCATAGTTATCAAGGCGTCGCTTAGGCATCGCCTAATCGATGACTAAGCATCTGGGTGGCCAGCGGCAGTCGCCACGGCTGGCGCCTCGCCTAACTGCAGTATGGTGTCTGCCTCGATGAATATGGCGTCGGCAGGATGCCATATGGCTGGTGGCGATGGATGAATGGGACATGGGCCCTGAGTACCTGACTCACATAAGCCTCTCTGGCCTCTGCCTGACGAGCACATGAGCCTCTGCCCAAACCATGCTGAAAACCCTAGCCACACCTGAGTTTCGTCCGCCGCCACTCCCTCCACCGCCAGTCCGCCACCATTTCCTGCGCTGGATGCTACTCTGCTGCTACATCCCCCCTGCCAGCTGCCGCTCCCTCCGTAGGCCTTCCCTTGGTCAGCGTCCTTCCTGCGCCTGGCTCGGCGGTGGCGCCCTTCCCTCGCCCGGTGCGGCACCGCTGCCATGCTCTGCTCGGCTCGGTCAGTATCCCTCCCGATTTGCTCTGTTTCCCTCCCCTTCCTGCTTTGCTGTCTTGTTGACTTGCTGATTTGTTGTGCTTGGTTTAGTATATGAGTAGTTGCTGTGCATGTGCTCGGTGAGTTGATTTTCTAGGTGAAGACAGCATGAATGACTGATGTTGTTTGTTAACTTGTTATGCTGTTTGAACTATTGCTATGGAGTATAGACTTGTTTAACTATTTCTATTTGATGTGGTTCTTTATTTAAATTCCTGTTGTTCTAAAATTAATGTGCCATGTACATTTATGTTAAGTGAGTATGGTGTCACCTCATTGCACGCTATACTCGCTTAAAAGGTGTGATTTTGGTTAGGCACCTCGCCTTTCCTTACCACTGTAATAACTATGGATTATATCTAAATTTCCTTTGAGTTGATATCAGGGATAAGCTTAGCTCATTTGGGTGCAGTCAATTTCCAGCTGAACTTGAATTAAAACTATGTTGGTTGTTTCACATGTAGTTATCCCTAAGTGCACTATGCTATTTATTTTAGTTACAATGTTTTCTGTAAATTAGTTCAACCATAGTCTTCTAGATGTTTCAAACATGGAATTGAGTGGTTGTCTGTCTATGCTTAAATATAGGTTGGACCAGCTGCACAATCATCGATAGTAGTTCACCAATCAGCTGTGCAGCAATCAATTTCATCTCAGCCTGGAGAACCTTCTGCAGTTGCTGTACCCTCACCAACTGCTGCTTCCAATACATCCAACTGCAAGACACGAATGAGATGGACTCCTGAACTTCATGAACGCTTTGTGGATGCTGTCAATATACTTGGTGGCAGTGAAAGTGTGTATTGCTTTAAGAAATTTTATACCTCATAAGATATAACTAATTATGAATTATGCATATTGACATTTAATTTAAATTTTTGCAGAAGCTACTCCTAAGGGTGTGTTGAAGCTAATGAAGGCAGACAATTTGACCATTTATCATGTAAAAAGTCATCTTCAGGTTTGTTAGTTGGCTATGTTGCAGGATATTGTTGTGATTTTTTTCTTGTATTTCATTTTGAGTTAATTTGTTTTACAGAAATACAGAACAGCTCGATACAGACCAGAATTATCTGAAGGTCTGCTATGTTCACTTTTACTGTATTTTGCTATGATTTATTTTTTATATGCTCTGCCATATTCAGCAATTTGAGATTTTCAGGTTCTTCAGAAAAGAAGGCAGCATCAAAAGAGGACATACCATCTATAGACCTGAAAGGAGGGTAAGTTTGCAACCAACATGAAGCCCATTAACCATTGTACATTGTGTGATTTTACTGATGTCACAGATCACAAGAAGTCTGAATGCATTGCCGTGTTCTTCTATTTGAGTGTTTTAATTGGAATCTTGTATTCAAACATATTGTCAGTAAAACTGGTTCAGTGAAAGATGATAATAAACGGGTGTTGATGGTATATTTTGTTGATCAAATGGTTATTATATTTTGTTGAGCATCAAACTGATTGTGTGATAGAACTTCTATCCACTACAACACGGGTGCTGTGCTACTCATTACAACACATGTGCTGCGCTGAAAGTGGCTTGGCATCTTCGTCAGTCTCCTTGGAGCTTTTCTCCTTTGTTTTGTCTGCTATTTCTTTATTCTTTATGTGAAATGCAATTGTGTCTAGTGAACAGACAGAAGTGTGGATCTTCAACAATAAAATGATAAAATCTACTTGGCCTTTGTCTTTTCCAATGATAGTCTCTTTTCTTGTTTGCATTTTTGCTGCTATTCTGATTGCAAATATGGAATGGTCTGCTGTTTTAGTCCACTTGTTTTCGCATCAATTACTTAGTTGTTGTGGGGTCCTTAGCATTTGTTCTTGTATTCTTTTGCAGGAATTTTGATCTCACTGAGGCATTGCGTCTCCAGTTAGAACTTCAAAAGCGACTTCATGAACAGCTTGAGGTATGCTATAATAAATTCTCTGATGCTTGAAATGTGTTCTGAAAAGGAAATAGGAAGGGAGGGTTTAAAATCATTGCAAAGGCCTTTATAGGTCTTTGGTAAGAAAGTTCACAACAAAAGTAAGCAAACCTCAAGCTATTATATAGTACCATCTCTGATCTGAATTGTTTGAGCTCCATGCACATGTAGGAAAGAATGTGTAGTACTTAGTACTGTAGCATCTACCTCTTGGTGTAAACAATATGCAATAACTGAATTGATAAGAGTATTAGGTGTAAAAATTTGCCTTGAACCCCCCCCCCCCCCCCAAACAAGTATATTTGCAAGCCTAGACCAGCCTTTAAAAGCATCAAATAACTGCAGTTATTGTTTTGTTCAGGGTTTCATGTACATGGAGATATGTGAAATAAAGGGAAGTGTAATTCTTGAGGAAAAAATGAACTTTGTTCTTAATTAGTAATTTTTGCTATAGGATTCCATATTCTGGTTTTATTTTCATCTCTCTTATTGTTCAATTTCATTGGGCAACTGCACATGACAGCAGACCTTGAGTCAGCTCCTTTTAACTAGACATTGTTTGAAAAGTTAGTTTCATGGATTAGCATACGAGACAACCATGTCATAACAGGAGGCAGTGCACTAAATGTCTGCAAATAGGTCTTCTATAGATATGAGATACATTAAAGTAGTGAAGTAATTGAAGTTCCAGTATTTTTAAAAACTGAAATCTTAGTCTTGATATTAAGACTGGTGGTATATGGATTGAGAAGAAAGGTAGACCGACATTGAATTGTACCCAAACTAATCCTTGCAGCATTGACTGTTGCGTGTTGGATTTTACAAAATTTTACCCTTGGCCAATGTTTGCACTGCAGATTCAAAGAAGTTTGCAGCTGAGAATTGAGGAGCAAGGGAAGTGCCTTCAGATGATGCTTGAGCAGCAGTGCATACCTGGGACAGACAAGGTGTTGGATGCTTCGACCTCGGCAGAAGGATCAAAGGGATCTTCTGATGTTCAAGAACCTTCTGCCGTGAAGGATGTACCAGATAAGAGTCAGAATGGAATAGACAAACAAGCAGGTATGGGAATCCATTAAAGCCTTGGGCATGCTGCCGATACCAGTCTAATAATGTTGAGGTAGAGCTCACTGATGGTTCTGACTTCGTTTCAGAATCAGGTGATAGATAATGGGAATACAACGAGGGCCCCTCCCCCAGATGTAGGCCCGAGTCGCTATTGAATGGGCTTGACGATCTCACTGGTGTTTGTCAAAATTAAAATCTAATCGCCTGTGCCCTTTCAGGGGGAACATAAGAACGTTATTGTGAGCAGCGTACCGAAGCTTGTCCCAGCAAATGTAGCTAGACTTTAGTTGTACAGTATCCCAAAACACGGCAATGGCATTCCGTGTTAATGGGCTGATCTAGGTTCCAGAAGGCAGCACAAGCAAATTTGCAGACTGCAGTGATGTACTCTTTGTCAGGGGATATGACTTCGGTTTCTTTTGTTGTTAGGAACTTGATAGCATCTGTTAGCATGTGATTGTGAACTAATTCAAGGAGTTGCTATAATCTTTGGTACCCCGTGTGTTCGGAACACGGCATGGTGCCAAACATCATCAATGGTCTGTTACCTTTCTTTCAGACTCGACTTAATGATGATTTGGACGGGTGCAAAGTCTGTGTATGATCCCTGACTTATGTGTTCCGCTCCTGTCAGCATTCGACACAATCGCTTCTCAGTATAATACTCACTGGATTTTATGAGCCAAGTAGTTAAAAAGGGAGTGAAATACCCTGGTGCTTAAACTAGCTGGGTTGGATCTGTTCAGTGGTCCCGTTGTGCAGAAAGATGGTTCTATCACCCCATCGATGAACTATCCTCTGTCATTTTGTATTTTTTATCACTGATTTTTTTCTTTATGTTGAATGTTTTTTCAGAAGGGGCAAAAATGCGTGAGTGATATTGTGTGATGGTTAGTAACAGGAAAACATGGAGCACGTAAATGTGGAAGATGATGGTAATATTTTAGAAAGGATGAAGCAACGCATGCTTTTTTTGTTTAGGGAAGGATATAATGAAGCACAATACTGAAATTGACACGAGAGAAGACAATAAAAAAGGGTTAAAATGATGGAAAATTTATAAAGATTTGTTTTTGAATAGGAGTACATGGAGAGAAATTATTCTTGTATCTAAACCTTGATTATTGGCTCTGCTCTGGTTAGGTTTTAACTCTCGCCTATCGCCTATCCAGCTTGTTTGGGATTAAAATGCTTTGATGTTGTTGTGTATAGACAGCAACATATCATCCCAACAAACAGGTTTGCAAGCCAACCTGTCAGTCAGCAACAGCTGATACAGATGTTCGTGTCACATAGACACAAGGCATATATATATATATATACAAATATACAATGCACAACTTCAAGCCAGCAAAAAACAGCAGATACAGATGTTCGTGTGTTGTTCTCATGTACTTTACAGTTACCAAGGAGTACGGGGCGGCTACAAATAATGAGAGCAAGATCGATAACCCGCACCACAGATTTACACAAGGACAATGGTCAACGGTTGCACTCGTACAAAGAAAGAATGTGCTATCTCCAATCATATCAGGAAAAAAATTAAAAGAAAACAAAGTAGTTGTCCTTGACATCAAAATCTGCCACGCGAGCTCAAGCGCTCACTTGCTGTTGAGGGAGCACACGAGTTGGAAGCAGAGACCTTAGCTGTTGACTTCCAGGGAGTGCATCCTTACAACGACTGAATATTCCAATGATTCGGTTCATGCCCTGTCAAAGAGAAATATCATCGGCGAAATACGAGGTTACTGCAGCACAATTGATTTGCACAAAAATTTAGGTGCAGCTTGTATGTTGTAAGAAGACCAGTAGTTTATCTATCATAATGTGTGTGCATTTTATATACATCAACACATACGGCTAAATCGAACCATCCGGATTAGGGCTACAATAAATGAACTATAATTTAGTGAAAAAGCTTCAAAATAAAAGCAAGGTTCTTAGTCTAACACAAATGTACAAATAGCAATGTATCTGCATCAAGCCAAACTATAGGCTCTTGTGGAAAGTACAAAACCGCATGACCAAAACAATGACAGTACATACAATCTCCAGTGAAAATAAGTAAATAAATTATCAATTAGTGTTCTGGTATGGGGTGTTCAAATGAGCTTATTAGCTCATTAGCTGATAAATTAACAAATAGATTAATTAAATATTACATTATAAAGTTAACAAATATCTTGAAAAAAGTCATCTAAGCAATGCTGAATTGCTGATGAAGAAAGTTTTTGAATAAATCATATTTATGGAAGTGTTTCACAAATAATCCAGTGATAATCCATCATACATCAGCTATACTATGGCATGCTTTTATCAAGGCCTCCTTTGAATCAAGAAGGAAACAAGAAAAACAGTAAGTCTTCAAAATGCTACTTCAGATAATGTTCAAGAGCATACCTCACTGCTGACACTGAATTGAAAGTGATGAAGGTGCAATTTGTCCTGCTGCCACTTCTGACCCATTATGAAAAACCCCGTCAAAGCGCCAGCTGCCACTATGGTGCAGACTGTCGTCATCCCTTTTATATGGTGAGATAGATAAGTAGTTTTCCTTTTCCACCATCCTTCACAAGGAAGATCACACTTGCAGGTTGTATTATGTTTCACTCGATCAGCATGTATTTCAGGTGGTTCTACTGCGGTAGTAGTTTCATTAGCAGGCTGCAGATCACTACTAACAGGCAGATTTTCATCACATCTGTCATCAACTTCTTTAGCTGGTTCATTACACCCCTCATATATATTCCCAGCACAGCTTCCTTCCTGACCATCAATATTCCCACAGCTGCCTTCCTGACCATTATCGTTGTTACTCAATTCATCAAGTTCAGATTCTATTGGCAAATTCTCATGCTCACTCGGAGGGAAAACAAAATCATCTGAAATGAATAATCCAGGATATGGGCCTTCCTGACTATTACCCACACCCACAAATTTAGGCATATAAACTGAATCAAATCGTCTCTGAAACAGTGGGGTAGTGTATACTGATGAAGTCAGAGAGAGCATATCCAATTCGTTGGCCACATATGACCCTTCAGCAAATTTCCTGTCTTCTGCCATGCATAAAATCCTAGAATAACATCGAAAGTTAATAATAGATGAAAGAAAAAATGGGGGAAATTGATTATATATCCTAAAGTTGAGCAAGCTTTGATAATATGTCAAAAGTTCATCAAAGTTGTATACTATGTCCTATAGGGATTCTTTTGCAAAAAAATTATACAAAGGTTCTTTTATACAAAAATTTACTCGCCGCAGGAGGCCACCAAGGGACGCCACCTGAGTTGTCCCCATCGCCGCCTGCCGCCGCCCCCGCTGCCGAAGCCCCCGCCCGCCGCCGAAGCCCCCGCCCATCGCCGTAGCCGAAGCCCTCGCCTGCCTCCACCGCCGAAGCCCCCGCCCACCACCGCCGCCGCTGCCGAAGCCCTCGCCCCTTGCCACCGCCGCCACTGAAGCCGAAGCCCTCGCCCAATGGTGGCGGCAGCATCGAGGCAGTGTCGGGCGGGTGGCAATGCGGTGATAGGGCCTAGGGGCGGCTCAGGCAGCCTGCCTCTTGCGACATGGACATTTTATAAAAATAATCCATGTATAATTTTTTGTTGCAAAAGAATCATGTAAGACATTTTATACAATTTTGATGAACTTTGGACATATTATCAAAGCTTGCTCAACTTTGAGACATATAATTAATTTTCCCGAAAAAAATGATAGAAGTTGATAACTTGGTATAGACCTTATCTTGAACTAGTAATATCTGCCAGAAATATGTATGTGAAAATTAAGCCACGTTTCTTTGGAATTTTACTTCTCAATTCTCATAGGTAATTCATTACCAATATTGAAAACACAAAATGAAATTTTTGGTATAAGCAGCAAACGAATCAGAAACCCATATGCATGCACATCTGAATAAAAGGTCACACAAACAGGAAAACTCAACGAGATAAATAAGTTCATGTATTCTGCCGCTGTAAATTCGTAAAGGATCATCATATATCTAAACCCACAATCCTGTAAGGATCATGGGGCCATGCAACAGATCAATTTCAACTGGTGCATAAATTCCAATTTTGGTGTTTGGGTGAGACATAATAAAGTCGCGAAAGGAGGATTAGGACCAAATCCAATCGAAGCAATCGTCTGGCTGCCAACTTGCCATACACAGGAAAACGTAGCGTCCATCCAACGAAACATGTACATAGATCTAGACAACAGACGGCGGCGGCGGCGGCGGCGGCGGCGGCGGCGGTCGGCGGTCGGTAGGATCGGCGGGCAGTTAACCGCACCGGTTTTCCCGGGGTAGAAGGGGCACCACCGCATCCCAGCTACAGATCCTGCGAAAACGAAAAGCAGCCGCAGGCCGCACCAGGGATGACGAGGAACCGGTGGCGGCGGCGGCGCCACATCTGGACTCGGTCGCTCCTCGCCGCAGAGCAATCAGACCAGAGGGAGGGGGGAGGGAGGGAGAGGAACAGGCGGACAACGAGGTCCGGTGTGCTGCGTCACCTGGGTATCGCGCCGCGCAGCCCGCGCTTCGCTGGCCACCCGACGGGAGAGAAGGAGAGAGAGGGCAAGACGTCGCCAAGGCAAAAGTTTTTTTCCTTTTTTCTCCTTTTTTTTTTCCTCTTGTCACACAGACACAAAATACACTCTCTGTGTGGGAAAATTGATAATTTGCCATCGTTAACTTTGGGTTTTAACTATTTGTCACCCTAAACTTTGGCTTTGATAAAATGTCACCCTAAACTTCATCCTACTTGATTTTTTTGTCATTCTATCATATTTTATTTCATTTCTCAATTTTCTCTCCCTAGAAAAAGATCAATCTACGCTATCAAAAAACATTTACTCGCTATGCATAAGTGTGGCATTGTCATTTTTCTAATCTAAGAGATGAAATAAGAAGGATAGATTGGTCTTTTTCTAGAAAGAAAAAAATGAGAATTGGGTTAAAATCTGATAGAATGACAAAAAAACAACTAGGATAAAGTTTAGAGTGACATTTTATCGAAGTCAAAGTTTAGGGTGACAAATAATCGAAGCTCAAACTTATCGATGGCAAATTATCAATTTTCTTCGCTAGTGTAGTATGTTTCAAGTGTCATAGAATGTCACAAGGTTTATAATTATTAGTTTGCTGCTTTTTATTTCTTCCTTGTTGGTATTTTATTTTTACTTTACAATTTTTCTTACTTAACTTTTTTCTATCTCTATTTGCACGGCAAAATAGATTAAGGGTGTGTTTGGATACCAGGACTAAATTTTAGTCTATGTCACATTGAATGTTTAGATATTATTTTGGAGCATTAAATGTAGACTATTTAAAAACACATCCATAATCAGTGGATTATTCGTGAGACGAATCTAACGAGTGTAATTACGCCGTGATTTGACAATGTGGTGCTACAGTAAACATTTGCTAATTATGGATTAATTAGGCTTAATAAATTTGTCACACGAATTATCCTCCAATTCTATAATTATTTTTATAATTAGTTCACGTTTAGTGCTTTAAATTGATGTACAAACATCCGATGTGACACAAACTAAATTTTAGTCCATGGAACCAAACACCCCCTAAACTGAGGAGTTATATCGACAACACCACATGCATCATCTTATCTCCAACAACACCACATGTATCATCTTATCTCCAAGAACATCCATGTTGGTGCCGTTAGGGTTAGGGTCTGCCTCCCATCTGGCGTTATTGGGTCGATAGAGAAGCTACCTATCATCATCTACTTCCACGACGAGGATTCGTCACCTAGTGATGCTTTGATTTAATGATGTTGTTTATTTCTGTATTTAAATTCATGCATTTAATTTGATCTTGGTACTCACATAATGTCTAAGTGTGCATGGTAGAATTTTTGTTTGTTCTAGCCTACCCATGATCTTTATAAAGAGGGAGGTAGCTCGTTGATTGGGTTGGGCTAAGCTTAGTAGGTAGGACTAGTTTGGGATGAGATTGAAGGAACAAAAGGTGAGGGGGTTGTAGGCCAGGACGAGGTAGGAGAGGCAAGGCTTAGGAGAGTCTGGCCACCGGCAAAATGATGGTTTGATTGCAAGTGAGAACAATTTGGTTGGCAATAAGGCTATACCAATTGGACAACTATTCATTTGCAGACCAATGTTTATTCAGTCGACCGACAAGTTTGAGTGGTAGAGTGGTGATTTGGTTGGTTGAATGACAATTACACCATAGATCGTAGTAATTTTAACCAATCGATAAATTAGGTTCGACCACTAAGATTAACCTTTAAATTTTTGACAATATAAGGTGAAAGGGGAAACATCGAACATGCCTTGAAATGGAAGCAAAATTACAAACATGATGTGAGATTTTCAAGAAACTGCAGAAAAATGATTTTGAAATGAGGTAGAAATTTTAGGTTATTACATGAATTGTTCACAAATATTAATATAGGCTCAGTTTTCTTGTACAACATAACTGCCTTGATTCCTAAAGCAACAACATTTCCACAATACATGATTGGAGCCTACCTTTGTACTTCACATCTGCATAAAAACTATATGTGCACCAATGATCTTTCAATTTTCTTTGCCTTCTTTTAGGATCTTTAGCTGGATCATATTGGCATATTGCCTAGCCTACCCATGCTCTTTATAAAGAGGGAGGTAGCTCGTTGATTGAGTTGGGCTAAGCTTAGCAGGTAGGACCGGTTTGGGATGAGATTGAAGGAACAAAGGGTGAGGGGGTTGTAGGCCAGGATGAGGTAGGAGAGGCAAGGCTTAGGAGGAGTCCGGCCATCGGCAAAATGATGGTTTGATTGCAAGTGAGAACAATTTGGTTGGCTATAAGGCTAGGCCAATTGGACAACTATTCATTTGCAGACCAATATTTATTCGGTCGACCGACAAGTTTGAGCGGTAGAGTGGTGAGTTGGTTGGTTGAATGACAATTACACCATAGATCGTAGTAATTTTAACCAATCGACAAATTGGGTTCGACCACTAAGATTGACCTTTAAATTTTTGACAATATAAGGTGAAAGGGGAAACATCGAACATGCCTTGAAATGGAAGCAAAACGACAAACATGATGTGAGATTCTCAAGAATCTGCAGAAAAATGATTTTGAAACGAGGTAGAAATTTTAGGCTATTACATGAATTGTGGTTCACAAATATTAATGTAGGCTCACTTTTTCTTGTACAACATAACTGCCTTGATTCCTAAAGCAACAACATTTCCACAATACATGATTGGAGCCTACCTTTGTACTTCACATCTGCATAAAAACTATATGTCCACCCATGATCTTTCAAATTTCTTTGCCTTCTTTTAGGACCTTTAGCTGGATCATATTTCCTAGCTTGGCTACAACATCATTGTGTAAACTATGGTTTACCATTGCAAGCATGAAGATATCAGAGGAAAATGACATCAGTAAATTAACCCACATCTAATTCGATGCATCATTGCATCAACATTCAGAAGTTGAGACATACATAAGTGGAAGCAAAGTTTTGGTCCATTAGAGCAAGAGCAATGAACCAATAAAGGCATGAGTAATTGAAGTCTAGTGAAGCATACATGTATTCTATAGCCAATAAAAGGAGAAAAAATAGAAAATAGCCAATAAAAAGGAGAAAATTAATAGAGCAAAGGAGGAATGAGATTACAAGTTAGAGGAAGTGGTGGATTGGAGGGGAAGTAGAGGTTAGGAGGGCAATAGCGGCGGCACTTGACCAAATAGGAGCCTAGGGTGCTTGCCACCACTATTATTTCCCGTATCCGCGTGGCACCTGCACTCATTCTTCTGAAATTAGGGTGCATGTAGCATCGTAGCCTACTTAGCCATACGACCACGCCAAAAAGCCCATATGGGTAGCCCACTAAGCCACGTGACAATGACAAAATACATAGGGGGCCACTTCTTCCGCCATAGTGGTATCCAGTTCGTATGCTTACGTGCACTAGTTCTGATCATTTAGATTTAGATTTAGATTTAGCGGTAGATTTAGATTATTTATATTTATATTCAAATTCGGATTCAGATTCAGATTTATATTTGTAGTTATATTTTTATTCATATTTAGATTTAAACTATGATTCCGATTCAACTTCAAATTAGTATTTAATTATATTTAGATTTAGATTCGGATTCACATTTAGATTTAGATATAGATATAGATATAGATATAGATATAGATATAGATATAGATATAGATATAGATATAGATATAGATATAGATATAGATATAGATATAGATATAGATATAGATATAGATATAGATATAGATATAGATATAGATATAGATATATATATATATATATATAGATATAGATATAGATATGGATATAGATATGGATATGGATATGAATATGGATATGGATATGGATATGGATATGGATATGGATATGGATATAGATATAGATATAGATATGGATATAGATATGGATATAGATATAGATATGTATATAGATATAGATATATATAGAGAGATACATATATAAATATAGATATAGATACAAATACAGATATAAATATAGATACAAATATAGATATAGATTTATATATTTACATTTAGCTTATGATTCATATTCAAATTCAAATTTAGATTTAGATTTAGATTCAAATTTAGATATACATTCAGATTTACGTTTACATTTATATTACATTTATTGCATTTAGATTTAGCAGTAGACTCACATTACAATTTAGATTTCTATTTAGATTTAGGTTTAGATTATATTTTGATTTAGATTTAGTTTCATAATTAGATTTAGATTCAGATTCACATTTAGATTTAAATTTAGATTTATATTTACGTTTAACCGTAGATTTATATTTAGATATAGATATAGATTTATATTTAGATTTAGCGGTAGATTTAGATTTAGATTTGAATTTAGACCCATATTTATTTTTAGATTTAGTTGTAGATTTAGATTTAGAGTTACGATGACAATTACATTGAGAGTCATAGCAAGAGTTAGTTATAGTGAGAGTCAAATTTAGTGTAGGATTTAGAGTCAAATTTAGCGGTAGATTTAGATTTATTTTTAGATTATAGTGAGAGTCAAGTTTGGAGTCAAACTTAGAATCAGATTTAGAGTTAGATTTAAAGTAAGATTTAGTGTCATATTCGCTATACTATGTCACCACACATGCCTCGAGCTGCCCCGCGCATGCTGCCACTGTCGCGTCGTGCGCTCGGGAAAGAAGGGAAAGGAAGAAAAAGGAAAGGAAGAAGATATAGAAAAGAGAGAAAAAGACAAGAGAGATAAAATAGAAAAAAAGAGTTGAGATCTTTTAAAATATTTTTGGAATTCAAAAAACTTCTAAATTTAGAGAAGACTTATCATCTACCAGAAAGTTTTCTTGTTTCGGTAAATATGTGTATTCATATTTGTATCTGATTTGTATCCACTATATATTCGTATCCAATAATATCTATTTACACACACACACACATATATATATATATTCATATCTAGAGTATTCAAAAAATATGAAAGCAAATATGATATCAATCGGTATGCAATCCTTTGATGTTTGTCGTCTCAGTTGCTTTACTACAATGATGAAAAAATCGACTGATATCACTGATTAATCCACCGATAAAATAGTGATCAGTAGGTCTCAAGTTAATTTACCCTATAATTAGTACAATAATCACCTGACCAATTAATCGATGATCAACCCGATTAATCCACGCCCACTAATTAATAATCAGCCGCTGATCTGTGCCTCCACCACCTGATCCGCGCCTCCGCCATTGGATCCATGCCACCGCTTCATTGGGACCACGCCACTGTTGCGTCAGGCCTGCAATGTGTCAGCAAACCAACACTGTTGCTATTTCCGAAAGAGCTACAGAAGAAGGAGGAAGGCGGGAAGCGAGCTGTGCGGGTGAAAAGGGCCAACCTGCAGTACTGTGGGCTGGAATGGGCCATGTAATATTGTTGTGTGGTGTGAGTCCGGGTGCTTGTATATAAGGTGCTACAGTCCACTTGAAACATTGGTGATGAATGAAGGCGATGACTAGCTGGTTGGTGGCACACCAGAATAAAAATCGCGTCTGATCTATCCACAAAATTGAGAGCAACACAATCTGGTATCAGAGCAGAATCGATCCTCAATCTCTTGGCTAGGCTATAAATTCCTTGTTGGGGCTAGCACTTGTGGAATCCCACATGATGTTGAAAATAACAACACTTTTAGGTTTAACTTATTCCACAAATAAATCATGACATGAAACAAATGAATTTGCATAACCACAGTATACGAGTACACTATACACATGTATAATATTGCAGTCAACATGAATAGGAATAATGTACCGAATGTGGTAAGAACGTATCGGATGTTCACAGTTGGAGCAGTAACAGATCGGACTGGTACCACTATGACGACGTGTGGTACCGGACGACGGCGACGACGGGCAACACTCGAGCGAAGAGGAAGACGAGCCGTGATGGATGAACGCGAGCAGTCACGTAGAGCCCTTCTCAAAAACCTTATTCGTCCTCTCTCGGTGCAGGATCTCGAAGGCGACGGGTTCCGAAGACCTGCTCTCCCGCTCAACGGTGCACGCCGATGAGCAGAACAGAGTAATCTACGAGTGGCGGCACAACACAGAGGAGATCGGCTAGACTATTCTATTCACGACTACGAAGGGGCGGTCGCTCGATATTAGTGGAGGAGAAAACAGACGCGTGATCAGGGCGTCTCCACGTTCTCCACTAGTAATTGCTCCGAAGATGAATTGAAACCGTTCCAAAAATTACGCCCACAGCAAAACAAAATTGCAAAAGGGAGCCCCGTCTACGCAAGCAATCAGAGCCGATTTCGGCAGACCATTCACGCGCACGCCGTGCGCCCGCGCCCCCTGGCCCATGCCCGAGCCCGAGCCCGACCCGGCCCGGCGAGGCGAGGTGAGCAAGCGCGCGCATGTGTTTCTCTAGTCTTCTCTTACCCACATGGGTCTAGTTGCAAGGAGAGCATCATCCCTTATAAGGTGGTATCCCTCTCCTAGAACTACCAAGGTGGGACTAAAGATTCACATGCTCCCTCTACATGGTGGGCCTTTGAGATTTTTCCAGGAATTATTCTTCAAATAAACTTGGGCCAAGCCCATTTATTCAACACGGGAGTTGTAAGGCAATCCCTGAATCGGGTCTATCGAGCTCAAAGCGGATCGACGAGTTCTTGAAAACTTGAGAAGCCACAGTATCTTACCAAGCAGGTCACTCGGATCATGGAGAATGAAAGTAAGATGGATCTCATGCTTAGAAGGTTGGAGGAATCGGAGATGAGAAGGGCGGAATCAGAACAGAAGATGTATGTCGAACTGCACTCGTTGAAGAGCACAGTCACATCCTGGAACTCTGATGTGGAGAGGAAGATTGAAGGGTTGCAGGTTATGGTGGCTTGACGACAAATCAAGGTAGAAAAATTGGGGGAAAACAAGGATCCGGAAGGACAAGGGATTTGGGTCGGAGTTCAGTAGGAAGAACATTGAAGAAGGGGAGAAAACTAAGGTAACTTTCTATTCAAGTCTTGCTAGCAATCAATTGGCTCGTAACTCAATTGTGACGGGTCAGATGGGAGTGGAAACCCCACTGTACTCATGTCGGAATTATTATGGATTGGGAGGATTACCTGCGATGTTTTGCCCTCAGTTTGATGGAGATAACCCTCAGATGTGGAAAAGTAACTGTGAAACTTATTTTGAAACTTATGGTATTCATCCTGGTAATTGGGTTAAGCTAGCTACCTTGAGTTTTGTGGGCATTTTGGTAGCAATCTATCGGATCTCAGTTGGTTGGAATATCGTGGGATTCCTTGTGTGATCAGGTCTGTGCAAGGTTCAACGGATATAAACATTAGACCCTGATTCGAAAATGGATACATATCAGCTAGGAAGGTTCAATATCTGAGTATGTGGAGAAATTCGATGGGTTGATGCATCATATGCTAGTATATGATAGTACTCTCGGTGAAGTTTATTTCGTCACCAAATTTATAGAAGGGCTCAAGGATGAAATTCGATCAGTTGTTATGCTGCAACGACCTCCTGATTTGGATGCCCCATGTACACTAGCCTTTCTACAAGAGGAGGCGATGGAAGGTTCCAGAAAGACTGAACATCATAAAGTTGTGGTAACTAAGAACTATACAAGAGGTGTTCCTTACCGTTGCAATCACCACAAAGGGGTGCATGCAGTGTGAAGTTTGAGGATAGACGTGGAACAGACTTGACTAGATCCTCACCCAGAAATGATACCCCAACCAGAAATGTCAGTTTCTGCTTTGCGAGAGTATAGGAAATCTAGGGGATTATGTTTTGTCTGTGGAGAGAATTGGTCCAAGGACCATGTGTGCTCTAACTCCATACAGTTACATGTGGTTGAAGAATTACTCAAGGCAGTCCAACTCGGTTCTGTTGAAAAATAAGATTTTGATACCAAGTCCGAAACCATAGAAGAAGCTCTCATGGCCATATCTCAGCACGCATGGGAAAGAGTTGACTTAGTCCAAACTATCCGAGTCAGAGCCTGGATTCAAGGAATGAAAGCCTTGATGCTAGTCAATTCTAGAAGCACACATTCTTTCATTGTTAACCAGTTGGGGTCCAAGCTGAAGGGAGTGTCCAACATTGCACAAAGAATTCCTGTCAAGATTGCAGATGGAGGATATTTACACTGCTCCAAGGTATTGAAGAATTGTCGGTGGTGGATGCAAGGCAAACCATATGCAACTGATTTTCGTTTGATTCCACTTGGCATTTATGACGCTATATTGGGAATGGATTGGTTGCAACAATTTAGCCCAATGAAAATTGATTGGAACAACAAATGGCTCGAATTTTTGAATCAAGGACAACTAGTTAAGATATAAGGAATTCTTCCTCAATTAAATTCCTGTAGTTGCATTACTAAGGATCAAGTTCTGCAACTACATCAATAGGAAGCATTATGGTGTATGGTTAGCCTCTGCATCAGTAAATAGGATGGTGAAGGCATTGTTTCAGGAGAAATTCAGAAGGTAATTGAAGAATTTGAAGAATTATTTGAAGAACCAACTGGATTACCTCCCAACAGATATTGTGGCGCACCAGAATAAAAACCGCGTCCAATCTATCCAAAAAATTGAGAGCACAACACAATGCCACTACTAAGAGCATCTCCAAGAGTGACTTTAAAAATTGATTCCCTATATAATTTTTTGGGATTTATTTTTGAGAATACAAATAGTTTAAATATGTTTCTCTCCAATAGAGTTCATAAATTAAAGATGTAAGTATTCCCTACAAGTAGAGAATATAATAATTAATTTTGAGGATCCTTTATTTTTGGGAGTCATTTAGAGTATCTATTGAAGAAGATTTTTTAATTATAATCTCAAAAATTTAGAGAAGAGAACTTCAAGAACTTCTCTTGAAGATGCTTTAATGCCCGTTTCACGCTAGGCGGCCACACTGGGCTCGTGTCGGCCTCGCGCTGCCAAATGTATTGGGCTGATTTCTTCCGTCGAGAAAAAAGAAGGAGCTCTCGTGTTGCCAAATCCGCTTGAGCTGGTTTCTTTCATCAAGAAAGAGATGGAAGAGAGGAGAACTGGAGAAGGACAGAAGGCCGAGAGGGGAAAAGATTGGATGCATGTTATATATAAAAAATATATTATTTAATTATTTATTCGACTGATTAATCAGATTAATTAGTTAATCAATTAATTCAATTAATCTTCTATTAAACCGATTAATATACCTAGCCGTGGACCGATTTTTAATTACATCACCGATTTTCGTAACACTTTCTCTGCCGTTGCCCGTTAGCACTTACCATCGAGTCCGGCGACGGCGAGGGGCGAGGGCGCCCCTCTCCGATGGCCGCGCCCGCACGGCCGCGCCGCGCCGCCCAGAACCGCGCTCGCCTCCTGCACCGTCTCCGCCCGCGTCACCTCCTATTCCTCCCCGTAGCGTTAGTCCTCTTCGTACTTCCATACATGCCCGCCCTCCTCCTCCTCCGCGCAAACTCCCTTGGCCGCCAGTGCCTCCCACCCACCACCGGCCACCTCATCCGCCTCCCGCGCGACCCCCGACTGAAGATCGCTATCGCCACCCTCTCCGACGAGGGTGCGTCGGACCACAGAGGGCGCGGTCGGTCCTTCCGCGGCGTGCTGGCGGCCACCACGCGGAACAAGCGTTCCTACGCTGCCGCTCACGGGTACAGCCTCGCCGTGCTCCCCGCTGCTGCTGTTGATCCCCGCCGTCCGCCTAGTTGGAGCAAGGTCCTCGTCCTCCGTTCTCACCTCCGCCGTCACCACTGGCTCTTCTGGAACGACGCGGTTCGTCGCCGCTAGACTCTACTGGCTACATTATCTCGTGCAAAAGAAATTAAGTGAGAAATGTTGGTTATTTGCTAGTTTAGAGTTTAGACCTAATTGTCTATGTTTCTTCTGGTTTTCTTCAGGACACACTGGTTACTAATCCGGACATCTCGTTGGTGAGTCCGATACTTATACATAATCCTGTTCTAATCAATAATTTCGCACCTGCAGAGATGGCCCCCATGTTGGGAGGTGCTCATGCTGTTTAGTTTTATTGAGTTGTTAAATTAATCAATATGTAGAGGTTGTCCACCATGTGGTGGAGGTGGTGCGGGTGTTTAGTTTTACCAGTTGCTAGATTAATCAATATATTCTCTCCTGATTATATGTAATGTAGGAGAGAGTTTTATTTTCGGTGATTGGGCATAGTGACTTTGATGCATCACCAGATCTCATCCTGACGAAGGATTTCAATGGTGTCAACGCTGGTAATGATATTTGAGCATTAACCTTTTTTGTGTGATTTTCAAACCATTTTCCCATGAAATCAGTGACATCTTTGGTAACATTTGTACAACTTATTTTTTATAGCATATCCAACCTCAAAGAAGCATCATTTCTAATGCCAATTAATCTTACTATTAGTACAAATAAGGGATCACACCAGTTAACATTACTGTTTGTTGGGGGAATGGGGTTTTTTAAGTCCATGATCTTCTTAAAACTTAAGATACTTAGTTCTTTAACCAAATTGTTATTTTTTGACATGAATCTTTTATCATCAACATTATTGTTTCTTCAAAGATTTTCTGATATTTGCAATGGCAGATATACATTTAGAATGTGCATTTTCATGTTTTCCTATATGTCGGTAGTACCATTTGACAACCTTATTTTCCCATTATTATCAATATATTTTTGTGAATGAAAATGGAGAAAACATCTCATTCATGGCCTCATGGGTCATCATGTACTACCTCCTCTGTTACTTGATGTCCCAGAATCTGTGCTCTCAACCTTTCTAAAGTTTGACCACTAGTATGTTTGAAACTATCAAGATTTGTTTCATGAAATTACATTATTAGATATGTGGTTAGAAATACTGTCATAATAATATTGTTTGTATTATATATTTACACAATTATATAAAAAGTAATGATCAAAGTTTTATCTCAAAGACAACAAAAATTTAAAAAATATTAAGTAAATGTCCATTCCTTTTATCATGCAGGAATGTTCTTCATACGAATGTCAAATTGGAGTGAGGGGTTTCTGGACAGATGGTGGAACCTTACATCCTTTATACAATTTGGTTCCACAAAAAGTGGAGATAATGCAGCATTGAATCATCTTATAGAACACTTGTCACCTGAAGAAATGCGAGAACATGTTCGGATTGCAAACATGCAGTGCTTGTTTAACTCCTACCCTTGGGCACCCACATGGAAATCAGTGCATCGCCTTATCTTCCACCTACCTACTACATGGAAAGGTTCCATTTTTTCTAAATCATTCTATTGAGAATTGAATTACATATTTGTAAAGCTTCACGTTTGAAAATTGAGGTGGATTTATTTCGATATTGAGAACTGGACTTTCTATGACCTCTTTGGATTTATCTGCTAAGTCATCTGGTTGCTTTGCCAATTTAATTTAATGTGCAAAATACTACTGGCTTTATGTCCAACATTATTTCATGTATGTACCTATTGGATTATAAGAGATATAAATTTCAATTCTTTGTCAAAACTTCATTTTCCAATCAGTGGTAAAAAATCAGCCAAATTGGGGATTAATCGGTGATCGGTCCTGTTGTAGTTAATTTAGTGGGTAATCGGCTCATTAATCGGTGAACCGATTAATCGGCTTGTCAAACCGATTAATCGATGGTCAACCTGATTAATCGGTGCCCACTGATTAATCGGTACTATATAACTAGCAAGTTAGGGCTCTGTTTCCTTTCCTCTCCTCTAGATCCAGTGCATGTGCAGCCATCCCCTTTCCCCTCCTAAGCAGATTCGGTGACGCCGCCTCCTCAGCAGATCTGGCGACGCTGCTCATGGATCTGCCCTCTGCCATCGCCGCTCGCTCGGTGCCGTCACCGCATGCCATCCATGCCGAGATCATGTCGTGCGCACCGAACGCACGCCCAGCACGCCCCCCATGCATGCCTAAGCCCAGCGCGCGCCTAGTGCTTGCTCTACTGTTTGTCGACTCTGTACCTTTGTATCTATCTCTATCTCGTATCTATTTCTTCGTGCTTCCTCTTTGACAGTTTGAGCCATTAGTTCAATACATATTTTATGTTGGATTGTTGGCTAATGGCTATTGCTATTACCCCATGTGTATCTATCTCATATCTATCTTGCACTTAATTATTTTCAATCCTTTATATTGCATAACATAGTAACTGAATCATAATGGCAAGCATCAATGAAAGTGAAAGTGCAAATACTACAGTCCTTAAGAAAAATTCAGATGATGTAGGATGGGAATTTGCATACATGTCCTAATATATTATTTAGATATATTATGTTGACCGATTAATTGGTTGACCAATTAATTTAGTTAATTCCCCAATTAACCGATTAATCCCTACTCGGTGGTCGGCCGATCAGCTATTGATCACCGATTTTTCCAACACTGTTTCCAATACTTTAGAGTTGGACACATTTTACATGTGATGTGGTTGAAATTTGTAATTCTGTTGAATAAATTTTGATTCACATTCATGATACCTTGTATATTTTTACTATACCTGCATTAATTTCTGAAGATATTGCAACTGCCAACTCAACCAAGTGCTTCTAACACTTGTAGTGTCATTGACACAAGAAGATATCACCATGTTCTCTGCTTTACATAATTTTTGATTTTACAGTATGTTCTCTCATTGTCAATTGATTGTGCAGGGGTTTATTCAAATGGAGACTTTATGGTTCATTTTGCTGGCCTAGATGATAAGCTAGGTTGGATAAATAAGATTCGTAGGCAAAGAAGATTTCTGAGGTGATCATGTTTTCTTCAGTTTTGGGTCAACCAAAGGAGAACCAAGAGATGTGCAAAGAGCCTGACTGATCTGTAATTCCAGTGTTGTATGTTACTGCACATGCATGTGTTGCTGTTTGATATTTATAGCATAGAATTCATGGGTTCTCAAAATACAATTGTGTGCTACTAACTCAAGTTTTTCATTTGCAGAATCAACTATGGATCAGTGGAGGCAGTTGCTGAATATTTCCTAATTGATGGAGTGGTACCTTATGGTGATTTTTTTTTTGAAAAGGAATACCTTATGGTGATGGGCAATCAACTGTTGTGGTTATGGAGGCCACATTTGTCCACCAGCTCCATGCGGTGCTTTTCCTGTTCTAGGTGATTCCTTTTTGTGTAATCCATTTACTTATCCTGCTGGATTACTCTTCTCACTCTTTCTTTCTCTTTCTTTGACAGATATTATGGTGGCTCTATACCCCAGTTTTTCCTAGATTTTGATGATGCCTTTGGTAGTTGTTTTGTAGCAGGACTTCTCACTCTAACTGGCCTGGGCACAGTACACTGGGCTGTTACAGGAGTGCTGTTCTGTCCAGGTGCCCATATTTGCTTTGTCAAATTTTATGCCCTTGTGCTTTTGAATGTGTGATATATTCTCCACTGATAGTTCTTTATGCCATGTTGTGGATTCTATGCTGCATGCCTTTCTTGGTTAGTACTCAGTTCAGTCTTAATGTCCGTGCCATGCTCTATAAGTGTTTTTGTGAGTCTTTCTATTGTAAAGGTCACTGATTTTGTGTCACATAAAGTTGTATTTCTTAACCATTAGAACAAAATGAGAATCAGATACGTCCACGTCCAGGAGCTAATCTGTCACGGTCTAGGGTTTTGGGCCAGGCTCAACCTGTGAACAGTGCCCACGTGGTACTGTTCATGTAAACAGTACCTGCCCATGACTATTAAAATTAGGGTAGGTTTAGGGTTAAGAGTCCAATTGCAGTTAGAGTCAATTTGTTCTAGAAATAAGGGGACCAATGTCCTATATAAAGAGGTTTATAATTTGTAATTAGACAGGGAAGAAAAGAATTAGTCAAGAAAGAATTATATTAGATTAGGCTGGGTTGGGAGCCCTACCTTACTGGCGCGGAGGCTATCATGTCAACGAGGCTAGGGCTAATTCGGCCATGTGTTCTAGAAACTATGCACGTGATAACTTGGTATTAAAGTTAACTTTCCTTGGATGCTCTCATTGCCCAATCTACCGCGTAACCATCACGGCGTCGGGAGTCAAGGATCAGCGTACCCTCGACTTCCCATTAGCCATGGTTACGCTCTTCTCTCTGATACCAACTTGGTATTAGAGCCAATCTACTGCACAGTTGTCACGAAATCTCAGAACCTCTCGCACCAGGAACTCTCTGGTCGAGCCGCCGCCTCACTTCTCCTTCAGTTCAGAATGCTCCCGAGCCGCCGCCTCACTTCTCCTTTAGTTCAAAATGCTCCGTACAAAGTTTTTATTTGTTGTTTTTATACCCCGCCACACACACACGACACACCACGCCACACATCACCAGCAATTGAGATTACATGGCCCACTCCGGCCCAGCAAAACGCACATTCGGCCTCTTCACTCTGGACACCCGCACTTTTGGTACCATCTCTTTTACCTGTAGCTCATCCGGCACTTCATCTCCAGCAACCTCAACGCCTACCTTAACATTCACCCCTCCTTGAAATCTGGCTTGTCCCCAAGCTAAGGTATGAGGAAATTTTCTATACAGATCATTGATATCTTCCCATGTTGCACTTTCAGCTTCTTTTCCAGCCCACTGAACCAGCACATGAGTTACTGTTGAATCATCTGTTTGTAGCGTGTGAAAATCCATAATGCTCTTAGGCTGATCACCAACACACACTTGGTCCCCCAAAACACCATAAGCTGCTTTCAACTGTGACACATGAAATACAGGATGAATAGAGCTATTAGCTGGGAGTTGCAATTTGTATGTCACCTCTCCAATTTTAGCTTCAACCATGAATGGACCAAAATATTTGAAGGAGAGCTTGTGGTTGGCTCGCCTTGCCAAGGAAGTTTGTACGTAAGGCTGGAGTTTAACAAAAACAAAATCACCAACTTGGAATGCTCTGAAGCTTCTATGTTTATCAGCCTGGTTCTTCATTTGATGTTGTGCACGATGAAGATGCTGCTTCAGAAGTTGATTCATCAATTTGCGATTCTCTAACCAAGCATTCAGGTCTGGTATGGTGCATGATTCAGAGGAGATACCAAATTGTTGTGGTGGGTACCCATAAAGAACCTCAAAAGGAGATTGTTTAGAGATGAATGCAAGCTGGTATTATACCAATACTCAGCTAGGAAGAGCTAATTCATCCACTTCGATGGGCAAGCGTGAGTGAAACATTTCAAATAAATCGTTGATCTTGTCATGATCAGTGGCAACTCCATCTGCACTGATTATATTATATGATCCAGATATGCTAACTTGGATTGCCCAAATTTGCATTTACTGATTTTAACATTCCAATCATGTTGCTTGAGTAATTCCAATACCGATTTTAGATGTGCTACATGAGAATTTAGGTCAGGGCTGTATATTAAAATATCATCAAAGAAGACCAATGCACATTTGTGTAGAACTGATGCTAGTGTTGCATTCATAGCACCTTGAAAAGTCCTAGGAGCTCCCGTCAACCCGAACGACATAACCTTATACTCATAATGACCAATGTGCATTTGAAAAGCTGTTTTATACTCTTCTCCTTCCACCATATGAATTTGATGGTACCCGGACCGTAAATCCAATTTAGAAAAAATTGTGGACCCCTGTAATTCATCTATCACTGGCATTGGATATTTACTCTTAATGGTGATTGCATTCAACTGCCTATAATCAACCACTAATCTCCATGACCCATCTTTTTTCTTCACTAGCAATGCCGGAGAAAAAAAGCACTTGTGCTATTTTGAATAATTCTAGCTTGAAGCATTTCCTTTAACTTGATCATGGGTGATGGCCTTACAGACATCCAACTTGGGAACCACTCCTTAAACCTTGATTAATTTACCCTGGTATGTGAACTCAATGGATTTGTCAATCCAATCGATTTTCATTGGGCTAAATTGTTGTAACCAATCCATTCCTAGAATTACATCATAGCTTCCAAGGGGAATTAGTCTAAGATCACATTTGTAAGCCTTGCCCTGCATCCACCATTGACAGTTAGGTAAAACCTTGTCACATAACATGGATCCTCCATCTGCAACTTGTACTGTTATTGCCTTTGGCAACAACTGAACTCCCAATAATTTCAGGCCAAGCTAATCATCAATGAATGAGTGAGTGCTGCTTGAATCAATCAGCATCAGCAGCTCAATTCCTTGTATCCACCCTCTTACTCGGATAGTTTGGATGGATTCAGTGCCCACCAATGCCTGCTGTGAGATGGCCATCAAGGTATCTTCAACTCCTTCAGATTGTGATCCAGACTCTGAAGAATTGTCTTGGTCCAGCCGGACTGCCTTAATTAATTCTTCAACTACATGCAGCTGAATTGATGACGCACACTTGTGATCTTGACTCCAATGTTAACCACACGTAAAACATAAACCCTTTGCTCTTCTATAAGCTCTTAGCGTTGACACCCTGTTATCCTTGTTTTGATTTCTTACCACTTCATTACTTCTCCTATCCTCAATAGTATTGCTGTTAGTGGTTCTTACAGGAGGCGTTGGTAATGGCAGTGGCATCCCTCTGGACACATTTTTGGTCATGAAGGTATTGTTTCCCCTTTGTGGCACCTTCCTTCTAGATCCTTTTAATGTTTCTTCTTGTAAGAATGCCAATGCACACACAGCCTCTAAATCTTGAGGCCTTTGCATCATAACCGCGGATCTGAATTCCTCCTGCAATCCTTCAACAAAACATGTTACAAAATAAATAGCGCTGAGAGTATTGTCATAGGCCATAAGTTGATGCATTAAGCCGTCGAACCTTTCAACATACTCTGCCACTGATCCATCTTGTCTGATATGAAGCCATTGCCTGATCAAAGACTCATGTTTATCTCGTCTGAATCTGACACATACCTTTCCACAGAGCCCATCCCATTTCCCTTAACCGATTTCTCAATGACTAGAGCCAAAATGCAGCATTACCGGTGAAACTTAATGTGGCCAATCTGACCCAATTACCAGGATGGATACCATAAGTTTCAAAGTATGTCTCACAATTACTTCTCCACATTTGTGGACTATCCCCATCAAACTAAGGACAACTCATCATTGGCAGGCCCCCCAAACCAATATATCCAGGTGACTGATATAATGGTGTATCCATTCCTAGGTTTGAATTCAACAATGGAGGATGTGAAAACAGGGTTGCAGGGTTCTAGGGAGTGAGTGTTACCTCAGAACGAGCAACTTCTTCTCGGAATCGCCTCACTGCTTCAGAACAAGCACCTCCCGATGTTAAACTCCGCAACGATCCAGCCGACATGGCTCTCGACTTCCCTGTCTTCTTCCTGCTCCTTGCCATCTTCCAAACGCTCCACCTTAAGCTGCAATCGCCCCACTGCACCTTGTAATCCTTCAATTTTTCTTTCCGCCTCTGGTAGCCATGATTCAATTGCTGCCTTCACAGACAACAAATCTTCTCGGTTCTTCTGCTCCGTCTCAATTCTCTTTGCCTCCGCCTCCAATCTTTTCGCTTTCGACTCAAGCCTACTGGCTTCTGCCTCATCCATCCTCTGGATCAACAACTCGAACTTAGCATCCGTCTCCATGATACGTGTGGCCTGTTTGGTGATGTATCTAGGTCTCTCCAGGTTGTCAGATTGTTTGTTGATCAATCCCGAACTCAAGCCAACCAGATTGAGGAATTGTTTACAGATCCCGCAGTATATTGTAGGTTCTAATCTCGCCCCTGGAAATTTTACAGCCAAGCCAAGGGAGTATAGATCAGCGAAGCTCTGATACCAGATTTGTTAGCAAACTCACGAAATCTCAGAACCTCTCGCACCAAGTACTCTGGTTGAGCCGCCGCCTCACTTCTCCTTTAATTCAGAATGCTCCGTATAGAGTTTTTGTTTGTTGTTTTTATACACCGCCACACACACACGACACACATAACCAGCAATTGAGATTACATGGCCCACTCCGGCCCAGCAAAACGCACATTCGTCCTCTTCACTCTGGGCACCTGCACTTTTGGTACCATCTCTTTTACCTGTAGCTCATCCGACACTTATCACCTCCAGCAACCTCAACGCCTACCTTGACAGTGAGCGCACCCTCGTCCTTCCGTCAACCATGTTTATGCCCTTTGCTCTGATACCAACTTGGTATTAGAGACCACTTTTCTAGGATGCTCTCGCTGTCCGATGGTGATGACTACTGATAGTTTGGCCGCCATGCTGCCGCCGGTAGGGAACGTCCTTCGGGAGGTTCTTCGAGAGATGCGTGACTTGACTTCAGCTATGACTTGAATGCATTTCGGGAGACATTCAATCAACGGATGGATGATCTCCAATGTCTGACTTAATCAGGACCCGATGAGGTGCTACTGGTTGTGACATGGCGTGTGGGGAGTTAGGGCAGCCCGCGCCACAAGATTTCTGCACCATCTCCTACCGAACCACCCTTGTCCGGCCACACACACCAATGATTCTAGCCAACTTGTTGCTGCTTCGCCAACACCGCTGCCGCACAGACTACCGCCGTCGAGCAGTTGTAGGGCTGCCACCGCAGCCCACTCGTTTCTGCCTTTTTGGGCACCTGATATAATATTTGAGTGTCGCTGTGTTTTCTAAAAAAAATGTAATTGCTAGCTTGGTGATTGCAGTGCCATTCCCAAGAGTAGAGAACATCTCCATGTTCATTTATTCAGAAACGTTTTTGGTCTTGTATATAGTTTGTTTTGCATGCTTAATACACATCTATTCAGTTGGAAACTTGTGGTTTCATTTTGCTGGTCTAGATGACAAGTGTGGGTTGAAATGTTGAATAGCCTCTTGCAAAAAAAAGATATGTTGAATAACCAACACTGTTAGATGGCTAACCTCAACAAGAGGGTTTTCCTTCGAACATGAACATTTGTTTAATATGAAATGCTAATACTGTAGGGCCTCTCTTACTGTTACGCAGTGAAATAATAGAAAACTTAAATCCAAGATATCTAGACCATAACTGTCATCAACAGACTTCAATTTAGAGTCAATAATTAGGGTACCTGAATTATTTTGTGCTGTATTTCCGTTCTGCAGATGTTTCAGAAGTAGAAAATTCTATGATGTTAAAATCGACACCAAATGTTAAAGATGAAATGCTAAGATGAGTTGGTTTTCTCGTGTTTTTAGTTCTACAAAAGGAGATTGGTTCATATACCTTGGGAAAAATCTCATGTCAATGATATGTGGGTTTGGAGAGTAAATATTCAATTTTTATCTAAATAGAGAGGGTATATGATTAATTTTTATTCTACAAATGAACAAATGATATTTTGCGCAATGCCTTTTCCTTTTCTATGGGTTCCACTAAACTTAACACTGAGCCAAAACCGACAAGGATTTCTATTCAAGATGGGAAGAATGATGATGACATCATCAGCTTAGATATGACCATGAATGTCTTACATATAAAAATCAAATGTGTGTTTAAATTATATATATTTGAAAAAAGATATTGTGACATAATTTGTTATTCTCGTTTTTAGAACTGTTCTATGGATTAAATGAAGAGTTACTTGCTTATAGAATACATGCAACATCAATGAAGTTGACTGGGGACCAAGTTTTCCAAACTCCATCCGACATTAGGACGAAGATAAAAAGGAGATCAAATTTGACACTATAGGTGAATCGTCGAGTAGTTCATCCAATGGGTACCTGAGGTGGTAAATAGATAGATAGGGAAGTGTGACACTCTTGAGTCCTATGGTCGACTCTAAGTAATAAAAGCTAAAATTTATACTTGGTCAGGTGTCTTAGAGCATAACAACCTTATATCCAATGTTTTGTGGATTATTATGTTAGCTAATGAGTTTAAGCTTACAAAACAATGAGCCTTCAAGCTATGAGTTTAAGCGATGAAAGCATAAAAGCATGCTTCTAGGGGGTGTCTCGCCCTCTTTATGGGGGTGAGCTCAACAACTCATAACTCTATCTCGAGTAAGTTTTATAAACATTCAGGATTATGTACAAACCTGGTTCCTTATTTCCTAATTAAAAGGATCATGTCACAAACATATCTTTTCATACTAGATATACAGTTTGGCAGGTTGGTTACTAGATAAGGATTTGATATTTCTTATTAAAACCCCTCTTCATAGATCATATTGGACTCTAATGTTGAGCTTGTCCTACTCTCGGTCTAGGCTGATAAGTCCATCGTGGGGTACCAGAAGTCATATCCCGGACATACACTTTGTAGATTTAGATTCATACTACTGCAAATAGGCTGAATTCGAGAATTCAAATGATCATATCATTGACATGTCCACTTTGATTTTGGTGATCTTAGACTTTATGAAAATATCGGGAAATCTACTTTCCATTGGTTTTGGCCCTATACCAAAATTATGTCCAAGTCATTCGGAATCATCAAAACAATCCATTTCAGTCCAAGTCAAATTGGGTCATGAGATTTGTAACCGATTTGTTTTCGTGTGAGAGTCCATATGAGACGACCTCCTCTCATCTCTAGATCTTTAAATATCATCACACTCATCATTTTTAGTTGAGTTTTGTTAAATTAAATTTTAGTCATCGCTACTTTCTGAGTAAAGCTATGATTGGTTAAATAGTTGTTTTTCCATTTTCATAATCTCACCTTGTATTTTGTGTGTATTTTATATCTAGCAAATTTAGTTTGTCTTAGTTAGTTGTTCCTATCTTGCGTAAATGTATATGGTTGATTTATACTAACAAGATCAACAACTCATTCACATGGATGTATTGATCGCTAAGGCATAATACAATGTCTTGTTGTTGGATCTTTAACATTCTTTCCACTAAATCTTATTATAGTTCATCGAAATATAGAGCCAATAAACACACCACTACCAAAGTGTTCATCAATATAACATCAAAGTACAGTAGTTTGTGTGTCATCTTGTTTTTCCTTCGAAAGCTTATGTAATATTTTTGCCAAAAAAACATACATTATTATAAACTTGCCATCGGTTTTGTTTAGAAGGAATAAAGAGTTTCCGCTTCTACCACCATCTCTATCTAAGATACAAAGAAATTCTTAACAATTGCCATGATTCGGAGGATTGTATTTATGATCTTGTGTTGAAATGCATGTGTTCATTTCCGTACTTTACAATTGTATTATTGTATATTCTCTCATTTTATTCTTGTTGTACATGGCTTGATGTGATGTAGCGAACGAGATCTTCCATGCGGGCGGAAAAATTCGCAGGGAAAAAGATTCCATGTCGGAAATAATGTCCTATGGGTTCCCCGCCAGGAAAATACACATAGGATAATTACGACAAGAAAATAACATTTGCGTGGCGGGATACCTCCTAGAAATTATTCCTGACGGGACTGACTCTGTGATGGCTTAACACAAGAAGAAGTATAACATTTTAACCACAAAAAATGTAAAACTTCCTGATGGGAGTCCGTGACAAACACTAATTTCATCACAAAACCATGACAGCCTAACATTTTAAATAAATTGTGATGAGATCATTATAACACTTGGGTCATTGTTCAGATTTGCAGAAATAGAGAGCCCAAAGTTTTACTCAAGGTGATCCATCCATCATATTTGTGTTATTATTTTTTAAAGTAATCCACATAAGACAGTGTGGAAGTATATATTAAAATAAAAGAAGAAAATACAAGAGTACTACCTTGGAGACAATAATCAGGAAAAAATAAGACCACCCAAACAAGCAACACTCACTGCCCCGCTCATATAGACAACGACATCAATAGACGAGGACCCTAAGAGCTAAAGACGACTACCACCAAATTGAGGAAGCACCCCACAACCGAGAAGGAGAATGGCCAAAGAAGGGAAGAAGCTCCAAAGGAATGAAGGAGAGGAAAATGAGAAGAGACAATTGTCGACTACAGAGAGGACATATGCATGACACTCCATGGAAGAACAGAGAGGGCAAATGCACGACAATGCTTATGTTGTCTCGACCAACTGTGACGGTTGAATGTAGGGTTTCCTTAGCATGATTGAGATTGTAGGCACAAAGAATTATCCAGCTTTCTCCCAATTCAAAGCACAAAACACACATGTAACATTGGAACTCCAATAAGGGGTCTTTTCCAAAATTTCAAGTTCCAAATTAACAAGCTTAATAAAGTCTTACAATGTGTACTAGTAGGATTATAATAGGGGTAGGTTAATATAAGAAAGAGAGTATTTTGTTTCATAGATGTTTTAAAATAGTGATGAGCTTGTCCATGATTTTCACTATGTAGATTGGGGAAGGTTATAGGGAACAATCTTTAACATTATCTAAAAAAAGAAAGCCAAAAAAAGAAAGATAGCATGAGGTCGGCAAGCTAGTCCATTTATAACTGAAAAATTGGAGAAACTCCAACACAACAAGTTTTTGCTTCTAACAAAAATAAAAAACAATTTTATGGGGAAGAGGGTGTTTTATTAATTAGCTAGAGAATTGGTTTTTGTTTTGAACCAGCATATGAATACAAGTATTAGGAGCTGACAATCTCGACAACTAAGGATGGAATCAAATCCAAATGTCACTATTTACCATATTTTATTTCTAATTCGAATACAAATATGGATATTTTTGAATATGAATATAAAACGGATAGTTCAAATTCAAAACCACATCCGGATGTTTACTAAGTTCAACTTAACATGAATATAAAAAAATAAAAAGTGTGAAACCCGTCTAGATTTAATTGATCAAATTTGATTAATCAAGAAAAAGTGTGAATGGTACATATAAATATGTGCCACAAACATAATCAATCAAAATTTTGTGAATTGAACATAACCAACCAACCAACCAAATATTTCCACTTTAGCAACATAATAGAAAAATGTGTGGCAATTGTTTTTCCTGTTTTACACTTCAATAATGTACATTTGGAGCAACAACAATGTACAATATCAAATACTCAGATTATGCAATGTATATATGATGCTCTACTGCTTGTATGACCATAAAGTGTACAAATAAAATCATTTTCTTAACTACTTCAAGATTTTATTCAAATTCAAACCAACCATTTGCAAATAAAAAAGAAATGATGATTTAATCATCATACTTCCTTGTATTGCTAGAAAACCTCACTAACTTAAGTGTTTCATAATTACATAAAGAATAAATAAATAACACATATTAATATAGTGATGTCATGTCATCTTGAGTCTCGAACAATCTAACCTGTGTGAAATACTAAAATAGATACAAATGTATCGATTTTCATATCTGTATTCAATAGAAATTCAGATATTCATTTCTATATCCATATTTACTAAACAAAATTGGATGTTTCTATTTATCATCCACATTTAATTTGTATGCAAATACAGATATCCACATTTATAATTTATCGGATACAAATACAAATAATTTGGATATTTTGACATCCATATCCATCCCTATCGATGATGCACAATATCTAGTTCTTCGTACATCTAGCTAGGGAAATAATTAATTGAACTAACTCATGAGAAACACCCTATTAAACCCCTTCCCAAAAACAACCAAATGAAGAAATTTGAAATAATATAATTCAACATGTTAATAATATTATAAAAAAGATGATCAACCTTAGATATAATACTTCATCATTGATGTCCATATTTGGACAAAGACACACAATTTTACTTAGGTGTTCTGGCATACTTAACCTACGATCAGTGGCAGAAATAGGGGCAGGATAAGTGAGCACACCCACTACAGTCGGTCGGACCCCCGATCCAATAGTCAATTCGCTTCGCAAATCTAGAACCAACTATCCACATGCCCCACCCATCCATCCACCGCCTCGCCTGCACATGGAGCCTACCTGTCAGTGTCTTGCCTGCTTGATAGTGCAACACGACTCCCTTTGCCGCCCCACCCATCGGTGTTGCTCTGCCCACTGACTCCCCACCCTCTCGATGTTGCTCCACTTGGCACCCGCCCGATAGCGTCTCGTGGTCCCACTTTGTCACCCTACTATTGACTTCTATGACCCCACTTTCCATTGCCATCTCACCTACCAGTGCCGCCCTATTTGTCCACCACCGCCAATGGTCAATGTTCATTGTTAAACAACAATGAATCAAGAAATAGACAATGGTTATTATTACCTCTTATTTATTTATTTATTTCGGATATCATGAATTCCTCTGGTGATATTGTGAATTGTGTTAAGACTATGATTGTGATCAGAATTGGGGATTGATTGCCATAATTTGACTACTGTATTTTTCATTATAATGTAGTTCAAATACATGAAAATCATCAAATGTTGGTGTCTAAATAAAATTTTAGGGTACACTCGTATTTTATTGATCATAAATCATTAAATTCGATGTCATTGTTATATTGATATTTTGTTATTTCAAATGTTGTTGTGCATATTTGTCATTGGATATCATTGACTCGTTGTTATGAATTTGTTTGGCATGATGTTTTTTTCTAAATTCTCATATATTTTACTATTTTAGCTATGATCATGACTTATACAACATTGTAATGTGTTGATGGTTGGGAGTGAATGTGATATGAATGTGTTATGGGAGTTCTTGATTTCTAAGGTTTGGCTATTGATATTCCCATGGTGTTGGATCCGGTGAAAGGTCGAAAGAGAGGAGATGAGAATACAAAGAATAGAGTTGAGGAATTAGAATTAACTCTTGCTTACTTCATTCCTCAGTTATTCCTCTATGTATAGACTTCCTAATCAACATCTTATCTACTAACTAAAAGAGAAATCCTAATTGAAACTAGCTAGCAATGTACCTTATTTGGCAATATAGTTTTGTCATGCTACGCTTTATACCGCTTTTTAGGTGCTACGCTCACGTTGGGGGCTGTCGTGCATGCCTTGCTCGCTTTCCACTTCCACGTGTTTCTTTCGATGATAGATAATCTCGACCACGGCAACATTCAGTCAAATCCATCCCCTATTTTGGAAAATATATTTTGCAGTTAGGCTACTGGACGTCATCGTTGCAACACAACGACAGATTGCTGACACATGGCACCGCGCCACGCTGCACGGGACGTCACTGCAGCTTTTCCCGTCCTTGTGCATTTCGCTTCACAACCAATGCTCACGTCCGCTCGGCTGTTCATTTGCAATCGAATCGACGGAGCCAAGATGAGCGGACGAGAGCATCGATTGTGATGCGAATGTGCACGAACAAGGTGAAGTTAGAGCATCTTATGCATCACGTCGCCACGCGTCGTCGGTAATCTATCATTGGGCTGCAGGCGGAGTGACGTCCTACTGCAGCCCGACTACACGTTATTTCCCCCCCTATTTTTGTCTATATCCGCCACCGCCCACCGCCTACGGTCACTATGCCTTTTATTTACAATTAAACATGTTGTGTGCATTCTTGTTTTTTGTTAATTATATCCGACTTATTACCATATTTTTAATTTTGAGCTGATATGTTTCACGCACATATATATTTACACAAGAGATCAAAGACCTTATTTGTTTATGCCGATCAATCATCTTATAATTATATTTGATCGATCCATATTATACTTTCTTACAATTTTTTCCTGTAGAAAACAGGGAATTAACCATCTATATATACTACCAAGGTAATTAAAGCGAAGAACAAAGCCAATTATTCAAGGGCACATATAGTTACCCATTACGGGAGCGAGCTAATTATTCATTGCCATGCATATGCATGCATCCATCCATGGCTACTTAATTAATAAGGGTAGTAGTGGCCGCCACAGCCAAGCCTGAGCTCCAGGTCGACGCCGTCGACGCAGTCGTCGTCCACGAAGTTGTTCCTCCCCAGGGTGAGCCTCAGGTTCACGTCTCCGCCGTGCTGCTGAAGCGGTGGTGTGGTAGCGCCGGCGGCGGCGCCACCTGCAGCAGCAGCAGCAGCTTCTCCTCCTCCGTACTGCTGCAGCAGGTTGATGGCGCCGCCGGAGCCGGCACCGGCGCCGCGACGACCCTGTGACGCCTTGCCGCCGGCGGTGGCACGCTCCTTGCGGTGGACGTTCATGTGCCCGCCCAGCGCTTGCGCGTTGGTGAAGCCCCTCTTGCAGTGGGTGCACTCGTAGTACAGCGGCCGCCTCGCCCCGTCTCCGCCGTCCATCAGTCGCGACGTGTCGTCGTCGAAGACTCGCGCACACACACACACACCTGCAGTGCAGTACTGCAGGCCTTCTCTCCTTACACTAGCTAGGGCTCTTTCTCTTGGAGCGAGCGAGTGTTGTGTGCCTGGGAACGCAGGGAGGGCAGGTGAATTTATACACGGCCATGGGGGGTGGGGGGGTCGGTGCTGCTTGCTTCGGGATGGAGATGAAGCGCACGCGCCCCGCGCGCGCGCTAGGTGATGGCGTGTAGCGGGGACGTCGAGTAAGCAATTTGGCCCTGCCGCCCAAAGGCTGCAACAAGCTGCATGCCGTCCTCGTCACCATTTCTGCTAGCTGCAGCCGGCCGCGGCCGCGCGCGCGCCGCCTGAAATCCGGTCCACCGGATCGGATCAGCTTGCACTGAACCACTTTCCCGATCTCTCTCCTCGATGACGATATGCATGCATGCACTATACACCGGATGAGGAAGCCGCGTATATATGTGTATGTGTAGCTAGGAAGAAGGAGCATGACCAGCGTGCACTGCAGTATTATTATTACCTTTCGGTGCTAAGAACTACCATTTTAGATCGATGGGCGACAGAGTATTCTACGTTCTACGTGCATCTCTAAAGATAGATATCTATATCCAGTTATCCACTCTCGATTGAAAAAGTGACCAAACTATCCAATAATCCAAACACTATCTAATTAATTTGATAGGTGTATACGTCTTGGTTAATCAAGAACGATCGAATGGACGAAGCCCCATGAATTTTACGTCATTTTTTATACGCATGCTGGATTCTATCAAGAGTACATTATATTTCAGATATCATCCAAGGTTTTGTGGTCCAAGATGTAGTAAACCACCGGTATTTTAACTCGTGCCACACATGACAACGGGTTTAATTTTATATATGGTCTAAAAGTTTCATAAAATCACACTATTATTGAAATCGTCTCAGGTAATTTTAGCACATATAAAATAATATTATTCAAAGTAACAGTTAAAACAACCATTTTAATGAGGAAATTACTAATTCAAAAGTTATAGACGATGTATTGCATGAAAAAATAATGAAGTACATTATTTGATCCAACTTTAAATTAAAATGTGGTTTTATAAAACCTTAGTACAATATGTAATACTTGTGGTGTCATATATGTCATAAGTCATAATATGTGTATGTGTTTTATATATTTTTACCATAAAAACGAGTTTATCTGAAGTGTGCTCTTTTAGTAATATTATTTACCTTTGATGACTTGCATTGCTACCTAGCTTCCAACACGGTGTCACATGTTGGATAGTTTGAGTTTCGCACACAACAAACGTCAATTGTAAAAGCATCATATCATGTACCAACACGCAAATATATGATCACTTTCGGCGCAAAGAAACACCATATTAGCCGGGGGATAGAGTCTGTGTTATCTATCTCCACTGACGCGTAAAGGCCATATTAGCCAAGCGATAGAGTCTACGTTATCTATCTCTAATGACATGTCCACTCTCGAAAAAGTAAGCAAAATCTCCAAAACATTGTCTAGTCTCCATTCCCCTCTCACGGTGACAAGTGGACGGTGCGATATGGCATTGTCCGATGAAGCGGTGCCTTGTTTGTTAGCGAGCATGCCACGCATCGTTGATGGCTTCCACCCAAAGTACATCTAAAGTCTTATACTCATCCAACATAATCTTTGTGGCCTCAATTAGAGTTTTATTATTACTCCCCACTTCATTTTTTGGTGTGTCATAGTGGGCCAAAAACTCATGATCGATTTCTTCTTCATCAAGAAGATTTTAATGTGTGTGCTCTTGAACTCGCTACAATTGTAACTTATTACTTTCCCGATCTTCACTTCATCTTTATTTTTGATTGTTTTTGCAATTTTGACCATAGGAAACACCATATTAGTCAGGCAATAGAGTCTACATTATCTATCTCTAATGGCAGGTCCAGTCTCAAAAAAGTAAGCAAAATCTCCAAAACATTGTCTAGTCTCCATTCCCCTCTCACAATTACAAGTTGACGGTGCAATATGGCATTGTCCGATGTAGCGGTACCTTGTTTGTTAGCGGGCATACCACGCATCATTGATGGATTTCACCCAAATATATATGAAGTCTTATACTCATCTAATATGGTCCTTGTGGTCTCAATTACAATTCTATTCTTCCTTTCCACTTCATTTTTGGTTGTGTCATAGGGAGCCGAGAATATGTGATTGATTTCTTCATCAAGAAAGATTTCAATGTGTTTTTGAACTCGTTATAGTTGTCACATCTTACTTTCTTGATCTTCACTTCATACTTATTTTTGGTTCCTCTTGTAATTTTGATTATAGATTGTCTCATTCTAATTATGTAAAAAAACCCAAGTGATACAAGAATAATTATCAATAATTATAAGATTGTATTTTTAATTAATTTTAATGCTTATATAGGCCACATGTATGATATGTATGAATTCTAATAGACTTGTCATTGGCATGCCACATGTTTAAGTTGAACTTTATAGAACGAGGAATCCACTATGTTGGACCGGAAACGGCGACCAGAGGGGGGGTGAATGGGAGCTTTTAAAATTTTGGGCTAAAAACTTAGCCTTCGGTTCTGATCTGTCTTCTGCGGAACAGGCTTCGAACACTACCTTCGAAGGTCTGGTTCGGAGGTACTTCGACAGCTCCGAACACAGGCTTCGCAGGAGCAAAAGTTCGAAGCCAAGAAGACTTCGCTCCACGAACAACCCTCGAAAATCTACTCTGCTAAGTCAGTGCAGGCTCCGCACACGAGGTGCCTCGAGCAGGCTTCGCACTTCACCCTTCGCAAGAGTGGACAGCCCTCTGAGGACTTCGACCAAGTACTTGGCGACAGCAACTGGTGCTGGGCTTCGTACGCGAAGGTCTACACGCACACAAAACGGACCACGCTAAGGGCTTCGACACAAGAAGCACTACGGGAAAAGATCAGGGCTTCGCTAGTAAGCAGCGAGGTCATGCCTCGTGTTACACAGAGCGACAACACACTGTAAAGCACACTTCGCGATAAAAACACCCTTCGCCAAGACAGGCTCCGGTGAACTAAAAACTAGCGAGGTATGCAACGCGAGCTCAAGCAAAAGCACAAAGAAGCAGGGCTTCGCCGCTTGAACAAGGAACACAAAATATATTGAACTCTGGATTGAAACCAGTGAGGTCTGTGTACAGGAGCTCAACAGTAAATGCTCAAAGTGTTAAATGTTACCTACCGAGCCCCCATATTTATAGCCCATGGCTTCATCCTAAGGAAGTGACTACATTACCCCTAGGGTTTACATTCGTTTTGTCTCTACAGAACTAAGGGGTACAAAAGGTAGTCCACCTTTATTTTGGAGGCTTCTCTGTCAGCTGCAGAGGGGACAGTGTCAGCCTTTTTCAGAACAGACAGTGTCAGCCTTTACAGTGTTGACTTCTGGAACCTCCCTTCACACCGGAGGGTGCGGTAGCTTCGGCGAGAAGCCTGCAGCCTGTTGGCCTTCGCTCCGCCGAAGAAGTCCCTCGATACAGTGACGGTTTTGAGCCGAAGCCGTCAAAGCCCCTTGGGCCTTCGCACCACCACCTCCGGAGTGGACCACCACGGCTTCGCAGCTACTCCCAGCTCGAACACCGTCCGTCCGTGTACCGAAGCCATGCATGGCCGAAGCACCTCAAGTCATCCTCACTCCGAAGCCCCACCTTCGGAGTACCACCCTTCGAAGTCCCTCCTTCGTCCAAGGCCTCTGCATGAAGCATTCCATGAGCACTTCGTCGCAGTGTCTCTTCCCGAGCACACTCCTCGACGAGCCTCACCCGGACCATGCCTTCGATGCACCTCGACTTCTGAGACCTTCGTCAGGCACCTTCGAGTGTCTCCCTCCGGAGCACACTTCGAACACCTTGCCTCCGCAGAGGACTTGATCCACCAACTCCGAAGTCACTCCATTCGGAGTATCTTCGAAGTGCCTCACCTCCGAGGACTTTGTCTCGGAGTACCTTCAGCCGGAGCCACGCTCCGCACTCTCTGCCTTCACCTGGCACGCCTCGACCCGAGGACCGACCCGGACCACCTTCGCAGCCACCGTGACGGAGCTCCCCGCTCCCCTGGCATCAAGCCTCCCGCCTGACCCAGGTTCACCTGGCTCGAACCTTGTCCGTCGCCTCCGAAGTCCCTGCGCACCACAGACAAGCAAACAAGTGTATCCAGTACTCCGGAGACCTCTCCGGGTTAGCAACCTTCGGTACACACTCCGGTGTACCGCCCAAAGTACCGAAGCCCCTTCGGTACAAACCCAGTCAGCGTGTACTGCCGGACCCCTCCGACAGGCACACTCCGCTGCACAGCTGCAGCAAGCAAACACCGAACAGCCTCCGATAAAACCACCTCCGAACACACTTCGGAGGTACACCCTTCGGAGACCACCTCCGGGACCCCTCCGGAGGTACCCTTCGAACAGAGGGTAAAAAGTCTGTCAATCACTCATCACAAAACACCGAAACCACCCTTGGTTTCTCAATCTCCCCCTTGATGAGTGCATTGACAACCAAATCCAATTTCAAGAAAAAATAAAAACTTATCAGCACACAAGTGACCATAAAAACTCAGAAAAGAGCCACATCATGTCACTTGATAAAAGAATTTTTCTCCCCCTTTGAAAAAGAGTAAAAGCCCCTTTGGCAAATCTCCCCTTGATAAGAACTCCCCCTGAGTTAAGCAAAGTTTTCTCCCCCTTTATGTCAAAAATCTCTCCCCTTTTTCGAAATGATGCCTTCTTGCGGCAGAGAACATAGCAAATCTCTCCGGAATTTCTCCCCCTTTGGCAATGCAAGCATCAAGGAGCATGTAAAAAGATGCAAAGCTTCGAAATGAATAGAATTGCAAAGACATATAATGCAAAAATATGCCAACAGTAACATCAATGATCATGTGCTCAGCTCAATTTAACATTCTGTGAAACAAGATGATGGCATGTGATTTCGTCATTTTGAAGTAAAAGCATCATCACTTAATCACAGCAGCTAGACATGTGAAGGCAAGGACTGCGCAAAGCTAACAAATTCTACCCTAGACAGACAAATCTTGTTCAAAAGGAGCTGTTGAAAGCAAACTTGATGAGCAATTAAATTTGTTGTTCTTTTCTTAATGCCAGGGGTTATTTGTTTGTCCACCTTATACTTTCCAATCAGGTCAAGCCTAGGCATGAAAGCCATCTGAAGCTTAAGGCGGTGATTTTGGCATACACTACACTATCCCAGTTCAGACCAAAGTGCAATGGTAAGCAATCCAGAATAGAGTAGTGCGACAAACAAACCCTCCTGGATCTTTTCATTTAAACCAGGCAAATCATGGATTTTTGATTTTGATTCAGATGAATGAAATATTTTGATGAATATCCATGAATAAAGAACACAATTTTTCAAGTTGCAAATTTTATCATCCAAGGAACAGTGTCTTGCTGTCAAGTAGATAAAAGATAGCTAAAAGCAGTCCTGCCTAAACAAGCTAGATACACGATTGAGCAGTGAGCCAATTTTGGTTTTAGAAAATAAAACATCATGCACAATCAATGTTCCAGACATATTTCATAGAGCTGAGCTGTCATGATTTCTTTGAATTAAAAGCAGGCATATAATAGCAAAAGATGTAAATGCAATTCCACACATAATGAGCATATGCAAGGCAATTTAAAATCAGCTCCCCCTCACAAAATGCCGTAATGGTGACAAATGCCAAGTTCCCCACGCAAGTAAGCAAATCGAGAAGCATCGAGGGGTTTTGTAAAAATATCGGCAAGCTGGTGTTGGGTATCAACATATTGAAGTTCAATATCACCCTTCTCATTGTGATCTCTGAGAAAATGATACCGTACATCAATGTGTTTGGTTCTGGAGTGCTGAACCGGGTTGTTTGCAATACAAATAGCACTAGTGTTATCACAGAAAAGTGGAACACTCTTATAATCTAACCCGAAATCCCGCAAAGTGGAAACCATCCACAAAATCTGAGAGCAACAGCTAGCTGCAGCAACATATTCGGCCTCAGCCGTTGATTGTGCAACACTAGACTGTTTGCGGGAAGACCAGCAAACCAGTGAAGTACCCAGAAAATGACAAGTACCAGAGGTACTCTTCCTATCAATTCTACACCCAGCAAAATCCGCATCGGAATAACCTCTAAGACATAAAGATGAAGACGATGAATACCATATGCCAAATTCAAGGGTGTGTTTGAGATACCTTAGAATGCGCTTAACCGCTTGGCGGTGCGAAGCCCGTGGTGAAGCCTGAAAACGAGCGCACAGACACACTGCGAAGTGTATGTCCGGCCTCGTAGCAGTCAAGTAGAGGAGGGAGCCGATCATGCTTCGGAACTCCTTCTGATCTACGGCTTCTCCATCTTCGTCAGGGTCCAATGCTACAGAGGTAGCCATTGGAGTGGCGAGGGGCTTCGCATCTGCCATGTCGAACTTCTTGAGCAGGTCCTTGGTGTACTTCGTCTGGTGGACAAAAGTACCTTGTTTGCTTTGCTTGATTTGCAAACCAAGGAAAAAGGTGAGTTCACCCATCATTGACATTTCAAACTCCCTGCTCATGGTATCTGCAAACTCGGCAACCAAAGCATGAGACGAGCCACCAAAGATGATATCATCCACATAAATCTGCACTAGGAGGAAATCTTTGCCATGCTTGAGAGTAAACAAAGTTTTATCAACAGAGCCCATCAAATACCCTCGCTCAAGCAGAAAAGACTTAAGTCTATCATACCACGCCCGAGGGGCCTGCTTGAGTCCATAAAGAGCCTTATGAAGTTTAAGGACTTTATGTGGGTACTTGGGGTTTTCAAAACCAGGAGGTTGTTTTACATAAACATCTTCACCTATGAAGCCATTAAGAAAAGCACTTTTGGCATCCATTTGATAGAGTTTGAATCCCCGGGATGTCGCAAAGGCAAGCAAAATCCTAATGGCCTCAAGACGAGCAACAGGTGCAAAAGTTTCAGTAAAATCAATCCCTTCTAGTTGAGAAAAACCCTGAGCTACAAGCCTAGCCTTGTTTCTAACAATAGTCCCATCCTCCCCTTGTTTATTTTTGAAAATCCATTTTGTTCCAATGAAATGAACATTTGGTGGAGGATCAACTAAAGTCCAGACTTGGTTTCTTTCAAAATTCTCAAGCTCTTCATGCATGGCATTGATCCAACTAGAATCAGAAAGTGCATGACTAACATCTAAGGGCTCGAAAGAAGCAACAAAAGCAGCATTAGTGAAATGAGCATGAGAACGAGTTACCCTTTGATCAAGCTCACCAATGATCTGCTCGGGAGGGTGCATCCTTTGAACATGGTGTGGAGCCTCGCGGCGGGATGCAGTCTCCCCCTCAACTTGTGCGTTGGAGTGGCCCAAGATGACCGATGTTGAGGTAGTCGCTTCGGGACCTCGTGCCAAAGTAGTTGAAGCGGGGTCAGCTTCGGGGGTCGATGTCGAGGGTAGTAGGGGATCATCCTCGAATTCTCCGGGATCTTTGTCTTCGAATAAGGTATGTTCCATGTCGTGTTCATTTGCCTGTTCAAGAGCAGAACTAACAGAGGGGGTTGATTCATCAAAAGTCACATCACATGACTCGATGACAGTGTTAGTTTCCAAGTTATAAACACGATAAGAATGACCATGAGTAGTATAACCCAAAAAGATCCCGTCAGAAGATCGCGACTCAAATTTATCCAAATTTCCACGTTTTAGGATGAAGCAGCGACAGCCAAAAACTCGAAGATGAGTAACCTTGGGCTGTCTCCCAAAACGCAGCTCATAAGATGTCAAGTTTAAAATTGAGCGCAAGAAAATTCGGTTTGAGATGTAACACGCAGTGTTCATGGCCTCAGCCCAAAATTTTCTAGGAGTCCTATGCTCATCAAGCATCGTCCTAGCCATCTCAACCAAAGTGCGGTTTTTCCTCTCAACAACACCGTTCTGTTGAGGAACCCGCGGAGCAGAGAATTGATGTTCTATGCCATGCTCCATGCAAAAGTCAACAAAGAGACTATTTTTGAACTCGGTGCCATTATCGCTTCGAATGAATTTTAATGCACCAGGGAGTTCAGTGAAAAGTCTCAAAGCCAAGCTCCGAAAGTGTGAAAACACTTCATCCTTGCTGGCAAGAAAGAAGACCCAAGAGTAGCGAGAGAAATCGTCGACTATAACAAGTACATACCACTTGCCGCCTAAAGAACTAACCCGAGAAGGACCTACAGTGTCCATATGGAGAAGTTCTCCGGGTTGTTCAGTCATCACAGTGGTGACTGACGAATGCGAAGCAGCAATCATTTTTCCATGTCGACAAGGAGCGCAAACTAAATTCTTCTCAAACTTGAGCTTGGGCAATCCTCGGATCAGACCTAGGGCGCTCAGACGAGCGAGCAACTCAAAGCTCATGTGCCCTAGTCTCCTATGCCACTTCCAAAGCTCAGAAGTCGAATGAGCAACAAGACAATGAGAAGAACCAGACGACTCTGAAAAATCAGCTCCAAAAACTCTCCCAACTCTAAAGATCTTACACACCACAACGCCATCAGAATTGAGCACTTGCGAAGTATCGCGATGAAATCGCACTTCGTAGCCCTCATCAAGCAACTGAGATACAGACAGCAAATTGTATCCCAGGTTTTCAACCAAAGCAACATCTTTGAGAGTGAAGTTCGTGTTAATTCTTACCACACCTTTACCTTTCACTCTACTCCTTCGATTGTTTCCGAAGGTGATATGTTCCCTTTGCTTGGTTGTGGTGAGGCTGGAGAACCAAGTTGCATCTCCGGTCATGTGGCGCGAACAACCGGAGTCCATGATCCACGTGCCCTCCAGGCCTCGACCTGTCGCCTACACATGATAAGAATGCCTCGATCGCTCAGTGCTGGGGTGAGTGAAATAATGACGAGGCATCCAGCACTGAGTGACACGAGTAGTAGGCGCAGTAAAAGTAGATGGTCTACGCACATAATAATCAGAATGATGCAAAGTGCGAGGTCTACCTACATGCAAAGAACGCAAAGCATGACGAGGTCTCCTACTCTGACGAGGTACAAAGCTACTCGCCCGAGGTCTACCACCATATGGAACATGGTGAACACCTCGAGGAGCAAAACCTCTCCGAGAAGCACGAGGAGCCTCAAAAACAGGACGAGAGTAATACTCAGACTCATGCATACCTAAAGATGGGTAATGCCTGTCCTGATAGCTCATCGCCTGTGCACGTCGCTCATCCTTGATGCGACGGAAATAGAAACCAACCAAATGACCTGCCCGCTGACAATAGGAACAATGAAACACTCTCCTGGGGGCACTCTCATGGGTTACAGGAGCAACTCTCACAGGCTCCTTGGGTTTCTTCTGAGTGGTTTTCTTGGGAGGATTTTTCTTGGTAGGAGGAGTGGTTTTCTTTGGTGGATGAGTAGGCTTTTTGGCTGATGGGGTGTCCAACAGAGTTCTCTCTTTCTCTAGGGTGGTAGGAGAGGTAAAAACAGTTTTGGTCTTACTGTCTGAAGCTATCCTCTCAAAACCCAAACCTAGAGCTACCTCGGCTCTGTCAGCACACAACTTGGTCTTGGCCAAGAGCAAATCCATCTTACCCTTCCCCTCAGTGCATTTATTAACCACGGACAGGAGGTATTCATTTTCTGACATGAGGTTTTCAGCTCACTCTCTAACAGTGCCTAGCTGGTCCTTAAGGGTGATGCAAGTGTCACAAACAGGTTGCACATCCTTAGAACTACCGGCCCTCTCCAATCTAGCCTCTAAATCATGAACATGCTTATCACGTAAATTAATGCTATCGCGTAATAAAGAGCAGTTCATGCAATCAATAATATCATGAGGTCTAGAATCCATCTCCAAAAGCTGCTTCTGTGCAGTCTCAAGCTCAGAAAGAGTTTGAGCATGAACAGAACGCAACTGAGCAAGCTCACTCATGACAACAGAACATGATTCACATTCAGCATCATCAAATTTAGACTTAAGCATGGCATATTCAGTAGAAATATTTTCTAGCCTAAGTCTAAGGTCTTTTCTTTCTCTAGCGGCTTGCACAAGTAATCTATCCTGACCAAGCACTACTTCATTCAGCTCATCTAATTTAATTAGAAGCTGGTCAGATGATAGGTTTACCTCAGATGAGTCAAGCTCATCGCCGCTGTGATCGCTGTCGGCCATGAAGCAAAGGCCGGTGAAGTCACGTCCCTTCTTGTCCTTCTTGTCCTCCTTCCTTGGGGACTCCTCCTCCTCAGAGCTCGACTCCTCAGTTGAGGATGTGTCGATGTCGCTGAGAGCAGCAACAAAAGCTCTGGAAGCGGCCTTGGCTATTTTCTTAGCCATCTTGCCGCGCTTGCCCTTCACAAAGGGCTTCCTCTCCTTTTTGTGGTATTTGGGGCGCTCACTCTCATCTCTCTTTTTGACCTTGGGGCAATTGGCCTTAATGTGAGAGGTGTCGCCACATTCATAGCAGCCACTAAAACCACTTCTCCTCTGATCCCGTCTCTCATGATGAAAGCGGGTGAACCTCCGGGCAATGAGAGCAAGCTCATCATCAGCTAGAGTATCCACCTGCTCCTTTGTGACGGAGACCAGGGAGGACAAAGCAAAACCATCTGCAAGAACACAAGTGCCTGATGTGCTTGGTTCTGCAGTGGTGCCACGGCTAGTGCTAGAAACCAATGCCAATGGCTGTGGCAAAGAGCTTCTGTGCACTGCAAGAGATGCCTTGGCAATCTCTGTGGACTTCAGCTTGCTAAAGAGTTCGTCACAGGTCAATGTGTCATAGCCTGTGGACTCCTCTATGCTGGATATCTTCACTTCCCATATGCTACGGTCAAGAGCATAGAGAAGCTTGATAGCCCTATCATGATCACTGTAAGCAAGCGTCCCGTTGGATCGCAAGTTACTCACTATCGCGTCAAAGCGAGAAAACATGGCATCTACAGATTCACCAGGTGCCTGCACAAACAGCTGATACTGTTGATTGTAGGTGCTTTGGCGCCTGGCCTTAATCTGAGCAGAGCCCTCGTGAAAGACAGTGAGTGTTGTCCAAATTTCCCTAGCAGTCCTAAGGTGCTGCACCCTATCAAACTCACTCTGACTCAAACCAATGAACAGAATGTTCCTTGCCTTCGAGTTGGCAATATATTGATCTTTTTCAGTTTGAGTGGTGCGGGTATCAGGGATGGAGTATTGTGAGTCCACAATCTCCCAAATTGCATTTCCTTGGCTTAACAAGTAAGCCTCCATGCGCACCTTCCAGTATGCAAAATCTGTCCCATCGAACAGAGGAATTTTACTGCCTCTATCCATGTCGCCAAAAGATCACAAAACCGGTTAAGGTCAACTGGTGATCTTAACCAAGCTCTGATACCAATTGTTGGACCGGAAACGGCGACCAGAGGGGGGGGTGAATGGGAGCTTTTAAAATTTTGGGCTAAAAACTTAGCCTTCGGTTCTGATCTGTCTTCTGCGGAACAGGCTTCGAACACTACCTTCGAAGGTCTGGTTCGGAGGTACTTCGACAGCTCCGAACACAGGTTTCGCAGGAGCAAAAGTTCGAAGCCAAGAAGACTTCGCTCCACGAACAACCCTCGAAAATCTACTCTGCTAAGTCAGTGCAGGCTCCGCACACGAGGTGCCTCGAGCAGGCTTCACACTTCACCCTTCGCAAGAGTGGACAGCCCTCTGAGGACTTCGACCAAGTACTTGGCGACAGCAACTGGTGCTGGGCTTCGTACGCGAAGGTCTACACGCACACAAAACGGACCACGCTAAGGGCTTCGACACAAGAAGCACTACGGGAAAAGATCAGGGCTTCGCTAGTAAGCAGTGAGGTCTTGCCTCGTGTTACACAGAGCGACAGCACACTGTAAAGCACACTTCGCGATAAAAACACCCTTCGCCAAGACAGGCTCCGGTGAACTAAAAACTAGCGAGGTATGCAACGCGAGCTCAAGCAAAAGCACAAAGAAGCAGGGCTTCGCCGCTTGAACAAGGAACACAAAATATATTGAACTCTGGATTGAAACCAGTGAGGTCTGTGTACAGGAGCTCAACAGTAAATGCTCAAAGTGTTAAATGTTACCTACCGAGCCCCCATATTTATAGCCCATGGCTTCATCCTAAGGAAGTGACTACATTACCCCTAGGGTTTACATTCGTTTTGTCTCTACAGAACTAAGGGGTACAAAAGGTAGTCCACCTTTATTTTGGAGGCTTCTCTGTCAGCTGCAGAGGGGACAGTGTCAGCCTTTTTCAGAACAGACAGTGTCAGCCTTTACAGTGTTGACTTCTGGAACCTCCCTTCACACCGGAGGGTGCGGTAGCTTCGGCGAGAAGCCTGCAGCCTGTTGGCCTTCGCTCCGCCGAAGAAGTCCCTCGATACAGTGACGGTTTTGAGCCGAAGCCGTCAAAGCCCCTTGGGCCTTCGCACCACCACCTCCGGAGTGGACCACCACGGCTTCGCAGCTACTCCCAGCTCGAACACCGTCCGTCCGTGTACCGAAGCCATGCATGGCCGAAGCACCTCAAGTCATCCTCACTCCGAAGCCCCACCTTCGGAGTACCACCCTTCGAAGTCCCTCCTTCGTCCAAGGCCTCCGCATGAAGCATTCCATGAGCACTTCGTCGCAGTGTCTCTTCCCGAGCACACTCCTCGACGAGCCTCACCCGGACCATGCCTTCGATGCACCTCGACTTCTGAGACCTTCGTCAGGCACCTTCGAGTGTCTCCCTCCGGAGCACACTTCGAACACCTTGCCTCCGCAGAGGACTTGATCCACCAACTCCGAAGTCACTCCATTCGGAGTATCTTCGAAGTGCCTCACCTCCGAGGACTTTGTCTCGGAGTACCTTCAGCCGGAGCCACGCTCCGCACTCTCTGCCTTCACCTGGCACGCCTCGACCCGAGGACCGACCCGGACTACCTTCGCAGCCACCGTGACGGAGCTCCCCGCTCCCCTGGCATCAAGCCTCCCGCCTGACCCAGGTTCACCTGGCTCGAACCTTGTCCGTCACCTCCGAAGTCCCTGCGCACCACAGACAAGCAAACAAGTGTATCCAGTACTCCGGAGACCTCTCCGGGTTAGCAACCTTCGGTACACACTCCGGTGTACCGCCCAAAGTACCGAAGCCCCTTCGGTACAAACCCAGTCAGCGTGTACTGCCGGACCCCTCCGACAGGCACACTCCGCTGCACAGCTGCAGCAAGCAAACACCGAACAGCCTCCGATAAAACCACCTCCGAACACACTTCGGAGGTACACCCTTCGGAGACCACCTCTGGGACCCCTCCGGAGGTACCCTTCGAACAGAGGGTAAAAAGTCTGTCAATCACTCATCACAAAACACCGAAACCACCCTTGGTTTCTCACACTAGATAAAGGTTCACTTTTAACCTTTTGGTAAATGCTATGGAATATCATGTCTTCTAAGAATGTTAACACCTTCATTGGTCAACAAATAATAATTGTAGCTTATTTCATATAATTGTAACATAGAAAATAAATTGTGTCTCAAACATTTAACTAATAATACATTTGAAATAAAGTGATCATTGGTTTTATATTGATTATCGTTTGCATCAAAGGATGTGAACATATTCATCTCCCTAGTCATGTGATTGGTGCAACTTCTATCAACTACCCAACTTGTTCCACGGGAGGAGTATGCATACAAAATTAAGTTATGTCATTGTTTAGGTACCCTATTTTTTGGTCATGGAATGTTAGCCATGAGTAACTTATGTGCCCAAACATATTTTAGGCTTTTCTTATTTTGAGCACCAACAAATTTCACAACCAATTTACCACAGTGGTTTTTCTTAAGCATGTAAGAAGCATAAAAGGTGCTTTGGGAGGCATAGGCTTTGAAACTATTTTCTTTATATGCTTGAGTTGGTGGTTGTCCCTTCTTTATACAGGTGACAAGATCACTGCCCTTAATTAATCCTTGATATTTTGTTGAGCTTGCTTTCATGAGGTTGAAAACCAAGACCAAACCTATCATAATTACCATGGGTAACAAGGGTCTAGTAGAGAGCATCCTTAGAAATATGTCTCTAAGCACTCATACATTACTAAGATGCCTAACCTCTCATTTTTCTTTTTGCAAGATTTCTATAGCTTTATTGTTAGACTCATAAGCATCACATCAATTTTAAAGCATCTAGAACATCTAATGCTTGTGGAAATAATTTAAAAGATTATTGCTTCATTAGAGGAGGAATAACTAGACGCAAGAGAGCCAAACTTCTTAAGATCCTTCTGTCTTATCTAGACTTCCAAGTTTCTCAGTGAGTGATTCATTTGACTACTCGAGTTCTTTGAGTTGTTGAGTTGCTTGGTCAACATCTCAATGTTCTTATTCTCCTTAGAAATGTGTTTTTTGAGTTGAAGGTTTCTCTCCACAAGAATAAGCAAGTCCTCTTGTTTCTTGAAAGTCTCCTCTTAATCATATATTGCTTCCACAAGTTGTTTAATCATAGTTGTGGTTTGTTTATTCAAGCATTTCAACATGTTATTATTTGAATCAACTTCATCATCACTAGTATCTATTGAGTGTCCATGTCTATAGGTTTTGATATAAATGAGACCTTATGTCCTTTAACCATGAGACATTTGGGAGTGTCGTTGTTGTCAATACTCAATTCTTCAAAGATTGATTTACTTGGAGGATTGATGGGATTGATGATGATAGTGACAATTCCTTCATCGTCGGAGTCAGAGTCAAAGTTGATGTTGGAGTTAGAATTAGAGTTCCACTCCTCAACAATATGTGCTTTATCATACTTCTCGTATTTCTCATATTTATGGTTCCCTTTCATGCCTTCTTTCTCTTTTCTAGGACACTCCACTATGAAGTGGTCATAGTATCCATGCTCATAGCCATACTTTTTTTGGATCATCTCTTATTTAGTGTGTCCCCTTTCTTCTTGTATTTGTCAAAAGTGACCTCCATCAATAATTTCTTGAATTTATTGATGAATAATATGAGCTCCTCATCATCACTAGCATCACTTGATTCACGCATCTCCTTTGCCTTTGAGGCTATGTCCATGCCCTCAAATCTTGTATGCTTTGCAAGGTCCTTGACCTCCTTAGCTTTTTTCCTCCATGGGCTCATATGCTAGGATCCTTGTTACATATCACTTGGTATGATATTTTTGAAGTCCTTTTGCTCACATATTAGGGTTACCAATTGGGATTATTGATGCAAAAGCTTGAAATAATCTTTCTACTATGATATGGCTTGTTATATATTCGCTTTCAAGCCCTCGTATTTTGTTGACAAGCATTTTCTTAAGAGGTTTCATCATCCTCCAAGACAAACCCCCCAAGAGTTCCTTCTCAAAGCTTTGTAACATCTTAGAATTTTGACTAAATAAAAATAGTAATGTGAAAATTGAATTTTGGAATTTCCTATTCTTTCTCTCCTCTTGCATGTAGCAGCCTAGTTGGCCCATTCTTCTCTCTCACACTCGCTAGTCGTTGAATACCGTTGATTGTGCGTGCCATTGCTATACTTCACCAATGATGTCATGTGATTTCCTATAGGCCATATGGCCAATGACAATTGTAAATACCTCAATAGGCAGCAAATACCAATAACAATAGTAAAGACCATGATAGGTGGTGAATACCCTAATAGGTCATGAAGACCGTTGATGAAGGCATGAGAACTTGACACCCATGGTGTAGAGCAAGCCATGATGTATATGTGACTATACTCAAGTAATCAATAGTCCAAGACAACAACGTCTAGGCTATAGGCCTAGATTGCTTGACACATTTAGGCATATAGGTCCATTAGGCAACGATGGTCATAGCCTCATGATATACTAAAAAGATGTAAGTAATTTGTTGGGGATATGATCTTCGGTACCCTAAGATGGGCTTTAGTAATCTAGACCAATAGTGGGCCTAGCCAACTTTGGTGTCTATTATAGCCCATGAAGAGGAGTTTGATTCCAATAAGGGAGTTTCATGCCATATCAGGAGGTCAGACACTGAGATATACTATTAGAGATAAATATGTACATATATCCTTCTTGTAAATAGGAGATAGACCAAAGTTTGATACATGATTTTTGGTATCTAGAAAACTAATTCAGGTAGAAGTCCTAAAATTGTATGCCTCGCCCCTCCACTATATAAAGGGGATGAGAGAACCCCTCCAAATTAAAGACATGCTTTCATAGGTTTCCAATCTATAATCCACCAAAACACTAGACATAGGGATATTATCCTCACGGAGGCCTGACTAGTATAGATCTCTTAGCTCTTTTGTCTCAAGTCAACCATGGTGCTTAGATTGGAACGCTTCCCTACTCGATAAATACCATCTTTGGTAACCCATAGGTGGATTGCTCGGCAATATACTAACATACTCCTATAACATTTTATGTAAATAAAGGGTATTGTTATAAAATGTTATGGCTAAATTCTAGGCCTATAAATAGATCATTAGGTCACTATAATAAACAGATTTTTATAAAAACATTGTTGTTATTGGTATTCTCGTTATGCAAGACAATCTCTAACTGCACTATTTGGATTACTCTATCATGAATGTTTTGAATGCATGTAATAATTAGAATGAGACATCGTCTAAATTGTGGCATTGTCACTTAGGCAACATTTCTAAGAGGCGAATAGATGCGAATAGAGTGTCTCATTAAAGAAGAGATTCTCCTTCCCTTAGATTTTTACGTAGATCATTACTTAGATTGTATCAAGGAAAAATTAACTAAAAATTTAAGAAAGGAATCACTAGGAGTATGTGTCCCTTAGAAATAATTCACACTGATATTTGTGGACCATTACCAGTAATATCAATGGATGGTTTTGACTCATTCATTACATTCATGAATGACGTTTCACATTATGGTTATGTTTACCCTATAAGCAATTGTTCTGAATCACTTACGAAATTTAAGATATTTAAAGTAGAAGCGGAAAATCAACATGATGCTAAAATTAAAATTGTGAGATTAGATCATGGAGGTGAATATTACGTGAGACATGTTTCATACGAGCAAATTCCCCCATCCATTTGCCCATCAATACATTCATCAACAATGGATAGTTTCCCAATATTCTATGCTTGAAAACCACAACATAATGGAGTGGCAAATTGATGCAAATAGACACTTATGGATATACTATGGAGCATGCTTAGCTATTTTATTGTCTAATAAATTATGGACAGAAGAACTAAAAATAGTTGTTCACATAACTAATTATTTGCCTAAAACACCTTATGAGTTATGGACTAGAAGAAAGCTGATATTAAATCAATTGCAGGTGTGATGCTATCATGCAGAAGTGAGAATTTTTAATCCATAATTAAAGAATGTGGATCCTAAGATTATGAGCTATAATTTTTACTCTCCACATCTCACAGGCATATGAGATCATATCATTTCAATAACTTGCAGACAAAGAGGGTAAATCCTCATATATATATATATATATATATATATATATATATATATATATATATAGCATGGATAGGGATAAGTGAGTGTATTTTACTTAGATTCTAGATAAATGGGATTAAATTCAATCAACACCCACAAGACTTAAGCTAGAGTTTATTTAAGTATATTGAACTAAATGTATTGTTGTCTTAATGATGATTAATTTTGTTGTGACACATTGCTTTGGGAGTTGTTTTCACTTGTGTGTTAGCTTCATTATCATGGGAAGAATATTGGTTGATCAATTAACTAATAAAGACCAATATATGTGATAGAGAGTCTAACCTCCATATCCTACTCATACAACTACTAATCCTTGCTAATGCATCCAACCCTATAACACAACCCTATCTAATCGACACTAAAAGGGATGCATAGAATAATCCTACTTGTTTCAATCTTTAAAAGGAAGTTATTCAACATTAATATATATGAGTCTTTAAGACCACATGTTGGTGAAAGAACAAGTAACATATAAGAAATTGCGTGAAGTTTCAGTAACATAAGTTGTGTTTAGCAGGGTTCCAGTTCCAGCTTCTTTATTCTGTGAAGCTGGAACCAAGCCAAACAGTAGTGGAGTAAAGTCTAGCCAACTTCAAGTGCTCCACTCTAACTTAATATAGATTTCGGTATCCTGACCTAACCCAAACAAGTCGATATAAAAAACTTTTCATATATATTACCTACTTCTGAAAACTTTTTGTTGTCGCCGTGGTTAATCTGTGAGCGGGCCCATTCACATACGGCCCACACTGAGCCTGCTGCCGCGGCCTTCTCCCTTCATGGCTTCATCCCTTCCTGCGCCGAGCAGCCTCAGCCGCCGCTCCGGCGTCCTCGCCTCTTCGAGGTCATTTCCTCGCCCCCCAGAGCTTTGCCGCCTCCGGCTGAGGCGTGCACACAAGGCAGTGCTTAAATCAGATGGCGAAGAAACCGGTGCTTGCGATGGGGGGCGGCGAGCGGGAGAGCGCCAAGCGCGCGGCAGAGGCGGAGGAGTACCACTGCCACGATTTCGAGTGGAAGGATCTCCGGGCGGAGGTGGAAGCCAACCCTGCCTTCTCCTACCACCTCTCGCCTTTTCCGACCTCGCAGCAGGCGCCGTCCTCTGACGCCTGGACGAGCTTCCACCGTCGCCACGCCTCCGGCAAGTTTTTCAAGGTTCCAATCTCTGCTCTTCTCCTCGTTCCCGTCGGCAAATGTCTTTCTCTTCTTTCTTTTCTGGATTGCGTAGCGCAGATGCTTTGGAATTAGGATTTGGGAATTCAGGTAATGTCATTGTGCGAGACTGTTGTTCTTGATCACGGAGGACTACGCACTTGTTGGATTTGCGTTGTCCTGTGATCTAGCAAGCAGGAGATCGATAGATGTTAGTAATTGCGCGTTCCACTGTGGAGTGGATCTCCTGATGGTAATGCAATCCATCTGTATTCTGTAACATACTACCAATGCTAGTTTGTTACAAAATTCTCAGATCAGAGACGGCAGTCCTAGTGGAACACAGAGCATATATGAGGCTCTGTTCATTCCCCATGTTATTGATTTCCTCTAAGCATATATCATCTATGTTACCCGGATATGTGATACTGTGATACTTTGATACATTATTTTCTAACAAAAACCCTGATACGGCGATATGCATGTATATATATAATATATATGCAGAAAAATTAGTGATACTTATGAAAATACCAACTCAATCTAATAAAGCAATTCTTAGTTCAAGAAGAAAGGAAGCAAATAGCAACAGACAACTAGACAAGTGTTCTTTTAGACAATACAATAGCATCCTCGCATGACATAATTTGACAGTACAAGATTTAAGCTTGATAAATGATACATCATTACATCTAGAAATTTGATACAGAAAAATTTTGACCATAAAAAAGATTTAGCTCTTAGCAACACACTGAACACACCCAACAGTCCAATATAGATAAGTGAGAGAAGAGAACTAGAGAAGAGAATACCACTATACCTAGTGGAAGCATGATGCGTCACCAAGGGAGGAGCCAGCGCGGCACGAGGAGGCAACACAATGTGAAGGGATGTGTCGGCCAGCGATGGCCCCAGCCCCTAGGTGGCTGCCGGCAATGCTTGGATCTGGTGAGTACTGAGTAAAGCTATGTGATTGTATCTAGCAGGTGCGATGGGGGAGTAAAGCTATGCGAAACGTATCCCACGAAGTATCAGATACGTATCTGATTTTCTAGAATTATTTGGAAATGTGAAAATCCACGGATATGCACTAGATATGTATTGGTGTGTATTAGATATGTATCCATATCTAGATACATATCCAACACTGATATGCATGCACCCAACTGAATTAGAGCTTCACAGTATATCATCATGGAGACATGGACATTAAGGCCCTCGTGTACCTTTCGCAAGATCTTGTTAGTACGAATCCTGGACCACTATTCCATACCACAATGTTGCTATTTAGGGTCTATTTGTTAGAGTTCTAGATCTTGAAATCCAGATTGGAGCTCTGGATCCATGTGTGATATGGAGTAGGTTAAAAGTATTTGATTGAGATGAGTTGCTTCAGAAATTGGATTCAGCTTTGAGGGGGATGCGGGTGCAATGATTTCAGATCGTCTAGTCGACACTAGTCGTAGGGGCACTGACTAATTGATTAGTCGTGATTAAGCGCGACTAATCGTCGATTACGCATGACTAAGCGTGTCTAATCGTAGATTACTCGTTGTAATATATAAAGCTAAGAATTATACTATGCAAAGAAGAGAATAAGAGTAATAACTACTTTAGTCTGTACTATATAAAGATAAAAATTATACTATAGAGAGAAGAGAATAAGAGTGATAACTACTTTAGTCTTGACTAATATCTACACACCGCCCGGCCACTGCCTAGAACACACAACAGAAGTTTATATTGTCCAGAACACACAACAAAAGAAAGCCCGTAAAAGTAAGCCAACAAACAAAGAGTGATGAGGACGAGACGGGAGAACAGGACCTCGCCAAAGCCGCCACCTCATGCTAGGGGTGCGAACTCCACCGCAGGGCCAGGGGCGCTGTCGCTGCCGCCGGTTGTGGAGCATCGCCGCTGCTGTGGGTTGTAGAGCGTGGCCGCCGCTACAGGTGGATCTAGGGTGCCGCCAGCCTCTCCGAGCCAGGGGCACAGACCTCCGCTGCCGCACCACCGGGCCAGGGGTGCTGCTGTTGTCGCCGGATCTGGAGCGCCGCCGCCCTCCATGGTTGTCACGGCGCCCCAGCGAAACCAGTCGCCAGGGGGCCGACTGGACGCCTAGGCGCCTAGGCGGGCGCTTAGGCGTCGCCTAGGCGACCAATTAAAATCAGCAAACAGAGGTCAGCACTTTGCATTTCAGCAAACATATCCATAGCACACATGTCCATAGCACACATGTCCATAGCAAACAGAGGGCATACTTCATAGTTCATAGTTCTGCTTGCTGCCTTCTGCTTGCCTTCTATTGCTGCCTGCTGCCTTCTGCTTGCTGTCGTGCGCCCATGCCTTCTGCTGCCTGCTGCTGCTGCCTGCTGCGGCGAGGGAGCAGGGGAGGGGGAAGCAGACAACGGAGGGGAAGCAGAGGCGGCCGGGCGGCCGGCGGCGCAAGGGGCAGAGGCAGGCGGCGGCGCAACTCGCAAGGGGAGGGGAAGCAGTGGCGGCCGGGCGGCCGGTGGCGCAAGGAGAAGCAGATCCGGCGGCCGGCGGCCGGCGGCACAAGGGACAGCAGATCCGGCGGCCGGCGGCGCAAGGGACAGAGGCGGCGGCGCAACTCGCAAGGGGAAGAGGGTTAACCGAAAGTCCAATCTGGGCCTGGGCCACGCCTTAGACACTACAAGTTGCCCTAGGCGCCCGCCCAAACACGCCTGGCGACCGCCTAGTCGCCATGGGCGACGCCTAGAAGCTCTAGGCGGGCGCCTAACTCCACCAGGCGAGGCGATTGACCATGGCGTCCGGCGGTGACCGCCTGGACGCCTAGTCGGTGCCTAGGCGTCGCCTAGACGACGCCGTGACAACCATGCCGCCCTCTCATTCCTTCTTTCGTGTTCTCGTGCACGCTGCTACTTTTCTCCCCGTGTTGTTGTTTTTCTCCCATGTGTTGCTGGTTTTCTCCCGCCTGTGCTCTTGCTTTTCTCCCGCATGTGCAAAGCTGCTTTTCTGATGTGCGCTCGGCGCTCGCTGCTTTCCCGTGCGTGCAACCGTGCTTTTCCCGCCCACCTTACTTCTGCCTGCGCGCCATACGAATTTTAACTCAGATAAACAAGTCGTCCATCCATTAGTTGGCCGACTAATCGTGATTAGTCGGCCGATCAGGTTTCTAATTGGACTAGTCGGTAACCAGCACCTGATCGCTCCAAAAATAACGATAAGGCCGATTTGTAATCACTGTGCGGGTGGGGTAGTTCAGTGGCATTTGTGGGTATTTTTTAGACTTTCCTAGAGCAGAGCAGCTGAAGCTGTCTAAACCTTGCTCCACTGTGCTAGTGCATTTTTTGAAGCGCTCCGGTTCGGATCCAGAGTCTAGCAAACACGTTTGGCTCGGCTCTAGCTCCACAGCGCAAAGAAGCTGGAGCCGGAGCCCTGCCAAATGCACCCTTACACCAAACTTGTTTCCAGTTTGTTAGGTGATCATACTGAGAAAATGTCGCATTCCTTTTTATTGCTAGACAAGGATATACACAATTGTAGTAAGACATAAATTATAAGTATTTGCAGATCATGCTAACTTGATCATCTCACTTTGTTAGGAAAGGAGGTATTTGCTAAAGGAATTTCCAGAACTTCTTAACATCAAAGATTGTGTAAAGGTTTTAGAGGTTGGTTGTGGAAATGGAAGCACTGTTGTTCCGATTCTACGGTAATATCCTGCAAAACATTGTTTCTTTTTAGTAAAAAATTGTCCTTTTGTAGTTTCAAATCTTTCAATGCTTATTCTTCATTATAGAATAATTAAATGTCGATGTAGGATTATAGCAGCAAATATCATTGGTTATTAAACTAAATAATTGAGATAAGAAAAAGGAAAGATCAATATATACTTCTTAATATACCCTGACTGGTGATCAAACAGCTAATGCCACACCCTAAAAACAAAACAAATAAGCTAAGCTAGGGACTGGTTTACCAGTCAAACTGCCAGTATTCCAGTCAGACACCGTTTCTAATTATATTATTGTTTGTTCGTCAACTCAGCTCTCACATTTATAAGCTGCTTGGCTGCATGAAAAATAAATCATACCCAGCATAATTAAAAACAATTTCTTAATCGTTGCAATTCTAAATTAAACTTCTGTGTGTTTCCCATTAAACTACTCTATCCAAACCAGCACAAAGTTGAAGACAGACTTCAATCCCTAAACAAATTGAGTGATCTCAAATTCTCCATGCAATTCTTTTAATCGCATGCAATTGCATTCTTTTAATCGCATGCAACTGATGTAGTCTGGTTCTGAATGTTTCCTAGTTTGACCACCAGTCCTGTACGGTTTTACAACTATGCTTTCTAATTGAGAAATAGTTTGGAATTTCTCATGTTGATGCTGCTTTAATGATAAAAGATACTTCTGCATATGGACACTAGAAAACTTCTCTTGCCAATATCTTTTGCTTCTGAAGTTTTATCCACCATACATGATCCTCAAGTATATGCTATATTCTAGGAGTACATATGTGTAATGGAAGTTAGTGACAGTGGACATTCTGGTCATAATTTGCAGTTTATATGGTTCAGGATTTAAGTGATTGTCTTGTAGTATTATGGTTTAAGAGTAAGGGATACAATATGCAAACACAATTCATGCAAGACTCGAGGTCCGGAGCAACAGCTGTATGTGAGTAGGGCATGGACCATGTCCACCATATGCTTATTCGTTAGATGCAGTTGTATGTGTATGACCTTTGTCAGAGTGCGATTATTGGCTTGGGCAGTGCTTCCCCCTTCTTTCACTTCTTATCTGGAGCATACTACCAGTGATCTTAACTACTAATGATGACATTGTCATTATGTATTCTTTCTGCAGCTCTAGTCCAAGCATGACTGTCTATGCTTGTGATTGTAGCAAAGAAACCCTGGAGAAGGCAAATGAAATTGTGTGCAATACTAAAGGATTTGATGTCAAGGATAAATTCTACCCTTTTTTACTGGATGTTTCGAAAGAAACTTTTCCAGATTGGTTATTCTGCAAATCGTGTCAAAGTTCACATGCAAGGGATGTTAACCCTTTACTAGGTTAATTATTTTATTTCAAGTATTCCTTTATTTAAATTTTCTCTTCACATAATGTTGATTTCAAAGTACCTTGTTCCTTCCAGGTTCAAGTAATTGTAGTATGATAAAAGAACACCTTGTCTTTCTCAGAGACAATCAATGTTGTGTTGGTGGCATAGATATTATCACTATGGTTAGTAGCCTCATCTTTATCCTCTTTTTGGTCAAAATGCTTCCATTAGCATTATAATTTTTGTCATATTATGAGTTTTCAATGTTTTTTTGAGGGAAATCAGTAGGAGAGGCTCCTACTGTGATTTGCATATATTAAAAAAAACGAACATAAAGCGGATACAATTGGGGAGAAGGAGGTTATGGTCATAGAGGAAGGCTACAGGGTACCTAGCCAAATTTTCAAAGGCAGCTTCAAACGACCTGGGTATCTATGAGATTGATTGGAGATCGTAACAAGAAAGATGTTCCTCTAGGAAACAAAAGAAGGGGATATATTGTCGAAGACACATCTATTTTTGTGCAGCCATAAAGACTAGGAGGCGATGATGACGACATCCATGAAAAAAGGAAGACCGAACGTGGTCTTTGCTGCGTGAAGTTTATCCGGAACTGTCAGGCCACCTAGCCAGTGAATGCCCAGGTATTTCCAGCATTGGAGGCTGAACGAGCAGTCAAAGAACAGGTGTGTAGAAGATTCTGCTACCGCCATGGGGCACAGACAGCAATTGAGATCCTGTGGAGAAGTAAGGATGCGTTTCCTATGTAGGATATCTTTGGTGTTGAGTCTGTCCAGGAGAAGTAGCCAAAAAAAGACCTTCAGTTTATTGGAACATTTAGCCTTCCAAAGCCATTTGAAAGTGACATGGGGCTGGAGAAACTTGAATTGGTGGTTGTAGAATTGCTTGGATGAGAAAGGAGAAGCCCCCCAGATGAATGTCCAGTTATCTTGTGAGAGTTCTTGAAGGTTGAATCCTGCAAGAATCGCCCTCAGCTGAGTGAACTCAAAAAGTGCGTCCAGAGAGAGCGGCAGGTTGAAGTTGTCTAAGGGTTCTGCTTGTTCCAGAAAAAACTTCACGGAGCAGTTACTCCTTTTGGCGAAGGAGAACAGTCTCGGAAAAGTCATCCGAAGGGGGGTGATAAGCCAACCGTCTTCCCAGAAAGCCACCATGGCACCATTTTTAACAATTGGGCTGGCAATCCCGCGAAAGTGATTGGAGAGGCTGAGGATGTCCTGCCACCAGTGAGAACCTTTGGGCGGTGCATAGTGCGGAGGGCACTGCGAAGAGCTATATAACCGGTGAATCAGCTGAACCCATGGGATATCTTGAGAGGAATAGAACTTGACCAGATGCTTGAGCAGTAACGTTGTATTCTGAGTTCTGAGGTCAATGATGCTGAGGCCTCCTTTAAGTTTTGGCTTACACACCCTATGCTAGGCAACTCGGGAAGATGAACCTGCATTGATGTTGAGACCACACCAAAGGAAGTTTCGACGGGCTTGATCAATGCGGTAGATGACTTTGGAAGGTAATTTGAAAGTGCACATGGTGTAAGTGGGCAGGGAGGAGATTACATCATTAACAATCTGAAGTCTACCCACCATAGAAAGCCAAGTTGAGGTGGAGGAAAGGCGTCTTTCAATGTTTTCCATGAGGTAGTTGAAATCTTTGAATTTTGGCTTGAGTGGTCCCAAAGGCAGGCCAAGATATTGGAAGGGGAAGGACCCTATGGAGCAGCCAAATGTTTTAGCTAGCAGGCTAGCCCTTTCTTCCTGAACATTAATGGGGATGATGCTCGATTTCCTGAAGTTGACTTTGAGGCCATTCGATTGAGAGAAAGTGTTGATGAGGCCTCTGAGAAGGAAGGTGTTCTTTTGGTCTGCTTGCAGAAAACTTATAGTATCATCCACATATTGGATGATGGGGAAATCCATATCTGGCGGGTGGCATTTTGGAGCTTGAATGATACCCATGTGTGCAGCCCTATTGATGATATGCTGCAAAAGATCAATAGTGAGGACAAACAGCAGAGGTGAGAGGGGGTCTCCTTGTCTGACCCCTCGCTTACATTGGAAGAACTTGCCCGGTGTTCCATTCAACAGGATCGAGGAAAACCCTAAAGAGAGGATGGCTTGCGACCACTTGATCCACTTTTGGGGAAGGCCCAGGTGATGCATCATGAACAGAATGGTAGAATGCTCTACTGTGTCGAAAGCTTTTGTGAAATCAAGCTTCAGAATGAGTGTTTCCTGTTTAGAAGTCTTACACTTATGTGTGAATTCCAAAGCCCATGCAACACAGTCCTGAATGGAGTGACCTTTGATGAAACTATATTGATTTTTGTGAATTAGGGACCTGATAATTGGTTGTAATCGATTGGCAAGAATTTTTGATATAATCTTAACGCTGCAATTCATGAGTGAAATTGGCCTGAAGTCTGTCACCATAGTCGGGTTCTGCTTCTTGGGGATCAGGGTAATGTAGGAACCATTGATGGGTTGGAGCTGTGTGGTGAGCTGATGAAATCTTAACGGATAATAGGACAGCATAGTTTGTAAAATCGACCATTAAAACCGTCGGGGCCCGGAGCCTTATCTGTCGGGAGCCCAAGAGCAGCGGAGTCAATCTCTGCCTCCGAGATCTCCGCCAAGTGGTCTAGGTCAGGCACTCTGGGAATGATGTGGGCTAGGTCGAAGGCCATTAGCGGGTTGGAGGAAAAGTCCATTTTGCTGAGGTAGAAATCCAATAGGGCGTCCGCCTTGTCTTCTTCTGATGAGGCCCATTGCCCATTGTCCCTTTGAATTGATGGGATGGCATTTTGGCGCTTTCTTGTATTGGCAGTAGCATGAAAGAATTTGGTATTTTCATCCCCAAGCTTGGTCCAATGGACGGTGTATCACTGCTTCTAGTAAGAGTGTCGTAGCTCTAAGAGGTGGGAGAGATGACCACGCAGCACACCCATGAAACCAATTTCTGCAGTAGATAGAGACCTGAATTCTTCTGCTCTGTCCAAGAAGTCCAAAATGATCGAGGAATTCTTGAGCCAGACCTCAAAGATCCCTAGTTCGTTATGCCATCTGGAAAGGGCTTGTTGAAGGGAACGAAGTTTGTGGGCAATCCTCTGGGGCGAATCCACAAGGAATGTGCCAGAGTTCCAACAATTATGGACCTTGTTAAGGAACCCAGGAAGCTTGGCCCAGAAGTTCTCAAAACGAAAGATGTGAGAGCGGGCAATGGTAGTCCCGATTTTAACCAGACATGGGCAGTGATCCGAACTAGTATTAGGAAGCGCAGAGAAAGAGGTGTTTGGAAAGGAAGTAACCCAATGAGAGGAAGAGAGGCACCAATCCAGTTGCACCAAGAGAGGGGTACTTCTATTGCTCCAAGTGAAGCTCCGATTTTGGAGGGAGATTTCAAGTAGCCCCAAGGTGTTGATGATGTCGTTGAAGCAGTTCATGATGGTGTTGTTGGGGCGCCCACTATTCTTATTGCCTGAATAGTGATAAAGATTGAAGTCTCCGACGAAGATCTAATCCTGACGAGGCTAGATGTTCAGATCTAACATCCAAGAGACGAAGGAGGCACGGTTAGGATTCCGGTAGGGACCATAGATGTTCGTAAGTGTCCAAGAGCGCCCATTGACTAGGGAAGTGAAGGAAACTGTGAGCTAGAAGGGGGAAGAAGATTGGAGGACGCCGCCGCCAGGGAGGGGGGCGCAGCGGCGACGGCGTCCAGGGAGGCGGCTGCAGCCAAGGAGGAGGACCCGGCAGGGGCAGCCATGAAGGGGCCGACAGCTAGGGAGGGGTGGCCGGCGGCGGCGGCCAGGCCGAAAGGGGAGGGGAGCCCGGTGGCGGCGGCACCAGAGCTGGCCGCGGGATTGCCGGATCCGGTCGCGGCGGCGGCGGGGGCGCTGGATCTGGCGCCATGGCGGCGCCAGATCCAGCCATGGCGGGTGCCTGCCCGGCGGCCAGGCTGAAGGGGGAGGGGATCCCGGCGGCCAGGCCGAAAGGGAGAGGGGAGCTCGCTGGCCATGGCGGCGGAGACGGTAGCGGCCAGGTGAGGGGAGAGCCTAGAGCTTTGATACCATGTTAGGCTCACCCCACCTAGCCAACCCAACCATAAAACCTAGGCGTTATAGTGGGAGAGGTGGGGGCTTTTATCCATAGTCCAACAGTTCCAACCAATGAAAAGGCCACCAGCAGAACCTAGGGCTGGTGAGAAAAGGTAGTGATCGAAACGTTTGGGAACAAATTTATAGACCGTCGAGTGATCAAGGGTAGGAAGCTTGGTTTCCTGAAGACAAATGATATCAGCATTGGACGTGGAGACGAGGTTGCGGACTGCTAGTCGTTTGTTTAGAGAAGGTAGCCCTCTAACGTTTCAGCTGATAATATTCCAATCTCGTGTGCGACCCATTCGGCGTCTGGATTTAATTGGGAAAGAGGTGCAAGGCCGGTAGAGTAAGCCGCTTGCAGATAGGAGAGGGAAGAAAAAATCCCGGCAATGACAACAGGCTAACAAAGAGTATTGAATAGCAAGAAACCCAACCGAAATGGGCAGGTTCTGAAGAACTGAAACATAGTCTAGGGTACCAAGTGTGGTCGCAAAAGCCGAACATTGGAGCAGTATCATTACAAGACCATAATTTAGGCAAGAGAGGGCTCGTAGGCCCAATTTCAAGGTTGGTGGAACTGGTCATCGGGGCACTGGGGTGTAGTAGATTGGCGGTCGTCCGATCCCTAGGACAGGATGAGAGCGCCACCCTCGACGGCCTTAGAAGACGGGTCGTCCAAGTCACCGGGGCAGAGAGGTGGAAACTTTATCAACACTAATGCCACAAAGAGAAATAGCGGAATGTTGAATTTGCTGAATGGAAAGGGGGTACCCGAAGGAACCAGACCTAGAAAGTTCGATGAACTCATGGATGGTAGGTAGCGAGGAGAAGGATGGGCCACTGTTCGGATTGGCGGATGAAGAGAGACCCCTGGCCCTGGCCTGGAGCCTGGAGCTGCGACGAAGGCCCTTTACCGAGAGCGGCGGAGTCTTCTTGGAGGAAGTTCTGGGGGAGTTGACAGTGGAGGACCCTTTGGCGCGCCTTCTTGAATAGACGAATTTGATCGGCAGGTTGGACCGCTGCGGGGGGTCGGGGATGACTGGTTCTGTATGGGTGGGGGGAGCTTCCATCAGGGTATTCTGAGTTTGGCTCACTGGGTTTGGGAGCATGTCAGATGAGTGGCTGCCCTTAGGTGATGGCTGGGAGACCAGAGCTGGCGAGGGCTGCTCAACATAGGTTTCCATGGAGGATTCCGACGAGATTCCAAACGCCTCAAAGCTATCTTGAAGCACCTGAGCATCCTCGGCCTCGACAGGTTCGGCAAGGAAGTTCTCCATGAAGTCATCATTGATGAAAGGTTCTTCATCCATGTTCCTCGGAATGGCATCATGGTGAGGCTGTTGGTGGTTGGGGTGCCACTAGTTGGCCAGGGGGCCAAAGAACTGCTGATCGGCCCATTGCTGCACCTACTCTGGCTCCCTCGGTTGTATTGGTCCATTGTACGGGTGGGGGTTGCCATTGTCCGGTGGTAGAGGGTCTTCATCTCCCGGCCAGCGGTCGGCGAGGTCCGACTGAAGCAGGTAGACGGGGAATGTCCAGGAGCGACCTGACCCGTCCAACTCGTTGTCGTGCTTGACCGTAATACTCCTAAGGATGTCCAGATCATCATCGTAGAGGACTTTAACTAAAACCCTAGCCAGACTGGGGTCAGCCTCATGCCAGTAGAGAAGCTGTCCAAACAAAGCACAAATTTGCTGAAGAAAGGCTAGGGTTTTGCAGTCTAACGGGAAACCCAAGAACATCACCCATCTGGCCCTTGCAAACGGTGATTGCTTACAGTTGATGGCTTCATCATGCTTGACGCAGCAGACCAATCGACCATTCACGAAGAAAGGCACGGAGTTGACAAGGGAGTCTCGCTCAAAGACTGTGCCGAGCTTGAAAAGGCCAACCCCAAGAGGATGGAGGCAGTAGCGGTCGACCTGAAGGCGGAGGTCGACTCCGAGGTGGTGGCGGACGGTGATGAGCAGATTCAGCCAATCATCCTCCGAGAGGTGACCATCGTGCTTAGCAATGGCGAAGGTCTCATGGCGTCGAAGAATCTCCCCGGAAAAGGGCCAAGAAGTTACATTGACGGTGAAGGGGTCCGCCACCATCGCGAAGGGTGTCGCCATAGGGAATGAAGGGGAGAGGATTGGTCGGAAAGTTAGCCATGTACGGAGGGGACGAGGAATGTGCAGGAGGGAGAGGGACAATGGAGAGATCAAGGGGACTTTTGACAGGGGTAGTGGGAAGGGCAGATGGTTTCGAACTATTGAGTTTGAAAATGGCACGAAGGTCGGGAACGACCAACCGGCCGATGGCACGAGCACGACTAAGGGGGGGCGTGTGGAGGAAGCTAGAGGACAGAGGATGTCTCCAACTCTAAGCCAGTCAGCAGCACTGGAAGAGGACGAGGAAGGAGGGGGAAAGATGGTGACAATGTCACTGAAGGAGACCCTTTTGATGACCTTAGAGGCCTTGGAACGGCGAACGGTCGGAGGGGGAGACTTACGCCGGCGGACGATCGTCCAGCTAGCACGCTCCTCCTTGCACCACTTCCTAAGGTCCTTACGCCAAATCGGACTACCATCATGCCAGAGATGGAAATAGATGTCGAAGTGGTTGAGATGATCTGACGGAGGCGAGAGATATCAAGGCCAACCCGCTTAGAAAAGACAGAGAATTTGAAGTGTCTGTCTTGAACAGGGGAGACGTGAAAACCCGCCGACGAGCCCCCCAGGCATGCATGCAGCGCGAGGCTGACAGAGGTTGTAGTAAGGCGAAATGTATAACGGCGGAAGACTGCGAGGAAGAAAGAACCGGATGGGGACGAGGAGGGATGATGAACCAACGAGGAAAGAGTGGAGAGAACAAACTCCTGAAAAGAACGACCCTTCGAGAAGTCCCAACCAGCGACCAACTCTCGGAGGGAGCTATCATTTTGGAGCTCGACGAGTGCTAGCCATGGACCCATCGAACCAAAACAGAAAAGGCCTGAACGAGGAAAGCGAGCGGGAGCGGAGGGAGAGGAGGAGCACTAACCCGAAGAGAGGAGTCATGAGAACCAACGGCGAGGAACACGAGGAGGAACTCCGGCGGGGAGGGCACCATCCGAAGGGGAGAAGGCGTAGAGCGTGATGTAGTACATTCCGACTTCCTATATAGTTTTGTGAACATTAGTTTTCAATGTATTTTATAGGAAAATGGAAACTTCATTATTTATGCTCATGTTTATGCCAAGTTTGTACATATACTAGAACAATTAGTAGATGTGTATGATGTTTTCCTACAACCCACTTCTTTATCTTTCAGATATTCACATTATCAGCCATACCATTTGACATAATGCCAGCTACGATAGAGCGTTGCGTATCTGTTCTAAAACCAGGTGGCCTTGTTCTGTTTAGAGATTATGGTAAGGCACCAGTCATACTATCATATTATATATTGTTGATCAGCAGTCTTCCTGACAGCTCTTTATTGTATTAGGCCTTTATGACATGACAATGCTTCGGTTTTTACCTCACCAAAGAGTGGGCTTCCGAGAATACATGCGATCTGATGGCACCTTTTCATACTTCTTCACATTAGACACTGTGAGAGAACTCTTTTGTGCATCTGGACTATTAGAGGTAACTCTTGTTTGTTTCGACATTTTTCATTTTTCTAGTTACTTTGAACTTCCACCTTTCTTTGGCCCTCCATGTGTCCCACATGCAAGATTGCAAGATTTTATGAATTAAACGTGTATTAATTGATTGTTTGGTTCCTTATTAGAACTTTTTTGTAATCATAGCTAATGCATCAAAATTGTTCCTAACTTATCAACTGCTACTGTCTCTCCGTCTTAAAATATAGCACCTTTTAGAGTTCAAAATTTACCCCAAATATAGCATCCCAGTACTTGTAAAAGGTCAATTCTACCTCTAAAATATTCATATACTCTTAGATTTTATTACCAATTAATTCACCCAACCACTCCGAGAAAGATAGTAGTCTTTTGCATATCTCTTTAATACATGTGCCAAGCCTAAAGATTGTTACATTTTGGGATAGAGGGAGTGTATGTGTACTAATAGTAAATTGCTTTATACCTAACAATTTTTTCATAATTTCTGTTTCACTAAAAAATCCATTAACATCATGAAATGTCTTTTCATTTCATTGAGCTTCCTTATATTTGAGTTGTCCTTGTGTGCCTACAACTTATGAATCTGACTTGCAATTGCCTGTTTGTGTAGTTGGAACTCGAGTATTGTTGTGTCATATCGGTGAATAGAAAGAACGGGAAGAAGATGCAACGGGTATGGGTGCATGGCAAATTTCAAAAACCCACAAGTTGATATGAGATCACTGTTGTCCGTGGATGTAGGCTTCATATGGGAAATTCAATAAAACTCATTTAAGGAGAAAAGAGTATAATTCACTCAAATGATGTTTTAAGATTAATTTGGATACTTATGGTGTGTTTGGTTTGGTCGTAGATTCTAAAAAAAACTATTATGCGCTGTGAGTTGTAGAAAAGTTATTGTGAATTGTTAAAAAACTGAGAAGTTGTTTGGTTAAAATAGTTGTTGACATCATTAATATGCAATTTTACATGTAAATTATTATAACCGTGAAATTTTATAATGTTTATATTAAAATTATATATTTTTAAATTACACAAAAATGATATATTTTAATAAACTTTTATTTTTTAAAATTTTACATGAACTGGTATGTTGTAATGGTATGGTGGGTAAATTTTTTTCAAAATTTAATTAAAAAGCTGTGAAAGTTAGGGTTTTTCAGCTTTTAATTTGTACTACAAAAAAGCTGCATCTTTTGAAAAAACTAGTAAGTTTCTGAACCTGTTTGATTCAGCTTCTAGCTTCTTGGTTAGGAAACTGGTTAGAAAAGTTAAAATAAACATAGCATTAGAGTGTATTTGGTTGAGTTGTAGATTCTCAAAAAATCTATTGTGGTTTATAGAAAAGATACTATGAGTTGTGAAAAAGTTGAAAGTTGTTTAGGAGTAGTTAATAGTTATGAATTTCTGTTTTGACAATAAATGCTTGTAATCTCTTTAATGTTTAGTTATACTATTAATATGTATTCAATATAAACATTTACTTTTTAATGATGTGTATTTAGATCATTATTGTAATAAGAAAATTAAAACAAAATTATTTATAACTGAATCAATAGCAAATGCGTGTAATTTCCATTAAAAACGGGCTACGAGAATCTATAGAATATTGAGTACGCTCAACTTTCTGTTTACTATGTAAGCGCCTACTACACTTAACCACATGAATTATAGTTCTATTTTGTTAAGACATGATACTCCTAACATTTATGTACTTGACAGTAGCTGCAATCTATCATTCATTGTTAAAAACATTGCATGAATGATATGGAGGAAACAGTAACTTTACAAATGTTATTCTACACTACGGGTGTAGAATGCTATTCTACACCAACATGGAATGGAGGGGTTGGGATTGGGTGGGGAGTGGGCACGATTGGGATGATCGGTGTAGAATAGCATTCTACACCCATAGTGTAGAATAGCGTTCCCAACAGTAACTTTGAGTAACTTTGAGGAGAAATATGTGGAGCACTCAACTTAGCTTACAAGCGCAAACTTAAGAGGTTAGCTCAACTTTGGATCTAGACGTCGAGTCGAGTGTTCAAAAAATGGCAGAGCATGACAAGTATCAAAAATGCTCAGGAGTTAGGACAACAATCATGAGATTAAGAAAAACAGTTTGGACATAAAAAAACAAACCTAGTAAACAAGAGTATATTTTAGAGGCAGCTGATGTCAACTTGGATAGCCCAATGTTTCGATGAACGAGAGCCTCGATTGGAAGAAAGGTAAGCAGGTAACTACAACCGTCAACCGTATAAGAACGTTACATCTTAATTAGGTGCCACATTACTAGAAAAAGATTAAGCTACATATGCAGAATTATTTGTGCCGCCCATTACGATGCCCATGCAACATTCCCCAAAATGGATCACAAACGAGCAGCACATAATCTACTGCCTACATGTAACTAGTTGATAATCATTGTAGCATGCACAGCAGCCAGGGCAGACTACTGGTACCAAAAGAGATGTTCCTACTCCTTGCCTTCCAGTCATCTCTTGTGATGGAACCTAACCTTCAACAAGTACTGCATCTTGACCTGCCAAAGAGGATTTCATGAAAGGTAAGGAACTACTTCAGTGAATACATCGGCAAAATAGTAGTGGTAAACAATTTGTCGGAACCTGACCTGGGATGTATTGTAGACAATATATTCATTGTACAGAAGCTCAGATGCTTTGATAGATGATGGCACCGGCTTTCCACATGGCACGACAACATCATCCCTCCAGTTCACAAATTCTGACTCCAGTGGCACAGTTTTTCCTAAGCCCTTGGTTGAGTGCTTCCCTCTTGGAGGTTTGTCCATGGACTGCAGCAGTAAGTATGGTGCTAAGCCATGGTAAATATGGGGAAAGGAACAAATGATGACATTCCAGTTTCAATAAGTGCTGGAAAATATTTATGATACATGAGTGCCTAAGACAGCCTACTATATCATATACAACATGTGCAAGGGACCATAGTCATAGCAACAAAGGGTTTGCCAAGCTCTGGTTTTGTACAGTGTGGACCATAGTCCAATATTGTGCATAGCACAGAGCAGACATAAGTAGGGAACTTTCTTGTAATTATTGATCAGCAAAGAACTACAGATGACAACTAAAAAAGTTTCTTAAGTTTAAGTTGATATTAGCAATTAGAATTTCCCTTTTAATACTGAGATATTTTATCTCACCGTAGCTTTCTTCAGTTCATACATGTCCCCTAGGGCAACCTCAGAAAGAAGCATCAAACCAACTGGATTCTTCCTATCCACATAACAATACTGTGCACTCTTGCTTACTAAATCTGCAAAGTAGAGGCCTTTCCCAAACTGTTGAATAAGAGGACCATCACATGATCAGAATTCAACTAATCTTTTAACAGATAATAAAGTTACACCATATATAATGAATAAAAGCAAACCATATAGCCTGTCACGGGAGCCTCGGGAGGTGCTATTCTTAATCCTTGACTAAGAATTCCAACAAAATTTGTCAACCTTGAACCTACAAATTAAGTTTTGCAGTCATGAAATGGTAGCCTTTAAATACTAACATAACACAGCCATGCAAGTATACTGCTCAAAGGAATTAGGATGGTAAATAAGCATTTAGAACTGTTAGCCTGTGAACATTCTGTGTATCTGCGTTGTGCCATGGCAAAGATTGCACATGGACAATAACTTCCATCTGAAACCTAGATTTTTTGCACAAATACTGAACATAAAAGTGTGGGACAGCGGGAGAGAAGCTTCTGACTATTCAAGATAACCTTTCAAATATAAAAACTTACACCCCAATGTGTTTGCATTACTGGAACAGATTGCTTACCATGCCATAGTAGCATCTTGTTATGGAGATTATTCTTATATCTTGAGTACTTGTTAAATTCTCCATCTCGATCAAGCAAAAAAACTTCCTCTAATTCCAGTGACCAGTCCTGCAGAAAAGGTTAATAATGGCATGTAAGCATGTTAATCCAAATACAGAAGAAAACAGAGAAGAGAATCGCCTGTATATTCTACAATCATCATAAAACTACGCCTTTTGAATACAGAAGAGAACTTGCATCTTGCCTTATGGGTAGGAGCATGAGTGTTGAGTAGATACTTCTCAACAAGCTTGTAATCTTCACTATCATGAGCCAATGGGGTAATAGCACACTGAAGTTTCTTGTACTTATCATCAAGAGACTCATCATTGTCACTATCGAAGCCAACAAGTTTGGAAGCAATTTCAATATCCTGCAGAGCTTCGAGCATTTTAACCTGTACCATAGTTACCGTAATGTAGGTATAAGAAAAGAGAAAACTCTCTGATCATAATCAAAGAAAATGAGAACAGACAAAATGCAAGAATCAAGACAGCAGTTAAATGGACAGTTATAATAAATGACAGTTCTACCTAATGGCATAGAGCAAACATGTGAAAACTGAAGGAAAAAAGGACAGATGGATAGTAGTAAGTCATAACATTCTCCTTAGCCTGTTAAAACATATTTCTCAAATCTTTCAAAGAAAAGATGAAAAAATGCAGGAGCCATCAAGAAGCACTAAAAATAGCAGCAGTGTGAAAGTATTTTTTTTGTTTTGACTTTAATAAAGTAGTTCATTGGTGGCCAATTCTGTATTCTTTTAAAACCATTTGACCATTATGGGAGCATGTCTAACTGTCGAGATATTAAGATCTACAAATGGAATAGATTCCTCTTAATTCAGCATAATCATATGAGGTCTTTATCTGTTTGCAAAAGGGAGGTTTTGTAGCAATATATTTCACTTAAAGTTGTCGTTTTAAAAAATGAGAATAATGTTAGGATATTTTCCTAATATACAGGAATATCACACGGGGTAATGAGTACATACTTTCACCATCAAATCGTCCTCATCCTGTATAATATGAGGATGGATAGAAGGAATAAGAGTGAAAAAGCGATTGCTCGCAGCAACAATCAAGCTGTCTCTAAGAGCCAGTTCTTGACTATCACTATTACCCAATAGATTCTGAATCTCAGTTAATGCTTCGAAACCTGCATGCAGTGCAGGTAAGCGAATCATGGTAAATTTGAACTATGGATCAAAGAAATGAGTTCCACAACGAGCAAAATATCACCTTTTTGGATATTTTCCTTGCTTAGTTTCCCAAGGGGCATCTCTGACATATTAATTTCAAATTCCATCATAGCAGCCCTGGAACAAGAAAAGGTGAATTATGACTTCAATAATATAGAAAACTAAGCATGTGAGCATGCAAACCCTACAATAAAATGGCAAATTGCACCTATATGTTTCAATATTGAAAAGCATATTCATGAGGTCCAGCAACTGGGGAGCAAGTGAACTTTTCATTTCACTAATGTTTTTTCGCTTTGGTCCTTGTCTGACACCATAGTCCTGCAATATTTAACAAATTAGAAAAAAACCCATATAATCCACTAAAAAGGAAAAATCCTGCAGGTAAAAACATTTTTCCCTAACATACAATGTCAAGCGGATAAAATCTCCCAGGTTGCTTCTGGAAATTTGTTTTTTGTTCCCATGCTTCCCAGGGGTTTCCAGTCTTCTCAAGAAACAATCTTCTAAATTCTTGAATAGCATCAGCTTTAGACATCTCCTCCAACTTTGTGCCTCCAATTTTTTCATTTCCCACTCGTCCCCACTTTCGAAATACATAACACTCAGACCCATTGTCATCTTCAATGACCTGAAGTATATAGTAGCTTCACAGAGAAAAAAGAAACAACTGGTAAAAGATGGGTGCAGCAAGCAGGGTCACCATAGCATTGCAATAGCCTAATAGAAATTTAGCAACTGCTAATACTTCAACAATAAAAAAGTCCCCCACCCACCCACCCCACAGAAAAATCAAAAGAGTGTTATGATGTTCTTGAACATAATTCTGTAAGATTGTGAAATGCTAGGCAGTCTATCTGTGTTTGTGCTGTTAGCATTCTCTAATATCTACGAAAGTCAAATCCACTAGTATTAGTAAGCCCTCACTGCTAGACAATGCTATTTCCATAATATCTCAAAAACAATGACTGTGACTTTATGGAAATACTAAGTTGGGCTTGAACAAGAAACAATGACTGTGACTTTATTAGGGCCTATATGGCTCATACATCCTCTAGACATATTTTGGCCCATCTATATATATTGTCCTCTTACCCAATGGCTCAAATGACATGGTATTAGAGCTAGGGTTAGGGACTTAGGATAGCACACTACCATCATCGTTCGCCACCATTGCAGCCAGCATTTGCCACAACAACCACCATTAGAGGGAGTATGAAGCCTTGCCCAAAGTCAACAAAATAAGAACAAGACAAATGTAAGAACAATATTGATGGCACAAGTTAGAAAGAAGGCCAAATCAGAACATCAGAAAAGGGTTAGAGTTAGTGTGACAATGGTAAGTGAAGAAGAGGAAGAAGATCAGGAAATTAATAGTAATAATGGTGACTTAACAACTCAGAGGAAAAAGATAGAGCCTATGGATAGGTATTCCACCCCTATCAACCCTACTATCCCTTTGACAGCGAAGCAATTCAAGAAACAAATATGGAGAATTTCCTAAGTTTAAGGACTAGCAAGGGGCATTTGGCAAGGTGCAAAACTTGGATGTCAAAAGTTCTAACTTATAAGTCTGCAATTTATCTTTTCACCATTTCTTTCATGCTGCCATTAAGAACATGCCGAAGGGATAGGGAGAGCGGCCTACTTATTAGTATTAATTGTTATGAAAATCAGGCTTGTATGGCCTAACGCAGCAGAATCAACAAGATCGAAGAGACGCCATGAGAAGATCACAACGAAGAGACAACACCAAGGCATGATATTTTGGTAACGGAGTTCAGTCCATATGACCTACGACTACGAGACATGACTACGGACGCTCCTCTCCATGAACGGTGTCTACGCTAGCATCTGGACACACCACGGCAACACCGCACGCCCAAATCGACCATTGTCTCCTTGAATGCACAGGGGTTGGCCATATATTTATATGGCCCCAAGGTACAGTATTAGACTAAGAGAACTCAAAGTCTAACAAATCGTAACCAAAGTCTAATCGTAACCAAATCGAATACATATTCGACACAAATCTAACAAACTCCACCTTTGCGAATATGCTCGCCACCTTGAAGTCATCCATGCGTGAACCTTCATGTGCCGACTTGAGTTGTCTCTCCTTTCGCCACTCATGCAGAACAGCCTAGTGAGACTGATCTCACAACCACACCAACATCCAGATCAAATACCATCAAAGTTGCATTGTCATTCATGACTCCACCTTCAACAACGCTACCTTTTATCTTGTATTGGTGTGCGCCTGACTTCTCACCAATCATGACTCTTAAGGTCTTCTTATCAGGTGTCGCTTGATATAACAACCTCCAATGTTTTCAAGTCGTCGTCTACTCGACGATTAATCGACGATTACTCATCAAGTCGGTACCCAGACTCCGAGTTGTATGCTCGACTCGACTAACTGTCTACTCGATCGACGGGATCGACTAATCGTCATTTAGTCGCGATTAATCACATTTTTCTTGGTGTCCTGGTCGTGCAGCTATGTGCTGATACAGTAGCCAGTACATGGGCCTTTTAGAGCTGGCCCATTACAACAACCCCAATTTTTATTATGTATTTCAACCCCCATGTACTGTGTAACCCTAGCTAGCTTATTCTTGCTCGTGTGCTGGCGGCAGCTGCTGGATTGTTGGCCGGCGGCTGCTACAGTACTACTACATCTCCTCCTCTTCCGAAGATGATGAGCAGATCCTCCTCTCAAGTATGCTCTCAAGTCTTGCGCTCTTGCCTACACCTTTCCCTAGCATCCTTGCACTAGAGCAGTATTGTGGCACCATCTACTACACCATCAACAACCACGCCAACGTTGTTTGCATTGCTAGTGCCAGTTCATGTTCTGGTAGTTGCTAGTCCCAAGTGCAAGACAAGCTCAACAGGATATCAAAAAACCATCAACAAAGCAAGTAAGTTACTATTCTTCTGAAATTATTTGTGTAATTGTGCTACATTCATTCATGGCTCAACATTGTTTTTGAAATTGCAAAAAATATACATAAATAGTACATTATACAATTATACACTATATATAGCCTAGTGAGTGCTCTACTCATTATAGAATATAGAAACCTACACCGAGTAGCATCGACTAGCGACTAGCCATCGACTAGTTGTGATTAATCGACGATTAGTCATCCAAATCGATTACTCGGTGGCAAGCAATTCGACTCGACTTGTCGCCATGAAAACATTGACAACCTGCATGCAATAGCCCAAGGGAAATTAGATTCCATGTTAGTCTCGGTACATGCTTCACACCCTTCAGTAGTATTTTCTATCCATCACACATCTTGAACATGATGTCGCCCACTCCAATGACTTGGTAGTCATCACCCAAGTAAGCAAAGCCACCATTGCCATCCTTAGTGTAAGACAAGAATAACTCTCTTTGGTGTTGTATGAAACGAGTTAGCTAAGTCATCTTTCTTGTTGATAGTTACAAAAGTTGCAGATCATTCATCCTTCTTTAGTGCTGGACAGTTTCTCTTTATATGTCCTCACTCCCCACACTTGTAGCACAATGGCATTGACAGCCTCCATGCAATAGCCCAAGGGAAATTAGATTCCGTGTTAGTCTCGGTACATGCTTCACACCCTTCAGTAGTATTTTCTATCCATCACACATCTTGAACATGATGTCGCCCACTCCAATGACTTGGTAGTCATCACCCAAGTAAGCAAAGCCACCATTGCCATCCTTAGTGTAAGACAAGAATAACTCTCTTTGGTGTTGTATGAAACGAGTTAGCTAAGTCATCTTTCTTGTTGGCAGTTACAAAGTTGCAGATCATTCATCCTTCTTTAGTGCTGGACAGTTTCTCTTTATATGTCCTCACTCCCCACACTTGTAGCACAACGGCCCCTTCTTCTTCTTGCCCTTCTTCTCATCTGAGCCATGATCATTCCTGACATGCAAAGCATCACCAGAAGACCCTCCTATTGCATTATTCTTCTTCCTTCGGTTATGAGCAAGCAACGCCGCAACATCTTCTGACTTGATGGTTTCTTTGTTATATGTCAACATAGTAACCAAGTGCTCGTAAGAATCTAACAATGAACACAAGAAGAATAATTGCCTTGTCATCATCCTCATCAATTGTCTGATTAATCGCGATTAATTGGGATTAATCGGCCTGGTCGTTTTCCTGGCTCCGACCCGACTAGAGCGACCAGAAACCTGGTCGTCCGACTAGTGGCGACTAGTCGGCCGATTAGTGGCATTTTGGCGACCAGGAGAGAAGGGCAACCAACGGGGAAGGTAGGGGCCAGCCGAAGGAGAGGGCTGACGATGACGCACGGGCCACGACGGGAGGAGTGGGCCGGCGGCGGCGTGCCTTGGAGTGGGAGGGGCCACTAGTGGCGCCGGCGGGAGCGTGAGGAAAAGGCGGTACCGACGAGAGCATGAGGAGAAGGGGGCACCAACAGGAGTGTAAGGAGGAGAAGGCGACGCCCTACGAGATGTGCGGCACCTTGTGAGGAGAAGGCGGCGCCCTGTGAGGAGAAGGCAGCGCACAGGGGCTTCTGAGTCTTTGTGGCGGCCTATGGCGGCTGTGAGGGAGAGGGGAGATGTGAGGAATCTGTGGCGGCTATGAGGGAGAGGGGAGATGTGAGGAGTGAAGTTAGGGTTTAGTTAATGGGCTTGGGTTTTTCAATTTTATTTTTGGGCTAATAAGTAATGGCTGGAAATTTGGCCCATGTTTGGCCCATACCTGGGTATTTATTGTCATATACTATATAGTGTATATATATATTATGTAAATTTCCTAAAATATATGGAATAATTAAATAGACCGACCAAGATTGACTAATCGCGATTAATCACGATTAGTTTTCTGGTTGGTACCATGGCGACTAGGTTCGACTAGGCGATTTGTAAACATTGATCCTCATTTTTCACTTCCACCTTCATAAGGTCAACGATTAATTGATTGAAGACATTAATATGCTCTGTGAGATCTGACCCTTCATGCATCTTCAAGCCGAATAGTCTTTACTTCAAATACAGCTTTTGGGTCAATATCTTGGATATAAACTAACTGGCCAACTTATCCCATATTTTTTTCAGTGATGTTTCCTCCATGACGAGATACATGATCTGATCAGTGACACGTAATATAATAGTCACAGATGGTGACAATGTGCCTTCATCTCATCCCACTTATTATCATCCACCTTCTCTGGCTTCTTGTCAGTAAGAGTCTTTAAGATTCCCAGTTGAGCCAACACAGATCTTTCACCCTCGTCTGCCACAATCTGAAGTTGTCGGCCCCATCAAACCTCATCACAAATTTGGGAGCCATCAACGCCATCCATCGATCCACGATCAAATCGCTAATATCAGCTCCATGTATCTCCTCATCGATCCACCAATGACTACTGCCAAGCCCTGTCGTGCGCCGCCTTGGCACAGCACAACCCTCCACCAAAAGGGCTTCGCCTTTGTAGTCTTCAAGCCTCTGGTGACCTTACGTCATTTGCACAATACATGTCCTTGTCGTGCACTCGAAAAACCACCCCTTATTAATCGAAGGCTTTTATTTTCGATCAAACTTTTCAATTTCAAATCTACATATTTTGGTCTCCCTTTGGTATATATTTATACCCTTAAAAGAAGCCCCTAAGTTCTGCAAAAATAGTATAATTCAAACAAAAATCATAATTTTGGTCAGACTCTAAAAAGAAAAAACATTCCTTTCGAAACTGACTCAAATTCTTGCATGGGCCTCTTCTTGGCCTGCTCAGCACCCCCTCTTAGGCCACGACAGTCACCTGGGCCGGCGCCTCCTCCCATTGGTCGTGTTGGGCCACGCCCTCTGCCAGGCTTACACTGCGTGTCATGCTAGGCCGCATACACTCTAGGTCGCGCCACTGGCCGCCTAGGTCGACACCCCTCCGTTGGTCGTGCTAGGCCACTCCCTCCGCCAGGCCTACGCCACACTCCTGCCAACGCCTAGGCGTAGTGCCCCATCCGCATCTCCGTCGTTCGCGTGCCGCATAGCCCCGCAAGCATACAACCGTTGCCACATATGGCAAGCCCTAAGATCCATCGCCCCGCATGGGCAACCCCGCGTGTCGCTCAACAGGCACCTTGCGTCATGCCTGCCGAGGCCCCTCGCACCTGTGCTCAACACCCGCCGAAATTCGATTCCTTTTTAGATCTGTTCTTCTTTGCAAACAAAACTCCTGTAGATCTTCATGGCTTTCATCATCGTTGTTGTTTACTCCACCTTGAGAGCCTAACAATAACCGTTTTGCTCATACCATATGAGCCAAAGTCCTGCCAACATCGCAGTACTTCCCGCTGCACCGTCGATCTCCTGAGTGACAAGTCCACCCCCTGCCCACCCCCTTGCTCAAAAACGCCCACCACCGCATGTCTGCCACCTTGTTCAAAAGTGCCCACCACTGCCTGCCCGTTGTGTCAAAGCAGTCGTCGCCTGCCCGCATATCCTCATCCGTCACGCCAACATGGCTATTGTCATAGCCCATCCACCCGTTGTGGCGCCGACAAAGCGACCACTACCACCGCCCTACTCAGCCGCTCTGTCGTGAGCTTGTGCTTCTGAAGTTATTCGGTAAAAACCAAAAAAATGAATTGAAACATTTCGGTTTTACAGGTTTTAACATATTGTTCAGTTTCTGTTTTCTCAAAACCGAACTTTTCATAAACCGGAAAAAATGAATCGACTACACCGAAAAAATGAATGCCCACCCCTAGAACCTAGGCGCTAGGCGTCAGGGCATCGCCTGACAAGAGGCTAGTTCCTTTTTGAACATTGATTGTGCCTAAATCAGGGTTTGGACAAGATAGCACTCCCATTATGTGATTTCTATAAATAAAATCAAAGCACTAGAAAGATACGCATATCCTAGGAGTTCTTTTCAGGTAAATTTCATGGTTCTCAAGTTGGGCACAAGTCATTAATTTACCCCATGATAACGACAGAAGCCTTGACTTGATTTGGTAGCCTACTCACATGGCTAGTCGACTTGTCATTTGTCAATGACCCTCGGAGCAAGCAACATGAGCAATCTGTTCTCAGACTGTGTAAGTAAACAGGTAAACAATGGTCTTTGTATTGACAAAACTCCTGGCTCAGCTCAATTTTAGGACAACATACTACAGTGCTGACTAATAGAAAGACTACGAGAGGATGATAAGGTACTAAACACTAAACCACAGCCAATTCTTCCCCCACTTTCCCTCTGGCTGGGTGAAACCCTAGCCCAACATGTGTTTGCTTGCCATTGGCACTGGTTGCAGGTCTTCCCCATACACCGCTCTTCATGAGAGCACTCTAGCCTACAACCATAGTAAATTTCTGATGTCATCATTTTGTTAATTCTAGGGAAGACGGTCAAGTTGAATTTCAGAAGCAATCAGGGTTGTTTGATTTGGTAACTAAAATTGCTGGATGATTTATCAAAAAAACACTCTTACAAAAAATATTTTGAGCAAGCCCTGTAAAAATGCAAGTCCAGTATCTAAGAAGAAATACTATGAGAAAAATCCTTGCCTGTTCACACCTCGTGTCAGGTCCGACATGTTCAGGGTTGTATTGTAGATGCTTTTGCCTTCTTCAAGAATATGACCTGTATCTTGCAAACCAGAGGACTCATGAACAGCACTTCGGCCTTTAACTTTAACAGTAACCGTGCCTCCTTTTGATGATTCCAATGCAGTCTCTACTTTATATAAATCAAATGGGAGCACTCTGTTTTTCCTAATGCATTCTCTGAGGTAACCTTCTCGCAAAATTGGTATCTTCAGCCTCCTGCAGATGAATTAATATACATATAAACATTCGTATTTTGACATAATAGGTAGCAAAAACAATAGGTCAAACTATAACTGCAAAAAGTTAGGGACAAACTAAAAATGTGATACCTTGCTTTCTTGACTTCAGCATTCTCATTGTCAAGCTCACCACATAAAACTAAGCAGCTGCTGTCTGCAAGGCAGAATGCCACATGAAATAATGCAAAAAGATTTCATCAAACACTAAGAGCTTACTATTTTTCTGAAATTATGACCTAGTCAAATACATCTTTGGCATTAAAGAATACTAGCTCAATGCCTAAGCATTGTTACAGAATTAGAAAAATAGAACCAGATTGCATATTCTAGAGGAAAATATTATCGTCTGCACATAAGCGGTCCATATTTCCAACGAAAAACATGAGTTAGACTATGTCATTTCCTTATCTTTTTAAGCATCAGTTATATTACGTCTTGTATTAGTCTAACAATTACACATAAATGAGAAGCCAAGAAATTTTGGGAATTCAAGTGGTGGTTTTTGGTTGTGGGGTGTTGACTACCTCCCCACCACTTGATTCCATAATTGACAATTAGGTGGTCGAATGACCAGTGGCGGACGCCATGGCCGGCGCCTCTCCTAATCAGAGTGCGGTGTCCGCCTCATAGGAAATGGCATCGGCAAGATGCTCAAGTCTCCATGGTGGACGCCATACGGCTGGCAGGGATGGATGGCAGATGGGCTTTGAGTACCCGACACATAAAACCTTCTCTAGCCTCTGCCAATTGAAAACACTAGCTGTTGATAGAAAAATTTGGCATTAATAGTCAAAATTGGTATTTTTGGCCGAAAATGTGACTTTCTTGGCACAGGCTGGTCCAAACGGCCATAGTAGGCCGGTCCGACCAGCCATGGTACCCCGGTCAGACCAGCCATATGGGCCCGATCAAACCGGCTCAGTCCGAGTGTGAGCTAAAATAATTAATCTCGGGTTGTTTTGATCTCTAAACAATTTGTAACGACTTGGACTCGTACCCTAATCAATCTAAGGTACAAATTAAGCCCAAGGACAACAAGACGACCCCCTATAAATATAGGGGCAAGGCTGATTCAAGGGGACACACAATTCCAATCCAATCTAATCTACTACCCCGTAGAATCGTTCTTTTTTCAATCTACTATCTTTTTGCCCTAGGTTTAGCCATAGCACGTCCATCTTTGTTGGTTTGTGCTATAAACCTTCCGTCCATTGCGTCGTAATCGCGGTAATCCTTGTCAATTCGCTCATCAATCGTCCGTTTAACCCCCATAATGGGTTTTTATCGATTTTTATCGGTAATTCAGTATCCAAGCCAAATTGCTACTGATCTTTGGAATTTTGCAGGGGCCAAGGCAATCATCTTCATCAACAAGGGGCTCTTGCATCGACTTTGGACATCACCACGTGCGTCAGCTAGCCAGAGTACCCGACTGCATGCCTATCGGTTTGACTAGTGGCACACGGTTGGTCTTACTAGGCCGTGCCGGCACGCGATGGTCCGACCGACAGTACCCGATCGGTCTGACCGCCAATGCGCAGTCGGCCCGAGTCACCTTCCTCTTCGCCCTGACGGTCTGACCCTCAGCCTATTACTGGTCTGACTGGCCCGCCTTGGCCGGTCTGACCACCCCCCTTCACTCTCGGCCAATTGGATTACTCCCTCGTGGTGTGGTCTAATTGCTTGGCGACTCCACCCATAGTTCCCCTTGTCACGGTCAAGGGTCATCGAACACGGCGTTAGTGCCATGTGACGTTTGGAAGGCTACTCCGAGCGTCTACACGCTTTTGAATCATCAGATCAACGTCAGTGATGTTTGGCGCTTTGTCGAACGATTTTAGCGTCAACACTAGCCTAACCAGAGCTCCTTCCGCAACCACTGCCTTCAGCTGCCGCCTCCATCCGTCACCGCCATTTCCTCCGTAGACCTTCCCTCTGCTGGCGCCCTTTCCTTGCCCGACGCGGTGGTGGTGCCATGCTCTTTGCTTGGTCCAGTAAGTCCCTCCCGATCTGCTTTGTTTCCCTCTCCCTCCCAATATGATATGTTTCCCTCTCTCTCTATCTCCTGCTCTGTCTTGTTTACTTGCTAATTTGTTGTGCATGTGCTTGGACCTCGGTGAGTTGATTTACTAGGCATAGACAGCATGAATGAATGGATGTTATCTGCTAATTCACCACAGGATGCCACACCATCTGTGGCAACCAACAGTGAAGGGCGGCGACGGCGACAGGCAGATCTAGGCAGTGGCGGGCAGATCCAGGCAATGGCGGCCAGATCTGGTGGCATAGCGGCGCAGAACAAAGAGAGAAGGGAAGGCAGAGACCAAATCCAGCATGGATCGGCGCAGAACGGCCATGCACGGTCTAGTGCGGTCGGGCACGCAGGCAGCGCACGACGAGGCTGAGCACGGCACGTGGGGAGGCTGGGTGCGCCGGTGCAGAAGATGGGGGAGAGAAGAGTGAGAGGAGAGGAGGGGAAGAAGGGTCTGGCGGCTGGAGACCAGAGAGGGTGAGGGAGCTGAGAGATAAGGGGGAGTGAGGGAAAGGTTAGGGTTTAGAAATGGGCTAGTATTTAAATGGGCTTTCATCAAATTTATATAAATAGATTATTTACTGAATTTTAAATATTTTATTAGACATAATTTAAAATATGTTTTTATAATTTTAATTATATATTTCTTATTTGTAATGTATCTAAATAACATATTACAATTTGATATTGTATTATCATGCTATATTACTATTGTTATTTGCAATTTAGTGTTTTAGTACTTATATATTGATATAATTTTCTAAATCCTATAAGTTATTTTTTATTGATCACCACGCCGATGTGATTATAGCGACGCCACGTCGTGCGCCATAAGCGTTGTAAAGTTGTGAAGGTGGTAAGTCACCACGCTTCGCCACGTCGCCGTAACAACTATGGTTATTTGTTAACTTGTTATGCTATTTGAATTACTGCTATGGAGTATGGACTTGTTTCACTATTTCTATTTGATGTGGTTCTGAATTTAAATTCCTGTTGTTCCAAAATTATTGTGTTGTGTACATTTATGTTAAGTGAGTATGGCATCAACTTGCCGCACGCCATACTCGCCTAAAAGATATGAAGGTGGTTAGGCGCCTCGCCTCGCCTTGCAATTGTATTAACCATAGTTGTTACGGCGGAGCGGCGAGGCGCCTAACCACCTACACCTTTTAGGTGGGTAAGACATGCGGCGAGGCGACCCATACTCACTTCCCAGAAATGACATGACAGCGGTATAAGTGTATAACAATATTGCACAATTGCACAAATTATATTGGGAATAAACATTAAAACATCATCAATTCATCATCACTTAATATTACTCATGTCACTAGTACTAGTGTCTATGGCTACTAGCAAGATTAATATTTGCAATCATGTCACTGATACTAGTGTCTATATAGCTACTAGCAAGATTAATATTTGCAAATTGCAAGTCACTAATACAGTAATGCGTGTTAGAAAAAACAATAACTGGTTAGGGATTTGAAATTAATCGGTTAATCAGGAGATTAACTAAATTAATAGGTCATCAATTAGTTAAATAATACATTTAAATAGTTTAATAATATATTATTTATACTTGACATTAACATTAACATAATAATCCTATGAGAAACTGTGCTAGCATTTGTACTGGATGACAAAGTTGGTACCAACATGAGTGACCCAAGCTTTTCTCCAATAATGGAATGAGTATCTCTCCCACTATCCCTATCTTTTCTCTCTCCACACCTTTTCCTCTCTATGTATCTTTCTCTCTGTGTTGTGCATCTTTGTCTCTCTCTCAAAGCCAACGCAGATCAGGAGCGACGAAGATCAGGCAACGGCGTGTGGTCCCGACACGGCAGTGCGCGGTCCCGATGCGACAGTGCACGGACCCAGCGGCAACGACGCAGATCCAGCAGCGGCAGCGCGTATCCAGGCGGCGGCATGTATCTGGGCAGCAACGTGCGGATCCAACAGTGATGGCATGGATCCATGCAGCAGGGGCACGGATCTAGTTGGCAGGGACGTAGATCCATGCGGCAGGCTTCGACTCGGCTTCTCCACGCACTCCATCGCTGCCACCATCTGGCATCCTTGTGGAGCTGTTTGGCGTCCGCCGCCTAATCGCATGAGGCGGACGCCATATTGGATGAGGCGGACGCCACATTCCAATATGGCGAGTCGTCGGCCGTGGCATCCGCCGCCGGCCGCCCCGATGCCTAATCATCGATTATGCGACGATTAGGCACGCCTTAACAACTATAGTAATAACTATGCTTGATTCTTTTTAAAGAGGTGAAAATATAGGCTACAGTGACATACAAACAAGACTCAATATTTCCAATGTCTGAGAAAGAAAATTCAGTTCTAGACAAATGGAAAAACCTTTGGTAACTGTGGCATTAAAGTTGGCACCAGCATGTTTCAGCTTCTGTTTCCATCCATCCTACAGCAGTTGGATTACAGGATTAATTAATGGAATGTACAAACTAAAAACAAGGAAAAACAAATACCATAAGTCCACAATATCTGACCACTGACCAGAGCATTAATTTCCAGCACCAATTGGCTAAAATAGGCAGCAGAGAAGAAAGTACAAAATAAAAGAGCATGGCATTGAACTTGATACAATAAAAGTGCAAAACCTATTGTAACCACTTGATACAAAAGCAACACACCAGATTACTCAATGTAAGTTGACCCACTATTCAACACATGACATGAACTTAACATGAACCCAAGCAAGTGCATGGAAAGAAAATCCAATCCCTCCCTAATCCCTATCTTTCCTCTGCAATAATCTAAACAAGGTTACACTTCATATTTCATGGATTGCAAATTTTGGTAATCAAAAGGATGGTCGAGGCAGTCTAAAAATCAGTCCTAGGGAGCACCTGAGAACCTATCTGCCCACTAGGTGCTGGGGGCTGCCATGATTTGGAAGCGATGCATTGGGCGACTGCCCTGCCTTGGGAGCTCTAGTACTGTTATATTGGTGTTCAGTGCTCTACTATCCTTCTTTTTCTGTTATATGTATACTTATTTTCTTAGAAGCCCCTGGTTTAGTCAGTCTTAGGCAATGTCTAGGCGCTAGCCCTGCCAACCATATAGAAGTCAGCACCTTCTTGAACACTAAGTCAAGGAACTCAAGGAAGCAATTAACAAACTGGCTATCTTCAATAAATTTACTTCAGCAAACCAATATATAAAATATAATACAGAAAATTTGAGTCATGTAATTCTTCAGATCAATTGGATTCCTTTCAGTTTCATGTCAACAAGTTATGCAATAAATATGCATAATCTAATTTGTACAATATGGTGAGAATCTATCATGATAACCAAATCACCAAAGTAATTTTGGGCCAAATAAAAGGTGTCTGGTGCATGCCACAACATGCAGCAAGATCATGGCGTAAGTGATGTTGCTTTAACTAACATTATACACGGGAGAACCAGAGGAAAGAGGATAACTATACAAAAAGAAGAGAAGGTCACTTACAACCACATCTTTAGATTGTCCTAATATAGAAACTCTCAATCTATCCAAACCACCAACAAAAGACTGGTTTAGCTGAGTTGCTTGGCATAAAGATTTCTCAGGTGACATTGGTGGAAGAACTCTTTCTGGCTTATTAACCCTCTGAGACTTGAACCACTGCAACATACATATTGCTTAGCTGCAGAAAACAAGCATCAAGATCAAATTGTTTTTTTGCAGGCCATAGGCATACCTTTGTAAGATAATTGTTCTTTATTTCATCTGGAATTTTCCATTTCTTTTTAATGCGCACAGGTTCTGTCGTAGAGTATGTACACTTGGACCATTCTGACACATGGCCACTGCAATGATACTGGCCACTGTGATAGTAGAGGAAGCTAGAGCAGACAGGGCAAGGACCCAATACTCCAAATAGCATCCCATCAGCACTGCCAGATGAGGAAGAAAAGAAAGTTAGAGATGAGAGCAGGATAGATACATTGATGTTAAAGGGTAAAGTGTGTGATGAGTTCTGTGCAAGATAGCACAAGAAGGCCTATGCAATCAACGATGTTATAAAGCTTGTCTATGTAATTAACAATTTTTATCTTCCTTGATTAATACACAGGATATTCAGGTCTTACTTCAGAGAAATGTTAGTTTCAACATCGAGAAAAAGGCAAAAACAGGATACCCAAAATGGTTCCAAAGTACTGAAACTGAAGCCCCTCTCCCCTAGATCCAATACAGACTTTTGGATGTGGCAAAGCTCAACTAAATAGGCTTACATGTATCATCAATTTCATGTGTACCATTAATCAAATTCATGTAATAAAGATCTACATGTTGCGCTTGACTCATAAAAACTATTGAAACAAGAAAAACAAATATCTTAAGTACTGTCCAAATTTTAAATTCCTAATGTGCATCAATTTTAAAAAATATATATGTATTTTAAAATTAAAAAATAACAATTGTTTTAAGGAAAAATAAGTTGCAACTACTAAGGAAACAATAATAATCATTGCATACATTGAGAAAATTCCAAATTAATCAAAATATACAGTTCAATCTAATGGTTATGGTGAAAATTCTGAGACACCGCGGAGGGACCAGTATTGAATAGTGTTAGAAAAAACGGTGATTGGTATCGGCCAACCACCGAGTAGGGATTAATCGGTTAATCAGAGGATTAATTGAATTAATCGGTTGAATAATTAATCGATTTATATCAACAATGCTTGAAGTGTAATTTGTTTGCATGTCGATTACTCTTTGGATGCAAATAATGTAGTACAGGAAGGTAAAAAACCATTACACAAATAACAACGCAAAATGCCAACATTACCAACGATCCAATAGATGCCTCTCTGGTCCAGATGTATCTTGCCCATTAGCTTCGAGCATGTCCCTTAGCTCAGCAGTTGACACGTGTTTCTTAAGTTCATCCTTCAACTTCCAAAGTGTGTCACTCTGTTCTTTAAGCTTTTTCTCAAGGTCAGTAGAACTAGCATTGGAATCACATGATACAACAGCTTTCCCTTTATTCTGTGCTGCGCCTTTTAATATACGCTCATCTAGCTTGGGAGCTTTGCAGTCATGTATATCATTGTCACTATTCTTGCGCTTGGAACCCTTGGAAGTTGTTTGTTCTTTATAAACATACAAATAAACTAAGTCAGCTTACAAAGTGGCGGGAAGAAAAAAGTGTTCCCCATGTTTCATTACCTGTGTTGGGGGCATCTTTCTTAACAAGATCATGAACAACTCCTTTATCCTCATGCGACAAGGTCTCCCAGCCTGAGAATTTTTCGAAGGTTGCAGATGGGGACATCTCCAAAAAACAGCTGACATGGTACCAACCTTGACCTTCAATCTTAGATGAAACACGAACCTAAACAAACAAATAAAACTATTACTGAATCAAATTAGAGTCAAGACAACGAACTTATTTTTACAGTGTAAGTTGCCTGACCACAGGTATTATTTATTATTATCTCTTTAAAATGTACATTGCGAGGCATGGCTAATATCCTTGTGGAATATCACATGTTTTTGATGTCTAAAATAAACCACAGGAAGTAGTATATTCATTAGGAATACACAACTAGTAGTGTGGCTAAATAAGAAAAAAGAGTGCAATAAAGTACTCTTCAATTAATTCATTTTGCAGTTTATCTCACTTGTCAACTTGTCAAAGTGACCTACATAAAACTCTTTAGAGTCTGACTGTACACTAGTGGCAATGTGGCAGAGACTAAATAAAAAATGGGAAATTAGGACATTTTCAGGGTTTTATAGCTCTTCAAAATTCCAGTGCAAGAGCTTGGGCGTTATTTGAAATGTGATACAGAAAAAATCTATGATGTCCCTGTATAGCAGAAACATATAATGCATAATTGTAACTTGTATGTTCAAAAATATAATGGAACAAGCCAATGACCTAGAGGGAGGGAAGCTGTTTAACCTCCCCACCTACATGTGTTAAGTACTAGGGCCAACCAGGATGTTTATCCCATATTTGCTGACCAATTTTCCGAAGCAAATATAAAAATAAACAACATGTAGAATTTTCAATACCGTATTTTTTCCAATGAGTAATTATAATCTATAGGAAAATGTCACAATCTTATCATTCTTATGCATTTGCATTAGGGTTCACCCAAGAAGGTGACACTATTATTTACCTATGATTTTTAGCTGAATGCTCCCTTAAGACTGTTAAGTGATAATACTCGTGATGATTATAATTCATTGATTTGAAAGCATAAACTTCCTGTCCTCAAGGGACTAATTAGAAAGCATGTATATCAATTGATCAACAGATACAGAGTTATAGACCTCTCCTTTTGTAATCCTTTCACTGCAGCGTTTACAGGAAGCACGGGCAGATTTAGCAGCCTCAATAGTACATTTATCTGAAATATCAGCTGAAGAACTTGCAGCCGCTTGTGTGCTTCCAACATATTTTCTTATCTTCTCTTGGTCATCCCACCTGAGTGTGTCTATTCCTTCAACATCATCGACACTAATTGGATAAATTAGGTCAGATTTTTAATGATCGACTAAGATACAATAATGTTGAATAAAGTAAGATATTTAAGCCTAGAATTCATGTGGAGCCAGGAGGGTGTAAAGGATGAAGTCACATACGATTTTATCTGGTTTTTCTTACTGAGGATGCAACTGCCATGATTCCACATCTGAAAGAGAGAAAATAGGGTAGTAAAATTAAATAGAAGTGGTCAATTCATAATATTGATTTGGAAATATCTGTCATAAAAGCATCAAATTTGCTTCTCCCTCTTGGGGAATCTACCATTAACAAAAAAAAGTTCCAATTAAGACTTATTATCCCAGAAAAAATCCATTACTATAGATAAAATATTATCAGAAAACATAATGTTAAGCACACTGTCCACACAAAAAAAAAAAAGAAAAAGGAATATGGTCAAGTGAAAAATGACGTAAAATTCTGAAAGTATCACCTTAGTTGCCCCAAATGCATAGGTTGTAATCTGCAGGGGTGGACCCAGCATGGAGCATGGGGGTACACTTGTACCCCAAATTTTTTTTGCAAAAATTTGAGTATATATATATATATATATGTATGTATGTATTTATATATGTATATGTGTGTGTTTTAATTGGGTTAAAATATAGCCCAATAATTTAATAGGTAGTCCAATAATCTATTTTATAACTAGCTAACTCTAATCATCTTCTCTCATATCTTCCTAATAGCCAACGAATATCGCTGCGTCATTACGTACCACTAAAAAAGTAGTATGTGTTCCATATAATTCTATTATTGTTTTTTAGTCCTTTTAAATAAGCTCCTAGAAAAATAAAGAATTAGCTTGTTACATGATAGTCTATGATGTACTTTTCTATGATTTGTTATAAAGGTGCCACACATTTTTTTATATTGATTTGATCTCCATGATAACTGTGAAATTTGCTTGTTTGAGTGTGGTATAAGTAAATTTGACTATCCTCTGTAGAAGATATTTTATTGGTACCATCCAATGTAATTTGTCAAACACACCCACTGTTCACAAGGTGTAGAACACCACCTTGGTGGTTTCTACTAGCTGCTATCCTATCTAGATGGAAGAAGTTCTATTTTTCTTATGTTTTATCATTATTCACTAGAAATTATATTGGTTCACCAGTGTTGAGAATGTGATATAAATTATTTTGATATATGTGTGTATCTAGATTGAGTGTTTATCATCGATTTAGTTTATCATTGTTGTTAAATCAATTTTTGGTATATTATATGTGTGGTTTGTAGTCTGTTTAATTTCGTACCCCCATTATATAAATCCTAGGTCCGCCACTGGTAATCTGTAAACTAGTAAACTACACATGACAGATAAAGAACAAAAACAGGTTAGAGAACACACTAGAGCACTAATGTTTTCATTGGTATACCCATTAACATGCTAAAACACCAAAGCCAACCAGCCCGTCCACACAAATAATGGATCAGAAACAACAATAGTCGCAATGCTGGAATCAACGAATCAAGAGATAAATCGTCAACAGCACCAACCCAAATGCACCAAGAACCCCACATTACAAGAAGATCGGTCCAGATAACTAATGGATCAAATGACTTAGGAGCAATACCAGTTAAATTGCCTATATCAAGATAGGTGACCACAAGAGCACCCTCCATCTATTCTTGAGTTGCATATATAGACTGCATAATTGATCAATGCTGGAATCGATGGATCATAAGACAGATCTGCACAAGCCCAAATGCGCCAAGAATCCCATATTCCAACAAGATTGATTCGATCAAACCCACGAAATCACACGAAAATACCCTCAGAAACAGAAATTTTGCGCACAAATCAAGATGAAAACGAATCATCCATTGAACCAGAAGTACATCGAATGCCCTCAAAATCCACCTACACACAATGCAACCAATCTTGACTCATTAATTGCACCAATAGAGTCTACACCCAAGTGCCCCACCCATAAACCCCCAAGAACACGAAACCACACCAAAACCCTACCCTCCCAAACACATAAAGATCAAAGAAGGATTCATCCATCGAACAAAGAAAGATAGAGTTGGACGAGATGGCCGGGGGGGAGAGGGCAGATGTTACGGACGGGCATGAATCCGTCGAACTGGGTGGCCTGGACCATCTTGCCGAGGCGGAACTGGTCCTTGCCGATGGGGGACCTGCACGACTTGCACGAAGACCGCCCGGACTTGGCGTACTCGGCCTTCCAGGCCTTCGGCGGCGCCGCCATTTCGCCGGCCGGTGCCGCTAATGCCCTCCTCTCCTCTTCCCTCCGCCGCCTCTTGGCTTCTCCTAAGGCTACCACGAGAGAGGAGAAGGAGAAGGCCCTGATGAGGTGTCAAACGGTAAAGCCTTGTTCTTTTCACGTGTGCATCCATCGGAATCAAGGGGAGATAATTTCTTTAATTATTTTAAGATAGGAAAACATTCCATGTTGCCACACTCTTATTTCATTTTTATTTTTATGAAGTTTAAATAAATGTTTCTTTTGAAAATTTAAATTTCCCTTCCACATACATTTTGTTTTTAAAATTTCTTATAGAAAGTTAAGAATATATGAAACTTCTTGCAAATTTTAGATGTACTTCCAATATTTTAATCGCTTGCTAATAACTAAGAAGGCGTTAGGAGCGAAAACGGATAGGATAGTTTTCATTGGAAATACTTAATATTTATTTAATATTATAGGTATTATTGGAGGGCAATAATCTCATCAGTCTTGTCATTCGGATGATAGCTCTGAATGATAGTTTCGAAGCATACAAGGTTCAGTCTTTTGTCGTCATTGCGGTACTCTGAAGGAGAAAGCCTGAAGCCCTTGGCACTAGCGTCGGCAACGACGCACGAGGAGGAATCCGAGGCTTTCAAGCGTCCCTATGGCCCCCTTCACCTCGTTGCCTCTCGGAGGCCCCAGCTCCGAAGGGGCACCGCAAAACGGGATAAGACGTTCGTTTTATTAGGGTGTTCACACGAGTGCTTACCATTTTACTCCTACGGAGCCTTATGAATAGAGTCAACTATGACGGTTGTAACTAAAGGGTAGAGCAGTATTTTCCGATTTCTCCTTATAAATACTCCTCCTTTCTACTATAACAGGGACATTAATTTATGTAATAAGACACACTTCGAATTGATCTAAGACTATTATCCTATTCGAAGGCTTGATTCAGTCCACAATTAATATTCCCAATTAGCCCTTTGAGGCTATTCAAACTGTTAGTGTAATCTTTTACGTTAGAATATATTTTTATTTAAATTTGGCTAAAGTTTTAGTAGTTTGACTATAAAAAGTTACATGATTTGTAAATGTGAAATAGATGAAACAGATGCAGTAGTTTATGCCATTATTTTGTTTATGTGGAGAAAAGTAAAAAAAAGGTTGTTTCTTATTGCAGTTCCGAGAGAAAGGGAGAAACAGTAAATACTAATGAAGGAGAAAGAAAGAAGATCGGAATGGATTGTTTTAGGACATAATTTATAGTTAATCCATTGTATGATACATATTTAACTTGTCTCTTAACGTCTAGTTTGGCATGATGACTCTTTCTCTAGCTTCAAATTGGAGCTAAAATCTATAGCTCAAACAATTCTGAAGTTAGTGATGGCACTAAGTGCTTAGGGGATACGCCTAGGTTAGATCTAGTAGGGTTTGTTCTAAGGTAAACATGACATAGGTGATTAGGTAATTAAAACAGAGAGGGGCACAGGGCGTGTATCTTCGTTGGCGTTAGTCGATAAGGAGGACGTCATGGCGGTTTTTGGCGGCGAGGGGCTTCCCACCGCGCAGCGCTGGGAGTAGATCGGGTGCGTAGGAGTGTAGGAAAAGGTTTTGGGCGTGCAAAGTATCGATACCTTGTAGCCGGAGCCCTTCTCCACTTATTTGTAGCGCTGGCGGCAGGGGCCCCTCAACCATGAGTCGGTTGGGGCGCTCCCGATCGGGGCGCGCGGGAGACCAGGAGGTAGTGGTTAGGGAGTCCGAGCTTAGCGCGTGGAGGAGAGGGACTCGGCCCCCTCTCCTCTGAGATCTTATCCTAACATTCTCCTCCTAGATCTCAACTTAGTTCTTAACTCATCTTAACATTACATCTATTTCATTATAAATCAATGCATAGAGCATGTTGCATCGCAATAGTCAGTTACGTACTATGCGACTCAACAACTACAATACACATTTCTATTCTGAAATAGTTTCTAAACTTATTTTTGAGTCCTTATAAATCCAATGATCATAGGCTTTGCCTTAAACCCATACCGGTTAAGTGTTCTCTGAACACGTTGGGTGGTAAGCTTTTTGTGAGCAAATCCGCAAGTATGCGTTTGGTACTTATATGCTCTAGACTTATAGTCTGATCTTGGATTTTCTCCTTAACAATATAGTACTTAATGTTGATGTGTTTGGCAGCACCACTCTTCTTGTTGTTATGGGAGTATAGTACTGCTGGTTCATTGTCGCAGTACAACTTAAGTGGTTTTTCAATGCTGTCGACCACTCTTAAACCGGAAATAAACTTTTTAAACCATAGTGCCTGTCCGGTGGCCTCATAACATGCTACAAACTCGGCATACATCGTGGAAGATACCGTCACAGTTTGTTTGGAGCTTTTCCACGACACGGCTCCTTTTGCGAGTGTGAATATATAATGTGATGTGGACTTCTCAGTATCCACACATCCCACAAAATCTGAGTCTGAATAACCTACTATCTCAAGGTTATTTGTTCTCTCATATGTGAGCATGAGGCCTTTTGTGCCTTGCACATATCTCAAGGCTTTCTTAACTCCTTTCCAGTGATCTATACCTGGATTTTTCTGATATCTGCCAAACATCCCGGTGGCAAAATCTAAGTCAGGGTGTGTACATACTTGAGCATATATTAGGCTTCCGACAGCAGAAGCATATGGAACCGACTTCATTTGATCGATCTCATATTGGTTCCTAGGACACTGAAAATTCCCAAACTTATCACCCTTGACTATCGGAGCAGGCGAAGGCTTACAGGAATGCATACTATATTTTCTCAGTATTTTTTCTAAGTATGCCTTCTGTGATAATCCTAATACCCTCTTAGTTCTATCTCGAAGAATCTCGATTCCTAATACATATGAAGCTTCTTCAACATTCTTCATGTCAAAATGAGAGGACAAAAACTTCTTAGTTTCTGATAGTAATTTAACATCGCTACTTGCTAGTACGATGTCATCCACATACAAGACTAGGAAAATAAATTTCCCATTCTTGAACTTAGCATAAATGCAATTGTCCTCTTCATTCTCCTTAAACCCAAATTTTCTAATTGTCTCATCAAATTTGAGATACCACTGCCTTGAGGCCTGTTTAAGACCATAAATGGACTTAGTTAAATGGCATCCCAAATTTTCTTTCCCTTCTACGACAAAACCCTTGGGTTGTGCCATATAGACATTCTCATTTAGATCCCCGTTGAGAAATGTCGTCTTTACATCCATTTGATGTAACTCTAAGTCATAATATGCCACTAAAGCCATAATGATTTTAAATGAATCCTTAGATGAGACAGGAGAAAATGTCTCATTATAGTCTATTCCTTCTCTTTGAGTGAAGCCTTTAGCAACAAGTCTGGCTTTAAATCTTTCTATATTTCCTTGGGAGTCACATTTGACCTTGTAGACCCATTTGCAGCCTACTGTTTTGGCTCCTTTAGGAATTTCTTCTAATTTCCAGACTTTGTTGGTACTCATAGACCTCATCTCATCCTCCATGGCATCAAGCCACTTAGAAGAGTGAGGGCCTCTCATAGCTTCTTCAAAAGAGGCGGGATCGCCCTTCATTTGAATTTCTTCACTCATATAAACCTCATAGTCATCAGGAATAGCTGATTTTCTTACTCTTTGTGATCTCCTAATGTTCTCTTGAACTGAGATATCACCATCTTTAATGTCTTCTTGAATTGGTCCATCATTTTCTATGATGTCCTCTTCAACTGGCACATTATTTTCTAAGATAGGGGTTTGTACTTCTTGTTCTTCATTAGCAACATTTGGAACTACGGGCTCCTAGATAACAGGTACCTCATGAACAACAGGTGTCGCTATAGGTGCTATCACAGGTATATGAAAAATTGGCTCTTGAATCATAGGACTAGGTACACATACCCGCTTCTCTTCAAGGCTAATTTCTCTTAATACTGTGCTCCCCCTGATCATAGCGTCTTCTAAAAAGACTGCGTGTCTCGTTTCTACAAATTTAGTATGTCTACTAGGACAGTAGAAACGGAAACCCTTAGACTTTCTGGGTAGCCAATAAAATGACAACTCACTGTCTTAGGATCTAGCTTACCAATATTTGGGTTAAAAACTTTAGCCTCAGCTGGACATCCATAACTCATACGGTGTCTTGGGCACCGACTTACTCGGAACCCGATTAAGAATATGAATGGCGGTTTTTAATGCCTCTATCCATAAACCAACCGGTAGAGTGGAATAACTTAGCATGCTTCTTACCATGTCCATTAAGGTGCGATTGCGCCTTTCTGCCACTCCATTTTGCTGAGGTTCGCCCGGTGTAGAATATTGGGCGACTATACCATTTTCCTGTAGAAACCTTGCAAAAGGTCCAGGAACTTGGCCATACGGGGTATGACGACCGTAGTACTCCCCTCCACGGTCAGATATCACTATCTTAATCTTTAGATCATGCTGATTTTCTACTTTAGCCTTAAATATCTTAAATTTATCCAAGGCCTCTGATCGTTCTTTAATTGGATAAATATAACCATAACGCGAATAATCATCTATAAATGTTATGAATGAATCATAACCATCTACAGACGTCACAGGAAATGGACCACAAATGTCCGTATGAATAATTTCTAAGACTTGTGCTTCGCTTTGCGTCTTTCTTAATCTGTTTGACGTATTTGCCCTTAATGCAATCTATGCATTGATCTAAGTCTACGAATTCTAAAGGCGGAAGAATTGATTACTTAACTAGACGTTCAATCCCCCCTCGAAATATGGCCTAGGCGACAGTGCCATAATTTCGAAGATACGTCGCTAATTCTCTTGTTTTGCTAGACGATGCGTTCTCACTAATAGAATTCACTGAATTACTCAAAGATAAGAGATAAAGTTTGTCATGCTCGAAGGCAATACCCACAACTTTATTATCATAAATAATAGAACATTGTCTGTCGCCAAAATGACAATCATATCCATTATTCACTAAACAAGAAACGGAAATTAAGTTTCTTCTCATCGAAGGAACATAGAGTACATCTCGCAAAATAATTACAAAGCCTTTCTCAAGTTCTAAAGGGAGATTTCCTATGGCTTCAACTTCTGCTTCGATGCCATTCGCCACTCTAATTGTTCTTTCGTTTCTTCCCAAAGTTTTCGTCGAAGCGAATCCCTGTAAAGAGTTGGCAACATGAACAGTTGCACCTGAATCAATCCACCAAGTGTTGGTAGAATAATCTAAATACAAGGATTCATCTATGCAAGTAATTTCATCATTACTGTGTTTGCTCATCCACTTGAGAAACTCCACACAATCCTTCATGTGGTGTCCCTCCTTCTTGCAGTGCCTGTAGACGCCTTGAGGAACATCATTGTCCTTCGGCGCCTTTCCCTTCCTCTTAAAAGTCTTAGTGTTTTTCTTTGGGGTGAATGTTTCCTTCCCCTTGTCTTGGACGTGATGCACAGTATCACTTCCACGTGCTTCCTTAATACGTTCTTCTTCTTGAATACAGTTGGACACTAATTTCTCTAGAGTCCACACTTCTAGCTAAGAGTTATAGTTGATCACAAAATGCTCAAAATATTTGCTTAGTGAACTCATGATCACATGGATCACAAAATCTAAGGGCAGCACACACTCCATGGACTTCAGCTTAGAAGCCCAGTTACTCATCCTTAGTATATGATCTCTAATACCGCCACCACGGTATTTCTCCGTGATGAACTTCTTAATGATTGCGCTAGCATGTGCCTTAGAGGAACCAGTAAACTGGCTCTCCACCTTCTTGAGATACTCAGTAGCAGTTTCACAGTCAGGGATTGATCCCCTAATGGGCTCTAGAATGGAGTTCTTAATTATCATCAAGCATTTTCTATTGTACTGCTTCCACTTAGTGTACGCAATGTCGTACTTCATCCTTACGGGAGCAAAATCCTTCTGACGTGCGGCGAAGGCCTCAGCGGCCTCACCAGTACGTATCACTGGCTCAGTAGGCTCAACAGGGCATTCTTCCTGCAATAAAAAATCCACATCTAAAATGGCGAGAGAGATCAACAAACCCTCTCGCCAGGAGCCATAATTGTCCCCATTGAGTTTCTCAATGTTGGACATTTGAGCAAGCAAGTTGCCTGATAAGAATGATAGTCAAAAGAGAGTTAATTACGGGCATAAAAAAGACATGGAAATTTAACGTTGGTCAAATCAGCATGTGAAAACTCAATATATAGGAATTAATTCTACATCACCATTTGGCAGAAATAGAATCAATTCAACTTAAAACACAGTAATTTTATCACCAACGTTGGTCAGGAGATAAAATTACTATGCTAATATAACTAAAAGAAAATTTATTGCGTCAATTAAATTATCCTGTTGGTTCAAATTTAATCGACAAAATAAACTTAATAAACTGGATGAGCAAAAAGATATGATTAAACAATGGTAGCACAGTGGAATTCTTAAACTAAAATAATACTCCGTTTAATCATCAACAAAATTCTGAATTTAAATACTTAAAAAATAATTATTTTCTAATAAAAAAGAGTCGTTGGACTAATTTAAATCAGAAAATACCATAAAAAAGAATCTAAAATTGCTCAAAAATTCAGAACAGTGTTAATAATCATTATGAAATTTTCTAAAATTTTCCCCGCATTAAAATTAATTTTATCTTAATTTTTTGGCCATATTTCTTAATTTTCTAGAAATAAATAAAACAGAAAGGTAATTTCTTAATTCTGGAAAAATAAAAACAAAATTCGGCCCAAAACAGAACAGGGGCTCGCCCCACCAGCGCAAGCCAGCAGGCCGACCGAGTCCTGGGCCCAGGCCAGGAATTCGGCGCGCGCGCGCCCGCAACCTAGGCCTGGGTCGGAAATCCCCCCCGCTTGGGCTGGATCTAGTTCACTCAATCCTGGTCGTCGGATCCAGGCGTCGATTTCGGCGCCTTAAAAACCAGCAGCACGCCTCGGGCTGAAAACCTAACCCTAAAACCTCTCCCCCTCCCTCCACCCGGCCAGCGAGCAAGCGGCGGCGCGCGGCGGCGCGAGCGGAGCAGGCGGCGGACCGGCGGCCACGCATACGACGGCGCGAGGTGGAGCGGCGGTGGACCGGCGGCCACGCACGCGGCAGCGCGAGGTGGCCGAGCGTGCGGGAGGGTGGCTAAGCGACGGAGGGCGCCATCGCGGGCCCGCTCGCCGGTGCGCGCTCTCACCCGAGGGTGAGCGGCACTCTGTCGAGGCGGTCTGCGGCGGCGAGCACTCGGCCGGCTACGCGCACTCCGGCGAGCGGCGGCGCAGCGAGGCGAGGGGCATGGTGAGGACCCCGGCCCCCCTTTTTTCCTCTTAGCTAGGGTTAGGGTTAGGGTGAAAACCCTAACCCTAACTTCCGGATCTGAGCCCCCTTTTTCTGTTTTTTTTGTTGTTTGTTCTTACCCGAAGGGTGTTGGGGGTGAACGGAGGGGATCTTGCGGGTGTTTTCCTTAGATTTTTCTTAGGGTTCATGCGGGTACAGTGAGTCTAACAGAGTGTCTTAGGTACAAAAAAAATGGCATCGGTCCGACGCCCGAACCCTAGCTAGTCTAGCCCTAGGTTGTTCTGATACCATTGATGGCACTAAGTGCTTAGGGGATAAGCCTAGGTTAGATCTAGTAGAGTTTGTTCTAAGGTAAACATGGCATAGGTGCTTAGGTAATAAAACAGAGAGGGACACAGGGCGTGTACCTTCGTTGGCGTTAGTCGACGAGGAGGACGCCATGGCGGTTCTTGGCGGCGAGGGGCTTCCCGTCGCGCAGCGCTAGGAGTAGATCGGGTGCGTAGGAGTGTAGGGGAAGGTTTTGGGCGTGCAAGGTATCGATACCTTGTAGCTGGAGCCCTTCCCCACTTATTTGTAGCGCTGGCGGCAGGAGCCCCTCAACCATGAGTCGGTTGGGGCGCCCCCGATCAGGGCGCGCGGGAGACCAGGAGGTAGTGGTTAGGGAGTCCGAGCTTAGCGCGTGGAGGAGAGGGACTCGACCCCCTCTCCTCTGAGATCTTATCCTAACAGTTAGAGCTAAAACTTTAGTTTTTTATAGATGATCAAACTGACTTTTGCTTAAACATTCAAGATAATTCATAATTTCAACTGCAATAAGTTTTAGGGTCCGAATTTTTCTAGTAGTGTCTTAAAGTTGGAGTCGAAGTGGTATGCTAGCCAGCGATAATCTCCAAGACGGTAATCACACACAGATACAATCGTACTCACATCAAATTCTCTCCTAATCAGCAAAACACAATACACATTGTTGCACGATTTTCTGAATCCGGCCGAGTTATACCTCGACAAACAACAAATTAAATCGACAGTTTTTGTTGTACATCCAATATATCATTTCAGTTAGAAATCGATAATCAAATTTGTACGACACAATCCATTGGAAATATTAATTTACATTCAGCAATCAGCATGGCCCTGTTACATAATCCGTTTTAAGCACAATGTATTATTACATGATAATGTCGTGCTCATCTATACTATTTAAAAAAACTAGTGACGGTCACCACCACTAATTTCTCATTAATATTTTGGTCCTCATTATTATTGATATGTGACACCTGATGGCATGATGATATTTTAATATTATAATTTTTTTCGTTACATTGCTGGACGCTCAACTAGTATTATTGCATGATAATGTCAAGGATGGCATGCATCTATTTGACATGCATCTATTAGGCTATTCACAATGGTGGATTTCATAGCACTGTTTCCTAGAATGTCACGTCAACTTTACAACTCAATGAAATACTCTCTCTCAGTGGAGAGTTTCATTTCACTATTTCCTAGGCTAACCAGTGTAATTAAATGCAATTAGCTCTCATGAAATACCCTCTCTTTGATGAAACGATTTAGCTCTCAATGATTGTTTCATTTCATTTCATCCGTCTTGAAAACAGGTTAGCACTATGTCATTGTGATGACACTACCTTTTCTCTTTCTTCATTAATTGAATGTCATGTAAGCAAAAAACTGATGTGGCATGGTAATTAATATCATGAAACACCCCATGAAACTCCCATTGTGAATAGCCTTACTACCAATGTTCGAAAACACGGTTCTAGGCGAGGCACTACCCTAGAGCCATGCAGAGACCCTAATCACCCGGCTAAGCGGGGCGTCTAAATAGAGGTCAACCACGGCCTGAGCGGAGCACCACCGCCTAGCTAGCGCGTGCACCAGAGTGAGGGAAACTAAAGAATAACCTACACAACAAGTTCTCGATCCGATCGTCGTGCTTCAACGACGAGAGGCGCACACACAACCAGATCTAGCAACGGGAGGCACAAATTCAGTCATCGTTACTGATGGCAAACACAGTCGAAGTGGAAGAGAGAGGAGGGAACGACGAACCAACTAGGAGGGGAACACACCAAGAGAATAAAAGGGCAAGGGCAGCACGAGAGAGGAAAACTACTATAGTGTTTACTTTCTCTGGTATAGAAAAACAAGTCATTTTAAACTTTATCAAAGTTGTTTAAAACAAGTCATTTTATTTTTTTTATTTTAGAATAAAGTAGTATTATTTCTTTCTCGTTTTCTACGCTATCTTACTATAACATTGTATTTAATAGAGACAAACAAAAAATTACACACTAATTAATAGTTCTTTGATATCTGAAATTATGTCCAAAATGACTTATTTTTATAGACAAGGAGTAAGATTATAAGAGGAGAAAAGATAGTGGGTAAGAGCAATGCCCATTGAAAAGGGCAACCAGAGATTGCATATGGCACCCGGGAGACGGCATATGACGCCTGGAGACTAGGAAATGCACTAGTTTTCTACGTTATCTTACTATAACATTGTATTTAATAAAAACAAAAAAATACACATTAATTAATAGTTTCTTGATATCTGAAATTATGTGTAAAACGACTTGTTTTGAGGAGTAAGATTCTAAGAGGAGAAAAGATAGTGGGTAAGAGCAACGCCCATTGAAAAGGGCAACCAGAGATTGCATATGGCACCCGAGAGACGGCATATGACGCCTGGAGACTAGGAAATGCACTAGTTTTCTACGTTATCTTACTATAACATTGTATTTAATAAAAACAAAAAAATACACATTAATTAATAGTTCCTTGATATCTGAAATTATGTCTAAAACGACTTGTTTTGAGGAGTAAGATTCTAAGAGGAGAAAAGATAGTGGGTAAGAGCAACACCCATTGAAAAGGGCAACCAGAGATTGCATATGGCACCTGGACTGCATATGACGCCTAGAGACTAGGAAATGCACTAGTTTGAAACTAACGGCGATGAATCTATCATCACCATTAGCTTCTCATTAATATTTGAGTCATCATTATCATTGATACGTGACACGTGACACATGATGACATGACATTCTTTTAATGTTAGTAATTTTTTTCCATTACAAAAGACACTCAACTAGTATTATTGCATGATAATGTTAAGAATGGCATGCATCTATAGAAAAAGTTTATACTGTCCACACATTCTAATTCAATATTCAAAAACCAATCAAAGGGGAAAAAACATTTCTTCACCAGGCATCGCTAGGCAGACAGGAAGCAGCTCAGTTCCGGGATGGTCTCCAGTTGTTTATCCATTCTGTCAGTGTACCCACGTTCCTACTAATATCCTCCACATTGTCACTTCTCAAAGGCATCACTATCTCCTCTTTGTAGCTTTCCCTTGCCTCCTCCAGGAGCACCTGGAAGATCTCACATTCTATGTTGTTTGTGAGCTTGGCACCCATATAACCTCTGCTAATTGAAAACTTACTCAGATATAAGCATTCCAAACAGGTGGTCATTATGACGTTGTGCAAGAATTACCTGCTAGTCAAGCGATCGTGCAGGATTGAGTTATCAGTCTGGAGCACAACTACAAGGTCAAACCAACGTTCTGGAAAGAAATCACATCCATGGTAATCTATTAGTACACCACCTTCTCCCATCATGTCCTCAAGCTCATCGCAAACCTGCAACCACCAATAAAGGAACCATTAACTGCAATTCTAACCAACAGAAGAAAAGAGATATAGCCAAGTTAAGGCTCAGTTTTCAATTGCTGTGCTGACCTGCACTGTGTTTATTTTTTAAAGTTGCTGTAGAAATATAAATTTGTGATCATTATAGATTTTTTGCAAATTGAATTAAGGTTAGAAGGATCAGAAGGCGAAGGAGGTGGACAATACCAGTTTCAAGCTTTGGTAGACGGAGACAACTGCAGATAGAAATGGAGTAGGAATATTGTTTGATAAGAGTCTCAAGAATGATGTGGTGGATGTGAGAAGACAAGGAACTTCCCCCTGCGCGCCTGCCTCTCCTGCAACATCCCCGCTAAGGCATGGCGTCTGCTAAAGCGTCCATGCTTGCCCATTCCAACGCTTAAGAGACACCTTAATAACCATGGTTAGAGTTATGCCTATTAGTGAGAAGCTTTTCATAAGAGATCATAATGGTCATATAGGTACAACAAGGGCAATTTTTGAGGCAGCACATGGAGGTTTTGGTTATGGTAGATTGAGAGTAGGAATCAGGAGGAAGAGGAAGTCTTGGACTTTGCTATAGCTTTTGACTTAATGATAGCCAACACTTTCTTTACAAAGAGACAGTCCCATTTAGTGACCTTTAGTAATGGCCAAGAATCTAGGCATCTAGCTAGATCGACTTTGTCCTAATAAGAAGAGAAGATAGACGATCATGCTTGATTTGTAAGGTGATACCTAGAGAGTGTGATGTTTCTCAACATAAGCTTGTGGTGGCCTATTTTCGCTATTCTTTCTCCTCAACACAAGCATTGATAAGAGTCATTGAAGGAAATCTTAGGTCTACAATGATCATGAAGACAAGAGCACTTTACTTCTACTGCTGCAAGTTCTTCAGTTCAAAACATTCTAAATTCTAATAGCTAGATACCAGCTTGTAATATTGCTAGCTCTACAGTTTACACAATGCTGCTACTGAGAATCGTGTGGTACATGTGCTAGATGTTTTTCTACTCAGGATTCTATATGCTACTACATATATCGGTTATTTCTTACCATGAGCTTGTGATTATAATCAGTAAACAAAATGGATGTGTACATCAGTACATGTTTTCTTCTGTATTTTCTAATGTGTGTATTCTTCTACATCCTTTCATTCAAGTATGTGTGTTGCATCTCTTGTAACCAAAGTAAGAACTGCTGATAAACAAGCAAACATTACTGAGTCCTAACTTTACCAATTCTTCGAATAAACAGTTCATTGAAGGTTTTTACAGACTATGCCAATGAAGTTGCAAAATCAGGCTTATGGCTTGAAATGCAGTCTATTTTTACCTCCTTATGTTCTAGATTATATCAGAATGGCATGATCATGTAACTCAAAAAGATAAAACATATTGCTCACTACATAGAATTATTGGAACATGTACACAAAATAAGCATTTTACTGTTTTCAGATATATATTTGAAGTGTTTGAGGACAGTTTTAGGCTGGTTTTAATAGAAAAACTCAGAGTAACTCTCTGGATTCGCCTTTATAATGGATACCCCCACCCCCAAAACCCAAACTTCAAACAAAAAAAGAAAAATAATGTCTATGCATGCTTAATCAAGTATGAACAATGAATCTCTGAGAAATCTTTTTGTGAAAAAAACTAGAGTTTTTTAGTTTGTACCTTTTAGATTTAAAAATTTAGATTGTACCTTTTAGATGCAAATTATCTATAAGAAAAGATTGATTTAGTTCTGGAGGAAACATCTAAGGCCCCCTTCTACACGGTTTATGGCAGCTTATGGCTCTGAAAAAGACATAAGCTGTCTGGAAGGAAAAATCTATTGTCCAAATAAGTCGTAATGCCATGTTAGGTCCTGTTGGTGGAAAAAAAGCTTTTGTCTGAGGCTTTTTGAGCTTATTTAGATCTCTCCTTGACCTAATGTCAAAAAAATGTCCCAAATAATAGTATTATCAATTAAACACCAAACAAAATAAATCAGGTAATACAATATTTTTATCATACCACACAGACAATAAGTTCAGATTTCAGAGGCCATTTAGAACAAGACAGAAAACTTATCAAAGCTTATTTAGACTGTCAACCTTAAGTGGGTTTATGAATAGACCAAAGCCGTATAAAGGGGACCTAACTGTGCATACAATTGTTCTGGTAATCCAATGCTTTCCAAATCATCGATGGTAGATAAATCTATAGTATGTTTACACCTTAGTTTTTAGTAAATCCACCAGAGAGATAACAACATTTACACTTTTTACATACAAACGGGGGTAACTCCTCCAATTTAGAACCCGACAAGCCCCAATCTACAGCCAACTATATCCAGAATGCACAAAAGGCTTGCGTATTTGACGATGGGAGGTTAAATAAAAGGAAAGCTCTACGGAAAATTATGAGATTCTGAACCCAGTAGTTAGGAATGCAAAACTGAACAGAGATTAGGATCGAGATAGAGGCGCGGGGAGGGCTCATACCAGGTCCTCGTTGATGACGTGGCACTGGAGTTCCTCGTCCCAGCGGTCGTGGAGGCTCTTTTCTCGGACAAGGACCCCGATGTTGACGTGGCGGAGGCCCACGGCATCGGCGAGGAGGGAGCACGTTGTCGTCTTACCCGTGCCCGGCGTCCCAGTCACTAGCACGTTCGGTCGCGTGCGCCGCGCGCCGCCGCCGCCGCCGACGCCGCCGTCCCCCGCTGCCATAGCCTACCCGGCTGGTTAGGGTTTTAGGCGTTAGCTCCTCTTTTCTGAAGCGAAGTGTGACCTGTCTGTGTGACAACGGAGCGGGTTGGACAAGAACGGGCCGGCGGCAGTCATCGGCTTTTATTTGGTAGGGCATGTTAGGGGTATATAAAATGGAAAAAATAATAATATATCCTCCATTTAAATAGTAATTTATGATTTATTCTCTTGTCCCACGTGTCATTGATCTATTTAGAATCCATATGTCATTAGGATGTGGTGGATAAATTCTCAATTTTCATCTAAAGGGTGGATATATAATCAAATTTCCCATATAAAATAAACAAACCTTTAGTAATCTTGTAATGTATTTGGATTAGTTATTAGTTTTGATTTGGGTTAGAGCAACTCCAACAATAGCCCTCAAATCAGGGTCCCTAATTTTGATTTGAGGGCTCCCCCTATTTTTGAGAGGCTTGTTTTTTTGGTTCCACTCCAACAGTGACTCTTAAAACAGAGCCCCTATTTATGATTTCCACTATTTTTTCGTATATTATGCATATGTATTTGACAAAAGTACAATTCATAATAAAAGAAGAATTTTCAAATAAAAGAATATCTCATATAGTTTCAAATCAATCTCAAATCAGTTTCACTCAAATCTGAAATTTATCGGACGAAGAATAGTGATTGTAACTCCAATACTTTGCACTTGACTAAAACTGATTCAGATTGCAAGTTTCAACTTCAATGTAATTTCAGAATAGCACAAATCAATTCAGAATATGTCAAACATTTCAGATCCTGATATTTCACAACTTTAATCAATCAAAATCCGATTTCAACTTTTCGTAGCATGAATAGTAAACTAATTTCAGATTTCAGCAATGTTTCAATGACACTTCTAATTTCAGAATGCAAGACTTGACTTCAGTTTCACTTTAGGTAAGCAAATACTCAATCAGAACATGATTATCAATGTGGATTCAGAGAAATCACAACTATACTTAAACAAATTCAGAATATAGTATTTTTCAGGACGGTGTACAGTATACTGTCAGTTATCACCATTTTGTTTACACATACTCTCAGCGTAATTGAGTAACACTGTTCTAGGTCAATCACTTCTAGTAGAAGAACATCTCCTGGCACATCCAAAAATCAGATATAACATGAATCTGATAGAGCCAAATTCATTGTAGCCCATTCGACAAAACTAAAGAACCTGTTCTGAATCAAGTGCTCACAACCAAAAGATTCGGATGAACATACATTGCAAACACGAAATCAATTTGAGTTCTGTTCTACAAAAGTTCCAGTGCCTCTCAGATTTGCAAACAACAAAAATAATCAACAGGATCTGAACAAAACTTGATTCACCAGAATTTCAGCATTAACAATGAAATCAGTTCTGCCAGGAAAAAAACAGAACCAGATGTGTTACTTGGATCTAGCAAAAGAAATACTCATACTCATTGAAAATAGATGCAAGTTTCAAAAATGGATTATTCATAACTTGTACTACGAAAAGTATATAGACATCCACATACACTTCTGTAGCAAAATCGCCAGAAAAATACCTCTCAAAATCGCATCCAGGAATAAATCTTACCTCTGTCGCAGTGGCAACAGGCCGGCCAATCGCAATCACGAGCACGGCAACAGGCCGGCCAATCGCAATCACGGCAACTGAATCACGCTTGCTCGATGTGGGCTGCGCTGCCAGCTGCGTGGGATGATTCCAGGTGAATCGCGCAACACTTCAAGGCGAATCGCGCAGGCGGAGGTGGCGCACGCAGAATTTTTCTAGCGGTGACTTGGAGTGGGGGAGAGGGAACAGAACGTGCGGAACAGATGGGGGCTTGTGTAGGGGGCCCAACAATGAGGGTCTGGAGGTCCTTTTTAGGAGCCCTCTCATTTTGAGGTTAAGTAGGGACCCTGTTGGACCCCGAATTTTATTGTGACATCTCAAATATGAGTTTGAGGGCTTTAATAGGGACTCTGTTGGATTTGCTCTTAGTTTATATTTTGAGTTATAGTTTATTTATATTATGTTAGCTATATTATACTTTATAAAATAATAACAAAACACTTGAAAACGTTACAGTTTGATCGCAGCTAAAACTGACATGCTGTTCTACGTTCGTGAGTTCTTGTGCTTGAAGTTCAATCTCGTGTATTGTGACTAATATTATTAGAGCACCCACGATGGTTGTCTCAAATAGCTAGCTGATGTGGAGCTGAAAGAAGAATAAAAATAATAATTTATTTCACCACTAGTACTTGGTCCCACGCGTAATAAACTTAGTTTCTTGAAATACGTAAAATCTCCTATCTATTAGCTCGTCGCTAGCTATTCTCTTTTTCCCCATATTTTCTATCCACATAGAAAAAAGAGTGAATCTAGCTAATAAAATAGACAACCATTGGATATGCTCTTAACATCGGGCAATTGGACAATAATAATTGTGAGATTCAGAATAATAAATGGTTTCTCTGAATCTAGAATTGTCAACGGCATCTGATGTCACATGTACAACGTTATATAAGCCATTTATAACTCATTGTCTAATTAAACTTAACCCAGTCAGCTAGTGTCTACGCATGTGCGTCATCAGGAGAATGTGTAGTTGTGGCACACACACATGCTTCAGGTACCTGAGCTTCAATATTCTCTAGAATATGCCTAGTGGAAACATGGTACTTGAATTTTTTTTTCACATTAATCGTGTTGAGTTATGTGACTTGTGTCACCGCCAAGTAAAACAAATAATATCATTTTTGATAGAAGCTCACAACTGCGCCGCTACCAATATGCTTGTTGGGGGAAAATATCTCATCGTCGGAGTTATTGCCGCCACAACATGACAGCAGATAGTGGATTCGAAGGTTTCCAGACGTCCATCTTCGAAGATACCCTGAATCAAGCTCGAAGTACGAAGATAGGCATTGGTTCGAAGTACATCTTCGAACTAAGGCAATTCAAGATCTTTATTGCCAGCTAAGATGAAAGATTTATCTCTTATATTATTAGATTAGTCTTTTACCATTTTAGCCCTATCAAGGGTACCGAATAGTTTCCACTATGTCGGTTGTAATAGAGGGGTAAATAGGTCTTTTCCTTAATATTTGGGCCTATAAATACCCCCATTTCACCCTATAATAGGGACCGAATACAAGTTATTCAATACACACATTCGAACTATTCTAAGTTGTTATCCTTTCGGAGGCTTAGAACAGTTCTCTTCGCAAACACTTCGTTTGTTAGTTTCTATTCTACAGAAACCTGTTAGCGTAATCTTTTACGCCAACAATGCTCAATCTAGTGTATGCCTCTACCGTGATCTATTGAACAATTATGTAAAATTAAACCTTAAAAGTAAATTTTGGACTAGTCGAAAAGCCATAACTCAATCACTTTCCAATTTTAACCATAATACAATAAGTTTAGAGTCTGTTTGGTTCGGATTTTTCAACCAGCTTCCCGACTCGAAAGTTAGAATCTAAATCAAACAACTCTAAAGGCCAACTCTAAAAACCATAACCTAGATTCCATAGCTTCTCACAGTTCAACTTTAAATGAATATTACATGTCATGCCATTAAAACATATCAATTCATGTAAAATTTGAAAATGTGAAATCTTAGTAAAATATATCATTTTAATGTAATTCAAAAATATATAATTTTAGTATCAGTTCAACTTTAAATGAATATTATTTGTCATGCCATTAAAACATATCAATTCATGTAAAATTTGAAAAGGTGAAATCTTAGTAAAATATATCATGTAATTCAAAAATATATAATTTTAGCATAAACATTATGAAATTTCATGATTATAATGATTTACATGCAAAATTACATATTAATAATATAACCAAACATCATGAACTACCAAAATATAAATCTGCAACTATTCCAACTAAACAACTTCTCAACTTTTCTACAACTCACAACGCACAACAGTTTTTCCACAACTCACACCTCACAACAGCTTTTTCTGAATCTATAGTTCAACCAAACATATCCTTAGTATATGATAGCTACTTGAAATAAATCGGAACTAAACAGTAAGGCTAGTTTCTAAACAATAAATAAGTAAAGATATCAAATACGTGATTTAAACGGCAAGGGTAAAAACACCAGATTTTTCACTAAAATTCGAAATTAACGATCATACATCCCAATATTGAGGAAGCAACAAACACAGGAGTCTCTTTTAACCCTTACACACCAAGCAACCATAATGATCCGTTTGTTTTTTTCACTATTTTACCTCCTCTTTCAAGATAAATGTTTATTTTTATAAGCTTGTCCGACGATCCATAATAATTTAAGTTGTGTTTGGTTCAACTTTTCTAACCAGCTTCTTAACATGAAAGTTACAAGCTGAACCAAATAGGTCTAGGGGTCAACCAACTTTTTCAAAAGATATAGTTTTTTAGTACAAATTGAAAAACGAGAAACCTCAACTTTCACAACTTTTCAGCTTAACTTTAAATAAAAATTACTCACCATGCTATTCTAACATACCAATTCAAGTAAAGTTTGAAAATGTGAAATTTTAGTAAAATATATCATTTCAGTGTGATTCACAAATTTATAATTTTAGTACAAACATTACAAAATTCCATAATTATAATAATTTACATGCAAATTACATATTAATAAAACCAAACATCATGAGCTATCAAAACATAAATCCAAGGTTATTCCAATCAAACAATTTCTTAGTTTTTCAACATATTAATAATGTAACCAAACATCACGAGCTGTCAAAATATAAACCATGGTTATTCCAATCAAACAACTTCTTGTTTTTTCAACAGTTCACAGGTCACAACAGTTTTTCCTTATCTCACAATAATTTTTCAGAATCTACGGCCGAACAAAACACATCGTTAGATGCTCTCAAACCGACTGTCTAAGAGAATGCCTGACCATCTAGAAGATCAAATTTCAAGTAGTAAAAACCTTATTGGCAAAAGACCAAATCATCTCTTGTGCTCACCGGCTGATATCCAATTGACACGAGAGTGGCAAGACTCCACAGGTATGACTCGATAAATACTTCTCGACGTAATTGAATCTTTTTACCGCTTTGTTGGACTTGAGTTATCCACCAAAGGGAAACACGATCTCATTTTATTTTAGACCGTTCCACTATATTCTTGATGCTATGTCAGACAAATTTTCCTTGTGACTTCATCTATCTATCGACCGAGGCATGTAAGGGCTTCTTGATTTCCAGCTTATTGCAATTGTGCTGTCCTGGGATTGTCCTTGTTGGAATTCACTTCAAGAAGAAAAATGTCTATGATTTACAACACGACATAATGCGTTGTGTTTGGTTTGGTGGATGAGAAGTACGAGATGGAATAGTTCATGAATATGAAGTGGTATAATTGTTTGGTTTGAGGGATGAAATAGAATTGAGTGGATCAAATGATCTCATAAATAGAATATTTCCTGTAGATACTGAACTGTCCATCTACGTATTAACCGCAATTAAGGACGGTGTTGGTCGTCCTTCGCCCATATTTTTTTGGCGTTGTTTCCCTGATGGAAAACTGTAAAATCCTTGTTCAAAACAATGTACTGAGTTCAAGGCATCAGGCAGGCTGTAGCTTGTAAAGAAGTAACCAAATTATTTAATTTTTCAGAAGTTTGATAATATCACCATTGATGTCAGATGTCATGGAGAAAAGAGTCATCAAGGAACGTCACAAGAGCTCTTGGATGAAAACAGAACATGAAATAAGTGCAATCTTATTCGTTTTCATAATTTTCAATGGAAGCGGAAACAAACAAAGATATTTGAAAACAAATACAAAAGTGGATGGTTCTGAAACGAATACAAACCAAATAAGTGAATGCCTATCTATACTACTATAAAAAAACTAGTGGTGGTGAATCTGCCACCATCACTAACTTCTCATTTACACGTGAACTCTTATCGTTAGTAAAAACTATATTATTTTTAAAACCAGTATACTACATTTGAAACTAAATTATGATGAATATTATTTAATCATGTTTCAAGTTATTTGTATCATTTACATGATTTTTTAATATTGTAAATTTTTTCCCGTTGTAACGCATAGGCACTCAACTAGTTAGAATAAAAAGCCCTTGATACGTGGAAAAAATACCATAAACCTATAAAAATATTTGATTTGGATACATATTAATAAACTAAAACATATATAATAGGTGAATTTTAAGATACACCAAATCTATAATGTTCGGGTTATGATTAAAAAATATCGACTAATAGATCGGCTTGATCTAACAATCATAATTGATAGTAGTCAATGTCTTATGTCTCGTAAGTTACCTTGTTTTTGTTATCCAATGGTTGAGATTGATTTTACCTTTTACGGTCATGACTTTTAATGAGATAAAGAGGTAAGATATGTACCATAAAGTAAAAAATATAAAGTTTTATATAATAAAAATAAAAGGTAGGTTTTATATAAAGGTTCCGTTCTAATAAACTTATACTATTTATTTTTTAGAAACTAATTATATATTAGTTTGATTCGGATGGTTTATAGCAAACACTTATATACTAATTTAATCCGAATGATGTAATATTTCAAGAATAAATGATAGCTCAAAGTTTTATATAACATGAAACAAAAGCTAATATTTTTATTTTATTTTTTTGAAATAGACGGTTCGCTCCATTTCCATCATTATTCAGTATTCTTCCTATGAAAAATGCAACACGCTAATACTTCTAAGTTTTGAAGTACATGTGTATACTTTCTCACTCATACACTATAAGAATCAAGCGATTTTTTTGTAGTTTTTGCTAAAACCAACGAAAGTTAAGCCAATACCGAAGAAAAAAGCTAACTTCCGTCGATATTTGTCCGACGAAGACATCTCGATGGAAAATGACTAATTTCCATCGGCCACCGAAGAAAGTTAGCACGAGCTTTTGGCTACGTCAGCAAAATCACTAACTTCCGTCGGCTAGGCCTAGGTCGGCAGAAATTATAGCTTACTAACTTCCGTTGGTTATGGTTAGCCGACGGAAGTTATTGTCCATTAACTTCTGTCGGCTAACCATAACTGATAAGAAGTTACTGCTTTTTTATTTTTCTGGTTCACCAATTCACAACACACATTCAACCATTAACAAACACATTCACACATTCACAAACACATTCACCCATTCATATCAACAAACATAATCACACATTCACATTCACATCCACAAACATAATCACGCATTCACAATCATATACACATCTACAAAAACATTAAAAATCATATCGCTCCACAAATATATTCACATTTTCACCTTCACAAACACATTCACAATTCAACCAATATTTACAATCTCCACTTGCACAAATCATTCACATTCACAAACTTAACCATTAAAAGTGACAAATCATATTTAAAGGTACAAGACATTCAAATTCGTGTTCAAATTCACAAGTCGCGTTTAAATCCATAAAGTGACAAGTCATATGAAGAAATAACGTTCATACTTACTCAACCCTCACTCGGTTGGTTTGAATTGTGGACTCCACCGCCTCTTGGATTATTAACATTTGAAGCCGAGATTCTATCCTGACCGGAAGTACGGAGAGTCTGAAGTAATATATAAATTTGGGTAAACATTATCAACTAACAAGCCAACTCAATATAATCATCTAAATTTTTATTCATAATCATCTAAATTTTGATTCATGTAAAATAGACATTAGAACAAATTAACATGCCAGTAGGTACCTCAGTTGCAGGAGGAGTACTAAATTGAAATAATGGTGGTAGGTGAGATATCGATTAAGTTAACTTCCATCGGCCACAATAAAAGCTGACAGAAGTTAACAGAAGTTAAGTTAACTTCTGTCGGCTCGTGCAGGTCAACGGAAATTAGTTAACTTTTGTCGGTTTTTGAAAATGCCGATGAAAATTAAAAAGACTGACAAAAATTTACTGTTTTCTTGTAGTGATATATAGTTTCGGCGTGCTTTTGGTTCAGTTTCTTAACCATGCCGAAGAAGATTATCACAAGAATATCATTTGGCTAAAAGAATAGTGATGATAATGAATAAATAAATAGATTTAGCTATCTATAAATATTATGAAACTAGTTTATAGCAAACATATAGTTACAACTACCTATAATGCTCCGAACTATCTATAAGAAACAAAAAATAATTTATCTCTTTTCTCTTTTTTCTCACCTATATTTTTGCCGATTTATTTATTTATGGGTATTATTTATTTAGTTAGACAATTACCATTGTATAGATTTTATATTAATTATTTTTTAATTCATCCCTATCCACCAACTAATTCAAATATATTGTGTCGCTCTAAGTATCTTCCACCAAAAAAATACATTTTTAACTAATTGTTTATACTTACATATATTGTGGCATTCAATATATTAGAGAAAGTTGGATCATATCATTATAATTTTGTGATTTTAGAGAAATACAATTACAATTAACGTATTTAGATTTATGTCATTATAATTTCAGAGAACTCCAAACTATACCTCTACAAATTTAGAGAATTATGAAATATGCCATTACAATTTTAGATAATTCCGAAATATGCCATTAAATTTTCAGAGAACTATAATTCTAAAATGACATAAAATATAAATATACGAATTGTAATAGCATTTCTCAAAAGTCGTAAAATTATAATGAGATAAATCGAATTATTTCAATATATTATTACAATATGCCTGGCACGTGTACACTCGTGTGGTCGCCGGACCAATTCGCGTCCCCTTGCCTTTCCTCCCCATTTCGTACTCGACGTCACCCCACCTAAACAATCCCACGCGCTACCCCACCCACTCCCCCACCGCCTCGTGGGACCCACATCCACCTGTCCCCACATGTCATCGGCACAATGCAAGAGCGGTAAGGAGTGGTCGGGACCACCGCTTCTTATACTGACCAGGCGACGACATCGGTGACTCGGTGAGTCCGGAACTCCCAAGTCTCCTCCTCCGCGTCGCTTTGACCCCCCAATTCCACCCCCCTCCGCTGCTCCCGACTCCGGCACAGCGCCACATTGATGGTAATAGTGAGCTCCGCCATCGCAGCCACCGCCGACGATGGGCCTCTGCTCCTCCTCCACTGCACCCCGGGACGCCGACCCCGCCGGCGGTAACGGTAAGGGGAAGAAGGATAAGGGAAAGGGAGGGAAGGGCGCCGGCGTGGGCGGAGGTAGGGGGATCGTGGCGTGCGGGAAGCGGACGGACTTCGGGTACGACAAGGACTTCGAGGCTCGGTACGCGCTCGGGAAGCTGCTGGGCCACGGCCAGTTCGGCTACACCTTCGCCGCCGTCGACCGCCGCTCCGGCGACCGCGTCGCCGTCAAGCGCATCGACAAAAACAAGGTACGCCAAACGGTCTTGTTCCTTTTTCTGTTCTTGTGCGGCCGACACGTGGGCCATGCCCATATGCTGGCCGATTTGGCCCGTTGGGCTAGCATGGACGACCTTGCGGGGGCGATGGATCGTCGCGTTTTGCACGTGGGATTCCCGAGAAAAGTGATGCGGATCGGAGGTGGCTCCAATGCACTTAGCCAAACATTTTGATGTTACTAGCACGATTTGCAAATTGCCATGGGAGTTGTAGTTTTCCAGGAGAAACGCTCTGATCTGGGATTTCTAAATCTGCTATCTTGAGCAAGTTAGGCAGTAGTCAGGAACTCAGGATATAGGCAAAAATAGTAGATAGAATATAGAGGAAAAAACTGATCATACACCCTTTATTTAGATGAAAATTGAGGATTTACCCTCTGGCCATAATTATCAAGGCGTTGCTAAAGCGTCGCTTTAGCGGTAGAGTGCTCGACGATGGTAAGGCAAGGCATCCCAATGCCTTACCCTCCAACGTTGCCCATGTACGGAGAGGCTTGGCGCGGTGCAGATCTGGCGGGTAGAGGCTAGGCATGGCGTAGATTGGGCAAGCCAGACGCGAGGCATATCGGGCGCAGAGAGGCCAGGCGCGAGCGGGGTGTGAGCGGCTAGCGGCGGATCCAGGAGGGTGCAAGGAGGGCGTGTGCCCCCCTACCGTTGGCCGTTTCAGGTATATTTTTGTATTTTTTATGTTTTTGGTATATTTTTGGTATTTTTTGTATATTTATTTATAAATACTTATATTATTTTATTTTTTTGTTATAATTTTTATTATATTTAATATTCATTTAAAATAGTGAATAATTTATATACATTTATATATACATATTATTTATGGTTGATATATATTTTAGTCAGCCCTCCTAAATTTTTTCTAGATACGCCACTGTGAGTCGCACACGACCATGCATGGAATTTTTTAATAATATTTTTTAAAAAAATTTCAAATCTGGTACCCGGTTTGAAAAAATTGCAAAACTAGACCCCGTTGGCAGACCATCGGCCGAACAAGGCTGATGTGGCTCTGGTTCGGTCGATGGTCTGGCGAATGAGTGCCACGTCAGTCTGGTTCGGCTGACCAACGACCAAACCAGGCCCGCCTTGCAGCGCCGCGCCCGCCCTGTGCCCTGCCGCCGCTGCCGTCCCGCGCCCCTACGGCCGCCCCGCACGCCCACCCCCGCTGCCGCCCCACGCCCCCCGCGCTAGCCCGCAACGTGCGCTCACGGGCTGCCGCTGGGGCGCGGGACAGCAGCGGCGGCGCGGCAGGAGGGTGCGGGGGCGCGCGGTGTGGCGTGGCGTGGCTGGTTCGACCTTTGGTTGGTCGAACCAGGCCGATGTGGCACTCGTTTGGCAGACCATCGGCCGAACCAGAGCCACGTCAGCCTGGTTCGGTCGATGGTCTGCCGATGGGGTTCTAGTTTTGCAATTTTTTCAAACTGGGTACCAGATTTGAAATATTTTAAAAAAATATTTTTTTTAAATTCGCTATGCATGAGCATGGCAAGGTCTGATGCAGAGGCAGAAGAGAGAAGAGGGGAATAGTTGGTGGCTGGACTGCTGAAGCTGGAGGAGAGGGGACTGTGGAGGCTGAGAGGAGTAGAGTGGGTGAGAGAGTATAGGGTTTGCAACTAGGCCTTAAATGGGTTGGACTAGAATTATATGAATGAGATGATCCGAGCTTTAAATATATTATATTATACATAATTTTAAATGTGTTAATTTACTTTTAATTGTATATATATATTTAGTTTTTAGTTTTTAAGTTATCTAAAGTGATAAGATTGCAATTTGATAATATATCATTATTTTTATGATGCTATATTGCTATTACTATTTAAAATTTACTACTTACTTGTTAATATTTTTTTCATAAATACTATATTTTATAGGGTTAATGGCTTCTGAGCCACCGTTATTTTCCGTTTCGTCAAAAATACCATCAAAATTTCGTGAATAGCCGATATGCCATTATTAATTCAGATTCACTCCAAAATGCCATTTGGGGCCACCTACAGAGATAGTTTTTTCGCAAATGCCCATATTACCCTTTTGCACTGTTTATCTTCCTCCTCCCACCCCCTCAGACCGCCAAGGCCCTCCAGCAACAATGGCGGCGGGCAACAGACTGATCCTATACCACATCCTTGGCCTAGCCTCCTTCGCGGCGCTGCTCTACTTCTCCATCTGCGGGGTGGACATCCGCCACGCCCTCCCGTCCATCGGCGGCGGCGCCTCCTCCCGCACAGTGTCCCTGCCCTTCGTACTGGCTCATGGACCAGGCCGTGGAGCCGGACACCCGCCACGGCGTGTCCCGCATGTTCAGCGCCGCCGCCGCCATGGGCCTCACCGTGTGCCGCACCTGGGCCTTCAACGATGGCGCTTACAACGCCCTCTAACTTTCCCCCGGCAAATTCGACGAGCATGTCTTCTAAAATAACCGTGTCGACCAAACAAACCACCCCCAGATCCCAAACGGGAAGCGCCATTGGCTAATCCCGAGCCCGGCGGCGTCTCGCGGCGGTCAAATCTCTCCTCGATTCGGCTCGCGCCGACTACCTTTGCTCTCGGGAGGTCGGATCGGGTCGGGCGCTTTAGGGTTGGGCTCGCCTAGCTCGCAGCCGCGTGGTGGCCCCAGCGGCGGCGGCGGCGGCGGAGGAGGTGGTGGAGGTGGTGGCGGTCGAGGGGAGATGGACGGGTTCCTGCAGAAGCTCAAGGGGCTGGATGCCTACCCCAAGGTGAACGAGGACTTCTACAAGCGGACGCTCTCCGGCGGCGGCGTCACGCTCGTCGCCTCCGTCGTCATGCTGCTGCTATTCATCTCCGAGACCAGTAAGTGCTCGCGAAGCCAAAGCAAGCAAGGCTGTTCTGTTTCGCGCCGACTCTGTGGCCGTAATGGCTCTCCGTGGTTTGAAATTTGAGGCGTAAGGTTCTCAATACGGTCGGATTTCGACTTGTCTTTTGGGATTGGGTGACGACGGAGCCAAGCTGGCTGGCGGCGGAGGGCCTTGGCGCGGTCTGAGGGGGCGGGAGGAGGAGAGGGGAGGAGGAAGATAAATAGTGCAAAAGGGTAATATGGGCATTTGTGAAAAAACCATCTCTGCAGGTGGCCCCAAATAGCATTTTGGAGTGAATCTGAATTAATAATGGCATATCGGCTATTCACGAAATTTTGATGGTATTTTTGACGAAACGGAAAATAACGGTGGCACAGAAGCCATTAACCCTATTTTATATGGGCGTAAGGCGTTGCCTCACCTTATGCCTTACTGCTCGCCTTACACCTTACTGCTTAGGCGGTAAGGCGGTAGTCCACTACCTCGCCTCGCCTTACCAGCTTAATAACTATGCCTCTGACTCACATATTATTGACTTGAGTGGACTGTGGACCCCATATATCACTGATATGCGGAGTGTAAATTCTTAATTTCCATCTAAAGGGGTATACAATCAATTCTCCCTAGAAGAAAAAATTGTATAAGGAACATGCGCCTATCTACATTCTTCTATGTCCATAAATAAGTATGTAGATGGATGCATGCTACTTATACAATTTAATTTATTGCTAAAACCAGTATCTGGACAGTACAAATACCTTCCAACAGATATGTCAATTTCTCAAATAGACTGATATTGCCATATGTGTGTGTGTGTCTATAAGTTTAATTTTTATGCATAAATATGTATTGCATGCAACTGAAAGTTTAAAGTTACTTTACCTAGTTCCAAACATTATTGGATGAAGGCCATGCAACTTAAAGTTTATTGAGTTTAACAAATAAATTACAAGAGAAATAACTGGTCAAATTTATTTTTTTGAAGGCCATGTTGTTGTGGTGTAAAATTTATGCTAACATGTTTGTTTAGCCTCGAAGGGCTACTGATTGTGAAGTGATTTTATACTGATTCAGGCCTCCAACTATTGGTTAATAACCCTACGTTTAGTGTGTATATTATATTGGATTACAACATTTTATCCTGACCATGGTTGTCACGGCGTCGCCTAGGCGCCGACTAGCCGTCCAGGCGGTCACCGCCGGACGCCAGGGTGAATCGCCTCGCCTGGGTGGAGTTAGGCGCCCGCCTAGAGCTTCTAGGCGTCGCCCATGGCGCCTAGGCGGTCGCCAGGCGTGTCTGGGCGGGCGCCTAGGGTCCGTGGTAGTGTCTAAGCCTCTAAGGCGTGGCCCAGGCCCTTTCGGTTCCCTCTTCCCTTGCGCCGCCGCCTCAGTCCCTTGCGTCGCCGGCTGCCGGATCTGCTGTCCCTTGCGCCGCCGGCCGCCGGATCTGCTTCTCCTTGCGCTGCCGGCCGCGGACTCCGGTTCCCCTTGCGAGTTGCGCCGCCGCGGCGCCGCCTGCCTCTGCCCCTTGCGCCGCCGGCCGCGGGCTCCGCTTCCCCTTGCGCCGCCGGCCGCCCGGCCGCCTCTGCTTCCCCTTATCCCCTCTGTTGTCTGCTTCCCCCTCCCCTGCTCCCTCGCTGCAGCAGGCAGCAGAAGGCACGGGCCACGGGCGCACGACAGCTCGTTGTCTGCTTCCCCCTCTGCTCCCTCGCCGCAGCAGGCAGCAGCAGCAGGCAGAAGGGCACGGGCTGACGGGCGCAAGCAGAGAAGGCAGCAGGCACTCCAGGCAGCAACAGAGAAGGCTATGGACATGTGTGCTATGGATATGTTTGCTGAAATGCAAAGTGCTGACCTCTGTTTGCTGAATTTAATTGGTCGCCTAGGCGACGCCTAGGCGCCCGCCTAGGCGTCCAGTCGGCCCCCTAGCGACTGGTTTCGCTGGGGCGCCGTGACAACCATGATCCTGACTAGTCCTCTACTCTTGTAGAGAAGGGAGCTATTTATAGGCAAAATATAATAGGAAAATACCAATTTGCTCTCTAGTTACAACCATCATTGTTGACTCTATACACAAGACTTCGTAGGGGCAAAATAGTAAACCCTCGTGTGAAGCCCCTAGTTTCAGACTTTGTAGGGGTAAAATAGTAAATCCTCGTGTGAAGCCCCTGGTTTTGATACTTAGTTTTGGCACTTAGTCTGGAATGGTTTTAGAGCCTTCGAGTCTGCCTGGTGAACATGGTTTGGAGGGAGCTCTGAACCTGGTGAAGGGGGCCTTCGAACCTGGTGAAGGAGGTTCCGAACCTGTCAACTTGGTGGAGGGGCTTCAAACCTGATGAAGGGGGCCTCCGAAATTCGATGTCTCTTGATCAGCTCTTGGTCAATCCTAAGTACAACGGGAGTTATTTCCCCCAACACATGTTTTCATGAAAATGACTTGTTTTAGTGACGGGAGGGAGTACTTGAGAAAAGCAAAAGGCGTAGCTTCCCTTCACCTTTCTCTCTGGTTCTATGGGGGCTCTTCCTCCCATTCACTATCTGCAGTAGTGTAGTACATTCTTTTATCCTGCCTTGCTTCCTCTACCGCCTTGAATAATCAATAACAAACAGCACATAAGAGACCATAGTAAGAAGAAAGAAGAGGCAGAAGACTCTCAGATCTGGGATGATGGTGCAGAAGAGTAGTGCTGGACTCACCTTTCCACTTCCACAGTGGTTTGTAGGAATGGATAGAGCAAACCCATACTACAAGGTTTTGGGTTGAGAGGTACCAGGAACAGGAAGTATCCTATAAATATCTGCCTTTATTTTCTGTTTTAGGAAAAGGAAGATATCTCTGATACATCTACAAAACATACGCAGTTGTATCCAATACATAATATGTATTCCATGCAGTACCTGATACTGACACGCTGATACCTGAAGTACATGTGTTACATTTGCTCACATGAACAACATTTCTTATATTTTACTCAAAAGTTTTTTTGAGGATAACCAGCAGGAGAGGCTCCTACTGAGGTTATATTTTACTCAAAGTTGGCTAATCTCATGCTTTATTTGTCCCCTAGGTTGTCAGGCCTACTAAATCTATGTTGGGCCCTATGACATAAACAGTATTGGATGTGTTACAAGACATGTTGCCTGTTGCCCCCCCCCCCCCCCCCCCCCCCCAAAAAAAAAGTAGAAATAACTGGCACTTCTTCGATACGTACTGAATCTACATTCTACATCTAGGCTAAATCAGAAACGTATCACTATCATATGTAACAATCTACTTATATACATGAAGGCCATAATTCATCACCAGAGTAATCTGATAAATGTATTGAAAATATTGGATACGCTGATTCTCTTGACTTTGCATTACTGGTGCAACCTTGCCAATATATGTTATGCTGAATTGAAGTATCAAGCGAAGTAGTGAACTAGCTCTTATTTTAAAAATAAAGGATACTGCACTAACTTCTCACACAGGTTATTTTCCTTGTAGATGGTTCTTATGGTTGCCGTTGAAGATGTAAAGCGAGAAGTTAAAATACTGAAGGCCTTACAAGGTCATGAAAATGTTGTGCATTTTTACAATGCATTCGAAGATGCTGATTATGTGTATATTGTTATGGAGTAAGTCGTGGAAATCTCTTAACTTTTTGTGAAATCAGTAGAGTCCATATCTAAGTAGAGGGTCTTTGTGAATTCTGCATGGCCTTAGCTTCTGTAAGGGCCCTTCCAAAGTTGAAAGAGGAAGGGTTCAGGGTGGGTTTGGTTGGGATTTTTCAACCAGCTTCTCATCTGAAAATCTAAAAGCTAAATCAAACAGCTCAACCTAGTAAACCAGATTCGTGAAAAGCATCAGATTTGTGAAGTGCAAAATAAAAGTTGTCTATGTATATATCACAAATTCTCAACCCACTACAATTGAACATAAGTTACATAACCATGAAGTTATGTGGTAATTACCCATCATGCCATACATAAGTGATATTGGTGTGCTTGTTTTTCTCAACTCATAGCAGATTTCACATAGCTCACAACATTTTTTTTCAGAATCAACAGTTCAATCAAACAAACCCTCAACAAGGTGTGTTTATGCTTATTTTAGAAACTGCCCATTTTTTTAAGGAATTGAGTTTACGGAAGCTTAGGATTTTAGTTCGTGCCCCTCCAAAATGCCTTAAAATAACATCAAAAAGTGACACCAAATACAAACTAGCATAATATTGGATATCCTCGTAAAAATCTAGAAATTACATTGGGTAAGTACCTAGTTCATGATAAAAAATGGGCCAATCTGTTGGCAATCATTTTCATGTTTATCATCTTTGTTCTTTATAAAAGAAACCATAATACTCCCTCCATCCCAAAATGTAGTGACTTATAGGTTTGGCTGTTTGGGCACATATATTAAGGAGATGTAAAAAATGCCATAATACCCTTCTTGAGGTGGGTAAGTGTGGACCCGGTAGTGGTTGTGTGAGTAATGAGTAATGACGTCTAAGGGTAATATGAGTACTTTAGAGGTAAAAGTTATCTTTTACAAGTACTAGGTTGCTACATTTGGAACAAATTTTGAACTCTAAAAGGTGCTATATTTTTGGATGGATGGAGTAACTAATATAATCTTTGACTCTGTTACATGTCTTTGGCAGATTATGTGAGGGTGGTGAGTTACTTGATCGGATATTATCCAAGTAAGAATATCATAATTTTGAAAGTTTTTCACTATTTTACCTATCACATAATTGTCATGTGCATTATAACTTTGTTAAGATGTGGGTAATATTGAGCAAAAACAGTGGCTTGTCTAGATTAACTAGTGCAAACTTTAGCATGTCTTTCCTCAATCCTCATTTCATGGAGAACATACACTTAAGATTCTTGAATGTTGATCTGCTTATTTTTAGTTGGAGAAAATGATGCAAACACTGAAGAATTCCCTTCTGAAGGCTAGTATGTACGGTATCTGAGTTTACTATTGACATTTATTGGCTACATTGTGATTCGTTGTTCTAAGTACCGAGCTATTGCAATTGATAGTACTTCAAATGGTGCTCCATACCACAAACATTGCAATTGACAGTATATTCAGTAGAGAACTAGAGATATATGCACACAGTAATACATAATGTCTCAGCCAGATCTAAAATTGAATAAATGTTTGCAACTTTACATTCACATAGATGTATTGATTTTCCTATTACCATAAAGCCAAAAGATCTCAGGGATTGATGTAAGTTTACATGTTTCTAAAGAGGAAGACATACAAAATCTAGTAACTGCTCATATAACAGAATAAAACATTGCATCAAATAGATCAAAGAGCAAATATAAGCCAAAGATTCAATACACATGTTCAGTATAAAATTTTATTGTACAGAATCTTGAATGCCAGATTCTGAAAGTGGTTATCCTGAAACATGTGAAACATAAAGCAAAGGTCATTTGCTCAGTGAGACTAGCTATTGCATGTGACATGGTTAAAATTAGCTCCCATTGGCTGGCCACGTTTGTTTGTCCACCTGACCAAGACTAGCTATGAACTGTTCAAACGATTATTATTTATAAATAAGTGCCTCCTTTTGATGTATGCATATGTAAAGCAACCTTGCTGATCTCACAGTTGTTCTGCCCTAACAGGAAAGATAGCCGTTATAGTGAGAAAGATGCTGCAGTAATTGTGCGACAAATGCTCAAGGTTGCTGCTGAGTGCCATTTGCATGGTTTGGTTCATCGGGACATGAAACCTGAGGTATGCTCTAAAAGCACAAGACTGAATCTGCTCAGAAGATTAATTGATTGTTTGATACATGTACTTGAAGAACTTCCTCTTCAAATCAACCAAGGAGGACTCGCCTCTCAAGGCTACAGATTTTGGTCTTTCAGATTTTATAAGACCAGGTTTGTGTAACTGTTTGTTCCGTTGTTTTATTGTTTGACTTGCTTCCTGTGCGTATGAATTATAAAAGTTACTCTCTCTGTAGAATTGAAATCGTGTTGTCCACACTCCACATAACAGGGAAACAGTTCCATGACATTGTTGGAAGTGCCTACTATGTAGCACCAGAAGTGCTTAATCGCAAGTCTGGCCCAGAATCTGATGTTTGGAGCATTGGTGTTATAACCTATATTCTGCTGTGCGGAAGACGACCTTTCTGGGACAAAACTGAAGATGGAATATTTAAAGAGGTTTCACACTTTCACCTAAATTATCTTTGCCGTACAATCATTTTATTTACACCTTTTATGCTTTTAATTGATTAAAACTATTTCCTTGACTTACATTGATTATACTTTCATTTTTTAATGTTTCCATCCATATTATCTTGATTTCCTTCTAATGTCTAATTGAACATGAATCAATATTCCATACTTACAAGGAAATGTACATATTATTTCTTACAACTAATTTTCACCATTTTAAGTAAATTCGTGATCCTAGTTTCACCCTTTTCTATCAATCGGCTCTTATCTTGCCCCTAACTGTGCATGCTATTTTCTTATATCAAATGAAATAACTCTCATCATCTCCGGATTTCTCTCAAGAAGAGACTGATATTTTGTGTCATAACCAATCTGAAAAATATAATCCAACATGTTGTAAAGATGTAATGAATATCTTGATATGCAGTTCACTTCACAACATACTAGTTTGCCATTAGCACAAAACCAGGCATGTAGATTCACACTGAATACTTGACAAGTATATAAAGTATTGAGAAAAGCATGTATCCATGGGTGAGCAGTGTGAATGAACAATATTAGAAGTCTCTTAAAGTCTTCAAATGCTACCCACAGCAGGGTCTACATGGAGTGAATCTACATGTATGATTCACCCTTTCTTTTATGTGATGGCGGGGACCCTAGGCTGCGTAGTGCATAGAAGTGCTTGGTGGGAAGCCGAGGTTCCACACCTTGCCGCCTAGGAGTCGTGTTGGAGAAAACAAACAGAGGGAGGAGATTTAGGGAAAATACTTCTTGCTTTCCCATTTGTTAGGCTCACCCCACCTAGCCAACCCAACCATAAAACCTAGGCGTTATAGTGGGAGAGGTGGGGGCTTTTATCCATAGTCCAACATTCCCCCTACGGCGTGCGAGACCGGCGTAGCTCGCAGCAGGTTCTAGAGGCCCGGCGTAGCCCGCAACAGGTCTCAGCACACTAGATAGGCGCAGAGGAAATCACGCAGCGGAAATGCGGAAATGCGTGGCCAGGGGGATTCGAACCCAGGACCTTGGCTCTGATACCATGTTAGGCTCACCCCACCTAGCCAACCCAACCATAAAACCTAGGCGTTATAGTGGGAGAGGTGGGGGCTTTTATCCATAGTCCAACATTCCCCCTACGACGTGCGAGCCCGGCGTAGCCCGCAGTAGGTTCTAGAGGCCCGGCGTAGCCCGCAACAGGTCTCAGCACACTAGATAGGCGCAAGGGAAATCACGCAGCGGAAATGCGGAAATGCGGAAATGCGTGGCCAGGGGGATTCGAACCCAGGACCTTGGCTCTGATACCATGTTAGGAGCAACAAGAATATTTTGCAGGCGAAAAGACCCACAAGGAGTCGCATCACCCACGGAGGTGACCGGAAGACATGAGCCATTCCCAACCATGATGGAAGAAGGGTGAGATGGGTGGGGGGGCCTGTGAGAGGAGATAATACCATCATGAGGAGTGGTGTGGAAGGAAGCACCCGAGTCGGCCACCCAATCTGTGGCGGCCGTCGGAGTCAACGCCATGGTGTTGAATGACTGCGCGAGGGCCGTCTGATCCCACCCACCGGACCACGGGCCCCACGCCGAAGGAGCAGGCGGGACCGGCCACCCGGTGAGCATGGCCGCAGGTGGGGTAGGAGGCCGAGGAGTGAACTGTCTCGGCTACATGGAAATGCGCCCTGTCTATGGGTTGGAGAAGGATGGCCAGGGCGCACTCCCGGCGGCAGGGGCTGGTGTGGCGGAGGTAGGAGCCGGAGCGCGACCGGTACCACCATGGCGCCCCCTCCCCGGCGACGACGATCGCCACCACGGCCCCCCCGCCAGTGGTGGAACTGGCGGGAGGAGTACCAAGAAGGGAGGGAGCCGGCGACGGCGGTGGGTGAGAGGTCGGCCGGTTGGAGCCGGAGGTGACTAGAGCAGTCGCGGTAGTAGATGTGGGAGCGAGCCCTTGGGTCATCACGAACCTTGTGGAAGGAGGGGAACGGCATTGTCCTGGTGATCCACGTCCGGAGATGGGCGTAGCTGTCGCCAAGACCGCGGAGGATATTGAGGACAAGAGTGCGGTCCGCAACAGGCTCGCCAAGGTCACGAAGAGAATCCGCCATCCCCTTCATGCGACGGCAGTACTCCAAGATGGAGAGATCCCCCTGGACGAAGGTGCGAAAGGCAGCGTCCAACTGGAGAGCACGAGCCTCGCGGTTGCCATGGAACTGCCCCTCGATCGCAACCCAGGCCTGGCGAGCGGTGCCACCAAGTTCCCGCACGATGTCTTGGAGCTCGACAGTGATGGACCCAAGGATCCATGACAGCACCACGCTGTCCATGCGCCGCCAAACGGACCCCTGGGCGACCACCGGAGTGTCGATGAGGACGTGGTCATCCAGGGCATAGCGCTGGAGGGTGATGAGCACTAGATCGCGCCAGCGTGCGTAGGAGGACGATGAGGGATCAAGGGTGACTGGCACAAGCGCCCGGATGTTCTGGACACCGGCCGCCTGGGCGTGGAGCTGTGCGGCACCCAGATCTGCGGCGACAGCTGGAGTCGCGGTGGCAGTGGGGTCAACACCCCTGAGGTGATGCTCGGCCTCAGCAACATGCTGGGCCAGTGCATCAGCGGTGTGGCGTGCATTCTCCCAAGCAAGAGCGGCTGCCCGCTCGCGCGCCCGAGCAGCAGCGGCAGCGGTCTTGGCAGTGGCAAGGGCGGCAGCAAGGGCAGCGTCGGCAGCCACCACATCGGTAGGGGCCGGCCAGCCCGAGGCCACGGTGGTGGGGAGAAGGGGCGGCGACCCACCCAAGTTCGGCCAGTCCATGGCCGTGGCGGGGGGAAAGGGGGGGGGGGGCGGCGCCCCAGGGGCCTGGGGGAGACCGGCGGCGCTAGATCCGGCCGCCCCGGCGTCGGGTCCGGGCGGGGCGGGCGGGGCGGCGGCGAAGAAGCGCGGGGGGAGGCCGACGGCGGCAGAGCCGACCACGCCGGCGTCGAGGCAGGGCGGCGGCGAAACCAGGCGGGGGTAGGCCGGCGGTGGCGAAACCCGGCGGGGGGAGGCCGGCGGCGCCTGATCTGGCCGCCCCGGCGTCGGATCCGGGCGGGGGGGGGGTGGCGGATCCGGCCATGGTGGCAGAACCCAGCCCAGGAAAAAGGGAGGAGGCCGGAGACGAGAAGGAGAAGACGGTGCTCGCCGGAGGAGGCTCGCCGGCCATGGAGGCGGCGGCGGCGGCGCCGGCGGCAGGAGAGAAGAGGGGGGAAGGAGGGGAGCCTAAGGCTCTGATACCATGTTAGGCTCACCCCACCTAGCCAACCCAACCATAAAACCTAGGCGTTATAGTGGGAGAGGTGGGGGCTTTTATCCATAGTCCAACACCATTAATCTTGTCACCAAGCTTTAAATAGGATTATAGCTAACAAATTCCTTAACCTCAACTTAAAAATAATATCCAAACTAATGGGAAAACCAACCTAAGAAGTAACAAAGTCCTTAACCTCTGTTTGAACACAGCTTACTCTCTTGGATTCATTTGGGGGCAATAGCCAAATGTATACATGTACAGGAGAGAAAAGGAAAATATGCAAAAAGTCCCTTATACAATGGGGAAATACAGAATAGAGGAGTCAAACAGTAACATATACTCTAGCAACCTCAACTAACAGATCATGGCACTTGTGCCTGATCAGGCTGCTTCCCCACATATCATCTTTCCCTCCCTCGGTAAGCAGCTCATCTGCTAGCTGGAACGGCGGGTATCGACAACAGAAGTCTTCCAAGTCCTCCCATGATGTGATGACGCCAGTGTGGCCTGCCGCTCGATGAGCACTTGGCAACGCCATGGGCCAAGCAGACCTTGAACATGTGTTCAGTGTTCTAGCAAAGGAATCTCCACACCATGGTGCATTGGAGGAATGGCAGGATGCCTCATAGGTAGAACACTGATAAACAGTTAGAGCAGGTTGACATGGAAGACATTGTGTGGGCAGGCGCCTGTCAGAAGCTCCAGATGAAAAGCGAGCAGAGGCCCGGTGGATTGCTTCAATGATCTTGTATGGACCATAGAAACAAGGATGCAACTTACTCTTGGTTGCTGCGGCTAACGATGCCAGAGCCCTGTGGTGGAGATGGAGCCACACCCAATTGCCCACAGCATAGTCGACCGGGGCGTGATGACTGTGATCATACATCAGCTTAAACTGCTGTGCCTGTTCCAGACACCAACAGGTGTCCTCAAGAAATGCATCACACTGCGGGCCACCATGGCAACCCTGATCTCACAGGCATCATAAGAGCAGAGGAACGGTGGGTCACTAATCCCTCCTTTCCTATAACTTCAATGGAGGAAAGCCTGCAGTCTAACAAGGTTCACGTGCCTGTGCATGTAGAAAAACATGAATATCTTGGATTCATGGGTACCCTGCTAACCTGGTGGTTGCTTGTAGTTATGGTTAGTTTGTTTTTTGTTTTGTATTGTGTCATGGAATTCTCCTTCATGGTTGCACATACCAGTGGGTAGTGATGCAGCAAATGGTTGAGCAGCAACAATGTGGCAAACAGAAGCTCTCGTGTCTAGGATTTGATTGTACATATCCAGGATATCAGCAGGTAGGACATAAATTTAATTGCTATCCCATAGGGATAGATTGCTTAAGCGGGCTAGCCGGATGCACTTTAAACTGTTTAAAGTTAAACAGAAAACAAGACCTTCTGAAATTACTGGCCTTGGATCTGAGCCCGCCTTTTGCTGGGAACAAGTTCTGCAGGGTGCATGAGGGTGAACATGATGAGCTATGCTACCCTCTCTGAGATCTCGTTAAAACCCACTCCATCCGCTGTTCCCCTCTTTCTTTAAACAAAGCTCAAAACATTTCTATGTTCTTTTTGCTGCAGGTGTTGAAAAACAATCCAGACTTTCGTCGCAAACCATGGCCAAACATCACCCCATGTGCTAAAGATTTTGTACAGAAGTTGCTAGTTAAGGATCCCCATGCAAGATTAACTGCTGCTCAGGCATTATGTATGTAACATTGTGATTTTGTATCATTTGGGATTGTCTTAAATTTAAGTCTAATGATCTGGTTACTCCATATCATTTTGGAACATCATATATGCAAGTTTGCAAATCTGTTTGGTTAATAATAGGATTCTACCCCTTGTAAGAAACAATAGTTGCATTCTAGTGAAATGTACTGAAGTCTGAGATTCTGAGTGAAGTCTTGCAAATCTCTTGGACAGGACATGTCTAAGGGGATCAATAAAGGGCATCATTAGGTTGGAAAGTAATGTATGATGGTCCAACCACTAAGCCTTACTCAATGATCATGACTGTACCCATATATGGGATTATTATACATACACCCATTAGCTAATACTCATTTGCTTAACTTCAGACAGAGGTTTGGCTTTTGGCTCGTTAATTGATGTCGTGCAACTGTGCTTGCTACACATGAAATTCATACCGCTCTGCTTTTGATTGATTTGATTGTTATTTTTTGGTACTCATATGGTAGAACTGGCCTACTCCTAGGTGTGAAATAACAGATTATACCTTGTATTTGGTAGAAATATCTTGTGCTGTTTTATCACAGTTGAACATGGTTGGTTCTCTAAATATGACTTAGTATAATCTAATAACAGATCTGATACATAACCAATACCATTAATGACCACATCAACGACTGCATATCTTCATACTTTCATTGCATCATAGCTACTGATGTTTACTGCCCTACTTTGGTTAATTATGACATATGATTACTTCAAAAATTATCACATATGACATTGCTGTTGATATAAAAAATATAAACTTGTTATTATCTACCTAGGTTTGTCATAGTGGTCTATTTAATGAGAATTTACATATTGTTTCAATATTATTTTCTCCAGCACATGAATGGGTGAGAGAAGGAGGACAAGCATCTGATATACCTCTAGATATATCTGTATTACACAATATGCGACAGTTTGTGAAATACAGTCGTTTCAAGCAATTTGCTTTGCGGGTAAGCTATTAAACTAGAATTTACAGACATCTCATCCATGACTCCAGGATGTTTTCAGAAGAAATTGTAAATGTTTTATACATCTTTTGTAGGCGTTAGCTTCTACACTAAATCCAGAAGAGTTGTCTAATCTTCGTGACCAGTTCAATGCCATTGATGTTGACAAGAATGGAACTATTAGTCTGGAAGAACTGAAGCAGGTACATCCTTTTTGGAATTCCTTGCTACATTGTTGGCTTATTTATTTGTTTTACTAATATTTAACATTCATGGAATGGGTTTTTTACTCTTAACTAACTAAACTTGTACAGTTGTACTAGAAGAAATTAGTGTTGTCATGGGTAGTGGGCCAGGCCCAGCCGGCCGTGTGAACAGTACCCGTGCATACTGTAGCAGCCGAGCAGGACTCTGGTTTGGTCTGGTGTTTAGCAAAGCATATATTATATTTGATAGGTTTCTATATTTCAGTAAAGAGTATGAGGTTAGGACTATTGTAAAGGCATATAAATATGTGCCCTATGTAAAAGGAATAAATCAAGGTTTAATCCAATCTCTCATCCCAATGTTCCTCTCCCTCACCTAAGTCTAACTCTCATCTGGTCATCCCTAGCCGCCATTGCTGCCCGGTTATCATCCATGACGGTGTAATTAAAGACAATGGCTTTACCACTTTTTATGAAACGGATATACAAATCTTAAATGATTACTTAAGTGATGCATGCCTAGTTTCTGCCATCGCAGAAGGCCTCCTATTTTTCCCACTGTTCTGTCCAAGCTCCGTTCCTTTCTGCCACTTCCTCAGGTCAACAGTCTTTGGCTGTTAAGAAAAAACAAATACATAAAAACCTTTCCTTATACCACCAGTGGTTGCCTAGTTTCTGCCATCGCAGAAGCCCTCCTATTTTTTCCCACTGTTCTGTCCAAGCTCTCTGTTCCTTTCTGCCACTTCCTCAGTTATCGTTCTTTGACTGTTAAGAAAAAAATAGAAATTGTAGAAAAACAAAGAAAAACATTGGATAAAATGTACGTAGCATGTAATGGCACAAATGTTTATGAATGCTATCATACAAAGCATTAGATTTTCTTAAAATTTTATTCTTGCCCTGTTTTACAAGAAGCTAAAACTTCAAAGATGTTTCAAATTTTGTCAACTTTGGAAAGATTGACGTATTCAGAATTTTAAATGAAAATTGTTCATGAAATTTTATAAGTTTTGTTCAAAAGTGGTTATCTAGTTTTGCAGATCATTCTGTGTTTTAACTCTTTATTTTGTTTTGTTTTTTTAATTTGTTCAAACACAATTGATCTGGAGATGATGTAGGGGAGATTAGAGTCACCGGTAATGACATAGTTTTTTTCTCCTCCATTAGAGTGCTAAACAATTCATAAGTTTTAATATGGGTGGCTTTAATGATATCTTCAGGCAAACTCAGTGCTAGACATTATAACTATCATTTGTACCTCTTAATAGCAAAATGTGCAACAAGCTCTTGTGTTTATTGTTAGAGTGTGTGTGTGTGTGGGGCCCCTGGTGTGTGGGCCCCTCCTGTAAGGCTCCCCTTTTATCCTCCCTACCCAAGAGAGAGGAATCTATCCATCTCTTCCTACATGGTATCAGAGCCTTAGGCTCCTCCTTCCCTCCTCTTCTCCCCTGCCGCCGGCGCCGCTGCCGTCGCCTCCATGGCCGGCGAGCCTCCTCCGGCGAGCACCACCTTCTCCTTCTCCTCCTCCTCCCCTTTTCGTGGGTTGGGTTCCGCCACCATGGCCGGATCCGCCCCTCTCCTGACCGGATCCGCCGCCGGGGCGACCGGATCTGCCGCCGCCGGCTTCCCCCCGCCGGGTTTCGCCGCCGCCGGCCTTCCCCCGTCCTTCCTCGACGCCGGCGCCCCTCTCCCGCCCGGATCCGCCGCCGGGGCGGCCCGATCCGGCGCCGTCGAGCTCCCCCCGCCCTTCCTCGACGCCGGCGCCCCTCTCCCGCCCGGATCCGCCACCGGGGCGGCCCGATCCGGCGCCGCCGGGCTCCCCCCGCCCTGCCTCGACGCCGGCGGGGCCGGATCCGCCGCCGCCGGCCTCCCCCGTGCTATTTCGCCGCCGGCCCTCCCGCCCGGACCCGACGCCGGGGCGGCCGGATCTGCCGCCCCCGGCCCTCCCCTGGCCCCTACAGTGCCGCCCCACCTCCCCCCCACCACGGCCATGCAGTGGCCGACCATGGGGGGGCCCCCTCCTGCTGCTGCCGACCTCGCCTGCCTCCCCCGGGGCCCGGGGGCGCTGCCCCCCCTTCCCCCTACCATGTCCTAGCCGACCCCGGGTGGGCCGCCGCCGCTCCTCCCCACCGCCGTGGCCTCGGGCTGGCTTACCCCTACAGATGTGGTGGCTGCCGACGTTGCCCTTGCTGCCGCCCTTGCCACTGCCAAGACTGCTGTCGCTGCTGCTCGGGCACGCGAGCGGGCAGCCGCCCTCGCTTGGGAGAATGCTCGTCAGACCGCTGATGCCCTGGCCCAGCATGTCGCTGAGGCCGAGCATCACCTCAGGGGTGTTGACCCCACTGCCACCGCGGCTCCCGCTATCGCCGCCGATCCGGATGCCGCACAGCTTCACGCCCAGGCGGCTGGTGTCCAGAACATCCGAGTGCTGGTGCCAGTCACCCTCGATCCCTCATCGTCCTCCTACGCACGCTGGCGCGACCTGGTGCTCCTCACCCTCCAGCGCTATGCCCTGGATGACCACGTCCTCATCGACACTCCGGTGGTCGCCCAGGGGTCCGTTTGGCGGCGCATGGACAGTGTGGTGCTGTCATGGATCCTTGGGTCCATCACTGTCGAGCTCCAGGACATCGTGCGGGAAATTGGTGGCACCGCTCGGCAGGCCTGGGTTGCGATCGAGGGACAGTTCCTTCCACACCACTCCCCATGATGGTATTATCTCCTCTCACAGGCCCCCCACTCATCTCAACCTTCTTCCATCATGGTTGGGAATGGCTCTTGCCTTCCGGTCACCTCTGTGGGTGATGCGACTCCGTGTGGGTCTTTTCGCCTGCAAAACATTCTTGTCGCTCCTAACATTGTTCACAACCTTCTTTCCATTCGTCAATTCACCACTGATAATTCTTGTTCTGTTGAATTTGACTCTTTTGGTTTGACTGTGAAGGATATGGCCACCCGGCGTCCTCTTCTCCGCTGTGACAGCACCGGACCCCTCTACACGCTTCGTCTTCCACCTTCCGCTGCTCCACCTTCGTCCACCCTTGCCGCCACAGCGTCCTCCACACTCTGGCACCGCCGGCTTGGTCATCCTGGTGTCGATATTTTGGCTCAGCTTTGTCGTAGCTCCTCTATTCCTTGTACTAGGGCCACTAGTGAGCACATTTGTCATGCGTGTCAATTAGGCCATCATGTTCGCCTACCTTTTTCTATTTCTTCCTTGCATGCTGTTCATGCGTTTGACCTTATTCACTGTGACTTGTGGACCTCTCCAATCATGAGTATTTCTGGTTATAAATATTATCTGGTTGTTCTTGATGATTTTTCTCACTACTCATGGACGTTTCCTTTGCGGTCCAAGTCGGATGCCTTCCCCACGCTCACTCACTTCTTTGCTTGGGTCTCTACTCAATTTGGGGTTACTATCAAGGCCGTCCAATGTGATAATGGTCGTGAGTTTGACAACTCGGCTTCCCGGGCTTTCTTCCTCTCGAAGGGAGTCTTTCTTCCTCTCGAAGGGAGTCCAGTTGCGCATGTCCTGCCCCTATACCTCCCCTCAGAATGGCAAGGCTGAGCGCATGATTCGTACTTATGCGCTCCATGCTCTTTCAGGCTTCGGCTCCAGCTCGCTTCTGGGCTGAGAGCCTCCTTACTGCCACCTATGTGCTCAACCACCTGCCTTCTAAGGCCACGAGCGCTCCCACCCCTCACCATGCCTTGTTCGGTACCCCACCTTCCTACACTCACCTTCGTGTCTTCGGGTGTGCTTGCTATCCCAACACTTCTGCCACTGCTCCTCATAAGCTTGCGCCCCGCTCGACCCTGTGTGTGTTCCTTGGCTACTCCCCCGATCATAAGGGGTACCGTTGCTTTGACCTCTCCTCTCGTCGTGTTCTCATCTCACGACATGTCATCTTCGCTGGGTCCGTCTTTCCTTTCTCCGTTGACTCCACACCCACCACCAGCCTTGAGTTGGCCTCCCTGTTTTCTACTAACCCGGTGGTTCAGCCACCTTTGTCTTCTGTAGGTACATCACCGGCTGTTCCGGTGGCTCTCCCGCCAGCTGACGAGCCATGTGTGGCAGCGGAGCTGCCCGCCGTGCCGCCCGCGGCCCCCGTGCCCCCGGCTGTGCCACGTGCGGCCCCCGTGCCCCCGGCTGTGCCTCGTGCGGACACTCCTCACCAGCCGGCGTGGCCCTCCGTGCCATGCGCGGCCCCGCCGTCCTCGTCCGTGCAGCACGCGGCCCCGTCCCTGTCGCCCCCTGTGCCCGAGGTTGGCCCGTTGTTGCCGTCGGCGCCGTGTTCCGCCCCGGACACGGCCCCGGCCATGCCCCGTGTCCCCGCGACACCTGCCGCGCCACGCGCGGCCCCAGCGTCTTCTTCCCGCTACGCCAACCCTGTTCGGGTCTACCAGCGCCGCCCGACGGGGGTTGCACCGGCCTGCTCTCGCGCCGAGCCGCCGGTGTACCACCCGCCCCTCCTCCACCGCGATCCCCGCCACACTCACCCGATGGTGACTCGGCGGGCTGCGGGGGTCCTTCGTCCAGTTGACCGCCTGGTCCTCTCCGCCGCTACGGCGCCGCCAGTCTCTCCCATACCCTCCACTGTTCGTGGCGCCCTGGCGGATCCTCACTGGCGCCACGCGATGGAGGAAGAATATGCAGCCCTTCTGGCCAATCAGACCTGGGAACTGGTGCCTCGCCCCTCTGGCTGCAATGTGGTCACCGACAAGTGGATCTGGACACATAAATGCAAGGCAGATGGCTCGCTGGATTGCTACAAGGCTCGATGGGTCCTTCGGGGTTTCACCCAGCGCCCTGGAGTTGACTATGATGAGACCTTCAGCCCGGTGGTGAAGCCTGCGACTGTTCGGACCGTGCTCTCCCTGGCTCTCTCGAGGTCCTGGCCAGTTCACCAGCTTGATGTGAAGAATGCCTTCCTCCATGGCACCCTGACGGAGACTGTGTACTGCAGCCAGCCTGCGGGTTTTGTGGATCCTGCTCACCCTGAGCGTGTTTGTCGGCTCAACAAGTCTCTGTATGGTCTGAAACAGGCTCCTCGGGCTTGGTACAGTCGGTTCGCCTCCTTGCTGGTGTCTGTGGGGTTCAGCGAAGCCAAGAGTGACACTTCTTTGTTTGTCCTCCACCGCGGTGCTGACTCAGCCTACTTGCTGCTTTATGTGGATGACATTATTCTCACTGCGTCCAGCCAGTCTCTACTTCAGCGGATTGTCTCCTCGTTGCAGCAGGAGTTTGCCATGAAGGACCTTGGTGTGCTCCATCACTTCTTGGGAGTGACAGTGGAACACCGCCCTGATGGCCTCTTCCTTCACCAGCGCCAGTACGCCTTGGATGTCCTTCAACGCGCAGGGATGACTGACTGCAGGCCCTGTGCCACTCCAGTCGATGCTCAGTCCAAGATTTCCGGTACAAAGGGCACACTAGTGGATGATCCCACTGCCTACCGCAGCATTGCTGGCGCCCTTCAGTACCTCACTTTCACTCGGCCGGATATCTCCTATGCGGTGCAGCAGGTGTGCCTTCACATGCACGACCCCAGGGACCCGCACCTTACCGCTATGAAGCGGATTCTCCGCTATCTGCGCGGCTCCCTCGACTTTGGGCTTCACCTTCGGCGTTCTCCTGTTGCTGACCTCGTGGTTTACACTGACGCCGACTGGGCGGGCTGCCCAGACACGCGTCGCTCCACCTCCGGCTACGCCGTCTTCCTTGGTGGCAACCTCGTGTCTTGGTCATCCAAGCGGCAGCCGGTTGTCTCCCGCTCCAGTGCCGAGGCTGAGTACCAGGCTGTTGCCAATGGGGTGGCCGAGGCATCCTGGCTCCGGCAGCTCCTCGGGGAGCTCCATTGCCCCCTCGCCAGGAGTACGTTGGTCTACTGCGACAACGTCAGCGCAGTCTACCTCTCCACCAACCCCGTCCAGCACCAACGCACCAAGCATGTGGAAATTGACCTCCACTTCGTTCGTGATCGTGTCGCCGTGGGAGCTGTCCGTGTCCTACATGTGCCTACCACCTCCCAGTTCGCTGACATCTTCACCAAAGGCTTGCCTTCCTCCACCTTCTCCGAGTTCCGCTCCAGTCTCAACATCCGCTGCGCCGGAGTTTCGACTGCGGGGGGGTGTTAGAGTGTGTGTGTGTGTGGGGCCCCTGGTGTGTGGGCCCCTCCTGTAAGGCTCCTCTTTTATCCTCCCTACCCAAGGGAGAGGAATCTATCCATCTCTTCCTACATTTATCAAGGAAAGCATCCTCATGGTCATGTCTACACCATCAAAATTCTCAATTGAAGGAACAGAATTCTTTTGGTTGTCAATTGATGCGTTAATTACATGTCTCAATTGTAAAATTTCCTTTTGTTAACTTGTTCATTACTAGTTATTCAGAAAAATGAGACATTACTATATATTCTCTTGTACTCATAACAAAGAAATAAATTCAATGTTGTCGCTTCTCTTGTACATATATATCAACATGCGAAAGTTTGACATTGACATTTTTCCTTATGTTATATAAGCCATTTATATTATTAGGTATCACAATATGATGTCAACACTAATTTGCAGGCTCTTGCAAAGGATGTTCCATGGAGATTAAAGGGCCCACGTGTTTTAGAGATTGTTGAGGCAGTATGTTCTCATTCAATCAATTTACCTTTGCAACATTATCTATTGTTGATTTTAAATTCACATGTCACATGTTTTCTTGTGTTTATTTGGTTGGAACTAAGCTTGTTCAAATTGGATCTGGCCTGGTTGGCCCGACCCAAAAAGACCTGGACCAGCCCAGACCAAGTGTTGTACCAAGCCAGGCTTGGGCCTGAATTTGCAGCCCATATAGGTTAAAAAATATTATAAGATTACAAAATTTTAGATACTACAATCACAAAAAGGGTGAATGTTTTGGACATTGGGGCATGACTTTGAAACTCTACTTTGACCCGTGTTATATGTTATAATATCTTTATATAGGTTAACAAATATTATAAGATTGCAAAAAAAAATTGACAAAAAAATTTCAGTCATAGCAGTTTCTATAGGAATGATCCAAATGGTACTGTTGATAAGATATTATCCAACTACTCTGTCTGATTTATATATTTTTCTAACGCTACATTGCATAATTTTATACCATCATGGTACTGTTTAATCATAGATAACAGTAAACCCATTGAAACAAAGTAAATAATTTCTTTCGTCTCTATATTTGTCTTCAACAAAGCAAATGCATCCCCTTTCTATAACTGACATTCCTTGATGTTTGTATTATTTTCCAGAGTGGTCTGTTTTATTTTTCTTGGTTTCTATTAAGAGGGTTTTTACCATCCTTGAGGGAGGTACCATCAGGTACAAGGTACGAGATGTACCAAATCAAATCTAGCTATTGATTTAGGAGGGGTATGATTGAAAAAAAATAGAAAAAAATGGCCTAGCTCTGCCACCGCCGCCGACCCACCACTGCCGACGTCGTGCCTCCCCGCGCCCCAACGGCGCCGCGCTGGATCCTTGGAGCCCCGCCGCCCTCGCAGATCTGGTCGTGCACCACTGTCGCCGCCACTGGTGCCATGTCGTCGCGGTTGCGCCGTCCCGCCTCCTCACTGCCGCCGCTCCTACCAGCCTCGCCGCCCGCCGTAGATCTGCCGGCCTTGCCGTGCCGCTGCTCCGTCCGCCGCGCTGCCCATTCGGTCAAGACCTCATCTTGAGATTAATTTACTAGAATACCCTTCCACATTTCACTAGAAAAAGAGGTATTATTTTTTGAGTATGCAGGTACTAAGAGGTACTGTTTAATCTGAGCCGTTGGATGAGAGGATCAACGGTTCAGATTTAGTATCTTATCACCCTCAAAGATGGTAAAATTTATCTTATATTAAAATTTCATGTATACCATGGAATAACCATCATCAAATTTCTTGGTTTCTATTGCATGTATGCAAAAGAACATTAATCATAGAATCTGTTCCAACAAACAATCACAGCATATAATTGCAGCCAACTCAACAACTAAGGTAGAAAACTTAGGGCAGCGCAGACTTCAAGAGTTGTCTGCTTTTTGTGCTCCTCTGCCTAGCACTTAACTGTTATCTTTTTCCTTGAAAAGGTAGTTTTTAAATATAACATATTATCACAGCATTAAGATTTTCATTGGAACGATGAAAAGTAATAATCAATATTTCATTCTTGGGCAGATTGACAGTAACACAGATGGATTAGTTGATTTTGAAGAATTTGTTGCGGCAACACTACATGTGCATCAGCTGGTGAAACATGATACGGAGAAGTGGAAATCGTTGTCTCAAGCTGCATTTGATAAGTTTGATGTCGACAGAGATGGCTATATCACATCTGATGAACTGAGAATGGTATACCTCTTGAGATAACCGCGAAACAGCATTCTTTATTTATTTGGCCTCGTTTGGGAATCTGGACAGTTTCTGACGCGTCGCAGTTTATTATTGAACCAGTTTTTGTTTCTCATAGACGTATCTTGTTCATTGTCTACAGCAAACAGGACTAAAAGGTTCTATTGATCCCCTACTGGAGGAGGCTGACATTGACAGGGATGGAAAAATAAGCCTAGATGAATTTCGCAGGCTACTGAAAACGGCAAGCATGAGTTCTCGCAATGTACAGACTCCGAGCAATGTTCGCAGGTCGTCGTAGATTTTCATAGCTTGATAGCTGTGGGCAAAAAGCTCTTTTTCATCGGCACGCATAATTACAAAATGTTGCAAGAAAAGCTCTTTATGTAACTTAATACGATGGACAATTGGATTGCAGTTTTCTTGCCTAAGTTTGTCTGTCTTTAGGAATGTTCGGGGAAGAACCATGTCTAGTGTTGAAGTTAAGCAATGAATTTAAGCCTTTCTTGAAAAGTTTGTTCATGATATAAAATAGATTTTTCCAAAAAAAAATTCTGGAAGTCCTCTACATTGATACTCTCATATGTAGTTGTACAATTTCTTTTACCTCCCTTGATATTTAGACATTAGATATTAACTGAGAGTCAACTACATCTAAGCCTGATTTTGTCATACATTATTTTTGTCGCTCGTTCTCTCATTGACATTTGAATCTTGGATCGATGTGTCAGTGAGAAAAGAAGATATTTTTTCCTAAATTTTAGAGATTATAACTATTTTTTGTTTTAACAGATACTCTAAAAGATTCTAAAAAATGAGGTGATTTCTAAATCTTCATTATCTATACTGTCTATTTATAGGGAGTGACCTATTCTTTATTCATTTTAATTTTACTTGTTGGTGATATAAGAGATACAAATAAAAAGAAAAATGAGAGATTTGAGAATTAGGATTTATTCGTCGATAAAGAGTAAAATATAAATAATATAATATCCTAATAAAAATTTTAAATAAAATTTTATTAGAAATATTTTTATATAAGATGTGTCTAAGGAAATATATAAGCTTTTAGTAACATATAAGAAAAAACCGGGTTGACCATATACTAATAGGCCATTACAAATATAAACTACTGTAAAAGAGTGAGTATTAGTGGTGGTGGTGAATCTACCACCTAATTTATTTGTTATAATTTTTTATTACACCTAAATTTATTAATATGCAATCAAATACAATGGATTATCATATAGAATTAATATTCCATATAACATTACAAAATAGGATATCATATTTCACGAAACAATATATTTTATTTGTTTTAAGCAATATTATAACATGTGTTTCTTTTATTTGTGGGCAAGTCGAATTGTTTGTTTCAGTTTCTAGAGATTCTTAGTAGTTAGCTTAGATCATGCGGTTACTGATTTTTACCGTCTAAGACTAAAATCTAGACCATTTATTTTTGTTTTAGGTTCGAGAAATAATTACAGTTGCTAGAAATCCTAATCGGTTCAATTATTAACAAACTAAACTAGATCGATAACAAAAGCGACAGAAGTAACCGAATCATTCGCAAACTGTATGATTATCCTTGACCTTGTCCCTGGTTCGGAGAGGCTTTGCCAAACCTAGCATGAACCCTCCCATTTTCCTATCCCAGTCATCCAAACACCAGGCTATCTAGTCCAGGGTAAAAAAATTCCAGGGTATCCTGTCTTCTGTATGTAGTTCGGCCCCTCCATCTTCCTTCCTACGCTCGCCCGCCGCCGCCGCCGTTGGGAGCACGACGGAACGCTGCCGCTTCGTCGTCCGAGCCGTTTCTCTCCCCGCTTGCTCCAGGGATGGCGACATCGGCGCTGCTCCGAGCTCTGAGACGGACGTCATCTGAACCCGCGCTGCGATTGCGATTGGTGAGTCGTATTGTTGTGGTCGTTTTGATTTGCTCTTCGGCGGAGGAGGCGTACAGAGCTGTATCGTTTGCTTTTGTTTTGTTTTAGTTGTTCGTCGATGCTGGGGCATGGAGAAATGGAGAATAGTGAGGTGGGATAAAAATTGCAGATTTATTCTACCGAGCGAGAAATTGTGTCTTTCGTTGTTTACATATGATCCCTCGCGAAAAATTGATTATTTGCTACTCTCAAGATGACTTCCTTGATTGTGATGCTGTTCTTATCAACAACATGTAGAACCATTTGTGTCAATGAATGTAGGTCAGGATGATAAAAATGTGAAGCCACTTCTTGAGAGTGGCAAATTATCAAATCTCTCAAATACAGAGTTTCTCGCTCAATCGCTCTAGTGTAGTCGGTCTGTTCTCTTCTGTTATGCGGCTGAAAAAGGAATTTTGGTAGAGGAAAATGAGTACATTTCAATTGTTTCGTATGCCTTTCTTTAGTTCAGTATCTTAGGAATCATATGAAGAATATATAGAGCCCATGAAAGGAAGATAAAAGATTTCATATAATTAACGTTAAAGAAAGATGCCCAAAGAATCCAAAAGGGAAACAAATAATCTTCCTATAGAGAAAAAATGTTCCTTTTTTAATGAACCGTGTGATCCCCCATGTTCATGAACAATTAAGGTTATCAAATGAATCATAATCACTAATCTCAATTGAAATTGTTGAGAAGAGAGATTAGTTAATACATGTTCTAAACTCACAAATACCACAGGAGAAGGCCCCATTGCAAAATTGATTCTTATGATATCACTGAATGCTGAGTGATGGATGAACAACAAGGATATAGCTTTTAGATGAAGCACATGTCTTTCCCAAGTCCCGAATCCACCCTACAGTTTGTGGCGTACTCGTAGAATGCCAAAACTTTATTTTGGTTCTGCCAATGAGGTATGCTGCCACACAATAGAGATGGCCATGAATTAAAGTTATAAATGCAATTGCTTAGGCCCTGTGTGGCATGACTCTAACTCCAGCTTCAAGTTGGAGTAGGGAATTTCTAGCTCCAAAAAATTCTTACAGTTGGAGCTGGTACTTAAAAAATGGTTTAGTGGACGATCAAAATGAGTAACTTAGACATTCAAAATTATTGATAGCTCCAACTCCAAGAACTTTTGGAGTTAGGAATTCCTAGCCCCAACCTGAAGCTGGTGTTGAAGGGGAGCCGTGCCAAACAAAGCCTTACTAATGCATTTATATTAAGAAAGAACTTTATTTTATTATTGAACTTGATTAAGATTTCATTGATTAAACTACTACATTGTTCTGTAAGCATCAAATGTGTAATGACTTGAAATCAATCTGATATATTTTTCAGATTTTTTTGTGCTCTGTTCTCTTCTTTAATTTTAAAAATTAAGTGTTGTTTATGGATATTTTTTATTATGTGGTGCTCATGTTATGTTAACTTGTTATCTTTCGGCATACATTTTACCGATTGTCATCTCCCTTGTCATGGTGTAGGCAACAAATGTTAGGGTGCAAGGGGCTACTGGATACATGCATTCGAATAATCGGAATCTAAGTGTTTTCCATGAATTCTCAAAACACTTGAAGGGAGAAGCTAAGAGGTATGCCTTACGCCCTTACCAGTTACCACTAATGTTCCCACCAAGAACAAAACCTAAAGAAGAAAAGAAAAAACAAATTTCTTTACATGTATGACAATTAACTATCTCTGATTCCAAATGTAGGTCATGTAGACTTGCTCACAGGAATTAATAAAGTGTTTACCAAAAAAATCGTTATACCCCCTTATTACTCTTAATTCACCCTGACACACTAGCTATGGACCCGCAATTCAATGACACAGGAGGGGTGGACAAGAGATTGGGTAAATTTTTCTGGGGGCATAGTGGCATTTTTCTAGACAGGTAGCACTCAATTAACATGTCCACAAGTGGAAATAGAGTTGGACAACCGCCTTAGGGTTCTGTAATGACTTATATCTAAAGAAGAATGGTAGAGTCAAAATTGACTAATATTTTGGAATGGAAGGAGTATTGGATATTTTGCATTCTATATTGTTTACCAGAGAATCACCTTAATGGCTCCATTATGCTTATCAGCACCATATTTCTGTCGATGCTGACATGCTGTATTTACTTCTTATTTATTCCTGCTTGTTGGATGCAGTAATCCTGAATTCCAGAAATCTATGAAGGAATTCAGTGAGAAAGTTACTGGTGTAAAGGAAGATCTTAAAGTAAGGTATACTCTGATGAAAGCAATGCACTTCATTTTTAGTTTTGTACTTGTAGAAGTGTATTGGTATATACTTCATTTTTAGTTGAAGATATCATACAATGACTTGTGCAGGACTAAGAAAACAGCCGAGACAATTTACAGGAGTGTTGATGATGTTTGGACTGAAGCTGAGGCAACATCTAAAAAGGTAAGTCAGCAAAGTGGTGCTTTTAATCCTTTTATTATTATATGACCGGTTGGTCTATAAAACCATGTCCTATTCATTTTTTGCTTTTACTTTACGCTCAGGAAATTGGTTTTATTTCTCTGTAGGTTACTGCAAATGTAAAAGAAAAAATGTCTGCTGCTACAGAAGAGGTTAGTGATAAACCAATATACCAATCTCACTTCAATCCAGCATGTATCATACTGTTTTTTTGGACAGAGTTTATTTGCTTTGTTGTAATTATTGATAGGTAAAGGAGAGTTTTAGACTAGGGAAAGAAGGTAATTCGAGTTGCAGGGATGGCTCATCTGAAGCTTCAAAACATGAGAGCTCTGAGGCATCCTCACATTCAGATGAGAAGTCAAAAGATGGCACAAGTGGATATACATTGTTTAATAAACTGAGATCAACACTTTCATCTGCTTCACCTGTGGTGTCGGGTGCATTCGCAAAGTTGAGGGACAATAGGGTCTCAACTTTTGCTAAGCAGGGATATGAAATTGTCAAAGATGAACTAAGCTCTAGCTCTAGCAGAAAGAAGAAAAATTATGCCAGGCATGCATCTGCTGCAACATTTGAAAAGAGTACACGAACTGATTTAGTTATTGTACCAACAAAGAAGTCAATATTGGGTGAAAAATGGGAAGCATTTAAGAATAAGGTACTCTAATAGGAGACCCCTGAACATTCATCTCCTCGTTTTTACATTAATCTCCTATCTTAAACTTGTTTTCTCTATTAAGATGCAAGGCCATCCAGTCTATAAGAGAGTGAATGAATACACTAAACCCGTTGTTACCATAGGACAAGAGGTACCATCAGAATGCTGTGCAGTTTGTTTCGTGAAATTGGTGGAACACATTTTTCCTGTATTAATGATGTTTTGCATTTGCAAGTGCAGGTAGCTGAGGATGTACGAGAACGGTGGGAGACAAGTGACAATCCAGTAGTTCAGAAAATTCAAGAGTACAATTGAACTCTGTTATTTGCATTATCTTGTTTGACATTGGATTGATTTCAAATTGGTTGTGCTGTTCTGTTTGTTAGTTTTACCACTTAGTGCATTGTGTTCTGTATTAAAAGTACTACATATGGCTGCCAAAATAAACAGAGCATAATTAGTGATACTGATACATGAAGGTGATGAAAATTAAATTCATTAATCTCTTTCTTATGGTTGAAAATTACTTTATATCTTTTCTTATTGTTTGGCCATATTCATTATATTTACTTCTGATGTTCTTTTTATTTGTACATTTCCCTCTTTGCAGTTTGAATGAATCTATTTTTGAGGAAACTGCAACTGCAGTATCTTTCAGGGAAATTCGGCAACGGGACCCGTAAGATGTGCAATTTTAGGTTTGAGAAACTTTAGGATGTATCTGAATTATGTCTCCATTTTGTGCACAGCTCCTTTTCCTTGTCTGATTTTGTTGGTGATGTTCAAGAAATGATCAAACCTGTGCTTACTGCGTATTCAAAGGTAATATTCATCTTGCTAAGAATAAATTCTCTCTTGAAATAGCATAATAAAGTAGCTGAAGTTCCTAATGATGTAAGTTGATTTATAATTTTTATTGTATTTTGTATAGGTATGAAATAATTTTACTGGAAATAGAAAAAATTAAAAATCGAGCCTGAAATAAAACTATACACAGGAGTTTGAACTGAATAAACGATCAATTAACATGTTTTCTAATACATATGTAAAATCACTAACCCACCTCATGTATATTTTAAACAATTTTATTATCTCAAGAGTACATATTATGCTTCCAGGGTGATGCAGAAACCTTAAAGAAGTATTGCACCAAAGAAGTGATTGAACGCTGCAAAGGAGAGAGACAGGCTTATGCATCACAGGGCATATTTTTTGATCACAAAGTAGGTGACTTTTGACATATTTTTCAACACTCCCTTCCCTTCCCTGCAGTTCTTTTTAAACTATATATTTTTCTAATTAGGTTCCATTCTGCAAATTTTAGTTCATTCCTGCGAACTTTTGTCTGTTGTTTCTAAGCTGGAACTAATTATATCATAAGGAACACATTTACGATTTTCTATTGTCTTAGCAGATTTTGCACATTTCAGATGCTGACGTAAGAGAAACAAAAATGATGGGATCTGCGCCCATCATTATTGTGGTGGTTAGTTCCTAAGTGATTTGTTAAATTTTATAAATGTGCTGTCTTTCTTCGCTATGCTTATAATATACTTTTCTCTCAATATATTTCAGTTCCAAACTCAGCAAATTTACTGTGTTCGTGATAGAGAAGGACAAGTAACAGAAGGAGGGCAGGTATGCTATCCATGGGGCCTATATATTGCTGTTGTTGTATTACCAAGTTTTTTTCCTGTTGTCATGTGTGTAGACTGATTGATGGTAGATTTATTGTTAGCTCAATGACCGTAACAACTTGAATTCTCTTGCCAGCTCCTTGCTTGATAGAATATTAGAATCTAGCTGTTAAATGATTTTTTCTCGTTTGGTAATTTATCTTGTCAAGGGCGTCAGGACCTAGGGTAGTTGGCCCTTGACTACGGAGTTCGTAGCCACGGTCCGTCGTCGCCGGCGAGGTTTTGCCCCTCTGCCGTCAGCTTGTTGAGAGAGAGGAGATTAGGAATAATAATCTTGCTTGATTTCAAAAGGTCTGGTTACATGAGTATTTATAGCCTAGAGGCCTAACTAATCTCTCCTAGACTTAAGGCATAAAGACTAACTAATCTCTCATAGACTTAAGGCATAAGGACTCTAATCTTAACTAACCATATCTCTAAGCTTATCTTATCTAATCTTTAACTAATCTTATCTCTAAACTTAACCACCTGTGGAAGCTTCTTCCTGCGCACGTGCTGCGCGTTCTGTGGCGCGGCGCACGTCACGGCGACGCCTGTACATGCGCCCCCACATGACATCTCTCCCCCCTCGAGACCCAACTCATCCTCGAGCTGAAAGTCAGGATACTTGATGCGGAACTCGTCGAGGTCTTCCTAGGAAGCAGACTCCGCTGGCTCGCCACGCCATCGGACCAGTACTTGCCGAACTCCACGCTCCAAGCGAGCCTGCTCGACACTCAGTGGTTCTAGAATCACTGCGCCGTCGTGGATAGCCGGCAGTGCTGGTGGCGAGGCTGGAGGTGCACCAATGAATTTCTTGAGTACGCCAACATGGAACACATCATGAAGTCGAACACCCAGGGGTAGTTCCAAGCGAACAACGATTGCGTTGATGATCTCCACGACACAGTAAGGTCCCACAAAACGGGGCTTCGACTTCCCTGTGGTTGTTTTGGGTAAGGAGGACGCCGGTCGCTGCCGGAGTCAAAGAAGTGCCCAATCACCCACTTGATAAGAGATCTCCCGATGCTGCCTGTCGTAATGGAGCTTTTGTGACGCCTGTGCCTGCTCCAGGAGATATCGTACATCCGCTAGGAAGGCCTCGCGAGCCTCCATGTCCTGGGCAACGGTGGCCACCCGCGTCTCCCCTGGCTCATATGAGCGGATGGAAGGAGGATCTCGTCTATACCACGTGGAACGACGTGTCTCGGAGTGATGTCTGGTACGCGGTGTTGTAGGTGTACTCAGCCCACGGCAACCAGCGTAGCCACTAGCAGGGGCGGTCTCCTAAGAAACAGTGGAGGTACATCACGATGACGCAGTTGGCGGCCTCCGTCTGGCCGTCAGATTGTGGATGAAAGGCCGACGTCATGTGCATCTTGGTGCCCATGAGCTGCATTAACTCGCACTAGAAATACGAGGTAAACACCGGGTCGCGGTCGGAAACGATGGACTGTGGAACGCCATGGAGGTGAACAATGTCGGTGAAGAAAGCCTGTGCCACAGACTCCGCCGTGTACGGGTGCGCGAGGGGGGTGAAGTGGCAGTACTTGCTGAGCCGGTCGACGACGGAGAGGATGACCGTCTTCCCGTTCACCCTTGGTAGTGCCTCCACGAAGTCGAGGCTGATGTTTGCCCAGACGACCGATGGTACTGGCAGTGGCATAAGTAGTCCTGTGGGGTGTAGGTTCTCCGATTTGTACCTCTGGCAAGTAGAACACGACTGCACGAAGTCCTGCACCAAACGACGCATGTTGGGAAAATGAAAGTCGCGATGAAGGCGGTGAAGCATGCGGTGGACACCCTCGTGCCCATCCTCATGGACGGCCTCCACGATCTCCTATAGCAGCGGTGAGGTGGGAGGGATGTAGAGGCGTCCCCCGTAGGAGACCATGTCGTCGACCACTGTCCAGGTCGTGATGCGTGTACCGGCGCGGACCTCATCGTGGATGGCCACCAGAGCCGGGTTCGTGGCCTGTGCTTGACGAAGACGGCTGATGAAGTCGAAGTGAGGCGCCGAAATTGCCATGAAGGCGCCCTCCTCAGTGTCCCGATGGGAGAGGGCGTCAGCCACAGTGTTTGTGGAGCCGGACTTGTATTCGACGGTGAAATCGAAGCCCAAAAGCTTGTCGACCCAATGGTGTTGCGGAATTGTGGCTGGGCGCTGGTCGAGCAGGTACTTGAGGTTGTAGTGGTTCGTCTTGACGGTGAAACGCCGCCCCCACAGGTACTGCCTCCAATGCCGAACGGCCTGGACAAGGCCGATGAGCTCTCGCTCATAAGCGGCGAGCGAGCGATGGCGTGGCGCCACCGACCTACTGTAGAATGCTACGAGGTGACCCTCCTGGACCAGCACTGCACCGAAGCCATAGGTCGACGCGTCACACTCGATAACGAATGGTCTGGCAAAATTCGGTAGTGTCAGAACTAGGGCCGACGTCACTGCCCCTTTGAGTGTGCTGAAAGCTGCTGCTGCGTCGTCGTTCCAGGTGAACCCCTCCTTCAGGAGAGCTGTGAGAGGGGCCGCGATGGTGCCGTAGTTGTGGACGAACTTTCTGTAGTACCCGGCCAGTCCGAGGAAGCCGCGCACTACTTGCGCCGAGCGTGGTTGAGGCCAGTCCTAGATGGCCTGCACCTTGGCCGGATCCATGGCCACCCCCGCCGTGGATATGGTGTGTCCGAGGTATGCGACTGAGTCCACGCCGAAAGAGCACTTGGAGCGCTTGACTAAGAGACGGTGTTGGCGGAGCACTGACAGGACGACGCGGAGATGGCGCAGGTGGTCTGCCCAAGAGGTATTGTATATCAAAATATCGTCAAAGAAGATAAGCACAAACCGACGGAGGAAGGAGCGCAACACGTCGTTCATGAGTGATTGGAATGTGGCCGGGGCGTTGCATAGTTCGAACGGCATGACCAGGAACTCGAAGAAGGCGTCATGCGTACGGAACGCAGTCTTGTTGATGTCCTCCGGCTTCATGTGGACCTGATGATAGCCGGATCGGAGGTCGAGTTTGGTGAAGAAGCGGATGCCATGTAATTCATCCAGGAGTTCGTCGACGACCGGAATGGGGAAAGCGTCCTTGATGGTGATGGTGTTTAGTGCGCGATAGTTGACGCAGAACCGCCAAGAGCCATTCGCCTTCTTGACGAGGAGGACCAGGGAGGAGAAAGCCGAGTTGTTGCGCCGAATAATCCCCTGGTCCAGCATGGATGCACATTGACGCTCCAGCTCGTCCTTGTGCAAAGCGGGGTAGCGGTATGGCCGAACGGCCATCGGTGGCGCCCCGGGCACCAAAGTGATGCTATGGTCACGACTGCGTGATGGGACAGTGGCTCGGTGAAGACGTCGTCGAAGTCCGCCAAGAGCTCCTCGAGTAGTGAGCTGCTAGCTGTGGTCATGCTCACGGCCGGTGCATGTGGGCCTGCCAGCCCCTGCCAACAGAAGGTGTGGCCTTGGTACGTGAATGATACTGCACGGTTGCTAAAATCCCACATCATCGGCCCGAGCTCGGTGAGCCACCGGGTGCTGAGGACGACATCGTACCCCGCCAAGGGCATGACATAGAGATCAGCGGGGAACGAAACACCTCCGACGGTCAGTGGGGCGGCGCGGATGACGCCGACGCACGCGACGCGTTCGCCGTTGGCGACCATAGCAGTGAGGCGCGATCGGTGCTGTAGTGGCAGTCCGGTCCGAAGGGCCGCGGCTTCTGAGATGAAGTTGAGGAGTCATCAACCCACCTCTTCTCCTGTCGCTTTAGCACTACTTGCTGGTCGCTCATTGGTATTCATTGGAACCCCTCCCTCCCAGTACTAGACTCGATCACAACAAGTTGGACCAACTCCCGATTGCCTTTATTTATGGAGATAGCGCTTGTGGGTTCTTGGTCAATTTGGCTTCACCGCAACAACTACATCTTCCGCAACCAAAGCCCTTCTGTTAACACATGGAGATCATCCTTTCGCTCTAAACTCTTAGTACAGAGTCATAGATGCAAACCCTGTACCAAACTTCTGCTTTCCAATTGGCTTAACTCCTTGTAATCTTCCTCCCTCCCCTGTAGTCTCCTATTTTATTCCCTCCCTGCTTTGCCCCTCCCCCCTGCTCTCTTCTCTTTGTACTTCGCTTTCGGGTCTTTTTTCAATTTATATCCTCAGTAGGAGCCTCCCTTGCTGGTTATTCTCAAAAAAAACTTTGTAAGCCTTGTGTCATGGCCTCAAATTAGGCCCTGGCCTGCCTGAGAACAATATCGGCGGTACTGTAGCAATTAGGTTAGGTTCTGTTTAGATTAATTAGTTTAGAGTTAAGGTTAGATTAAATCAGATTAGATTAAATTTTCTTTTCTGTTAGAACTTAGAAGTAGTTAAATTCTGGTTGTTAGATTAGATCAGCCCTGTGTCTATATAAATAGGGCTGATGCACTAGAGTTATTGTTGAGTAGTTCAGTTTGGCTATTGTCTTCTTGTATCCCTGCCACTTCGTCGTGTTGCCGCAGCGACGCCGCCGCGACGGAGAGGTCCAGGCCCTCGACCAACTACCCTTTTATATAATTTCAGAAGATTAGTTCCTACCAATTCCACAGAAATCCCGACTAGTGACAACTTGGTATCAGACGACTCAGGTTCACCATCCGCTGCGATGAATTTCCAATCTGGCACCGGTTTGGGGAGCACCATCGATGACATGTTGAAGGCTATTATGCAACACCTAGATGCCATCGAAGAGAAGTTGCAATCATTGCAACCACTTCAGGCGAAAGTCGTAGAATTGAAAGCAGTGGTGATGGAGCGGGCGGACACGATTGAAGAGAAGCTGCAGCCAACCCAGCCCTTGGAGGAGAGGGTAGCCACGTTGGAGGTGCTCGTCCAGAATCCTGGTCGGCAACATCCCCAGGCTGCCACTGATCACGTGGATCCACCTCCACGCCACTAGGGAGGGAGGTAGCCAGGGCCGCTCCGGTGGCGGCGTGGGCAGCGTCAATAGGGCCAAGGCAGGCGGCGACGGCTCGGTCGGCGACGTCAACAATGCCGCGGAGGCCATCGCTACTTCTCTGACCGCGCAAAGCACACCCTCACGAGCACGGATGGCGACCTTGCTAACAGTTGGGGGATCGACGTGGGATGCCTTGGCGGCACCAACAACCCAACTCGAGGACGAGCTGGTTTTCAAGAGGGGAAGAGATGTCATGGCCTCAAATCAGGCCCTGGCCCGCCTGTGAACAATATCGGCTGTACTGTAGCAGTTAGGTTAGGTTCTATTTAGATTAATTAGTTTAGAGTTAAGGTTAGATTAAACCAGATTAGATTAAATTTTGTTTTTTGTTAGAAGTAGTTAAGATTCTGGTTGTTAGATTAGATCAGCCATGTGTCTATATAAATAGGGCTGATGCACTAGAGTTATTGTCGAGTAGTTCAGTTTGGCTATTGCCTTCTTGTATCCCTGCCACTTCGCCGCGTCGCCGCAACGGCGCCGCCGCTACGGAGAGGTCCAGGCCCTCGACCAACTACCCTTTTTATATAATTTCAGAAGATTAGTTCCTACCAATTCCACAGAAATCCCGGCCGGTGACACCTTGTGTCCCACTGAATTGGAGTGCAATGCTTCAGAATCAACAAACAAGACGGCGTATGCTTTAGTGAAGCTAAGTATTTTATCTTCCTCTTGGAATGACCTCCCTTCTGGTGCATATGCCCTGCATATCCTCATCAGTTTCTCAAGCTGGTTCAAAGCCTTATAGGCCCTCCTAGTAGGACATGGTATTTGTGGGTAAGATCCCTATGAATAGCTAAAATATTATATCATCAATAAGTACATAAGATTGCCTGCACCTCTAAATTCTTAAACACTATTAAGGAACAATAATATGCTCTTATTAGTGTCTATTAATTGATAGGCTGCAGCATAGTTGATATTTGTAACGAATTGAATAATAGTTTTATCGTTTTGTTTTGCTTGAATTGTACCAGGATACCATCCAAACTGTCTTTTATGCATGGGCGATGCAACTGATGGATAGCAACGAGGTGCCAGAAGAAGAATCATATTACCCAGTTTGGCGGCTGCGCGAGATCCAGCAAGTTGGTATTAAAGCTCTCATATAGAGTAGGTCTTCTCTTCTCTTCGGCTATCTCTTCATTTGGATCAGCCATTGCCACTGCTCAACAAGTTTTATGCAACAGTGTGATCCTTTGTCTGTCAGTGCAAGCAGTTTTTTCACAGAAGGTTTCTTGAAATTTATACTGATCTTAGAAATCCACACCCCCTCCCTCCTGCAGCCCTGCTGATGTATCTAATGTGCAGTTGCTCGGTTAAGTCAGCTGTTGTTTTTTACATGCTGGCTGAAAAGGATTGTAAACTGCAAACTGCAAAGTTTGATTATTTTGGCAGTTTCTTGTATGTTTGTAAACTGCAAACTTTTGTTCCTGACTTGGAAAAGGACTGCACTGGAGAGTCTTACAAGCGTTCTCATGCCAAAGTGATTGTTTTGGGAAGAAGAGCTAACAAGTCGGTAATAAAATTCAATAATGCTTCGTTTAATATGTCCTGTAAAATACAGCAAACCAGACGATGTTTCAATATTTGGTGAAAAATGTTTTATCGTGTTGTCAAAAAATGTTTCAAACCGATAATGCTGCCAAATATTGAGAATGGAAAATAGTTCTTTGTTGAGAAAATTGCATCTTTGAATGATGGGTGTTTTTAGACACAAAATTCAGTAGATGTACTCGGTTACCTATGATTCAGTCTAACCTCAGAAAAAAACCGACTTTGTACAACGTGTGATTGTCAGATACAAAAGGTTCCTGCTTCAATGTGCATCTTTTGTATTTCACTTCGAGTCACTGCTACCACAGTACCAGTACCTGGGAATTGATTTCCCTCCTATGTGCCTCGAAAATCTAGAAAAAGTTAGATCCATATCATTACAATTTTAGACTTTAGAGAAATATTATTATAATTCACGTATTTAGATTTATGTCATTACAAAATCAAAAAACTTCGAACTATACCATTACAAATTTAGATAATTACAAAATATGCCATTACAAATTTAGAGAAATCTAAAATATACCATTAGATTTTGTGAGAGCTACAATTTCGAAATGGTATATATCCAAATAGATGAATTGTAGTAGCAAAATTCCAAAGCACGGTAATTGCAATGTCATATATCAAAAAAAACCCGAAAATCTATCTGGTACGGCTGTATCATTTGGGCTCGATGCTTCATGACTTCATGTAAGTTCTGTGGCGTATGAATCAGGATGGCATTTTTTTCAGGCGTTCTGTTGGTGTTACTGAAGCCCTGGAGTACATTGGAACAACGATATCCATTCACCGGAGCAACAAGAGCCATCTAAGAACTCGTGGTAGATCTTTGTGTCACCAACAACAATCCTCCGTCCTGAATATCTTTGTGTTACTGAATGTAATTGTGCATTTGCCTGTGTTGTCTCAGTGATCCCAGCAAGACAAATGCCGGTACTACAGTCGACATGGTGAAATAATCCGGATAAAGAGGATGATCCAGGAAGGCAGGAACAGTGTGATGGCTTCCGTATACATCTCCTTGTACATGTAGGCAGCAATCATATTGTTCCATGATAGCAGAGTTTTATTTGTTATCCGGTAAAATATCTTTTCAGATGATTCCACTTTGCCAACTTTGCCGTAAATCTCAAGAAGAGCAGTCTCAAGCACCACATGTGGAAGAAACTACCATGATGCTTCAACCAAGCACCTAACTAGCCGCTTTGCTTCCTTTTCTGAGCCTGCGACATAACAAGGCATCTGTGAGTTCCAACATTTCAATACATTATATGTGGCAAATGCCATCCATGACCATAACAAGAATGCTAAACTACCATGTAAAAGGTCAATAACAACATAAATATGCACCATTAACCTAGTACATATTTAAATGTAGATCTAAAACCAACTCAGATCCTTGTTGACAAAAATAACAGTGCCAAACTCATAAATGACCTCCTGTAATTTGCGGAATACGGATGATTCCAAATCACTGAATCCAGTTCCACCAGCATTGCTTTTCCTCGCTTCTGGTGTTAGAGTTGACCTTGCTGGAACACTGCCTGATTCTTGCATAGGAGCAACAATTAACGGGACAGGAAAAACATTGTACACTGAATGGTTCTCTAGTGCTGATTGCTGTCAAAATTTCAACAAGTATTTGTTAAGAGGCATCATTAAAAGGTACACAGAACATGACAAGGAAGGAGATAGTGCTTGGTAAAGATCCCAAAGATGATATGAAAATAAACCAAATGGCACTAATACACACATCAACACATGCCATTTGGACTAGAAAGAAAGAAAGCAACAATACACACATGTTAAAAGACAGGCACATCAGCACATGCACCATGTAAATATTGCTTCATTGGTTATGGGTATGAAGTATGAACTCCTTATCTTGCAGTAAATTAGAAGCATGACTCCATATCCTGTGATAGTTAAAAGTTCCATTATTTGCCACTACTACAAGACACAAAATTATCAAAAACACATGGGCAAAATGCATCAATTCGTCACATAATAGGTTCTGTGATTGACAGATATTCCCTCAGTCCCAAAAAGATTTCATGTCTAGCCCTTCAACTTTGTCTCAAAAAGACTTCATTTCTACCTTATTACCTACCCTCGGTTCTCAAACTAAAAAGGTTTTAATTCTTCAATAGCCCTTGCCTATCACTTGTAATACTACTTTCTTATTAATAAGGGGCACTTTGATCTTTTACTCTCACTACTAATTTATCAACTTTGTTGTAAAAATAGAGTCTTTGTAAGATGGAGGAAGTACATGCCCACAACTATTCATCAAAATCAAAAGTGAACATTTTCAAGACCAGGGCTTAGTTCACAGCTACTATGCATTATTTACTGGTACAGATACTATGAAAAATTAATGTAAATTATCCTGTTCTACTTCTACATGGTAAATCAGACAAAGGTAGATAAAACATTCTGTTTTCAACAGTTGCCCTATTAAATTTAATTTCACATGGATTGGAATGCAATAATGCATCAATTCACAAGTTAATTATGAAAAAAATTAGCTAGCCAAAAACCCTTAAACCCAAGTATCTAAAATCAGGTCAACCAATCAAAGATTATCATACTCCATTGCAATGCCAAACTCATCCTAAAAAGAGAGCAGAGAAGCTAGACTTACTGCAGTCTCTTTGGAGGCCATGACAACAAGTGCCGAGCCCCTACTCCTTGATTTCCTTGTTTTGATAACAATATCTTCAACTTTGCCAAATTGCTTAAAGATCTCCTCCAGCTTTGCAGCAGTATAATAATCAGCACCCCCTTCCCATGAAACCTTCAAAATTTTACTCTTATCTGTTTTTACTCCATCTTGTGGAGCTCCATGTGCCTGGAAAATTAAATCAAGTTGCAGTCACTATGAAATGTAAAACACACTACACAGTTCTGTTAATTGCTAAGAAGGCATGAAATGGAGACATCAGATCGAAAAAGAGGTTTGGATCCTCACCGAAGTGGAAGCAGCGCCTGAGGCGGAGGACTGCTTGGCAGCGAAGAACTCATCGAGCTCACGCTTGACGTCGGCCGCCTTCCGCTTGTCCTCGCGCTTAGCAGCCTCGGCAGCGTCAACGGCCTGGCCTGCGGTGGCAGCGCGCTCACGCTCCTCTAGGTCGGAGACGGCTTTCCGTCGCTTGACGCCGGATGCGGCGGCGCGAGCGGCCGCCTCGCGTCGGCCGCGAAGGCGGGCGTCGAACTTCCGGCGGAGAGACTCGTCTCGGAGGAATTTATAGGAGCTCGCGAGCCGCTGGAAGTCGGCGGTGGCGCTGGGGTCGTCGGGGCGTTTATCCGGATGGCGCAACCGCGACTGCGTCCTGTAGGCCTTCTCGATCTGCTCGAGAGAAAGCGCCGCGCCCTCCTCGCCAGAGGGGAGGCAAAGCACCTCGTAGTGGTCGACATCTTCCTCCTGCCCCACCACCGCCATGGATTGCGAATTTGTGATCCCAACTAGGGTGGGGCAGGAGAGACGGCTGCTGAGGGGCGACCGGTGACGGCAGGATATGCAAGGGCGGCCGACGGCGGCGGAGCAGCGGCGGCGGCACCCGAAGCAGTAGATCAGGCCAGCGACGCTGGAGGTGGAAGACCCGGTGTCCCGGTCGGCAGCGCTTCGGATCCAGGCCGGCCCATGAACTATTGCTCGGATATCCTTAACCGAATAGGGTTATTCCATTCCCATCCAAAGGGAAATATTTTGGTGCAATCGTATAATCAATCTGTATCTAATCAACTGATTTGGTGTATTCACCTAAAATATAGTATTTTTTTACTTTTAACCTCTTTCATATGTAACATATGTTCTGGATGATTTGATTGCACGATTGCACCAAATAAGCGATTACACGGGATATTTCCTCCATTCAATCAATTGTTTGTTAGAGTAAAAAATAAATAGAATGGCCGAAATATTCCTTCACTCTTGATAAGCTCATCCAAAATTAGACGTGATGATGTGTCATCTCTTGATTGGTTATTACACATTTACTTTTCGTTTATAAATATTCAAATGATTTTACTCCCAAATTATTTATCCAATTTATGATCTAATTACATCATTGTATTGATTATAATCTAATCTATAAAATAAGATCTCATATGATTATATTTTTGTTAAAAAAATATATTTGACAAGCTGATCCCACTAAATTTAAGTTTATCTCATCCGAGTTATATACATCTAACTAAACAAAAAACGGTCTCATTCTATCTATCTAACCAAACATCTCAAATGTATTATTTTATCCCTAAATCTGTGAATGGAATCATCCTATCCATTATAGCTTCCAAACCAAAAGGACCTAAAAGATTTTGGGCACCGGAAAAATTAACAAGGCCAAACGTGCAAGTATGTACTGAATGAATGGCGTGTCCCAGTTTTGTCTCAGTTTTTTGGATGGAATCGTCCCATCTCGTGTTTAGTTACAAGGGATGGGGATGTTCTAGTTTAATGTTTGGTTGGTGGGTTGAGAGAAACGAGATTCTACCCCGGAACCTCCGTCCCGCACCGAAACACCTTTCGTCTGTTTCAAAATCTTCGTCTCATCCCTAAAACCTTCATATTGGAACTTTCGGTCCACCATGGAACCTCTAACTCGGTCTTGGAGCCTTCGAGCATGATGTGGGATGAGTTCGTCCCTTTGTTTTTGGGGGACGAGTTCGTCCCGAATATTGGAGGAATATTCTTTAGTGGGACGACTCCGTCCCACCTGACTCCAAACCAAACACTATAAAAAATGAGACCATCATGTCCCATCCCACCTCGTCCCTCGAACCAAACGCCACCTAAAAGGATTACATAAAATGCCAGATAGTAAACATGGCAAACTAGACGGGGTGTCAAAGTACAACGTCGCTGCTTCTAACATTGGCTCATATTGATCGTCGGTTTGTTTGATGACATGAGCTCTTTTGCTACTCGATCTGTCGTCAATTTAACGGTCGATAGGAGCTATAAAAATGGTATTAGAGCATCTCTATTATTGTACTTGCTATCCCCTAAAATAACAAGTGTGTTCTAAAAAACATTTTCATTATATTTGCTATTTAACTTATTATTTTAGAGGCTTGCTATTCTTCTCTCTATACTTGCTACATCTAGCAAACCAACTAAACTTGTTATTTCATTGAGTGTTGAGTTTGTTTAATTGTTTTTATTTTCTTTGCATGTATATAATTTGATAAAATATAGCTACATTCGAATAGGAAGTCATATTTAACAAGTATATTAGAGTGAATAATAAAATAACAAGTCAATTTGAATAAAAAAACTTGCTATTACTATCAAAAATAACAAGTACAATAGAGATATATCTCATTTTTTCCACCCATCTTTCACAACTCTCGTCATCACCAATCACCACATTCAAGAGAAGTGGGGAGAGGAAAGCAGAGGGGGAAACAGTGGGATTTGTATGTGTTCGTCAAATTCTCATGACCATATTTAACGGAATTTGAGGATTTGCCACTAAAAAGTTTGTATACTTTGATTATTTGTCACTTGTGTGATAACAAGTGGGACCATCTGAATGTATGATAATGGATTAAAATGGCAAATAATCGAAACCCATTTTTAAGAGCGACAAATTATCAAATATTCCATATTTAACATGTACAAAGATAGAATATACGCACTAATTAAAGGACATGTCCAAAATGTTAACAATTAAGGAACCGAAAGGAGTAAGAGTTGAAGGTTTCAATTAGAAAGTTTCGGTGACTTAGTGTGTTGAAAGTGAAAGTCAGGAGAATTTGCATTGGAAATTTAATGATCTGAGTAGAACTTTTTTTGTGATTTGGGCAGGACATTCATGATGTTGAAGTCCAAAGTTTGGGGATTAGATTCGAGTTGAAAGTTCCAACGAGTAGAGAAGCTTAAAATTTTATGGCTTTTTTGAAGATTTGATCGGAAGTTTCAAAGATTTTGGTTGAAAGTTCCTATGAGCGGGGAGGTTTATAGAGTAAGGGTGTGTTTGATTAAGCCGTAGATTCTAAAAAAGTTACAATAACTGTGAGCTATAGAAAAACTATTGTAAACCATAGAAAAGTTATGAAGTTATTTGGTTAAAATGGCTATGGATTTCTATTTTTGCAGTAAATGTCTGTAATGCTCTTAATGTTTGGTTACACTATTAATATGCACTCTCGATATAAACACTGATTTATTTAATGATGTGCATTTATATCATTGCTATAATAAGAAAACTAAAACAAAATTATTTATAACTGAAATATATTTATGTTTTCGAAACAAACTTATATTAATTTTTATTTTTAAAAAACTATTTAGTTTTAATTATTCTATATCTACAGAAGAGGTATTTTATTAATGACAAAGGTATGTAATTTTCACCAAAAACTGATTGCGAGAATCTATGAAATCAAGATCTTGTTTATACTGCGAAAATCTATAGATTCTACAAAAATTGGATGCCCAAAAAAATTGTTTGATTTAGATTCTAAAATCCGAACCAAGAAACTAATTCAAAAATATGAACCATTTAAAAATATGAAACAATCACGCCCTAAATTAGTCCCGACTCCCGGCCAACAGCATTGCCCCAGGTCCCAAATGCTCAATCCTGTTCACCGCATTGCAAGGGCTGCCGTTGGATGCAAATTGTGCGTGGCTCAATGTTTGACATAATTAACGGGTGTAAATCAGATGCCCTAGTCCCTAAGAGAAGGCCAAACGGAACTTTAGTGGAATTTGTTATATAAAAAAAACAGATCAGTTTCGCCTTCGTGGTTCTTGCCGTGATGGATTCCAATCCACTGGAAACCAAACATTTCTTCGTTAGTCAAATAACTGATAATACATGGCTACTACCATGTAGGCATTATTGTAGCTTACAAAAATTCCAATATAGGAAACAGCACAGAAAACATTACTGGGGCTAACTGCGACAAGATGGCGGTGAAAATATAGGACGAACGAAACGAAAAAACAATCCACTAGCTCTAATACTAAGCTCAAGATATAGTTCACAGTGCCAACCCAACTATACACTGTTGCTAGCTTAGGCCACTGAGAAAATGGTAGAAACTCATAAAACGGTATATCTTTCCAATGCAAATGGTTCGTTCGCTGAATCAAGACTCGGATGGATTCACTGGCATGGGACAATCAACTCCCCTTCCTCGGAAACACGGTAGGTCTTGAGACCATGAGCAGTAAGTGTTAGGGCTGAAATTAACAGCTGCATCCCCCAGACTGTGCTTGAGACTGGGATGAGTTGGCGTTGCCCGACTTCAAGTTCACATCAACCATGTCTTCCTGTTTTGCGGATGAAAGGGTCTCCATTCCGGGAAGTGCAGCCGCAATCTTACGGAACAGCGCCTGATCAGCATGAGAGAAAAATGTGTCAGAACAAATCAATTCCTACTTCATAAATAAATCAGAATGCTCCAATGTAAAGCCAACATCTAGGGTACAAAGGATATGCAAGAAATTTCCTATTTCTGTAGCACACCTTAATATTAAAACCAGCTTTAGCACTGGTTTCAATGAACATCACACCAAGATCTTTCGCCTTGCCTTCCCCTTCCTCTATGGAGACTTGCCTGTTGCACGAGAAAGTACAGAACTTCAGCAAAGATTGAGAGGAACTCTCAACATGTACATATTACATTAAGAACTTAAGGAGATCAATGATATTTAATCTAGGGTCTGTTTGGTGAGCTCTGGATCCTAAAATCCACACTAAAGCTAGAGTGGAACACTTGAAGCTGGCTAGACCCTACTCCACCACTCCAGTTTATTTTTCTGAAGCGCTCTCAGCGGGATCTACTCCTCAGGAAAAATGTTTAGCTTGGCTACAACTTCACAAGACAAAGAAGCTGGAACTGGAGCCCTACCAAACACACCCCTAATGTAGCTAAAGAAGGAAATAGACACCCTCTAGCTCAAAAGCATCAACCATGTCTGCATTTCATTCATAAATTCACACATCAAAACAGGACTGACTTTACAATTGTAACACATGGTTCCAATTGAATTACATCTAAAATGCCAATGCTATGACAAGTGGTTCAAAAAATGAAAAGGAAATTGCCATGATAACTTGGAATCATAGTGGGAGTCGATTTTTTTTGAAACATTTTTTTTTAAAAAAAATCAAATTTGTACAGCGGTTTGAGAAAATTGCAAAAATAGGTACCGGTCGGCACTTGGTCGGCCGACTGGTGCCACGTCAGCGCCAGTCGAACGACCAAGTGCCGACTAGGGCACGCCAACAGCTTTTTCCGCCGGCTGGCACCACATCAGCGCTAGTCGGCCGTTCAACGGTCGACTCCTAATGACGTGGCGCCAGTCGGCTGTTGAAGTGTTGCCACGTCAGTAGGAGTCGGTCGTTCAACAGCCAACTGGCGCTGACATGGGGCCAATCAGTAGAAAGAGGTCGTTGCGCGCTGAAGGGAGCCAACGTGGTGCCTAGTCAGCACTTGGTCGGCCGACTAGCGCTAATGTGACACCAATCAGCTGACCAAGTGTTGACTAGGCGCCACGTGGCACCAGTTGGCCGACCAAGTGCTGACTAGTACCTATTTTTGCAATTTTCTCAAATTGCCATACAAATTTGAAATTTTATTTTAAAAAAATATTATTTCAAAAAAAATCGGTGGAAGTCTTGATTTTTTTTAGGACCTCATAGAAACTTTCATGATTCACACATGTTACTATGGGCATCTATTCAGTGATAAATGGATCAAAGAAAAACACCACTCTCTAGAATTAAACATGCTTTTAGCCACATGCCAACCTATAGCTTATATTCAAACAATGCCTCTAATGTCACAATGTTTCATGCACAAAATGGAGGTCTCATGGTCACATGCATGTGGGAGGTACATATTTGTCACCCTCACAGTGCATGACATTACTCTGAATCACAAACTTTGAGCTGGTATCCAACTAAAAATCTAAGGTAGTGAATTTTGTGTCGAATCAACCTACTGTCTAATCATGGCCTCAAATAAATGCATGTCAAAAGTCATGATATGGTTCTATCTTCAAAAGAAGATAGGCAACTTTTTGTAAACACCGTTAACACAAAATACATATGGAGAAATAAATCTGACATCATACAGAAATATGTTTGACACCTGGCTAAAAATTTTGAAGACTGCAGGTTATGCATTGAATGATTGAATTACTCTAAAATCTGACATCACACAGAAATGAGGGCCATCCAATGAAACTATTCTAAGGTAAAATTCATTCAGAAACATCTGGCAGATAGACAGAATAATAATAACAGCCAAATCCATCAGATAAGCAAGACGACAGGAAAGGGCTACAAAAAGCAAGAAAAAGTTGTGAACACAGCTCACCTCTTGTCAACAAGATCAGTTTTGTTCCCAACCAGCACAATGATAACATCACTGCCCCTCTCAGTTCTGACTTCCTCTATCCACTTTGAAGTGTTCAGGAAAGACTGTCTGCCTACAGCATGTAATATAAATTTAAGGAAAAAGGAAATAAGAGAGGAAGGAACTTTATTAATGCAAAACCAACAATTAGATTGCTATTGAAAATCATAACTTATGGGTGCGCCATCAAATTTGCTTGACAAATTCTCTCTGCTAGTGTAACACATGTTTTTTTATAATAAGTATAACACATGTTTGCTACTATAAGAGCAGTTAGTGAGCACTCGCATACTGAACGCACAAATGCACGTGCACACAGTGAGATAGAGAGAACATACTTGCAACATCAAATACAATGACAGCAACTGAAGAGTCTCTGATATAGCTTGGAATCAAACTCCTGAATCTTTCCTGACCAGCTGTATCCCTGCAAGAAAAATGCAGTGCATAGAATAATGCCAACCAATTTCCAAGGAATAGAACAGCTAACTTGAAGTGCAACAAAAGATGCCACCATACCAGAGTTGCAGCCTAACGGTCCTATCTTCAAGGTACATTGTTTTTGACAGGAAGTCAATACCGATTGTAGCCTATTTGCAAAGAATAAAACATTAGAACATAACAGCAATGATAAGATAAATATTTAAACAGAAAATGTATGCCCATAAAATGTTCAAAATAAGCATGGGATAGTACAAAGAACACCATCATCAGAGCACCACCAGACAGAATAGCTAAAGCCTTCATCAGGAAAGACATACTATTTATGTGTCAAAAAAGGCTTTGGGGAATCACTCTGAATACGGAATGCGGTACAATGATGTGAAAACAGGACCCCAAGCTTGTCTACAGCATGGTGTAAGCGCATCAGTCACATGGCATGTGCAATCTGGCAGCAATTGTAATCCCAGATCCTAAATGAATCCCACAATGCCCTGGAGCTGGAGCAGACCATTTCCACAAGACTCATATCTGATCGATATGCCCTGCTTTCATTTCCGAGGGTTTCAACATCCGAAGACCATATTCTGAATGCACTAGTCCTTTCCAGCTGAAATCCTGCTGTCAACCACCACGATCATATAAGCTTGACGATAACCACCCTGTAAATATTTATCACAGGGCTGAGTGCTGCACTGAAATCCTCCCATGCCATCGATCGAGCCTCAATTCACCTACGTACACGAGATACGCTGTTCACGGACTCACGGTGTTCTACCATTTCCGGTTAAATTCAAAAAAAAGGCGCATGAAACTCTCCCCTCTGCCGTCGCTCGCAGAGGAGGATCCGCCAGGTCGGCAGCCAAGGGCCAAGGCGACCAACCCCGGTACAGATCCAGATTTCAGTCACCTCTCCAGATCGACCGCAAGGGCTAGTCAGCCGGCCGGCCGGCCAAACGTCCCGCCGGCGCCGGATCTGGCCGCCGATCAGATCCAACCCCAACCCCGCACCGAGTCAAGCAATCGGAGGGCGAGCCCAAGGGGGAGGAGGCACGCATGACGCACCTGGTAGGTGTTGTCGAACTTGTCGTACATGAAGCGGGTGATGATGCTGGTCTTGCCGACGGACTGGTCGCCGAGGAACACCAGCTTGTACTTGGCCAACGCCGACACAGGTGCCATCTCGTCCTCTCTCTCTCTCTCTCTCTCCTTGCGTTCCTCTTCCCTTCTCCTCCTCCTCCAGCGGCGGCGGGTCGGGTAGGATCGGATCGGATCCGGCGAGCGAGCGAGCGAGCGAGCGGGCGGGCAGAGAAGGGAGAGAGGATCTCGCGCGTTATGGATGGGTGGGTGGGTGCCTCGCCCAGTCGCCCAGCCTCGCGGATGGTGGCCGCCTCTCTCTCTCTCCTCTCTCCTCTCTCCTCTCTCTTCTCTCTTCTCTCCCACGGGAAGAAGACCGCGCGATGCGCTCTGCCGTTTATTACAGCGCTCGGTCCGCCCGTCGTCTTCTTTTCTTTTTAATGCTGCTTCGAGGCGTTGGTGGGCTGCCTGTAACGAAGAACGCTATATTACAACAGCACATAACTCTCGTCATCGAAAATAAACAATATTAAAAATTATTCTTCGTTCTTCGTTCTATATTATAAGTTGTTTTAATTTTTTTAATTTATTCATATATCAATGAACATGAAAAAACCAAAACGACTTATAATTTGGAACTGAGGGAGTAGTGGAGTCCAAAATACATGCAAATTGTAAAAATTCGCTAATTATGGATTAATTAAGCTTAATAAATTTGTCTCACAAATAATCCTTTGACTTTGCAATTATTTTTATAATTAGTTTACATTTAATCTTTCAAATTGATATCCAAACATCCAATATGACACGTATTAAACTTTAGTCTATGCACCAAACACCTACTTAGTTCATGTGGTGGAGAGGAAGTGGAGTTTACGAAGGATCCAAGTAGCCAGAGAGGAAAATGGCAAATGAAAATGTTTTCCTTGTAATGGCGTATTTGCAGACATGGTTTGCAATGGCATATTTGTTAGCAAAACTTTACAAATACATATGTTTAAAGTGCAGTCACAGTTGCAGTAATGTAATGTCATGTATAATTTTTAGTACAACTATTGCCATGAACGTATAGTAAAGTGTTATTTTTTTGTACCATTGTAATTTTTACGGTTTTACAATACGTCATTGGTGTCGCTTACAGGTAGAGAGACATTTTACAAATTCTTAAAATTTGTAATGGCACGCGAGTAATACGGTCTGACAACGTAATGCATTGATAATTAAACGCAATATCCTCCTATAACTGAACTCCAATTATTTGAGGGTGTTTGAAAAATATGTCAAATTCAAAATGTGTATTTTACAGGTTTTATTTGTCGGGATATACTTCTGGGTACTCTTTAACAGATTTTTATCGGATCAGACCAAAAGCGGACCTGACCAACCAATCATAAGAGAGAAACGCCGAGGGATAAAGAAAGAAAGGAAAAATTACTAACGTGCCATTATAATTTTCAAGAATTGACTACATGTCACTGTCAGTGACTGTGGTGGTTCCTATTTATCATTGACACACCGATGACATATTAGTAAACCGTAAAAATTGTAATGACATAGAAAAAATTAACCTATATAAAGAAAATGTATCCCTAAACAAGGAAATAAACCATACAAAGAAATGTGTCCAGTTCATTTAAAACTGGATAGAAATCATATCCACAATTATTCTACTCTAACATTGAATCTATATGATACTGCTATTACTATTTACATTGTTTTTCATTTTTCTTCCGCACAATTGCATCACACTGCTCATATCATCACTGAAATGATTTATTGGCTCCGCTTCTACGTACTCAACGAGTCAAACGCCGCAAATTATCTGTTAGGATTTTATGTTAACTTTAGTCCCAGCTTATAAGAGAGTGGTCATTCTCATTTAAACCGATTTTTTAAGATGTTAGAGGACCCTTCGCTTGTAAAACCATGTCGTATGCACATGAACGTCCGAATGTGGGGCGATGTCAGGAGAGCTAAGGTTTGGGACACTAACAATTGATATCAGAGCTAACAGCCATCTTACCTACTTAAGGCTTCCTAATTTATAAAATTGTATCGTATTTGTATGAACGCTTGAATATGAGACGAGATCGAGGAGCTAAGGTCTAGCATGCTAACACTATCACGATGGCTACACATTAAATCTACCATCCACAAATAGAAAGTCGATCCTTAGGGACCATTTGGTATAGATTTTTTTAGAATTAGATTATTTCTAATTCTAATTACAAACAAGTCTATAACTATTTATGAGGAGAATCACACATAAATGATTCACATTTTTATGAATCGATCAAATCAAATAGTGAATTCTCCCCAGATTTTTTTAAAAGGATAATCTGTCATTGAGTTTTTTTACTATTGTAGCACTTAAAACATCGAGCTTCTCTAAAATAACATATATATATATATATATCAAAAGTTCTCTAAAATATCACTTTCAAGACGGATTAATTGCTATTATAGAACTTTTGACTGAATTTAAAATATTTTGTATTCCATCAATAGAAGTTATTTTTTTATCCCTCCCCTCCCCGATCAACAGAGGTAGCATGGGGCCCGTCACCCGCATTGGCGAGAGGTGGCTAAGCGAGGTATTGGGGATAAAAGGAGGAAGAAAAAGACAATGATGTGGCATATGACATGTGGCAAGTGAGATGGTAGGTGACAGGACACAAGGTTGACAAAAATTTAATTAGGGAGAGTAATAAATAATTAAAAACGACGAAGAAAATAATATTTAAAAAGGTGGCAATGAAGTGGATGACGAATAATTAAATTTTTACCGGGTTTACCCGGAGGCGGAGAATAATTCCAACGCATCGGCGTCGGCACTGGTGGGAGTGACACGGGGACGGGTGTGAGGCCGATGGCGAGCGCGGCGGCGTCCATCTCGCGGAGCCTACGCCGATCTCTCGCGGCGACCTCCTCGCACTCCTCCCGCCGCGACCTCCTCCTACTACTCGGGCAAGGAGGAGGAGGAGGAGGGCGCGGGTTCGTCACGGCGGAGTGCCACCGCCCCGTGGTCCTCCACAAACGCGGCTCCGACATCCTCCACGACCCATGGTTCAACCGGGTACGGCGCCGCGCGCTCCGCTCGTGGTTAGTTTGTCTTCTCTCTCGAGGCGGGAGAGCGTTCGTCTGATGCGTGCGCGTGCCTGTGCGCCTGTGGCTCCTGCTCCTGCAGGGCACGGCGTTCTCGATGACGGAGAGGGACCGGCTCGGCCTCCGCGGCCTGCTCCCGCCCAACGTCGTCAACTCCCAGCAGCAGATCGACCGATTCAGTACAGCACAGCACCCCCTCTCCGTCGCTTCCTTGATTTGGATTCCTCATTTTCTTCTTTTTCCCGAAATGCTTGATATGGATTTATGTAGCTGCTTGACGAATTGGGTTTTGTTTATTTAAGCTACGAATTGGGATTGGTTAGCCATGCGCGGAGTGATGCATTGACTGGCGGTAGCTTTGCCAGAGTCGTCCGCAGGGCCTGATTGGGCTTAGATAACGACTTAGTTTACCTAACACTCCTTAAATTGATAGCAGGAATTGGATAGTGTATCCGCGCACGCTCGTGTTCAGATGGGGCGAGGGGCAAGATTAGTGTGTATTTTTGTATGCATTTGTCATGTGTACCTGAAGAGCTGTGCCATAAGATTTCTGCTTGTCTATGTGGTTTGCCAAGGAATGATCCAGCTTAGTTTCAATCCCCATATATTTAACTGCATTTGATCTGGATGAAAAAGGGTTTCTACAAAAGGTGGACCAGCCTTTTCTGTGCCAGGACAAACAACTTAGGAGGAATAAACTGTGGCACACACCTCAATTGGAAAAAAGACTACCAAACATCCACACAACGTCAATGCTGAAGTACAGTGTACAAGGTCCATTCAGAGCTACAGCATAGAGATAACAAGGGTTTAGTGCTAAATTTGCTGAGCACTTTGTCGGTTATTTGTGAAAACCGTCAAAATGGTTTGAGAATATACATGACAAATTATTGTGTGAATGCTGATATGAGCGGTAAATTTACTTCTTTTTCCCACTTTTATAACAGTGGTTGATATGAAACGGCTGCAGAAATATGCAAGAGATGGCCCATCGGATACTTATCCATTAGCAAAATGGCGTATACTTAATAGGCTGCATGACAGAAATGAAACAATGTACTACAAGGTTTGTAAATTCACAACTCATACATTCTTCTGTATAACCTTATTTCTATTGATTATGTAAGTTATCAGTATTTGATTATTTGATATGCACAATTTGCACTGTTTACACTGACAGTGTATGGTTTATTCTTATTCATTCTTTGTTGCTACTGTAATGTCAAATGTTTGTAATTGTAGTAGCCTAGTAGGATGAGATGTGCCTTTTTAAAGTGGTTACCTGATTTGTTCTATTTTCATATTTTCATAGGTCTTAATAGATAATATTGAGGAGCATGCACCTATTGTTTACACACCGACTGTCGGACTTGTTTGCCAAAATTATAGTGGTTTATTTAGACGGCCTCGTGGTATGTATTTTAGTGCAGAAGATCGCGGAGAAATGATGTCCATGGTGTATAACTGGCCAGCTGACCAGGTACGCATTTGTGTCCATCCATGTATTGATTTGGTTTAATAGTTGATCTCTGTTATTGGTTTAATATTTAGAGGTGTAATGCAGTTGGGCTACCTCAGAACATAATACACTCTACCTTTTCCTTTGGCTTTTGAACATCTCCTAAAAAAGGTCCATATAATTTCAAAGTAAATAAAAAATGGTGAATCCTTTGCAGGTTGACATGATAGTAGTGACTGATGGAAGCAGGATATTGGGCCTGGGTGATCTCGGGGTGCATGGTATTGGCATTGCCATTGGGAAGCTGGATTTATATGTTGCTGCCGCTGGAATAAATCCCCAGAGGGTATGTTTTTATGGTACCTTAGAAGACTGTTATACTCTTTTGTCATGGGCATGGGCCTGGAGCCCTGGTGGCCAAGGTCCACATCATAGCCCAATACAGGGTGTGAACAGTACCACATGGTGCTGTAGAAACAATTTAGGAATTATTAGAGATATGATTAGGCAAGTAATATCTCAAGGAAATATCCCAGCCTAAGTCCTCTTATCTGTAGCAGACTATGCTGCCCAGCTATCCTTTGGTGGTGTTTACCCTCTATGAACCCTAGCACTTGACAACTTGGTATCATATCCATTTCTATACACAGATAAGGTGAAAGATATTTTCCAAACTGTGAAGTTATAGAGGAAAATAGCCAAGCTTCAAATTAAGATGTGGACTTAAAAATCACAGTACCTTAGCAATTGTGGTGCCAGTGTCCAATGCATGTTACTTAGATGTTATGAACTCTATAAGTGCTCTATTGCTATTCATTTCTAATTGTTTATCTGCCATTCCTGGGGTTACCAGAATTTATATTTCCTTATGATTTAAAACTGTGCCGCTATTTTTTTAGGTTCTCCCTGTCATGATTGACATAGGAACAAACAATGAAAAACTCCTCAAGGATCCTCTATGTAAGATCGTATTAAAACATTTCTATGTTGTATTCCCATAATTGTCTGTTCAATTTGTAATTAAGCTTCTAATTTTCACATGAACACATGGCTAACCTCTATTCTTAAAGAGAATGGTAAATCCGTAAACAGACATTATGGTTGTCTTTAGATTACATCACAGTTCAGATATTTCATGAAAACATGTTCAATTGTAATGAATTGCTCTCTTGTGCTTAATTTGCTCAAGAATTATTCTAGAGATTTTTCTATTGTTACTTTATAAATCATACAGATCTTGGCTTACAAGAAAATCGTCTGGAGGGAGAAGAATATGTAGCAGTTATCGATGAATTTATGGAAGCTGTTTTCGCTCGTTGGCCCAATGTTATTGTACAGGTGCTCTTTTGGCTTGCTTTTCTTATTGCATGCGGCTTTAGCTAGAACATTTTTACAAATGATTTTCTTATTTTTTCATAGTTTGAAGATTTCCAAAGCAAGTGGGCCTTCAGGTTGTTGCAGCGTTATAGGAAGACCTACCGTATGTTTAATGATGATGTTCAGGTATTTTTTATGAAAATTTTCAAGGTTCTCACTTGGTTCCTTTTCTGCTATGATATTTATAGACATACTTAATATACAAATATATAATTACAATTCTCATTGTTAGAGTGTGTGTGTCTTTGGTGTGTGGGCCCCTCCTGTAAGATCCTTCTTCTATCCTCCCAACCCTAGGGAGAGGAATCCATTCTATTCTACCCTTTCCTACATGGTATCAGAGCACTAGGCTCCCCTCTCCTCTCTCCAGCCGCCGGCGCCACCGCCGCTGCCGCCATGGCCGGCGAGCCTCCTCCGTCGTCGGTGCCGGAGTCCTCCTTCCCCCTTATCCCCATCTTTACCTTCACGACGCCGGCGGCCTCCTCCTCCCCATTTCCCGTTGCGCCGCCGCCCTGCGGGCTAGACGCCGTCGCCGTGGGTGGTCGGCCGCCCTCTGCCACGGTCGGATCCAGCGCCGCCATGGCCGGATTCGCCGCCCCCGCTGCCGCCCCGCACGGATTCGACGCCGGTGCGGCCAGATCCGGCGCCGTCGGCCTCCCTCCAGCCGCTGTCGGCCTCCCTCTGGGCCTGGGTGCGCCGCCGCACCTCCCCCCGCCGCCGGACTCCCTCCCGCTGTGGCCGCGGACTGGCCGACCCTCGGTGGGCCGCCGCCGGCCTCCCCCCATCGTGGCCGTGGGCTGGTAGGCCCTGGCCGCAAAGCCGCCCCTGCTGGCCGCTGGCTTCCCGCCCCTGCTCGGTGCTGGTGCTGCGGGACCCTTCCTCCCCGCCATGCCGCCGCCGCTGGCAGCCCATACTAGGGTGATCTGGCCCTCTTTTGGCCCCTGCGTGTTGGTAGGCCACCACCGATGTGGTTGCCGCCGATGCTGCCCTTGCCGCCGCCCTCGCCACCGCCAAGTCCGCTGTCGCCGCTGCTTGGGAGCGCGAGCGGGCGGCCGCTCTTGCTTGGGAGAGTGCCCGCCAGGCCGCTGATGCGCTGGCCCAGCATGTTGCTGAGGCCGAGCGCCACCTCGGTGGTGCTGTTCCCCCTGTCCCTGCCACCGCGGATCTAGCTGTCGCCGCAGATCTAGGTGCCGCACAGCTCCACGCCCAGGCGGCCGGTGTCCAGAACATCCGGTCGCTCGTGCCAGTCACACTTGATCTCTCGTCGTCCTCCTACGCACGCTGGCGCGATCTGGTGCTCCTCACCCTCTAGCGCTATGCCCTGGATGACCACGTCCTCGTTGACACTCTAGTGGTCGCCCAAGGGTCGGCATGGCGGCGCATGGACAACGTGGTGCTGTCGTGGATCCTTGGTTCCATCACTATCGAGCTACAAGACATCGTGCGGGAGCTTGGTGGCACCGCTCGTCAGGCCTGGGTTGCGATCGAGGGGCAGTTCCTTGGCAACCGCGAGGTCCGTGCTCTCTAGTTGGACGCCGCATTCCGCACCTTCGTCCAGGGAGATCTCTCCGTCTCGGAGTACTGCCGTCGCATGAAGGGGATGGCGGATTCCCTTCGTGACCTCGGAGAGCCTGTTGCGGAGCGCACACTTGTCCTCAACATCCTCCGCGGTCTCGGCGACGCCTACGCCCACCTCCGGACGTGGATTACCAGGACAGTGCCGTTCCCGTCCTTCCACAAGGTCCGTGATGACCTTGTCCTCGAGGAGCTTACCTGGGGCCTCGCTCCCACGTCTACCACCGCGACTGCTCTTGTCGCCTCCGGCTCCAGCAGGACCACCTCCCACCCACCGTCGATGCCGGCTCCTTCCCTTCTCGGTGCTCCTCTCGCCGGTTCCACCGCTAGAGGGGGGGTCGTGGTGGCGGTCGTCGTCGCCAGGGGGCGGCGTGGTGGTACCGGTCGTGCTCCTACCTCCACTACAATAGCCCCTGCCACCGGGAGTGCGCCCTGGCCATCCTTCTCCAACCCGTGGACGGGGCGCATTTCCATGTGGCCGGGGCAGTTCACAGCTGGAGCTCCTCGGCCTCCTACCCCACCTGCGGCCATGCTCAGCGGGTGGCCGATGCAGCATGCACCACCTTCGGCGTGGGGTCCATGGTCTGGTGGGTAGGACTAGACGGCCCTCGCGCAGTTCTTCAACACTATGGCGTTGTGTCACGGATAGGAAGTGGGCCAGGCCCGTGAACAGTACCGCGAGTACTGTTCACGTGAATAGTACCTCGATACTGTAGCAGTTAGGATAAAATCTGTTTTGATTAGTTAGTTAAGATTCCAGATTAGATCAAGTTGGTTATAGCAGATTAGATCAAAGGGTTAGGTCTTGTGCCTATATAAACAGGACCTAATTAGGAGTCTAGGCGTCGAGTAATCAGTTTAGGCTTTGCCATCTGTATCCCCTGCCTCCTTGTCGCGTCGCCGCAACGACGCCGCCGCGACGACGAGGTCCAGGCCCTCGACCAACTACCTCGTTTCCTTATCAATTAAGAAGTTTAGTTCCTTCAAATTCCCCTGAAATCCTTGCCGGTGACAATTTGGTATCAGGTATTGTTCACGTGAACAGTACCCCGGTACTGTAGCAGTTATGATAAAATCTGTTTTGATTAGTTAGTTAAGATTCCAGATTAGATCAAGTTGGTTATAGCAGATTAGATCAAAGGGTTAGGTCTTGTGCCTATATAAACAGGACCTAATTAGGAGTCTAGGCGTCGAGTAATCAGTTTAGGCTTTGCCATCTGTATCCCCTGCCTCCTTGTCGCGTCACCGCTACGGCGCCGCCGCGACGACGAGGTCCAGGCCCTCGACCAACTACCTCGTTTCCTTATCAATTAAGAAGTTTAGTTCTTTCTAATTTCCATGAAATCCTTGCAGGTGACAACTTGGTATCAGACGGCTCAGGTTCACCATCCGCTGTGATGAATTCCCAATCTGGCACCGGTTTGGGGAGAACCATCGATGACATGTTGAAGGCTATTATGCAACGCCTAGATGCCATCGAAGAGAAGTTGCAATCACTGCAACCACTCCAGGCGAAAGTCGTACAATTGGAAGTAGTGGTGATGAAGCGGGCGGGCGCGATTAAAGAGAAGCTGCAGCCGACCCAACCCTTGGAGGAGAGGGTAGCCACGTTGGAGGTGCTCGTCCAGAATCCTGTCCTGCAACATCCTCAGACCACCACTGATCCCGTGGATCCTCCTCCACGCCACCAAGGAGGGAGGCGGCGAAGGCCGCTTCGGTGACGGTGTGGGCAGCCTCGGCAGGGCCAAGTCAGGCGACGACGGCTCAGTCGGCGACATCAACAGTGCTGCGGAGGCCAACACTACTTTCCTGACCGCGCAAAGCACACCCTCACGGGCATGGATGGCGGCCTGGCTGACGGTTGGGGGATCAACGTGGGCTGCCTTGGCGGCGCTAGCAGCCCAGCTCAAGGACGAGCTGGTTTTCAAGGGGGGAAGAGATGTCATGGCCTCAGATTGTTGGATGAAGGGCCTGGCCCGCCTGTGAACAGTATCGCCGGTACTATAGCAGTTAGGTTAAATTCTGTTTAGATTAATTAGTTAAAAGTCCAGATTAGATAAGACTCTATTTCAGTTAGGATTAAGAGTTGGATTAGATTAAAACTAAGAGTTGGATTAGATTAAGAGTTGGATTAGATTAAGATTTTGGTTGTAGATTAGATCAGCCTTGTGCCTATATAAACAGGGCTGATGCACTAGGGTTATTGTCGAGTATTCAGTTTGGCTTGTGCCTTTCTTGTATTCCTGCCTCCTCGTCGCGTCGCCGCAATGGCGCCGTCACGATGGAGAGGTCCAGGGCCTCGACCAACTATCTCTTTTAAATACAGTTCAAGACGATTAGTCTCTACCAACCGATGTGTTATCCTTGCCGGTGGGCGATAGCGGGGAAGACGACTCGGCAGCTCGAGGACGAGCTGCGTTTTTAGGGGGGTGAAGTGTCACGGATAGGAAGTGGGCCAGGCCCGTGAACAGTACCGCAGGTACTGTTCACGTGAACAGTACCCCGATATTGTAGCAATTAGGATAAAATCTGTTTTGATTAGTTAGTTAAGATTCCAGATTAGATCAAGTTGGTTATAGCATATTAGATCAAAGGGTTAGGTCTTGTGCCTATATAAACAAGACCTAATTAGGAGTCTAGGCGTCGAGTAATCAGTTTAGGCTTTGCCATCTGTATCCCCTGCCTCCTTGTCGCGTCGCCGCAACGGCGCCGCCGCGACGACGAGGTCTAGGCCCTCGACCAACTACCTCGTTTCCTTATCAATTAAGAAGTTTAGTTCCTTCAAATTCCCCCGAAATCCCTGCCGGTGACACGTTGACTCCACCGGCTGCCACGGACTGGGTGGCCGAATCGGGTGCCTCCTTCCACACCACTCCTCGTGATGGTATTCTCTCCTCTCACAGGCCACCCCACCCATCTCACCCTTCTTCCATCATGGTTGGGAATGGCTCATGTCTTCCGGTCACCTCCGTGGGTGATGTGGATCCTTGTGGTTCTTTTCGCCTTCAAAATATTCTTGTTGCCCCTGACATTGTTCACAATCTTCTTTCCATTCGTCAATTCACCACTGATAATTCGTGTTCTGTTGAATTTGACTCCTTTGGTTTGACTGTGAAGGATATGGTCACCCGACGTCCTCTTTTCCGTTGTGACAGCACCGGACCCCTCTACACGCTTAGTCTTTCACCTTCCGCTGCTCCACCCTCGTCCGCCCTTGTCGCCACAGCTTCCTCCACACTCTGGCACCGCCGGATTGGTCACCCTGGTGTCGACGTTTTGGCTCAGCTTTGTCGTAGCTCCTCTGTTCCTTGTACTAGGGCTACCAGTGAGCACATTTGTCATGCGTGTCAGTTAGGTCATCATGTTCGTCTACCTTTTCCTATTTTCTTCTTCGCATGATGTTCATGCGTTTGACCTTATTCACTGTGACTTGTGGACCTCTTCGATCATGAGTATTTCTGGTTATAAATATTATCTGGTTGTTCTCGATGATTTTTCTCACTACTCATGGACGTTTCCTTTGCGGTCTAAGTCAGATGCCTTCCCCACGCTCACTCCTTTGCTTGGGTGTCTACACAGTTTGGGGTTACTATCAAGGCAGTCCAGTGTGATAATGGTCATGAGTTTGACAACTCCGCTTCCCGGGCTTTCTTCCTCTCGAAGGGAGTCCAATTGCGCATGTCGTGCCCCTATACCTCCCCTCAGAATGGCAAGGCTGAGCGCATGATTCGTACCACTAACAATGTTATGCGCTCCATGCTCTTTCAGGCTTCGGCTCCCGCTCGCTTCTAGGCTGAGAACCTCCTTACTGCCACCTATCTGCTCAATTGCCTGCCTTCTAAGGCCACGTGCGCTCCCACCCCTCACCATGCCTTGTTTGGTACCCCTCCTTCCTACACTCACCTTCGTGTCTTCGGGTGCGCTTGCTATCCCAACACTTTCGCCACTGCTCCTCACAAGCTTGCGCCCCGCTTGACCCTTTGTGTGTTTCTCGGCCACTCCCCCGATCATAAGGGGTACCGTTGTTTTGACCTCTCCTCTCGTCGTGTTCTTATCTCACGACATGTCACCTTCGCCGAGTCGGTATTTCCTTTCTCCGCCGACTCCACCCCCGCCTCCAGCCTTGAGTTGGACTCTCTGTTTTCTACTGACCCGGTGGTTTAGCCACCTTTGTCTTCTGCAGGTACACCTCCAGCTGTTCCGGCGGCTCTCCCGCCGTCTGGCGAGCCTAGTGTGGCAGTGGGGCTGCCCGCCGCACCGTCCGCGGCCTCGGCACCTTCGACTGTGCCACGTGCGGCCACTCCCCCACCGTCGGCGTTGCCCTCCGCGCCATGCGCGACCCCGGATTCCTCGGCTGTGCCGCGCGAGGCCACTTCCCTGTCGCCTCCTGCGCCCGGGGTCGGCCCGCTGCTGCCTCCGGCACCATGCGCGACCCTGGCCTCTCCTACCACACCCGATACGGCCTCGGCCGTGCCACGTGTCCCCGCGCCGCCTGCCTCGCCACGCGCGGCCCCAACGTCTTCTTCCCGCTACGCCGACCCTGTTCTTGTCTACCAGCGCTGCCCGACGGTTGCTGCACCAGCCCGCTCTCCTGTCGAGCCGCTGGTGTACCACCTGCCCATCCTTCACCGTGATCCCCACCACTCACTCGATGGTGACTTGGCGGGCTGCGGGGTCCTTCGTCCGGTTGACCGCTTGGTCCTCGCCGCCACTACGGAGCCGCCGGTCTCTCCTATACCCTCCACCGTCCGTGGCGCCCTGGCGGATCCACACTGGCGCCACGCGATGGAGGACGAGTATGCGGCCCTTCTGGCCAATCAGACCTAGGACTTGGTGCCTCGTCCCTCTAGCTGCAATGTGGTCACCGGCAAGTGGATCTGACACATAAACGCTGGGCAGATGGTACGCTGGATCAGTACAAGGCTCGTTGGGTCCTCCGGGGTTTCACCCAGCGCCCTGGAGTTGACTACAATGAGACCTTCAGCCTAGTGGTGAAGCCTGCTACTGTCCGGACTGTTCTCTCCCTGGCACTCTCGCGGTCCTGGCCGGTTCACCAGCTAGATGTGAAGAATGCCTTCCTCCATGGCACCCTGACAGAGACTGTGTACTGCAGCCAACCTGTGGGCTTCGTGGATCTTGCTCACCCTGAGCTTGTTTGTCGGCTCAACAAGTCTCTGTATGGTCTGAAGTAGGCTTCTCGGGCTTGGTACAGTCGGTTTGCCTCCTTCCTGGTGACTTTGGGGTTCAGCGAATCCAAGAGTGACACTTCTCTGTTTGTCCTCCACCACAGTGGTGACACAGCCTACCTGCTGCTTTATGTGGATGACATTGTTCTCACTGCCTCCAGCCAGTCTCTACTTCATCGGGTTGTCTCCTCGTTGCAGCGGGAGTTTGCCATGAAGGATCTTGGTGTGCTCCATCCCTTCTTGGGAGTGACAGTGGAACATCGCCCTGACGGCCTATTCCTTCACCATCGCCAGTACGCCTTGGATGTCCTTCACCGCGCCGGGATGACTGACTGCAAGCCATGTTCCACTCCAGTTGATGCTCATGCCAAGATTTCCGGTACCAAGGGTGCACCAGTGGATGATCCCACTGCCTACCGCAGCATTGCTGGTGCCCTTCAGTATCTCACCTTCACTCGGCCGGATATCTCCTATGCAGTGCAGCAGGTGTGCCTTCACATGCACGACCCACGGGACCCGCACCTTACCGCTATGAAGCGGATTCTCCGCTATCTGCGCGGCTCCCTCGACTTCGGGCTTCACCTTCGGCGTTCTCCGGTTGCTGAGCTCGTGGTTTACACTGACGTCGACTGTGCGGGCTGCCCGGACACGCGTCGCTCTACCTCCGTCTACGCCGTCTTCCTTGGTGGCAACCTCGTGTCCTGGTCATCCAAGCGGCAGCCTGTTGTCTCCCGCTCCAGTGCCGAGGCTGAGTACCGCGCTGTTGCCAACGGGGTGGCGGAGGCATCCTGGCTCCGGCAGCTCCTCGGGGAACTCCACAGCCCCCTTGCTAGGAGTACTTTGGTCTACTGTGACAACGTCAACGCTGTCTACCTCTCCACCAACCCCGTCCAGCACCAGCGCACCAAGCATGTGGAGATCGACCTCCACTTCGTCCGTGATCGTGTCTCCGTGGGAGATGTTCGTGTTCTACACGTTCCCACCACCTCCCAGTTCGCCGACATCTTCACCAAGGGCTTGCCTTCCTCCACCTTCTCCGAGTTCCGCTCCAGTCTCAACATCCGCTGCGCCGGAGTTTCTACTGCGGGGGGGGGGGGTGTTAGAGTGTGTGTGTCTCTGGTGTATGGGCCCCCCTGTCTAGTGTGTGGGCCACTCCTGTAAGATCCTTCTTCTATCCTCCCAACCCTAGGGAGAGGAATCCATTCTATTCTACCCTTTCCTATACACATGACTCCTATCATCTGTAACATACAACTGGAAAATATCCATAAGAGTTCAATTTTGGTTTTTCATTGATAACTTTTGAAGATAAATGGGATAAATGCTGATATATGTCTGTTATTCTCATGGAAGTCACCTGCTAAGTCTTGGAGCAATATCATCTCCAGTTATGTTGTATTGACATCATCTTCCTGTTCTAGGTAGTAGTGTTTGAGGTTTTGGTTTTTGAGCATTTACTGTTGCTGAATATAGGAATCCACTGTTCTTGGTAGTAGTGTTCCCTTCATGCAGTATCTAATAGTAAAAAGTCTTGTTAGTGGTATTGCATTAATGAATTATATCATAGCAAAAAGTATCACCCTTGAAATGACTATTTTCTATGTACAAAGGGAACTGCTGGCGTTGCTATAGCTGGTCTTTTAGGAGCTGTAAGAGCACAAGGAAGGCCAATGATAGATTTCCCAAAGCAAAAGATTGTTGTTGCAGGGGCTGGCAGGTTCGGAAATCGGAATAATCTTATTATCTCTAGCAATATGTGTTTCAGTCTTTCAGACTTTCTGTCCTACAAGAATCTAGGATGTGTGAGCAACATTAACATTACACTTTACCTGTAGTCCTGTAAAACTGTCTCATTTCAAAATAACATCCATAGTGAGATTTAGATTCCATGACAGTTTGGTCATGTTACTTACTGGTTCCTTTTAAAATATCAAAAGTTATCCCCAATTAGATGTAATGACTAGCTGATTTGGTCTAATTCTTTGCTTTGAAGTTTGAATAGTTTGTATGATTGTGGCATGTTAAGTTATATTCTTTGAAGTTTTACATGAATTATTCATAACCTTTCTTGGCAGGTATACCAATTAGTTTATTTAGTACCATTGTTTTATTCTTTGGTTCTTTGCTTATTCCTTGGGAAGAATTCCACTTGTATTTGTCAAGGTCAAGGGCGTTGACCCCTAGGGTTGGTGGCCCTCGACTGTGTAGATCATAGCTGTGGGATAGGCTGGTGCGGCCGTGCGGGGTTGATCCCCTTGGCGAGCTATGTTGGAGAACGGGGGAGATTTAGAGAATTGAGGTAGAGATTGGAGATTGATCTTTTTTTCTTGCTTGCTTTATTGCTGAAGTGCTGAACACATGTGCTCTTTATATAGGACTTACAACTAAAATCGACTCGACTTATTATTGATCTAATCTACTATTTGTAAGGACTGCTAAAGATATCATAACTGCAGAATATAATCTCTCGACTTAAACGCTAAGGACTCTATCCGCAGGTCATTTTCCCCATGGGTACTGTTCATGTGCTGGGCCTGGCGGCCCTAGCCGCACATGACAGTATCATCCTTGTATTTCTCTTTACTGGCTGTTTTGGTCCTAGTATATACTAAGCCTGGTATTGCTGAAACTTTATTATGCTCAATTTTGGATCATCATGACATCACTAACTTTGATCAGATGCATTTCAAAAGTGACTTAATTGCATTTTACATTTTTACAGTGCTGGGATTGGAGTGGTGAATGCTGCAAGCCGGGCCATGGCAAGGATGCTAGGAAATAATGAGGTTGCTTTTGAGAGTGCCAGGAGTCAATTCTGGATAGTTGATGCCCATGTGAGTCAGATAACTAAGATTCCTGTGGTACATTCTGGTATTTTTTGGATATAATGTATATATATACAATAGAAATAACGTGCACGACTCTGATCTTCTGTCAAAACTAACTGCATCAGATTCATTCTATCAGTGATGCTTGCCCATGCTATTCATCCAATTGATAAGCTAGATCATTGGAAATGTGGCCCTCCAGATGTTTTTTTTTCTGTTCACCTTTGGTCTTTTTTCCTGTATGGTCGTACTCCTATTGAAATCTACCAATAACTTCATCTGTATTCTTTTTGTGTAGGGTTTAATAACAGAGGAGCGCACAGACATTGACCCAGATGCACGGCCTTTTGCTAGGAAAAAGAGTGAATTGAATCACCAAGGCCTAAGTGAAGGGGCAAGCTTGATTGAAGTGGTGTGTGACTGAACCTCTTTATTTCCATGCATATATAACTTACTAGGCACTATATTTAACTTACTTTTAACTTAATTACTTATGAAATATTTCATTCTCAGTTCATATCCTTAAGTATATTTAATATTGATGTTTACCTTGTAAAAGTAAAATTCAGCTAATGAAAGAATAATGTTAGCCTGATGCTAAACTATTTTTATATTCAACCTTGTTTATCGAGCAGGTTAAAAAGGTGAAGCCTGATGTCATACTTGGATTATCTGCAGTTGGTGGTTTGTTCTCAAAGGAGGTATGTTATCATAAAATAGCTATATGTAAATTTCAGTTCATTACTGATTCAGAGCTATTACCTTGAGGTATGAATTCTAAAGCCATTCTGCTGTTGTTTTGTCCACTATTTTGTTTAGTAGTATTGGCACTGCAATTTGGTTAAATAAGGTTAAATAGCTATAGTAATATTAGTAAGTCTGTGGAGTGTGGACTGTCATGATCTCAATTATTTGTATTTTGAAATAAGTTTGCCCCCAAATAATCATTCCTATGGTGTTTTACTACTAATTTGTTTCAAAGGTTTGTGTAATCCTATTCTTTTATCGAGTTACTCATAGATCAGACTAATTGCGTTGCATCCACCTTTTTGAGTGTTTGAAAAACTGTAAAAAAATCGACATGAATGACAACTGTGTTTTCTCATATCTTCAGGTTTTAGAAGCACTAAAAGATTCGTCCTCTTCAAGGCCAGCAATTTTTGCAATGTCAAATCCAACTAAGAATGGTTTGTGTTGTGGAAATTTATAATGAAGTTCATTATTTATTGCGAGTCATCTAATTGACTATTATGTGTTGGTTTCATATTACAGCTGAATGTACACCTGAAGAAGCCTTTTCCATTCTTGGTGAAAAGATCATCTTTGCTAGTGGAAGCCCATTTGGTGATGTGGATCTTGGTATGTTTACTTGTCTACAGTTGGGCCTCTTTTTCTTTGTATGCTTTCGAAGTGGTTGAGACTTGCTTTCACTTTCTACGCCACCAGTTATGCTTGGCATCAGCAATACAATGCAAATAGTCATATCCTATAATGATTTCTGAAAATTTGATGAGTTGTGTAGTAATAAAAACGTAAAATGCTACTCAATATGCAGCTATTAATACTTTTGTTGCAGGTAATGGGAAGATTGGCCACTCTAATCAAGGGAACAACATGTATCTCTTTCCTGGGTTAGTTTTGTTACAACCATGCACCACACAATTGAAATTTCCCTACGCAATTGAACTTTGCCCTCAGATCCTACTGCAAATTATGATTTAATTCAATTTGGTTCACTGTTGTGCAGAATAGGGCTTGGAACCCTTCTATCTGGAGCAAGGGTTATCTCTGATGGAATGCTTCAGGCTGCGGCTGAACGGTAAGCACCTTAACCTCTAATTATTATCTCTGTAAGCACAATTGAACAATTTAGTTAATCTTTTATTTATGCTTTACCATAAAAATTGGTTAGCTTGGCTTCATATATGAAAGAAGATGAAGTTCTCCAAGGGATAATATACCCTCAAATCTCCAGGTTCTATCTCTAAATATGTTTAGTTTTTTTTTTGCTATGTATGCCTTCTGATACACAAGTATGTGTGTAGAATACGTGACATCACCAAGGAAGTGGCAGCAGCAGTTGTGAGGGAAGCCGTTGCTGAGGATCTAGCTGAGGGATATCGTGACATGGATGCACGTGAACTTGCAAGACTCAGTGAGGTGATTATCTATTTACTATCTAAACAAGGTTTATTATTATGTTTTTATTGTTTCGTTCATAACCTTGCTCTTTGCATACAGGAAGAAACTGTTGACTATGTCAAGAACAACATGTGGAGTCCAGTTTATCCAACAATAGTGTACAAGAAAGACTAGAGCTATTAAGTCTTTGTATAACGTCTATAGCTCACGTCCAATTTTCTGTAGGCTGCAATTTAAATATTTACAAATATATGTACTATTGTTATGAGCATACAATCTTCTTTTAATGCAGCCGCTACGTGATAGAACATAATTGGCTTCACTTTTAAATGAAATAAATACCATTTTAGCGGTACACTGGGAGTTCAGAATAGGATCCTTGTGCCAAATTTGGACTACATTTTTGTATCCAAGTATCAGGTGTGTAACAACTTGATCTGCATGCCAATTATGCAAATGTCTATATCTTGTGTTTATGTTTGAAACCTATCACTTAATAGATGCTATAAGTTTACTGGGGACTATCTGTTCTTGCATCTTTGATGGTTACCCCTTTCTTTGACATATGTTCTTTGACATTTTAACGCTGTTCCCTGTGTTAGAATTTTACTTGTGTTTGTTGTTTAGATTGGGTACAAGTTAGAGGACATGTGCACCCCCTGACTCCCACCAGAACTTTAACCATCTTTTTCTCCAGTATTTTGCAGTTTGCAGCAACGGTTGCCTGCTGCCCACAGTGCCCTTCGTTGTCAATGGTGAATGGAGACATCGTGTTAGTGCTGACCATTGTTGCTCTCCTGTTCGTGGAACTATCTATGGTGTGAGCAACAGGTACTCGTTCCAAGTACGCTACTTCACAGATCTTTTCCTCTTGAGATAGAAATTGTTCCAGATATCCACTACAAGGGGGTGATGGGGTGTGGCATCATACTATCATAGTGTTGATGTTTCCTATCTTGCATCATGTTGCTCAATCTACATGTTGCCATATGGCCCCTTGAAGGCTGAAAGTTGGATAGTGCTATCCATGTCAGCTATGATGCAATCAAGATGAACCCTTGTGGCCTAGTAGCTCTTTCCTTCCAGGTAGGAGCCAGCGTAATATGTTGCCTACCTTAGTTGATCATACAATCAGTTTATCAGTCTGAGTCGTCACATGCCAAAATTTTGATCTGGTTCACACTTGGGTTGTTTGGTGAAACGGAGACTGTCTTACGCTTATAATGATAATTCTAGTTTATATATGAAATCATTTTCATGTTAATAATCCACTCTTGGTTTGAATTGACAACATAATATGATGCTTACCAATTTCACATAACCTAGCAGTTGGATGGAAATTATCGTTCGTCATTGCAATTCTCTGGTATTGGCGCTTCGGTTCTGGTTTCTTTTAACATATCGTTTCCATCTTCTGGGAGATAAAGCACACTGGACAGCATTGACAATATTCTGATGGCACTGGATATTGCTTGTTAATGTCGTGACTTGAACAGTAGTGCGAAAAGGTTTTCTCTTGTCCCTTTTTTGCCGTGGAAATTCTCTTGTCTCTTTCAACATCTTGTTGGCAAGAAAGCACTCAGCCTTTCCACAAGGGGTGATGGCTTGAACAATTTGCCATCTACTTGTTCGGTAGTTCCTTCACTGGTCAATGTTCTTCCTCCATGGATCCATTTGAATCTGTCGTCGGCCCCCTCTCATAATCCTTTATGTTTCCTAATTCTTCCGTCCACTTCTCATTGGCAATGCCAGCAACATGTTGGGCGGCTGCAAGATGCATTTTTGTGGTGAATTTTCAGCATTGTTGCATTTGTTTTCTTAGCTGCTGCATTACTGGCACTTGCATGTCTACTGGCTATCTGGGTCATTTGTGGATTTGGAACTGTGATATTGTGTCAAATTCAGTCTAGATTGTAATATTATAGGACATAAGGAATAATACTTGTATGATCAGGTGCACTGTTAAGAAAGTGTTGGGGGAATAGACTTCCCTTGAACAGGGGCCAAATGACGTCAGCCTCCGACAGACTTCGGCCCGGAGCCCAACACTGTCGAAGCCTGTATCTTCCCAAGGAAACTGTTTCCAAGCCGCAAGGTTCACCGCGGAGCCTGTTAGATAGAAGCCCCCGAGCCCCGTCGAAGCCCTCTGGAGCGAGGTCTCTCGGAGCCCTTCGGAGCGAAGCCCTCAAGATTCCTTGAAGATTGCCAGAAGTTATCTCAGGCTAACTTCGTCCGGAGTTAGCCTTCGAGCCTGTTCGGAGTCAACCTTCTAGTTCCCTTCGGAGCTCCCCAGAGCCAATCTCCGGACCCTGTCCGGCCAGTTCGAATCCCAGTTCGGAGTACGCTTCGAAGCCCCCTTCGGAGTGTACTTCGAAGCTTCCTTCGCAGCCTCTGCCAGAAGAGCTCTGGTCCCCACTCCGAAGCTCAGGAAATATCTAAACCTCGCTACAGTAAGGAGGCCATACCGGGGGCCCCTCCGCCCCCGGTATGTCGTTTAGCTGGTCAAAGTATGACGTTGTCTCACACGTTTGTAAAGCTGTAAAGCACTTTTGTACAGTAGCTAGCTCCTTTTTCCCTTTTTCCTCTTATAAGCCTAGGGCTTATAGAGGGCATTTTGGTCTTTTCCTTAAGGCCTGCGTGCCTATAAAAGCAGGGCCAAGCCCTTGTATCAGGGTACCTTCTCCAGGGGCCATGAGACCCTGGAATTTACTACTCCATACCGAGGCATACCATGCCAAATCTACCACAAACTGGACGTAGGGCTATTATCCCCTAGGGGAGGCTCAAACCACTATAAACCCTTTCTCCTCTTGAGAAAACCCTTCGAGGTTCATTTTATACTCTGTATACACACATACTAAACCTGTGTTGTAGCTAACAAAATTGCTACAACAGTTGGCGCCGTCCGTGGGGAGCCTAGTCCTAAAAGCTAAGTTCTCTGCCACTGTGCAATTCGAAGTGCGCTTGAGGGGGGAGCTTCGAAGCTTTCTTGCTTCGCGCACCCTCCGGCAAGGGGCTTCGGGTGCAGTTCGAAGGCTTTCTTCGCCTTCCTCCATCCTTCGCATTTCGGAGCTCACCCTCCGACAAGGGGCTCCGCTACATGTTTCGAAGGTTGTCAAAGCCCCAGGGGCTTCGAGGTATGTACTGTCCGAAGTACTACTTCGATGTACCAAATCTGCAATTACATTGATATAAATTCGAAGCCCTGCTTCGCCTTAAAGCCGAAGCCCTGCTTCGCCTCAAAGCCGAAGCCTTGCTTCGCCTTTAAATGCAAACTTTTGCTCCATCTTATTGAAAAGCCGAAGCTATGCTTTGTCTTACCAAAAACCCGAAGCTTTACTTCGCCTTATTTAAAAACTCGAAGCCTTGCTTCGCTTTACAAAATCCGGAGTACCCCTCCGAAGGCTACACAGTGCCTCCGAGCCCGTAGCAGTGGGCTAGAAGGACTCCAGGCCACTGGCCCGATGCGTCTAGGGATTCCGGGTTCCGCACCCGAAGCATCCCAGGGTCGAAGGTGACCCAGGGTCGTAGGTGACCCAGAGTCGAAGGTGGCTCAGAGTCGAAGGTGGCTCAAAATCACAGGTTCGGTGAATCCACACCAAATATCCTTTTCACTACAGGATCAAGCTCCAGAAGCCTTGCTTCGCTATCTAAACACGCACCGAAGCCTCGCTTCGTGTGACGTGATCTAAGCTAAAAACTAAGCATGTCGAAGTCATACTTCGCTTAAAATCTAAGTGCGTTTCGGAGCCTTGCTCACGCACAACATCCAAATCCCAGCATGCCGAAGCATGCTTCGCTTAATTTGATTACGCTGAAGCCTTGCTTCGCTCCAAATTAACGCGGTCGAAGCCCAAAAGAGGCCTTCGCTCAATACATTTCAAGCAACCGAAGCCGCCAAAAAGGCGCACCCCTTCGCATTTTTATTGCCCGCACCAGCAACGGCTAAGTCCCTAGCTGCCACGAGCAAGGGGGGAAGCATGTATGCGAAGTGTGCGAATGTAATACGCAGTACGAGCGTGAAAAGCTAAAACGTTCGAAGTCATCAAACAATGCGAAGCATGCAAACGAAGTATGCAAATACAATAAACTCCATTCATTGAATGATAATTGAGAAGTATGTTACAAATATGCTTCGAAAACAAAACTACGAGTAGTCTGTATCTAAGCCCAAGAAAAATCGAGTGCGAGGCCCCAACCCTCGCTTGCCTTTCTTTCGGCCAGGGCCCTCTCGGCTGGACGAAGCCTCGTCAGAGCCTGCTCTCTCACGTCCGGCTCGCCTAGGTCCCGAAACCCGCAGACCCCGTCGTCCACTTTGCAGGTCGCTCCAAGATTGCAAGGCAGGCGGTGCCATGTCGAAGGCAGAAAAGTCTAAAGCTTCGTCGTCTGCTAAGACCGGTTGCGAAGGCAAAAATGAAGAACTCCGAAAGGACTCCGTCTTCACGATGGCCAGCAGATCCTGAACTACTTCGGGGATGGCTTCGCCGTTAGGCCCCCTCGGAAGCTTAAACCGAGGAGGGCCTTCGGACCTAGCTACCTCGAGGACTGCCCACAACTAGCGAAGTTCTTCAGAGTCCTCAAGCACTTCGAAGTCAACATTCGGAGGTTGAGCCTAGGCAGGTATAAAGAACCCCCGCATTCATATTAATAAGCTGATAAGTTTTTACAAAGCCTACAACTAAGAATTACAAGGAGCCTAAGGAGATCTACACCTTCGGAGGTGGAGGCGTCGATGTCGAAGGCTGTTTGGGTGAAGCAAGCGCTTTGGCTCGGCGAAGGCGGAGGGCCTTCTGAAGCTCGAGGACTGCTTCGCAACCTTGTTCCTTCCAAGGCTCCTAAAGCCGTCGCCAGGCTCCGCGGACGTCTGTCGAAGGCGTCACCAAGTGTTGGCCCCCGAAGGCCACCGGGGTCGCAGAGGTTGCTGCTCCGAGGTGGTTGCACCCTGCATCATGAAGCATTTGCAACACCCCTTGGCCTGCCACTCGGCCGGCCATCAGGGCGAAGCCCTTCAGAGACTGCTCCGCTGACGAAGCCACCACCTTCAAGAATGTGGCGCGGTCCCCAATTGGATCCAGATCACCGAAGTTCGGAGCCCGACATTCGGTCCCTATTTGTTGTAGGACCTCGGTCAGGCTCAGAGTGGCTTTGTCGAGGTTGTCAACAACGAAGTTTTCAAGTGACTGAGCCCGGTGGCGGAGTTCGGAGTTCTCCTTCGCCTGCCGGGCTTCGGCATCCTTCGCAGCCTTGAGCTCCGCGCAGAGCCTGTCGATGTCCGAGGCCAAGGCTTCTTTAACCTTGCCAGCCTCGGCCTTCGCCGCCTCTGCCTCAACCCTCGCCGCTTCGGCCAAAGCTTCAGCCCACCTTCGCTTTTCGGCTTCCACCGAGACTTCGCGCCGGAGGGCCTCCTTCTCCTCCGCCAGGCACGTCATCCGCCTGTCCGCAGAAGTCGAAGCTGCTGCATTCGGTGCGAAGGCCTGGAAGAATTCAAGAAATCATAAGTGTTGATCGAAGATTAAAGTATAACTCGAAGGCTGTATAGGACTTCACTCACCCGCACAAGAGCCTCGTTCGCACTGATGAAGAGCTCCATGGTGTTCGTATGGCTGAGTTGAGCCACCAAGTCCCCTGCCTCCGCAGCTGCACAAGCCTCGCAGAAGCTGTTGATCGCCACCTCCGTCACGGCACCCTTCGGCCGAAAGGGATGGACAATCTCCTCCGCCGCGACCACCTGAGCAGGCTTCGGCAAAGCAGGGCCTAGGTTCACCACATCGACTTCTTCGTCGCTTTGGGGGTCCCCTTCGCCGCGGCCGCTGCCTCCGTCTTCTCCAGACGAGGAGCTATTAGACTCCGAGCTGCTGCTGCCCCCGGAGGCCTCTGCTGGCTTCGCCGGGGTGGACCTCGCGCCGGCGTTGTCCTTTGTAGGCTTCGCCGCGGTGGGCCTCGCACCAGCATCCTCTGCAAAAGTCTAAGTCAAAATCCGCATATCGAAGAGAAGCATGTTTGAAGTGGTTACCTTCGTCAGAGATTTCTTCGAAGGCAGAGGGGTCAACAAGCGCCCCCCAGTCACTTTGCTGCGAAGCTGACGCGTCGGCCTTCACGCCCAAAGCCGTCGCCGTCGAAGCCTTCGCTACCTCCTTGGCAGCCGGAGCACTAGTGGGTTCCGCAGCTGTTTGAAGGTCCGCGGCCGCTGCCTCCTCCGGAGTAGAGGCTTCGGTCGCGGGGACCTTCGGCCGAACCCTCGAAGTTTCGGGCTCGTCGTCGTCCCCTCTCTTCCTCTTGGCCCCGGCTGTCGAAGCTATGAGGTGGGAGAAGTCCGGTAGGGCGGGGAACACCTTGTAGCCAAGCATGGTCCATACCCTGTTCCAATGCTCCCAGGACCCCACCGAAGCAAGGCGCTGGGCCTGCTCCTCTGGTGTCGGAGTCCCAACGACGCGCTCCGCCGCCACGATGGCCTCCTCCGGAGTCCTCACTTCAAGATGGGCTTCATAAAAAGTTCAAGTCAGAGTGAAGTTTCGCGAAGTATGGAAGCGGAAAGATTTCGAAGTCTTACAAAAGCGCTCGAAGGCCAGCTCGCTTAGTCCCCCTCGGCCCAAAGCTTGGAAGAGCCCCTCCGGCCAAGAGCACGTGAGGGGGATGATCCGGAGGGTGATGAACTCCTCCGCGAGGTCCCTCATGCTCATCTTCGCCGCCACCCTCCGAAGAAGCGAGATCCTCGAGCGGAGGGTGTCCGGGCTGGTCTTCACCACCCCTTCGCGCCGATATAAGATGTGGGCATTGGTACTCCGAAGGGGAGAGTTCGCGCCGACGGAGGCGTAGAACCACTCTTGATCCCACTTCGAGTACCAATTGTTGTTGACAGCCCTCGCCGGGTGAAGATCTAGGCCCCATGTGAGTTTTGGGAATTAATGACAAACGCGCGGTTGTTGACTAATATTTTTCTTAAGTGTGAAGGAAATGAGTAGGCCCCGCGCAAATGGAGCACAAGATGGAAAACCCGAAGATCTGGACGATTAAAGAGCAACGACAAAAGGTTTGAAGAAAACTAGAAATTGATCGAGGTGTTTGGAGCGATCAATTAGGCTAGGTTTAAATCTTGTTTTTGCCGTACTATAAAGAGGGATTGCATCTTGATTATGAGTTGATTTTCAAGTGCCAAATTACATTGCATATAGTATCTTTGATCATGTGTGATTGTTGCAAAAGTTACATATTTGGCAAATTCCTTGAAAACACAAAATGCAGCTTTTGGAGTTGTCTGGCCCTGGCGGTCTGACCGACCATATGGGTCCGGTCAGACCGGCTGGTGTTGGGCGGTCCGACCGTCCAGGGGGTTGGTCTGACCGGGGTTGCGCAGGACTGCAATTTGATGGTTTACAGAGCCGATAGAGACCTTATCGGTCTGACCGAGCCGATGGCCGGTCAGACCGGGTGGGGTCAGTCCAACCGGGCCAGCATGGCCGGTGAGACCGAATGGACCTGTCACATCAGTAAACGGCTAGTTTTCTAGCCGTTGCAGTTGGGGTCGGTTAGACCGACCTAGGATGGGCGGTCAGACCGACAGTGCGTAGAGAGCCTCATAACTCTTGTAACGGCTAGTTTTTGGGTGTGTGGCGATATAAACCCTTGTTATAGCTCCTTTGCTAGACTTTTGGCATTCATTTGAGCAAACCTGAGCACAAGAGAGTCTCTCCCACCATTGAGCACTAGTGCGGTTGGGAAGCAAAAAGGGGTGATCAAGTGATTGAATAGATTGCATTGCATTTGCATTTTGGCACTTGATCATCTTCTCCTAGCTTTGATTGCAGCTTGTTACTCTTGGAGGTTGCCACCTCCTAGACGGCTCGGAGAAGAAACTGGTGATCTCTCCAAGAAGGTTGTGGAGGAGACCCGGAAGGTTGTGAAGGTTGGAGCTCGCCTATCTGGAGTGGAGAAGAGCTACCACTAGTGATCGAGGCCCAAGAGTTGCACTTCCGGTGCCGGCTCATCTTCAAGATAATTTCTCCTTGAGAAATCTGTAGCTTGGTGAAGAGAGCGGTCAAGTGAAACTCGCCTCAACGAGGACGTAGGGAATTGGCAAATTTCCGAACCTCGGGATAAAATTCGGTTGTCTCTTGCCCCTTTTTATTTTGAGCAAGTTAAATTGTGCAAATTTATCTTCTTAGAGTAATTCATACTTGCCATCCTAGGTTGCACTATTGAATCTAGTTGTTTGTGACAATTGCCTAAGTTCCTTGTCTATTGTTTAACTAATTGAATTAGTTTTTAAAATCGCTTATTCACCCCCCTTTAGTCGGTACATCGATCCTACACCGGGAAGGCATCTTGGAACTCTCTCCGAAGCTGGAAGTTAGCGCTGCCAAAGGCCAATGCCCGCTTGATGCGGTCTGCTCCCTCTCTCGGCTTCGGCTGGCAGTTGGCGTCATGGAGGGCGACGAAGACGTTGGCACGACTCTCGCATCCCTCGGCCCTCATGGCCCACTCAAAAACAGCAAGCCTCGCCACGACGTTGGGCGAGAGTTGAGGAAGTTCAAGGTTATAAGCCCTCAAGACTTCGCTCAGCATCCCAATGCTGGCAGCCCAAGACCGGCTTCGAAGAAAGCTTCAAACACGACCACTTCGTCGGCCCGAGGCCTCGGCTCGGCCTCCGACTTCTTCGGGACTCTGAGTTGAATCTTCGCTGCGATCCTCCCTTCACAAGCCCTCCGGACTGACTCCTCCGTGGAGATCGAGGCCCTCATCTCCAGCGTCTGCTCGAATTTGTCGGAGGGCATCCGAAGGTCCCTCGGCCCCAGCCGCCTCACTGCAGGCTTCGCTGCCGCAACCGCCGCTGCCTGCAGTTGGGCGGAACTCGAGCCCGGGCCCAAGGCCAAGGACTTCGAAGCTGCCTTCTTTGGCATTTTGGTGGGACTTCGGCGCGAGGGGCTAAAGCTAGCGAAGGGTGCTCCGTGTGAAGCCAAGGAGGAGAAGGGAGCGAAGGTTGTAAGGCAATGAGAAGAAAGCAAATGAGAGCGTGTCGAGGTCACATGCGGTAAAACCCTATTTATAGGCGGTAAGAATTCCGACGGTCGTGGGCCGAACCCACTGGCAGATGGGCCTCCAGCGAAGGCGAAGCAGCCCAGTGCAGGGTAACGGTAAAATTTCTAGCCATTGCGGAGCCGTTTGATCTCCCCGAGGTCATTCTGACAGCTGGCGCATGCAGTTATTACCTGCGAATTTCGAAGTCACCTTCGATCCAAGCCCCGAAGGCATGCTTTCCCTGAAGTTGTAATTTTTAGGTCATTTGTCCCAAGGGCGCGCACACCCCTTCATCCCGAAGGCCTGCACGCGAGGGGCTACTGTTGGGGGAATAGACTTCCCTTGAACAGGGGCCAAATGACGTCAGCCTCCGACAGACTTCGGCCCGGATTCCAACACTGTCGAAGCCTGTATCTTCCCAAGGAAGCTGTTTCCAAGCCGCAAGGTTCACCGCGGAGCCTGTTAGATCGGCCCCCGAGCCCCGTCGAAGCCCTCTGGAGCGAGGTCCCTCGGAGCCCTCCGGAGCGAAGCTCTCAACATTCCTTGAAGATTGCCAGAAGCTGTCTCAGGCTAACTTCGAAGCTAGACTCCAGGCCTTGTCCGGAGTTAGCCTTCGAGCCTGTTCGGAGTCAACCTTCTAGTTCCCTTCGGAGCTCTCCAGAGCCAACCTCCGGACCCTGTCCGGCCAGTTCAAAGCCAAGTCTCCGAGACCTTAGTTCGGAGCTCAGTTCGAAGCCCAGTTCGGAGTACGCTTCGAAGCCCCCTTCAGAGTGTACTTCGAAGCTTCCTTCGTAGCCTCCGCCAGAAGAGCTCTGGTCCCCACTCCGAAGCTCAGGAAATATCTAAACCTCGCTACAGTAAGGAAGCCATACCGGGGGCCCCTCCGCCCCCGGTATGTCGTTTAGCTGGTCAAAGTATGACGTTGTCTCACACGTCTGTAAAGCTGTAAAGCACTTTTGTACAGTAGCTAGCTCCTTTTTCCCTTTTTACCCTTATAAGCCTAGGGCTTATAGAGGGCATTTTGGTCTTTTCCTTAAGGCCTGCGTGCCTATAAAAGCAGGGCCAAACCCTTGTATCAGGGTACCTTCTCCAGGGGCCATGAGACCCTGGAATTTACTACTCCATACCGAGGCATACCATGCCAAATCCACTACAAACTGGACGTAGGGCTATTATCCCCTAGGAGAGGCTCGAACCAGTATAAACATTTTCTCCTCCTGAAAGAACCCTTCGAGGTTCATTTTATACTCCGTATACACACATACTAAACCTGTGCTGTAGCTAACAAAATTGCTACAACAGAAAGCATTAGGAAATATGTTACAAATTTATCTCGAATCTTGTAGTCATATGTATTGAAAACCAAACTTGAAAGCTGGAACTGGATGCATTTTGGATAAAAATTTTGTTTTTGAAGTGCATACGTGCTTTTTTAGTGCGTAAATAATAGAAGGCCAGCATGTGAAATTCCAGTAAGGAGCAATACGGCAAAAGTGAAATTCCAAAGCTAATGCTTCAACATAATATGATACTGTTTCGAAAACAATACGACGCTGGAAAAGAGATAATGACTATAACCAAACAGTTCATCTGGACAGCAAAAGGTTGTCGTGAATTGTGACTTGTGAGAGAGAGAGAGAGCAAGAAAAAGGTGGACACCAGAGAAGCATCGTCAACAACTGCATTGGCATTCAAAACCAAGATTTTCCATCTAAGGGTAGCAAGTAGCGACGCAAAAACAACACTATGGGTGGATTAGGTGTGTTTGGCCGGGCTCTAGCTTCATCTTCTTTGTCCTATGAAGTTGGAGGAGTAGATCCCGTTGAGAGTACTTCATAAAATGAACTGGAGTGGTGGAGCATGATCTATCCAGCTTCAAGCGCTCCACTTCAGCTTCAGTATGGATTTCAGGATCCGGATCTCACCAAACATGCTTTATAAATATTTGGTTCGATCCATCTCTCCTCTTGCAGTTGCATATACCATCTATCTTGAGGCTTTTTTGGACCAATGGTTCACCTGCTTCAACAGCATCTCCCTGCCATATTCTGTCTCCTCTTGTTCTTCTACAGGGCTACTGCTACTGCAGATGCAAACTTCACCATGTCAAGAGCAGCATATTACCCCAACTCTGATACAAAAGGGACCGAGAGTAAGTACTTGCTCTGCTACCAGATAAAACTAGTATTTCCAACATGAACAAAAACAAGTTAGTTTAGTACTTGCTACCTTGAAAACCCATCAAGTTTCAGTGCATACTGGCAAAATAAAATACGTGTTTCTAATAATATTTTTCAGATGGTGCATGTGAGTATGGCGCATTTGGGGCGACACTCAACAATGGTGATGTTTCAGCTTCAGCAAGTCTCTACAGGGATGGGGCAGGATGCGGTGCATGCTTCCAGGTAATCTGTACGTCTGCATAAGTAGGTTGTGCGAATCATGAAACACCAATCTTTTATCTCCATTAACAATGTGAACTGCCAATAGGTGAGGTGCACACATCCTCACTATTGCTCTCCAAATGGCATCGTGGTTGTCATCACCGACTCTGGGGCGAGCGATGGCACTGACTTCATCCTCACCCAGCATGCTTTCACCAGGATGGGGCAGAGTACAGATGCTGGGGCAGCGCTGCTCAGCCTTGGCTTGGTTGGAATCGAGTACAGGAGGTCGGTCTGTGCATATAATACACAGCCAGTTGTTTTCTTAGATGAAGAATAAATTGAAAACTACAAATCTACGACAGAAATGATCTACAGTTTTCATGGTTTCTTTCAACCACAGGGTTTCTTGTAGCTACCCAAACAAGAACATCGTCTTCAAGATTACCGAGAGCAGCAATTTCCCCTACTATCTTGAACTTGAAACCTGGTACCAGCAAGGCAACCAGGACATAATAGCGGTCCAGCTTTGTGAGGTAAAGTGGTAAACATTGTACAGTAAACAAAAGTACAAAACATCATATAATCATAAAAGTACAGTACTAAATACCTGTCCATGACTTGTTGCAGGCTGTGAATTTGACATGCCAACTTCTGAGCCAGACTTATGGTGCAGTATGGGCTGCTGTCTCTCCCCCAAGTGGGCCACTGTCCATAAGGATACTGTTTAGGCTATTTACAATAGGGTTATATAGGGGGTTCATGGTATTAATTACCATGATACATCAGATTTTTTTGCTGAAATGACATTTAATTAATGAGGAAAGAGAAGGAAGTAGTGTCATCACCATGACATGGTGTTAATCCATTTTTAAGACGGATGAAACAAAAAGAAATGCCCACTGAGAGCCAAATCATTTCATCAGAGAGGGTATTTCATGAGAACTAGTTGCATTTAATTACACTAGTTAGCCTAGGAAATAGTAAAATAAAACTTTCCACTGAGAGATGATATTTCATTCAGTTGCAAAGCTAATGTGACTTTCTAGAAAACAGTGTTATGAAACTCACCAACGTGAATAGCCTTAGCAGCGGAGCTCCTTGTGGTGGTGACCAGAAATGGCTAGTTTCAATAAACACAGTACCCCAGAACTGGACAGCAAGAGCCATATATGATTCTGGGGTCCAAGTTCAGCTGTAGCAAAACATAAACTCAACTAATTATAAACACACTTAATAATTATAGTACTTCATTCCATTCCTCTTGTTTTCTGATAATGTATACTCCAAAAGTATTTGTTGTAATTTGTGACTGCCTGCCTGTATATCAATAAATCTGGACATGGAAGAATAAGTTGTATTCAAAAAGACACTAGTGCTCTTTTTCTAGGTTGATATGATTCAACAATTACAAAAAAATGCATAGAAAAATGCTAACGCACTCAGAAAGCATAGATTCATGAGAATTGATTATAATTAGCATAACAGCTACCAAGTTAATTGGGTTTTGGGAATGAGTGAATGACAGTGTTAAGGGGATGTGGAAAACACTGTACAGATGCTACATACTACATATAGAGTAGCACCGTACAATTCTGCAATTGCTTCGTCAAACTCCCGTCAAGACTACAATGTCATTAGTCTCGTTAAAAACTTGAAATCAATGGTAAATATGATTTAGTGTTGGAAATGTCAAAACATTATACCATTTGTGGTCTGTGCAACTGCTCTTGCTTGTGACATATGGTCAGGAAGTTGGTTTCTTTCCCACAAAAGAAGTTGCTTCAGCTTGACTACTTGAAGCAACAGCATGATTTCCTATATCAGGGTAGCCTGTTTGGATTTTTTTAAAAATAATATTTTTTTTAAAAAAAATCAAATCTGTAAGCCCGTTTTTTTAAAAAATTGCAGAAGTAGCATGCGGTCGGCATTTCAAGTGCCGACTGGTGCCACGTCAGCTTCAATCAGCACTTCAAGTGCCGATTGGAACTGACGTGGTAGAATCTGATAGGGGGCAGCATCCAGTCGGTACTTGAAGTGTCGACCGCATGCTATTTTTGTAATTTTTTTAAACGGATATACAGATTTATTTTTTTTTAAATATATATATTATGTTAGAGTTAGATTAACATTATAATTATAATTAAAGAGATTAATGCCAAATTATCAAAAAAAATCATGCATGTGTTACTTTGAATTTGAGGACGAGTAATTTGGTCCGTCCGTTTCGTATCCGACGACGAAGGGGATGGATTGTTTCGTGCTTTACATCGACCAGAGAGAATCCCCTTCTACTGTTCGACCGAGGCATTCGCCGGCGCCGGCGCCGCCACGCCAATCTCCATCTCCGACGGCCCATTATTCTGCAGCGAGCTCGGCTCCGGAGAAGAACCCGCAAGTCGCAGAGGTGGAAAAATCGCATGCTATCAGTCGGCCCGGCAAGGAGGCGAAGCAAGGTACGACGGGCTGCCCCTATACGCTATACTGCCTTGATGCTTGAGATCTTTTTGGATCGCCGGTGATCATGTCGCGAAGCCGACGCCGCGTATTTCCGGAGAGCGGGTTGGTCGGGGCGCTTCCATTCGCGTAGCTGCGAATCTTGGGACTGAAAGGGATCACCGGGCGGCGATTGGATGGTAGCCCTGAGCTGAATTCAAGATCCGAGTTTTTAAACCATCCCCAAATGGATGATGCAGAGGCGAACATCCTCGCGTCTCTCGGCCGCGTGCGCCTCTGGGACCTCGCCGCCGTCGAGGGCCTCCCTTCTGACAGCTACAAGATATGCGTATCGGCTCTGACGCAGTCGCTGGCGCAGTATTCGGCGGCCATCATCGAGCTGCCTCCGGCCGATGGCGCCCTGCTGAGGTCTGGTTTGGACTCCGCCCGCCTCTTCTTCCATCAGCGCGGGTACAGCTCAGGCGAGGCCGTTGGCTCAGATGACGCCCACGAGTGGTGCAAGACATCTGGTTACTATGCCGATCCTCAGGTGTGGCTAGAAATGTATGATTACAGGCCTGGCATTACTGTGACTGAGCCGAATGGTGTGACGGAATTGCCTCCGTCCGGGTTGCCTGATATATTTTCAATGCTGGGGAAGGTTGCCAGAGAGGTCTTGGATGCGATTAGCTTCTCGCTGAATTTGCGCAGTGGTAAGTTTATGGAATTACTTGACAACTTACCCTTGAGAAGCAAGGAGGTATCATCTTCTGTTCTTTCTGCATGTTGCCATTCGAGGCCATCGTTGGAAGGAGCACAGCAGCATAGCGTTGCTTCTCAGGATGATGGTGATGGCCACTTGCTTTTGTTTTCTGATCAGGATCACCAGATTGATAAGACTTTGCTTACACTAGCTAAGTCGAATAGGTCAGGCCTGTATATCAAAGACATGCACGGGCGCTGGATACTTGTTGATGGGGACCTTGGTCCGAATGATATTGTTATCTATCCTGGCCTTGCACTTTATCAAGAAACAGCTGGCTATGTTAATCCGGCTGTACACAAGACGCAGGTTGGAAATTTGCAGGGATGTATCTTTGGGCGGTGTTCGTTGGTGTTCAAGCTCATGCCTAGATCAGTTGCAAGGATGAGCAGTTCAGATATGAGAGCTGATGACCATGGTATTGATGGTCAGTTTGAGGTCCCCATACCGGCTAATGATTTCATGCAGACAAAGCATTCTGCAAATCAACTTTTTTCCAAGAATAATGAGGCAATGCCATATGCCGAACAGGAAGGTAAGTTAGCTGTTAGCCATCGTAATATGTTGCTATCCCTCCAGGATAACATTAAAGTAGTGCATAACAATGTGTATGATACACTAATTGCTCCTATATCATCACGTAGTCACATTAGCCATTATAGTCCTTATTTAGAACCTGTACTTGCTATATCTGGTACATATTGCCATTAATGAATGTGTTCTTGGTGATCTGGATGATACATAATAAGACGTGGTTCCAATACAAGTAATCAAATAAGTTTTGTATGGTGGAATGGGGCGTCCACTGATTTAGAAAATACCCAGCAATGTAGAGGGTGGAAACACCCTAGTTTAGAAAAAAGTAAGGCAGACAAGAAATAACTAGCGTGTGTTCTTTATACTAAATTTTGTCATTTATACCATAATACCATTTTGTGTGTTTTCTTTAGTTCCAATGCATTTGCGCGGAGCAGCCATACCCCTCTGTAATAAAAGCAAGCCCAATAAGACATGGGCTAATTCTTGCTCTTCCCCTAGTTAATGATATACATATATTACAACATGTTGAAACAAGAATATAGCAGTTGATATTTCCCTGGATTATCCTAATGGTATACTGTGCTCTTTACTGGATTCTTTGATCTAATTTTCACGAGACTCCATGGATTTTATAGTCTTAGGTCTCAGAGTGTTATTTTTACTTGTATATGCTGATACAAGCATTATTTTACCCAGCCCAAGTGTTTTTGAGATTGTCACTTTGTTGGAATACTGTGAACTGACTTCTTCAATTGTTTGGTGTAGCATCATATGACTTTGTGATGAAGAGAAAGAAGGAAAGTACAAGAACAAAACCACTCCCTCCTTCCAAAAGACTTCGCCTAGAAGCGCAAAGGGTGCTCAAGGAGCGTGTCCAGGATATTGCAGACAAGAAAGGCATCAAGCTGAGATTTTGTAGTCTCAGGGAATGTGAAAGCCACATACATTCTTTAGATAGTCCATGTGAGAACATCAGAACTGAAATTGGATGGCCGTCTGGTGTTCCATTTGTTCATCCACATGACCTCCCAAACAAGGCCAAACTCGGGTTTCTGGAGGCTTATGAACCTGGATGGACTGCCTCCCAGCAAGACTTCGAGTTAAGTTTTACTGAACCACCATAACAGCCATCTCTTTTTATTTTGTGAGGTATAACTTCCATATCATTTAGCATTCTTAACAGTTGTATTGTTAAAGGTATAATAGTTCCTTTTCATTATGAAAGCGCACTAGGACTACTGGACTAGTTTGTAGTTACCATGCAAGTCTTGGACCTGCTATATTATGTAGTCAAGATTAGTTATATCTAGTAAAAGCATTCTGAAAACAGCCTTCTCTGTTTCATGATTTTCACCCTGTTTGCAGCTGCATCTTTGTTGAACGTGCTTTTTGCAAACAACATATGTCATGTTTGTTTTAGTTTGAGATTATAACAATTCAATTTATTTTCATAAGCTGAAACAAATAAGTCAACTTATTATATCATTTTGTTATAATTTGAAGTGTAGATTATAACAATCTAGTAAGCAGTAAGCTAATATAACTCAGTTTTTTTTCTATAAGATAGATTGCTATAATCCTGAGCTAAAACAAACGAGCCCATACAAAATTTGCAGTGCTTTTACTGCATACTAACATGTGCACATCTGAATTCTCTTCTGCAGGAGCAGATCTCTGTAAATTTAGATGAATTACCCGCCCTGGATATGTTTTGAGTTCGCGGGGTTGGTCTGTAGCTTAATTTCACCTACATGGCGATGAGTGAGAAGGTAGAGTGATTTATACCGTAATTACTGACACCAAATGCCGTTGAGAGCTGACACATACTTGTAGCGTTGAGCATCTGTAAATGTTACCACCTGCTTTGTGGTGGTTGTAAACGACGCATGCTGTTCTATGAATCGGCTACCAACTTGCAATAAATTTTGTTCACTGTATTTGCATACGGTGATTAGTTAATCTGCAACGTTAACAGAATATAAGGATGAAAATTTGATCGAAATTAAGAATGTGTTTGGTACCGATTCTGAAATCTGATTATAAAGAGAATCTATAGAATAAATATCAAACAGTCCAATTAGCGTGCTGGGAATCACACCACCCTACTGTCAAACCCTCACATGCTTCTCACTGATAGTTATATATACGAAAAAAATTGAAACAATAACAGATACAAGAAGAATAAATTTGCAGTAGTATATACAGAAACCGGTGAATTTTTAATGGCGATCACATAATTTTCTCTTTTCAAAAAAACCTAAGTGATGAACATTGTGGAAATGCACACCAAATTTGAAGATTGAAGAGAGGATGGAGGAAGCTGACAATAAGAAACGTAATTGTAAATTGTAGCACTGATGGTAAGCGCACTATCTTAACCATAGTACCATACACGCATAAATAAATGAATACCTGTCCAAGCTACCATGTCAGAAAATATACACTGCACGTATATAGATTATAAAGGCTTTCGAGAGTTGCTCCTGCTGGACTAGGGCTAAACTACTAGTCCCTGGATTTTACACTATCTGGACTTGAGCATACAGACACATGGGTTACCCCCACACTGCAAACATTGGGAAAGGGAAAATCCCAGCGCTAAATGGAAGAAAATTAAGCAATGAGCTCATCGCTGCAAAGTCTAATTCTCATCTGTGATGATCTCGTCTGCCTTGCCTTATCTTCGTCAGCTATCTGAGCTGCCGAAGCTGAATGGCATCTGAATTTTTCCTCTCATCACGGAGAGTTCGTTTCTGCTGGTCGCTGATGCTGATGGCCTTGTCTAATACACCCTCCTGGGCCGACTCGTCGTCATCACTGGATACAGGCACTGCAGCTGGTTTGCTGCTTGTCCCAGGTGCATCAATCGCTGGTGATACAGAAAATTCAGTAGGTGAATTACCTGATCCAGAAAATTTGCTCTTCGGATTGTCGGGTTCAGGATAATCCCTCTTAGGTGATATACAGGATCCAGTAGTCATGTCATCTACCACGATGAATTCAGTTCTCTGAGAACCAGTCTCAGGAGCCTCTGGCTTGGACGTGTGAGTGGCAGCAACAGCTTCTGAAGCTTCCATGGTTTTGTGTGGTTCTTCAAAAGTGGAAGGTGCTGACACATCCTGCCCCTGACTGCCAGATGACGATGAAGACGGAGCATTCAAGTTGAGCGAGGGGGCGTTGTCATTGCTTTTAATACCTGCCGGAGAGTCTGGTGCAGCTTCCATGAGTAGTGCTGATGGAGTAGAGCTGTGTTCAACTTGCCCAACTGTGATTTTGGAATGTTCTGCCCAGGAGGAAGCTTGCTGAACCTTGTGGAATCTCCTCTTCTTTGGAGCACTCCTTGGGTCCTTGGGGAGAGAAAGAGGGGGTCCTGGTATCGGGAATGGAGGTATTGCTGGTTTTTGTTCTCCAAGTAGTACACATACAGACTGAGCAATTGCTGAAACAGTTGCTGGTAGCTCACATTCAGGTGGCTTAGATGGAGGTGCACGCACAGCCTCCTGAAGCCAATGCGGTAGCTTGTTTGATTTTGAACCTTCAAAAACATCAGAGTTCTCACCTAGAGGATTTGAGAGTTTTGTGTGATTCAGATTCATCTCAATGGGTAATTTACCCAACTTCACACGCCGTTGCATCTCATGGAATAATTTGGCCTGTCCGTCTGAAAAACCATGAAGAATGTTCTCATGAGAACTTGATCCAACCTTGTTCTGCTGGATGGAACTACTGTTGTGCCTGTTTATGGGCAGTGAGCCAATGCTTTCCTTCATAAAAGGATTTGGCATAAATGGTGGGACCAATCCAATGTCAGATTTCTCCAACTTGTCAAAGATGCCAGGAAAATCTCCACCAAATCCCGATCTATGCTTGAAATCCTGCCATGGTGTCAGTGATGGACCACCCTCACTTGAATTCATGTAATTAGTGGGTTCAACATGAGGAAATCTGGTAGGTATATCATTACACCCTAACTGAATATCAGTTAGATGGGACTGCAACTTTGGTGGTTCCATCCTCAGTTTGGAGAAGTTACTTCCATTCAGTGCTCGTGACATCATTGCATCAGAAATTCCAGGAAATGATGTAGAGTTGGAGCTTATGGTGGCTGTAGACATTGGTTCCTCTATAATTTTCTGCTCCTCCAAAATCCATCTCAAGGCCAACTCTTCGTTAGATCGGTGATTTAAAAACTTAAGCTTTGGATCTCTAAGCATGGCCTCCCAATTACCCCTTCCATACCTGCGGACTCCAATCCACAAAGCATCAAGTTCATCTTCTGACCAATAATCTGGTTTTGAACTCTTCTTCAGGAATTTATTTGAGGCATTCTTCAAGAATTTGTCTGTCGAGTATTGCGCACACATCATTAATTTGTCCAAGACCTTCTTATGATTTTCAGGCATGGCTGAATGGATTGGTTGAACTGTGTTGATACCCAACCCTGGAAGAAGTCCAGACATATCTGCCATGAATTTGTGTTTCTGCTTTGAAGTTCCAGCAATATCTGCCATGAAGCTTGGTAGCAATGAACTGTTTGGCAATTCTGGGACACAATTGCGAAGATATTCATTGCTAGTGCCCACGTACAAATTGGGAAACAGATCTGGTACTGACTTCATACGCTTAAGTGGAATACTGTCTTCCAGACTAAAGTTAGGAAGACCCAATTTCCCTTGAAATGGAGGAACCTGCACACAAGAACCTTGTTATTTCTTTTCTTTACTGATGCCAATCTGTGTAGCTCTTAAGTCTTAACTCGATAAAAAAGTTTTGTGCCCTAAGAAATAACTTGTTTTCTTTCAGGAGCAGTATATCCATAAAATCGTTTTATAAAAGAAATGATCAGTGTGAGTTGCATCATCATCTCCTAATAAAAATAAATTGGACAACTATATTAAACTTTCACATTTGAAGAAAAAACAAGAACAATGCTAAAGAAATTGCATGAAATGATATGCTGCCAAAGAGAGAAGAGGACATACAGGTTGGAAGGGGAAATAACTATCTGGAATGATGTTATTCAGCCTTCGCAATGTCTCCTCAGAGGAACCAGGAAACATAGGCTTACAAGGTGTTGAGTGGCCATCATTTTTCTGTTCACTAGAATGATCGGCAGCAGGAGTCAACAGTGATTTATTGGCTAGTTCACCACTAGTTCTTTTTTGCTCCTTTGTGCTTGGCCCACAAACTGAACCTTTATATGTGTTCACCTCAGCATTTGGAGCACAAAGGCCAAGAACAGGTAAGAGGTGATGTGGAGTTCCTGGATTTGAGATATCTGCAGACTTTGGGTGGTGTTTTGATGAAGCAGCATTGCCAGGAAGCTTGGCATAAAGCTCTTGAGAAATTTCAGGATCTCTCTTTGTTTTCTTCAAAGATTGCCTCATTTCTGCAGTTGATTCACTGAGACATTTAGCCCCACATGGCTGTGCAGTATTCGGATCCTCTACAATTCTTAAGGGATTCACACCAGAATCGTATAGTTTCATTAACTCTTCATGTATGTTGCCAGCATAGTTCTTAATCACATGGCGCTGAGCAATCCTCTCCTTTTGTCTAGTTCGGAGTTTTCCACTGTTACAATTAGAAGCAAATCATTGCCTGATGATGAAAAGTGCACATGCAAAAGCAAGTGTATGAATCCCCATCTTGTGCATGAGGGAGAGGTAGGGAGATGGATCAGGACATACTATTTTTCCTTCAAAGCCAATCCAGCTGAAGTGTATTCTCGCTTTGGTTCATCCTCCTCATTAGAGTCCTATACCAATATAAGCAAATCATTGTATGACTCACAAATTACTGGAATGTAAGAGTGCAAGGCAAATAACAAATTAAAAATCACAGTGCAGTGAAATATCTGTGAAGTCTCACAATGTAACATTTATATGGAAAAATTCAATATTACTTAGGGGAGATTAAATTATTAAGGAACTAGGTGGTATCTATCTGGGTTATAAGAGAAAATGTAGGCTATCATACAAGCAAGTTCCATTGTCCATTTGATTCAAGACACTCAAGTTTGTACGATTCCCACAGTTCAAATTGTTGTTCCCATTTGCCTTAACAATTCAACTACTAACATATATTCTGTCAAAGCTAAAAAGAACATTATGGAGCCCCAACATGGTTGCGAGGAAACATAGTACAAAAATTATACCCCTTGAATAGCCCTGAGCCCCTGACTAAAATTAGTGCACAGAACCAGAAAAGTTGGTCCTGCATGAGTTTTCATGCTATTGTGTGTCAGTACTCTATTTACTTTGGATTGATCACACAATGTGAAGTTATTTTAGTTGTAGTTCATTAAAGATCCCACAGTATGAAATTATTTTAGTTGTAGTTCATTAAAGAGCCCACAATAAAAAGTAATTTATTAAACAAATCTCTTTTTTGAACCATGACACCATGTTCACACAAACGGCAAACCCAACACTACAAAGAGCTCCCACTATGTGATGTTATCAGGCAGACATAATTTTCACAGTGTAGCCGTGTAGGTAATAAAACAGTCAACGAACTTATTGAAAAGCTGTCATGGTCTGAAACCATGATGGGGATGAGAGGTAGACTTAGGTTGAGAAAAGGAACATTGGATGAGATTAGATTAATTCTTTCTTGTTTTTCAGTTATGAGATCCCTTTATATAAGGAGGACTAACTTGACATATAAGAAAATAATCCCTGCTGTTATGGAAACCAATCTAATCTCTATATCTAATTCTTAACTAAAACCAATATATTTCTATCTAATCTTACCTTTTAAGGATTCAATCTGATCTAATCTAATCTTATCTTTTAACCTAGCAAATATCTAATTTACGCTACAGTACCCTGTGGATACTGTTCATGCTACAGTACCTACATGGGTACTATTCCCATGGCTTGGTTGGGTCTGGCCTAATACCCATGACAAGAGCATTATTCATTAATCAAAAAAGAGGAATACAGAACAAGGTCACAACATAAAAATACCTCACTTAAAGCTTCATTAGGAATAGCTGCAAATGTTTCCCTGTAAGAAACAGCTTTCCTTAATCGCTTGCCTCGACCAAGTGATGCTTCCTCCTCAATTTGATACTGCTCCCATCTGAGATAGCGAAGAGAGAAAGAGAGTTAATTGCAACCAATCAAGCAACCAACTATCATGGAATTCCATTGCCTCCCCTAGTATTTAATTAGAAACAAGACACGGTGGCTGGGAAATTTTTTGCAAGTTCAAGTGATGTTTTTGTGCCCAGAAGGCATCGGTCCACTTTTTTGCATGAATACAAAATTTGAATTTCAAGTAGCACATCATGCACTTTTCATAAATAGGGAATTGTGATGCCACAAAATGTTAATACACTGTGATGATGTAGAGCAATGGAATGTAGTGTGTATAAACTTATCCAATTTCTTACATTCTATAATTGGAGTATTTATTGTTTCATATTTTCCCCTTTTCTGAAATATAAAATTATGAAGTATACAAGGAAAATATAAACTAAAGCCATCATAAGCAGTGCTTGCCTACACGATAAATGGTAAACAATCGGCCATGCCTCGTGTAGTGTTTACACAGTTTACATGGCCTGTACATGGTATTACACGGATTACACATTTCTGTACTTTATTGAAAAAATAACCATGCCATCATGTATATATGCCTAGAAATAGATATAATTAAAAGATGCATGGTATATTTTGCAATGAGAATGACTGTATCTATCAGATATTTGCACAGAACTTTTATGAACAGATTATAGAACATGAATATCAAAACAAGTAATGTTAATTTTAAACCAAAAATCCAATACCAAATATCAATAAAACAATACTGCTAGCAACTAGACAAATGATGAAATGAGTAAATAACAATTGAGTAGTTGACAAATTGACAATTTGACATACATAGTTACAAACAGAAACAATTGAACATAGATGATATTTCACTACTTCATATTTCAATAGATTAGAAGATAACCATTTGCTTCTATTGCCTAAGCGGTAAGTAAAGCCGTGTAAGTTCCATTTCATTTAGGCCATTTAACCCATTTTTGGCCATTTAAATACTATTTATAGGCTAAAGTGCTAAACTGCACACCAGACCACCATGTAGCATTTACACACCGTTTACACAGCCGTGTAGCCCATTTAGGGGCATACTGATCATAAACCAAGAGGAAGGGTGCAGCACCTGACACGTAAGAGTTTATCCCATTCATTTTCTTCCACATGGTTAGCTGCATCCTGCTTGGTTTCAGATGCCTGATCGCAACCATCATTATCAATATTTGGGATGTCCTCCGTGGCACCAGGATCATCATTCAGTTCATCGTTCCAATCTATTGACTGCTTGATAGAAGGATGTAAAATAAAGTATTAATTCAGACCTCCAGAGAGAAGCTATTGATCGCACAAAGTACAATCTACATCAGAATATCATTGGCAGCTACCATACAAAAAAAATGATATCCAATAATTAGAAGTTGTATAGGACAACTAAACATCTAAATATTAGTGGACAAATTTGTGTGCAACAGAATACAAACAAGAAAAAACTAATCAAGTGCACTAAATGGGAACTTCAAAACAAGATCAACTTTCTCCAAGGGAACAACAACAGTTTGGTGAGGCATGGACAAGATGGCATTCTTGATATCACAATTTACCAGGGAATCATTACATGAATATTCATTGTTTTAAATAAGAATGCACACAAATTAAATTACCTTTACAGTGCCAAGCATATCGTTGTCCAAGTCCCCATCAGTGCTTTCAGCTACTGTTGACGGAAGGTTGGATCTGTCAAGAAGCTTTGTGATAGCATTTTCATCCCAAATAAATTTGGTTGAACCATCAGCACATCTGTCCTCATAAACATCACCTAGTCCACCAGTTTTTCTTCTATGCTTAAACTCAACATCAGCTATATCATGTTTAGCACCGGAATTTTCATTATTATCTTTAACATTCGCACCATCACTATTCCTGAAGAGCTCCTCTGTTCCCCAGCGAATGATATCTTCCACTTCCTTCTGTGATTCTGATTTGTTAACAAAAAGTTGATCAAGCATCAATTTCTTCTTGGCAAGTTGCAAAATACGCTCCTCAACACTAGCACGCACCACAAGCCTGTAAACTAAAAGTCTGTTTGACTGTCCAATTCTATGTGCCCTATTCATTGCCTGTATATCAGCATGTGGATTGAAATCAGAATCATATATGATTACAGTATCTGCAGTTGCCAAATTAATCCCAAGCCCACACGACCGTGTAGATAGCAGGAATACAAAACGAGTCTTGTCCTGATTAAAACGAGCAATTGCAGCCTGGCGTTCTGCCACTGATACCGAACCATCAACTCTTTCAAATGTTTTCAGCCCAAACTCCAAAGTCAAGTAATCTTCAAGGATGTCAAGAAGCTTTGTCATCTGAGAAAAAATAAGAACTCGGTGACCATCCTTGTGTAGGATTTTAAGCATAGAGTGCAACAAAGTTAATTTTGCTGAGGCCTTTATTCGCATTTCATGCAAAAATTCTAGTGATCCTGATTCAGGTTCTGTTCCAGGAATAAGATATGGATGGTTGCAAACTTTCCGAAGCTGCATTACTATGTTCAACAATGAATGGTGAGCACCACCTTTCCCAATATTGCGTAGTACTTGGTAGTTCTTTGTAAGCATGGCGCGGTAGTATTCAGCCTGGATCGATGTCAGTTCAACAGGCACCATTCGCTCAGTCTTTGGGGGGATATTTTGCATTGCATCCTTTTTCAATCTTCGCAACATATGTGGAGCTACAAGTTTCTTCAGCTCCTCCACTTTTTCAGCAGTTGTAAGATCATTGAAATTCTCCTCAAATGATGCTAGAGAAGGGAAAGAAGCAGGTTGTAAGAAGTTTAATAAGTTATACATTTCACCAATATTGTTCTGTAAGGGAGTTCCCGTCAGCAAAACTCTGTGATGAAAGGAAAATGTATTAAGCAAACTGAAGAGTTTGCTGCTAGAATTCTTCAGACGATGCCCCTCATCAACTATAAGAACCTCCCATGACACAGAACGAAGATATGCCGCATCAACAAGCACCATTTCATAAGTAGTGAGCAAAACATTGAATTTGTGAGACTTCTTGATTTTACCTATCTGGCTTGCATCACCCTCATGCCACTCATATTGACGAATAATAGATCGTGCTCGTGCAGAACCATGATACTCTACAACATTTAAATGAGGTGCCCAAGATGCAAATTCAGCCATCCAGTTGGGCATAGTAGAAAGAGGGACCAAGACAAGACATGGCAGGTTAATTTTAAATTCACAACATAGGGATGATAGAAAAGCACAGGCTGACACAGTCTTTCCAAGACCCATCTCATCAGCAAGGATAACATTTTTTGACTTGTACCAGCATTTACGTAGCCAGTTCAATGCTTCCAGTTGATGGGGGAAGAGCATGCCTCCCTGGAGTTCTTTTGGCTGCTCAACCAATACATTAAGCTCTTGACAGTCTCTTGCATTTGCATAGTTACCTCCCATATCCTTATCCAAAGCCTGGCATTCAAATTTTTTGAACTGAGTGACCAAATGGGCATACTTCACCATGGTAGGTTCATCTAAATCTAATCTTTCCCAAGTACATTCATCGTAAGGAAGTCCACACCATTTTATCAAAGTCTCTTCTACTTCATCAAAAGAAATGCGCAGAGCAATAACTCGTTGTGGTTGGCACCATTGTTCCTTGCAAATGTTTATCAAACCTGTTCCATACTTTGCTTTGTAATTTTCTAGTTTCCTTTTTGCTAATGCTTTGAGTTCAAATTCAGAAATCCAGCTGTTATGGATGTTCGACTTGCCAACCCATTTGACTAAAAACTCATATGTAGTTCCATCATGGTCCTTTCCTTCAACTTCTTGTATTTTTTCCTGTACTTTACTTTCAGGTGTATGTTCTTGTTTAGTATGGACTATTGCGTCAGCTTTGGAAACTGAAGGTTTGATATCATTCATTTCTTTTGGATTATCAGATACTGTCCCATATTCCCCATTTATTGAAGCTGTTACAATTGCCCGTACTGATCCAGTATCTTTTACTGTGATATGTTGATCAGAGGAACATATTGATGTTGTATTCATGATTTCTTTTGTGCTAAGTGATTCCTTGTTTTTGTGGGATTTACCATTTCTCTCATTTTGAGTTTCAGAACAATCCAAATGATTTTCAGCATCATGGTTTGCTAATTCATCAGCACATGTATCTTTTGTGGCATTAATAACACAGTTAGAGGACTGACTTTCTTCATGAGGTTCTTTTGAAAGGACTTCAACAGTTTCTGCCACGCTAGAAGCACTAGAAGGGGCCATATCTTGCAGATGCAAATTAGTTGATTCAATCTGCTCTGATGAAGCATGGACAGGTGAAATGATTTTGCTTGTCTGAAGCCGACAGCCTAGGATGCGATCAACCTAAACAAAGAGATGGGACAGAACAACAGCAAAAAGAAAGGGATGAAGATGCAATATGTATAGTAAGGATGTGGAGTGATGCAGCTACTGTGCTCCACAGATCACCATGCACAATGGACTGTGGACTGTGGTAGATAGTTGTTAGAACAAACCTGCAGATCCTCCTGAGTCATTACTTTGTCTCCTGCCATGCCTTGCTCTTGCAACATTTTTTCAGGTATATGAACAACATTCTGAACATATGTACATAAGAGAATTAGGGCATTTGTTTAGAAGATAATTATGGCATTTGGTACCATGTGAATATCAATAAGGTGTTCATTCATGGTATCATAAAAGAGGAATTGCAGAAAATAAAACACATTGAAAAAGCAGTGGATGAGTGGAGGCCAATTGTGGTAGCTAGCCCAGCTAGGGGTGAAAATAGTTTGGATAGTTTTTGTCCAACACAGATGAATACGGATACTATCAGATCAGGTAATTTTCGGATATTTCAGATATGGATCTAGATATGGATATTTTTTTCGGATGCGGATACGAATACAATATGACTGATGTCCAATGGATAATGATAATTTGGATAACTCCTATTCGGATATCCACACTTAAGGCTCATTAAGCCAAGTGGGGTGTGTGCTCAGCAGAGGAGGGAATTTGGCTGACTTTCAAATTTCAATCAAATGGGAAAAGGAGATAATTTTAAGGATTTCCAATTTAAATAAAAGTTCAAATGTTTTATTGTATTAAAATTACTTATTTTGCTTGACAAATTCTATAAAAGCAGTAAAATGCAAAATATTTAGCAATTAGCATTCTTGATTGATTGATTTCTATAAGCTAGACTCATAAGTAAAATTTGCATCATATGCACAAATAAGAAAGATGTATACATTTACACATGAGTTAGTTTATTTCAGGGACAAATTATTCCTCTAACTGGGCAACATGCAATTGTTATGTTCCAATAAATTTTCATAACTGTATTCATTCCGATTTGTATTCGCTCCGTATTCGTATCCGACATTATTTGTTTTGGTTTCTGTATCCAGGATATCCGTTTTTGTTTCTGAATCCAAGGAAAAATAAGGAAACGAATATGAAAGTCCATGTATTTTCTGTGTAACACACTACAAAAATATTAAGTAATGCAAGTTTGCTGAAAGAAATGCGGATTGCATAGTTATTAAGGTGTTGCTTAAGCGATAAGGCGCTCACAGATGGTAAGGCATCCAGACGCCTTGGCCTCCCACATTGCCCCCGTGAGGTCGGGTGCGGCACAGTGAGTAAGGACACATCTTGTAAGAGGGGAGAGAGAAGAGGGAAGAGGGGAGATGTGGCGGCTGAGAGGAGGGAAGTGGGAGAGAGCTGCTAGGTTAGGGTTTGAGATGAAAAAAACCTGTTGGGCAATAAATAGGCTTTTCGACCAGACTTTTATATGAATAAGCTATTGCGCTGAACTTTAAATATACTGTCACATAGAATTTTAAATGTGCTATTGCAATATTAACTATATTTTTTTAGTTTTGTACGGCATCCAAAGTGACAATATTGCTATTTGGTATTGTATTGTTATTTTTATCATACTATATTACTATTGCTATTTAGAATTTTCTACTTATCTATTGATATTTTTCCTAAATCCTATATTTTCTATGGGCATAAGGCATCACCTCGTCTAGCCTTACCACCTTAAGAACTATGGCTGGTTGCATACTATATTATTCAGCTTATTCATAAAATGAAGCTGATAAACTTATAGTTGAGTCAGAAATGATACTGATAAAATTATAACAGCAAAGGTGGCATGTCTTGCAAGGTAAAATGGGAGATACAGGTGGTAAATGCAGTAAAGTGTACATCTAGTAAATGGTGACAGGATAGGAAGAAAAATCACAGGACAGGTTTCTTGAGTTGACAACAAACATAATAATGTGTTCACTTAGCTAATACATACTAATGATAAAACTACCAAAAAGCATAAGAAAGTTTTGTTTAAATACCTCAGGGTGTTTTTTGCCAACAAATTTCACTTTCTTTTTTCCTTTCTTGGTGCTAGATGTAGGTGTTCTTCCATCCAATGATTTTCTTTTTGGTGGTGGTGATTCACTGTGATCAAGTGAAGTAGATGGCTCCATTGAAGAATCACTGTCAACATCTGATGCCAAATGTTTGACCTTTTTTGCTTCGGATCTCTTACTTTCTCTGTGACTTTGGTGCTTCTTGCTCTTATATTTCTTTGGAGATAATTCCATGGTGTGCAAATGCTTCTTCACTTTCAAAGTGCTTTCATGTTTCTCCTGTTTCTCTTCTGAAGACTTTCCAAGGAACCCTGACTTTGAGGACTTGGAATCTGTAGATAGTTCCTTGGTTGAACGCTTCTTCAAATGTAATATCAATGGCTTCCTTTTCTCAACTTCATTGTCTTTCACATTGAGTTCATTGCCATTAAATGCACCACCACGTGATAGTTTACTTTCTTTGTTTGATTCACTTTTCTCTTGTGTAGGGCTTTGGGTGTTAAAAGAGATTTTGTTATGTGGAGACAGGCTATCTGATGTGTGTCTTGTGCATATTCTCCTGGTTCTTTCACATTTAGACATGTCAACATCTGCATCGCCCAACAGCTTCAAGCTAACTTTTTTCGTACGGCATCTTGGACATTGCCAACTTCCAGGTGGGGCACGCTAGATTGGAGATGCAAGCATGCAAATAGATAAAAGGTGATCAACACAACCCAAGAAACACTGTCAAAGCAAACAACTGAAAAGATTTCAAACCTTGAGAGGAGGATCAAGACATTCCAAGTGGTATGTCCGTGGACAGCTATCACAGCACAGCAAATTGCCACCAAGATCACATTCTACACACTCATAGAAGTACTGAAGACACAAAACGAATGTGTCTGTAAGAATACTTAGATAGCATAATATGAAGAAAACAATAACAGTGTAACTTGCAATAATTATGTAACTGTTGCATGTATCTCTGACTCTGTTAAGCTCAAATTCACTACATTTTTTTGTAGAAATCTGCTTTTGCAATTGCCTAGAATTATTCCCACACAGATGCCAGACTACCTCAAAGATGTCGGATTCCAAAAAAAATTTAGGCATGCATTTTGGATGCAAAAACACACCAAGGGTTTGGCCATATCTCCACTGTGTCAAATCACCGACATAACATATCTGACTCATAGTTGCAGGAATGAGAGAGTTTACATGTTAATTCTACGTACTTTTGAAAATTTTCGCTAGACTTATTTATTTTTGTGAGATTTTCTGAATTCTTAAAGCTCAGGTGCTTCAGCAAAGTCAAAATATGTATGATTGCCACCATTATAAAAGATACCGCTGGTAATGGTGGTGAATCTGCAATCCCACCACCACCATGGGATTTTCTGTACATATATACATGTCTTTATTAGTTGAAGAAATCTTCCCCATATAATTATGTCATCTGCACACGTGGTTTGTAACAGAACTATTTGTGGATTGATGTTCAACTGAAAATTATATACAATGTTACAAGTTTAAATTTTATATTATATTTTTTCTAGATCATTACAAGTTGCAATGCATGGGTTTTCACAGTTGCAGTGATGTGTTTAAAAATAATTTAGTAATCCTTTAACTCACATCTACATGGAAACACAACACATGTCAGTGCCTTAAGTGCTTCCTCCAGTCAAACTTTCAAAACTAAGACTATCAATATGTTTTTAAAATATTTAAATTAGATGCATAAAATCATATGTAGATTGCCTCAAAAAGAGCACTAATATTAATATTGTAATTTTACCAGGTTTTACAAATATATTACACTTATGGTCAAATATGCATTTCTTAGACCATGTTGATGTCTTAAATGGCATGCTTTCATGACCAGATGGAGTAAAACAATATCAACAAGATAGACTAACAGTGGAACTACAAATGAAAAGTATCAGAGGAGAAATTCACCCCATCATGCCCTCTTATCTTCTTGGTTGATGGAGAAATGTTAGTGCCATGTTTGAGTTTCTTTATAATGGAGCCATTGTTCATTGGAGAATCCAGAATTGGCGAGGCGGCATCATGCTCACTTGATGGATTTACTGTTAACTTGCTCCGTTTCCTTTTGTATTTCAGAACCCAATTTCCATCAGCCGCACTATCGCATAAAGAGCTCCTCTCCTTCATCATCATATGAATGTCACATGCTGCTAGAACAAAGAATGCGTTTTCATAGTTAGTAGTTTGAATCAGAAAAAATGCACCTTTAGTTGAATAGACCAATTTTGTTATAGTCATTCGATATAGTGATACCTATGCATTACAATACTAGTACCAATTCTCATATGATTTCAAACAGAGCTCAATTGTGCATTAGATCATAATATTAATGTGTTTTGAACAAAAATAAGCACTTCAGGTATATGAATTTACTCAGAAATTGCATGTATTTTGTACTTATAGCAAAATGAAGCATTAGTTGATGCACAGCTCTACTCTAACTGAAGAGTGAAGATCGTCATCTGTTGTTTATGTAAGCATACAATCTGGTGAGAAGAACTCACTAAATAAAAAAGAGACACATAGCACAACATGCCAACACATGAATGGAAACGAAACACTTGGATTATTGGCTGATACTCCGTTTCATTTAATGCTTCCCTATTCTTTGCGCCATATTATAGGCAGCATATGCATACACAACTCAGCAAGCCAAAAATTCATAATGTGATACAAAACAAACACAGAAGCTTTTTTATTATCATGAAAAACCCTTATAACAAACTAAACAACAGAAAACTAGGCTAAACAGAACATAACAGACAATTTCCTGTTGTCATTTGTCCCTGGTATTCAAATTATTATTTGGCATGTGAAGTAAACAACTAAACATGCAAAGAAACGGCCCAAAAGCTCTATGAAAATTGACAAAAACCATCCCTTTGTAATCACCAACACAACTAGTCTGCAATGTTTACCTCCATGCTACTATACTTCCAACCCTAACAATAACATCAAATGTTTCATTGCTTCAAAGTCTGCATAAGTTCGCATGATGAACTCACCGCAACAAAAAAAAAGTAGCACACCGCACAGCTAGCACTCAAATAGGATCAATGAACATTGCAAGCATCATGATTCCACTAACAGATGCTACTTTCTGCCCAAACACCCTGCAAACTTCATCTCACGCATCATTTGCCACAGCAGACCGAATGTTTTCTCAGTTTACTGTCTGTGGGACGTTGGAAATCCAGTAACGGAGCTAATCAGCAAAACTACAGCATACAGGCAACTATGACTAGCTCGCCATCGGATCACATGGAAAGGAGCATCCTCACACGAGGCACGAGCTCGGTGGCGGCGATTAAATCCCCACGCGCCAAACGGCCACGGCCGATGCCCAAATCCGAATCTCTGCCCTAAGCACCCCCGGGGCGCTCCACACCCACCGGCCAAACCTCTCCCGGCCGAATTCCTACCAAAACCCACGCAAACCCGCCCGAACAGACCCCGAATCGCAGCGCGAGACAGCAGGCTCACCTCCCCAGGTCACCGCGGCACCAAAAGAAATCCGAGCCGGATCGCTCGGCGCGGAGCAACCCCTCGGCGAAATACCCGACGGGGCGGAGCGGAGCCGGACCGCCGGCGGCGGCGGGTGTGGACGGGGGAGGAGAGCGAACGGGGAACGGGGGAGCAGAGCGGCGCGGCGCGGCTATCGAGGGGGAAGGACGCCCATCGCTCGCATCGAGGGGGTAGCGGTAGGGAAGTAGGGAAGGGTGGTGGTGGTGGTGTGTGAGCGCAGGCAGCGCTGCTCCCCCTCTTCACGCGTCGCTTTCACCTGCCCACCAGGGAGGAGGGGTGGGTGACAGGCGGACCCCGCGGGCGGCAGAGGGGACACGTGGGGGCGGGGTGCCTCCGCCTTCCGCGCGCGGTGGCTGCCTGGCTGGCTGGCGTCGTGAGACGGCTACGGCGACGGCGACGGCGGTGGCGGGTGGGTGGCCGCGGCCCGCCGCTCCAGGCGCGGCCCGGGGAGGGCCGGATGGGAATGGAAGCGACGATGGATCGCCGATCTTTTTGCTTGGGTGGGAAGGTTTGAGTGCCATTTTTTTGGGGGGTTTTATAGGTTGACGCAGGGAAGGTTTGGGCAAGAAGATGCGTTGGCCCTTTTTGTTCTTGCTTTGTGTTCTTTACGGGTGTGCCTTTTATTTTTCAACTTCCACGTGGTTAATAACCAATTAACTGCATTAAATTAAATATAAAAGATTGTTGATCACTCAGAGCTGGTCAGCGGCGGTTCTACGGGGTGGTCCGGGTGATCTTGGACTATTTTAGCACATAAGATCCTTAATAGTTAAAAATAGTCTATTTTTGCAGTTTTTTATATTGTATGTGCTAGTTTATTTTGTTAAATACGTGAAAATAACAATACATATTAAAACATATAAAAATACTTATTATGGTATTATTTTTAACACGTGATGTAACATAGATCGTATTTCAATTGACTACACTTATAGTTAGGGTTGTATGCTTTGATTATCCAAAAGAATGATATGCAATTATATTTCACATTTATCTATTTGTATACGCTACGGTAACTATTGGAGTACTATCAAAAAATATCTTGATTTTAATGAGAGAAACTATTTGTGAATTTAGTTTTAGTGAATTTATAAAATTACGATATATTATTACTATATTTATGTCATGTTTTTTTTAAAAAAATCATATTATCTTTTAAATTTAAAATCTTGTAAAATTTTAAAGTGTGGAATAGGAACACCCAAGAAAAATTCTTAGAGCCGCCACTGCAGCCGGTTGACAATATTATATTTTAATATATTTTCAAATATATCTAAAATACTAGATAACAGAGAAGTGTATTAAAAATATTTTAGTTGTTTTTTCATTGACCTTTTTTCAAATCAAATCGAGCAATGGTTTTTATTGGACCACTGGTATTTTATATGGTTATCTACTCTTCTTCTTCTATTATATAATTAGCAAGTTGAGGGATGGACACATCACTCCTTTGATAAATCTCAGTCCTTTTACTTTTGTTAAATCTTAGCCCTTGATTCATTTGTGCTAATCCAATCCACCAAACCTAATCACCTACCCTACCCCAAATTTTCATGTGGTCGCCTCATACCTCACCACCCACAAAGATTCCTCTCGACCACGTCCTCCTCCATTCACCACTAGCTAGTGTCATCGCCCCGCCTGCCACTGGTCGTCTCCATCCTCCTGCTCGCCTCTGCACGACTCCATCCACAGTCGTTGCCCCACCCACCGCTGGTCGCCTATGACCTCCCGCTCACCTCTGTCCACCGTCGTCTGCTCCCCTTCGCCTACCACCGCACGCCCACTTCCCTCCGGCCGAGGCCACCCTCTTGCATGTCACCGCTGACCCGCTCCCCTCCTTCGATCGAGGCCGTCCTCCTACACGTCACTGCCATCTCGCTCCCCTCTATCCGGATGCTTATACTCATGGCACCAGTGATGACCATGAAGATGGCACTAGAGACATTGTTCGGCTCATAGGCTGTATACCATGCCTACAAGTTCGCCTCTATGTGGGAGAAGGTTGATCCCTGGCTCACCGCACCTAAACCATCTCGTGGATATGTGCAGGTTGTTTGATGAAATGCCCTAGTGTGACGTCGTCTTGGAACATGTTGCTTGGCTTGCACTCACATCGAGGGCTCATGGGCAAAGCACGAAATTATTCAATGAGATGTCGTAGAGGAACAATGCTTCCTAGAACACCATGGTCATTGGGTTCTTCACTAAGGGTGAGGTGAGGAAGCCCCTTGACATGTTCGATGCCATGACTATCAAGGAGGTGTGTACAACCCTCACCTTGCTCAGTATTCCACTTTCGGCGACCATAACTCGCCACTGCACTATGCCTGGCATAGGGTCACCATGAGGTGATTTCATTTGTCTGCCAAACTAGCTGAATTCTTATCGGCATGTGTATAAATGGGCAAAGGAATTGCATTTACATTTATCTGTTGCTTGCGTGTTCAGATTATTTCTCTGTTGCACGAATCCGGCGTGGAGATCAACCTTAGGAATTATAGTAGCTAGGTAAACTAAAGTTTTGGTACATTTGCTTGTTATCAGTTTCACATACAACTAACAATAGTCGATATCTAGTATCTAAGCTTGTGCAATTATGGTTGTACAATGCAAGCATATGAATATGGCCATTGGGAGGTTGCCTAAGATACATGAGCTGAACTCATTATATTCTTTCATTAAGATGCTCAAATACCTAGTGTGGTTTCTGCTTTGTATCTTTGTTTGTAACCATCTCGTAGGTAGGAATTTTCATAAATATGCAAAATCTTTATGAAACTATAAAGAAGGCTCATATAGTTGTCCAAGTTGAAGTTATCGGTGTGCAAAAGGAGATTGCAACATATGCATTTGGATATTTGAGTAATCTTTGATGTTACTGCAAAATAGCACGTCGGCCAGTGACTAAGATTGTATGGGGAGGAAGGCGGGTGTTGGGGACGGCGGCGAGGAGAGGAAGGAATGAAACTTTGGACATGAAACACTCATGTCGCCTTGCTAGATCAAAGTGCTTTTATGCCATATTAATCGTGTACCCACTAAAAATATATTTGTTGCATTATACACGAGGGTAGATTGTTTTGTGACAGCAAGGTAAATAAACATTTTGTCCATTCATTCATGTAGTATATATTTGCCAAGAAAAGCAAAATTCAATTTACTGGTTATTATGTAGGATATAAATGAAGTTTTGAGATTATCACCAAAAAATATGCTACTTCGACGGATAAACCATCATCTGAAAAAAGTTGGCTAAAAGAAAATCGTCAGTAATTTCTCATGTAGATGGGCGAACAATAAAGTGAAAGCATTAGGAAGAACATCTCAAATAGAAAGGTTCATGGTATCCTTAATTTATGTATTTTTCAGTATTAATTTGTTGCGAGATAACTATAGTTATTTAAATTCTCTCTTTCTTCCCTCAGGACAAGAGCTTATAAAATGGATTATTTTCTTGAGTGATTTATTGTCTTCATGTTCGAGACATTTATTGTTTATATTACTCTCTATTGGATTGTTTATATTACTATATTTTCTTTAAACTAAAAAACTTAAAAATTGGGAGCTAAGTTAAGTCTGGTTTTGAGTAATAGAAAAAAGCTTTCGAAAAATCTAAGATACATAACATTAATTGGTGAAGGTGGTGTTGAAATTCATAGCAGAAATGGCATATGTTTTCTCATTTATGATGAAAGATAACTCTAATTTTTGGTGCGTAGGCTTGTCGTCGGTAGTAGTAGCTAGTGATGTGCGTCGACTCATCTCAGACGGATAAAACAACTATCACAAATATTATCATCTATGATATTGATAATAATAGCCCATCATATATAGCTTTGGTCCACCCTATGTTAGCTAGCTATACCACCCGGTCATCATCACTTGTGATGAGTAGTAATAACAATACATCACAAATGACACATCTATGATGGGTGTTAATAATAACATGTCACAAATGATATATTTATGATGTGTGGATAGTTATCACCCATCATAAATAATATTTTTTAAATTAAAAAATAATTTATTTAAATAATATTTTTAAAATTAAAAATAATTTATTTGTTGACTAGTCTCATATAAGTCATGCCCATTGAATGGTCACTGTTAGTGTGCTTTTTGCTCACACACTGAAACACGTGCGGCTTGGGAGATTTGCTTGACTCCAGTGCAGGTCCTACGTCTTAGAAAAGGATTCAGGGCGTGCCAATCAGTTTGACCCTGCAACTGATAAGGGATCGGAAAAAATAGACATTAGTAGCATAATTGATCGGCTAGCAAGCCGATGACTGAGGCATAAAGGATAAAGTCGTGAAGCAGTGCGCGATCGGCCAGACGGCCGATAGCCCAGATTAGCCCAATCGAGCGAGCGCGCCATCGGCCGATGGAGAAAATAGGATGTGCATATAGGCCGATGAGCACCCTTAGACGGTGAACATGATACAGAGATGAATTGAAGATAACCTATCAGCTTGTACTCCGATAGAAATAAATAAAGTATGCCAGATAATAGACCTAATCGAGACAGTAGCTACTCATGATGATCTAAACAATATATCAATGAATCGGGCAAACTTTATTTAGATGAACAGTATATGGCATGAAAAAGATACAACAGCAAGAGATGTCGGACTTAACCGATAAAGCCTCAAGCTATCAAACCCAGATCACCTCAATCTAAGAGATCAAACCCAACTGATGCAGCCTTAGACCGAGCCAAATACATTGAGAACAACCAGCGACTGTGTTGTTTCATCGTTCTTCTCAAGAGATCGGATTGAACCGATGCAGCCGTGAGGATACTAACCTAGTTGGCATGGAAGTCGGGGGCTGTGTGTGGCGCCCTGATTTACCGAAATCGGAACATTATTGAATTTCATAAGAAAAACAATAATACAAGAGGTTCATCATGCGACAAGCGTACATACAACAGTATTCATGGTACGCAGACCATGTTTATTACATCAGAGTTAAATAAAAACAATAATAAAGATAATTAAAATGCATGACGAATGCCTTCTTCAGGATCTTTGCTTGACTGGGTCGCTACTCCAGACCGTCTTCATAGTAGGCATCCTCTGTGGTGTTCAACGGGTATGAGTACAAAAAGTACTCAACAAGCCACCGCAAATGCAAGTAATAATGCAAGGCAATAACAATGGGAGGATCATGGCTCAAAGTATGGAAAAATACATTTTCAGTTATGGCATTTAGTGTAATCAAATTTTATCATGCGGAAATATAAACATGAACATCAATAACATCATCTAACTCGAGCAGTACATTTTACCTCCTCGCACAACAGTCCTTACATGTCAAACCATCATGCACATATATATTCAAAGTAATCTAACTGTGGGATGTCACGCAACCCATCCTTGACCGTGGGCTCAGCTTTTCGAAAAGATTTATGACTCTGATCAGAGATGTACTACTATACCCACAAGGCACGCACTCATCCCAAACAAGATGACCCATACCACAGGAACTCGTGCCAAAACCTCAGCATGAAATGCTCCAAGCGATAACCACCCGCTCTAGGTTTCGCCGGCGCGTCGGGCCGCATCCCGGCTAACGTCGCACCCCCTTTTGCGCCACATTGGTACAAGCCACCCGCAGGTGCTGCTTGACCCATCTCCAAATGGTGGCCTCGGTTTGGAACACTCCATACCTTAGTTAGGACTTACCCATTAGACTTGTGGTTAGTACAGAAGTGTATTGCAACGGATCCCGCAGACCGGTCCTTATAGTGCCCTGGGTGCTACCGACCAATGCCCTAGCTTGCACCCGGAACCCACCATGCATCCACTCACAACCACAACTCATCACCGACAGAATTCCATAGATAATAAACAATGGGGATCATATAGTAGAACCATGTGCTACGACTCATTTTTATCCTATAGCGATCATGTCAATACATTGGACACTAGCTAATAACATTAATCATAAGGTGACAAGGAGGTTAGGCGAGATAGCATGGCTTGGGTTGCACATCAAGGTCGGGGGATCCTAAATAAATATATTGTAGGGTTTTCATTTGACTAATGCATGTATAACCTATGTGTTTTAGCGATAGTTTAATAAAACATGGGTTCAATATGCTCAAAAATGTTGTTTGGTGACTTGCCTTGTTCAGCGAAGGGTGAGGGAGGAACTTCCGGGAAATATTCTGGCTCCTCGACGGCGTCGTAGTCTTTCCAATATAAATAAAGGAAAATAAAATGAATACAACATCCAATCTAAACAATATAAAATCACTCAACAAGCACATAGGTTTAATTTGGTTTAATCTAAGGAAAAATCAAGTTGTTGAGGTTCTGAAATCCATTTTATAAATAATATTAAAAAAAGAATTAAAATGGAGTGTTGTGCTTTGAAAAGGGTTTTAAATGTGAGTAGTCTCATTTTAGACATTCTAATCAATTTAAAATGTAAGGCTCATGGGTAATGTAGTGGTTTCCAGTATATGAACAGAAAGAAAATAAATATAAACTTTAAAGAAATTTAAATAATTGAATTTACATTTTTACCCTAAGGGTACTTGAGTACCTATTTAAATAAACATGAAAATTTCAAAGTAAACCTATGGTTTTTATGGAATGAAAGTGTAGAGAATAATATTATAAATTTTCTGAAATTGAAATGGTAATTTTTAGAGTTCAAATGCGCCAGATATGAATTTTACAAGTTTTAAACAATTTCTGGAATTTATTTTTGAATTTAAACCCCCTCGGGTCCACGGTGAGCCAGGCCCTCGGTGAACCCGCGCACTGTGCGCGTGGTCCGGTCCAATCTGGACCGTTGGATCCAGATCCAACGCGCGAGAGCGAGGCGGGACGGTTAAATGATAACGGACGGCCACGATTAAAACGCGTGAAAGGGTACTACGTGGACGCACGAGATCGAGTGCGGATTTTAAAGGGAAATGAACGCGCGAGATTAAAACATACCGCTTTGACCAGATCCGACGGTGCGGATTAGATCACGCACGTGGTGTAACTGGCGCTGCTCGATCTCGATTGCACGGTCAGGATCGAATCCGACACGGCACGAGTACTCGACCCGTGCCGGTCATCTTCTCCGACGACGGCGAGCGGGCCAGGGGCCACGGCGAGCGACGACGGCCCTAGCTAAACCTAGAAATGGAAAGAGGACGTTACGGCGGTCACGACGGTACCTTAGGCGAGGCGAGGGGTCGACGGAGCGCGGTCGGCGGCGAGGGTATACGATGGAGAGGTTCGGGTTCCTCATCGGCGATGGTGTTCCGGCGGGGTTCGACGTCGGTGGAGGGGTGGCCGAGGTCTGGGTCGTCCTTGCGGTCACGATGGTGGCGATGGCGAGGATGGGGAGGGGCTCCGGCGACGGCGAGCGGTGGCTGGAGGTGTGGGCGGTGGCGGAGAGTAAAAAGAGTACTCCGGGCGCTCTGTTCGTTCTCACGGCGAGCGGGCGTGGGGGATCAAGTGCGGATGGCCAGGGGGGCTTAAATAGGCGTGCCGGCGAGGGTTAATGGGCGTCAAATGCAAGGAAAGCCGAGGAGGGGTTTACTCGCCGGTGAGGGCTCGACCATGCACGTAAATGCGATCCGGAGGCTTAAACGCGTGCCATAACGCGCTTAAATGGCCGGCGGGCCATGGGGGATTTAATGCCGGCGTCGGATTAACGGGAGGGGGAGCCAGCGAGCGGATCCGAGGTGAGGTCCTCGACCGGCGGAGTTAGGGGGGTTGGCGCGAGGTGGACGACGGGTCCGACAGGTGGGGGCCACTGGCCAGCGGGCGTGAGCACGCGAGCGAGAGGGCTGACGGGTGGGGCCGTGGTGTCAGCCTGAGGCGGGCGAGGGTGACGGGCTGGGCCGACCGAGAGAGAGAAGGAAGGAGAGAGGCCCAATACTATTTCAAAACATTTCTGAATAAAAATAATTCCAGAAAATAGATTAAAATCTTAGGGCTACTTCCAAGGTTGGTAAAAATTTATAAAAATTCTCAAAATGTATTCTGGTCTTAGGATCATACCTAAAAAGTTTTAGCCCCTGGTTTGGCCATTTACTCTATGATGTAGTTTAAATTGGTAAAGAAGGGTATTTAAAGGTATTTTCAGAATAATAAAATCCAGGAAATTGAATTAAATAATATTTTTATTCCTTTGAAAATTTGGGGTGTTACAAACCTATCCCCCTTACAAAGAATCTCGTCCTCGAGATTGGAACGTTACTCGAATTACTCGGGTTATTGGGCTTTCAGTTCGTCCTCTTTTTCCCATGTAGCTTCTTCGGTGGGGTGGTTGTCCCACTGAACCTTGCAGAAGCGAACTACATGACTCCTGGTTACCCTTTCTTTGGTCTCCAAGATCTTGAGGGGTTTCTCTATGTAGGTCAAGTCTTCTTGGACGTTGAGCTGTTGAAGATCGGCTTGCTCGGCGGGAACACGAAGACACTTCTTCAACTGGGAGACGTGGAACACATCGTGAATTCCTACCAAGGATGGAGGCAGTTCCAGTTGATATGCCACTTCTCCTTGCCGTCAGAGGATCTGAAAAGGTCCGACATGGCGGGGTGCTAGCTTGACTTTCATGTTGAACCTTTGAGTGCCACGGAGGGGAGTGACTCGGAGATAGACATAATCACCCTCCTCAAAGGTTAGGTCTCTTCGACGGTTATCGGCGTAGCTCTTCTATCGGGACTGGGCTATCTTTAATCGGTCCCTTATGATCTTGACCTTCTCTTTGGCTTCTCTTAATATATCTGTCCCAAACAGTTGTGATTCTCCGGTTTGATCCCAAAGCAACGGCGTTCTGCACTTACGTCCGTAGAGTGCTTCGAACGGGGACATTTGCAGGCTGGCTTGATAGCTATTGTTGTAGGAGAACTCTGCATAGGGTAAGTTCTTGTCCCACATTCCGCCAAAGTCTAGAGCGCAAGATCTAAGCATATCTTCCAATATATGGTTGACCCTTTCGGTTTGACCGTCGGTCTGTGGATGATAGGCGGTGCTAAAGTTCAGCCGGGTGCCGAGTTCCTCTTGAAGGTTCTTCCAAAACTTGGAGGTAAACTGGCTCCCACGGTCAGATACAATCTTTTTAGGAACTCCGTGAAGGCATACTATCCGGGTCACATATAACTCGACCAACTTGGCGACAGTGTAAGTCGTCTTGACCGGGATGAAGTGAGCCACCTTGGTGAGTCGGTCGACGATCACCCAGATAGAATCATGACCAGCTTGGGTTCTGGGCAGTCCCGTGATGAAGTCCATTCCTATCTCTTCCCACTTCCATTCGGGGACTTTGAGGGGTTGCAATAGTCCAGCAGGCCTTTGATGCTCTGCCTTGACTCGCCGGCATGTGTCGCACTTGGCCACATACTCAGCTATTTCTCTCTTCATGCTGACCCACCAATATTTTTCCTTCAGATCTTGATACATCTTGGTACTCCCGGGATGTATGGAGTATAGAGTATCGTGGGCTTCTTGAAGGATGAGAGCCTTCAACTCAGGTTGGTCAGGTACGCATATCCGGTTTCCGAACCAGATGGTACCATGCTCGTCCTCGGAAAATCTAGGGGCTTTACCCTTCCGCATGTTCTGCTGGATCTTCAAGATATCTGGGTATTCCTTCTGCTTTTCTCGGATCTGGTCTATCAAGACAGGCCGAGACTCCAAGGCAGCGAGGTATGCTCGGGTAGTGATCCCTAAATTCAGCCTTTCCATCTCCTTGTAAAGTAAGGGAGCCTGGTCCTGAATCATGATGGCGTTGCAGTACCATTTTCGACTAAGGGCGTCTGCCACCACATTTGCCTTGCCTGGATGATAATGGATGCCCAAGTCGTAATCCTTGATCAGTTCCAACCATCTCCTTTGCCTGAGGTTCAGGTCCGGTTGGGTGAATATGTACTTGAGGCTCTTGTGGTCGATGAAGACTTCACACCTGTTTCCCACAAGGTAGTGTCTCCATATCTTCAAGGCATGAACCACGGCTGCTAATTCCAGGTCGTGGGTTGGGTAGTTCAGCTCATGCGGTCTCAATTGTCGGGAGGCGTAGGATATCACCTTCCCTTCTTGCATTAAGACGCATCCCAATCCTTGACGAGAGGCATCACAGTAGACGTGGAAGTCTTTCCAGATGTCTGGCAGAGTCAGAATAGGGGCTGACACGAGCGGTCTAGAAGCTTTCCTCACAATCAGGGGTCCATTCAAACTTCACTTCTTTCTGCAGAAGTCTGGTCATAGACTTGGCGATCTTTGAAAAATTCTCGATGAACCGGCGGTAGTATCCGGCCAATCCGAGAAAGCTCCGGATCTCGGTCACGGTCGTGGGCTGTAGCCAGTTGGTCACTGCTTCCACGGTGGTTGGGTCCACTGCTATTCCTCCGGCAGATATGACATGGCCTAGGAATTTCACCTCAGACGACCAAAATCCGCACTTTTTGTATTTGGCGTACAATTGCTGCTCCCTTAGCTTTCATAGGGTCAGTCGGAGGTGGGTTTCGTGTTCTTCCTTGGTCTTGGAGTTAACGAGGATATCGTGGATGAATACCACGATGAACTTGTCCAAGAACTCCATGAATACATTGTTCATCATGTTCATGAAAAAGGTCGGGGCATTCATGAGTCTGAACGACATTACTGTATACTCGTAGAGTCCATAGCGGGAGGTGAAGGCAGTCTTGGGTATGCCATCTTCTCTAATCCTCAATTGGTGATAACTTGACCTGAGGTCAATCTTGGAAAACACCGAGGATCCCTTCAGTTGATCGAACAGGTCGTCGATCCGAGGCAATGGGTATTTGTTCTTGATGGTTACGTCGTTCAAGGCTCTATAGTCCACGCACATCCTCTTGGTCTTATCTTTCTTCATGGCAAAGATAACTGGTGCACCCCAGGGCGAGGTACTCGGTTGGATGTACCCTTTCTGCTCTAGGTCTTCGATGTTGCTCTTGACCTCGACTAATTCGTTGGCGGCCATCCGGTATGGGTGCTTGGAGATTGGAGTGGTCCCGGGGACAAGTTCGATTCTGAATTCGATGTCCCGTTTGGGAGGCATTCCTGGTAGGTCTTCAGGGAAGACGTCCATGAACTCCTTGACTATGGGTACTTCTTCAAGAGCTAGCGAGTGGAGGGACGCTTCGAGTGGCTTGCGACTGGTCATCCGAAAGGTGACGGCTGCGCCTTCAGGGTTGGTCACTGTGACGGACTTGTTGGCACAATCGATCACTCCCTTGTGCTTCATCAACCAATCCATCCCTAGGATGAGGTCGAGTCCGGTGCATTTTTTGAGGACTGGCTCGGCCCAGAAAAATACTCCTTGGATCTCTATCTTAACCTTGGGACTGTATAAGTGGGCTAAGGTTTTATTGCCGGGAGTGGCAATCACCATGGGGACAGATAGAGGGAGTACGTCCAATTCGTTGGTTTTCACAAAATCTTCCGAGACGAAGGAGTGTGTCGCCCCAGAGTCAAATAAAATTATGGCTGGTACGGAATTCATGGTAAACGTACCGAGAATGACTTCGGGAGCCTCCTGAGCTTCCTCTGCATTGATGCGGTTGACGCGGGCACGAACCGCCTGGTTGGGTGCCGCACCTTGGGGCTGCTTGGGGTGGGGACACTGGTGCGAGTAGTGCCCTTCCTTGCGGCAGTTGAAGCAGACGACCGGCCTCCCTTGGCGATCCTTCAAGACCGGGGCCTTGGCGGCTAGCGTCGGCTGAGCGGCTAGAGCTGGTGGAGCGGGGCGAGGATGCCTAGCGTTGGATCCACCGGCGGCGTGAGGTGGCCTGTAGGCGGGCCGAGGATGGTAGGTGGGCGCTAGTGCGGAGGGACGAAGCGGGGCCTTTGGGAATTCGCCTGTTGATGCTTGAAGGCGATTATCTTCCTCTTCTTGAGGTCCAACCTATTCCGCTCAGTCTCCTGGATGAGCGCTTTATTGACTAGCCGTTGGAAATCGGCGTAGTCGGTGGCGACGAGCTGGATGGACAACTCATCCTTAAGTCCCCGGAGGAACTTAGCTTGGCGGAGGGCGTCGGTCCGCACCTCTTTCGGCGCGTAGCGGGCGAGGCGGTTGAACTCATGGAGGTACTCCATGACAGTCCGACTGCCCTGGTGCAGGTCGCGGAACTCTTGCTGCTTTACCGCGATGACACCGGCGGGGACGTGGGCGGCGCGAAAGGCGATGGTGAACTCCGCCCATGTCACCACGTGGTCCTCTGGCTGGGACTCACGGTAGTTGTCCCACCATTCGGCGGCGGGACCTTAGAGCTGATGAGTGGCGAAGGCCACTCGCTCTCGGTCGGTGCAGGGGAGGAGGTCCAGCTTCTTTCCAATGGTGCGAAGCCAATCTCCGGCCTCTATTGGGTTAGTGGTGCTCAAGAAGATAGGGGGACGCACACGCAGGAACTCCGAAAGTTGGGGAGCGGGTGCGGGTGCTGGCGCATGAGGGGCGGTTTCCCCATTCTGCAGACAGTCCAACTGAGCTTGTTGGTGCTGCATCTGGGTGAGGAGGGCGGTGATCAGCTGGTTTTGATTCGCCATCATCTCCGCCAAGGTAGGATGGTTGGCGGATGACGACCCAGACTGACGTGGGCCAGTTGCACCCCAGTTGGATACAACACCCTCGGGCGCGTCGCGGCTTCCTCCTTCTCCGTTGTTGGAGCCGGTGTTCTAGTGGTCGGCCATCTTCTGAATATATCATGATGTAAAGTAAAAAGATGATGACGATACAATTAAGGAAAACAGCTTATAAAGCTCATGCATATAAACCAAGTGGTAAAATTGTTCATTACACTCAAGCTCTTATTCTATCTACAACACAACTCGTTGTAGATAGCACCACATACAAGAACTATTTTCTTAAAATAGCGGCATCTAGCATCTACTCACCACCGGAGGCGGTCTTCGTGCTCTCGGAACCACGAGTACGCGGCTCCTGAGGGATGGTGGGCTCGAGAAAGTTCTCGATGATGGAGTCAGAGACGAGGCCGGGGCGTGGTGCAGGGGCGCTGGCAGTGGATGGTCCAGCGGTGGAGGGGTCTGGCGGGATCCGCTTGGGGCGAGGGACGGGCTCACGGATGGGCTTCCTCTTCCTCGGGAGGAGGGGAACCATCTCCGCGATATCCTTCTGCAGCTGCATAATCTTCCGCTGCAGCTTGCCATTCTGCTGGATCAAGTTCTTCGTCTCCTCACGAAGAAACTCAACCGCCTCATGGTGCTCATCGGTGTCGAGCACCGCCTCAGTATGGAGGTCGTCCATAGCCTGAAGAAGACGCGACTGCCGGGCCATGACCGGATCACGCACGGAGTGAACTCCGAGGTAGATACTACGGTAGGCGCCGGGAGTGCGCTTCAGCACAAGCCGGAAAGATGAGTTCTGAAGACGATCATCATAGATCATCCTCAGCTCCATAAGAGCCTAGAGAGCAACTCGTTGACACGCGACGTCGAAAGTCAGGCCTCCAAGCGCGGTGGTGTAGGACGACAGATGCTCTCCAAAGTCGTGGACGGTGAGGGAGACGTCGTAGGGTCCGGCAAACTCCTCCAAGTACACGCCCTGGAATTCGGGCTCGAAGAGAAACCCGAGGAAGGTGAGCATCATGCGGAGCTCCCTGACGAAGCCCTCGAAGTAGCAGTAGTAAATGTGCACTTGGTAGACAGGCATCTACAAAACAGCAAGTGGAAGAAAAGTGAGGGGAGGAACAAAGTTTATAAAGTAGGTTTTTGAGAAATAACTTTCTGCAGCTATTGGCTAGGAGGGTCTGTTTGGCTTCCTACAGTCAAGTCGGCTCTGATACCATCTTGTGGCGCCCCGATTTACCGAAATCGGAACATTATTGAATTTCATAAGAAAAACAATAATACAAGAGGTTCATCATGCGACAAGCGTACATACGACAGTATTCATGGTACGCAGACCATGTTTATTAGATCAGAGTTAAATAAAAACAATAATAAAGATAATTAAAATGCATGACGAACGCCTTCTTCAGGATCTTTGCTTGACTGGGTCGCTACTCCAGACCGTCTTCATAGTAGGCATCCTCTGTGGTGTTCAACGGGTATGAGTACAAAAAGTACTCAACAAGCCACCGCAAATGCAAGTAATAATGCAAGGCAATAACAATGGGAGGATCATGGCTCAAAGTATGGGAAAATACATTTTCAGTTATGGCATTTAGTGTAATCAAATTTTATCATGCGGAAATATAAACATGAACATCAATAACATCATCTAACTCGAGCAGTACATTTTACCTCCTCGCACAACAGTCCTTACATGTCAAACCATCATGCACATACATATTCAAAGTAATCTAACTGTGGGATGTCACACAACCCGTCCTTGACCGTGGGCTCGGCTTTTCGAAAAGATTTATGACTCTGATCAGAGATGTACTACTGTACCCACAAGGCACACACTCATCCCAAACGAGATGACCCATACCACAGGAACTCGTGCCAAAACCTCAGCATGAAATGCTCCAAGCGATAACCACCCACTCTAGGTTTCGCCGGCGCGCCGGGCCGCATCGCGGCTAACGTCGCACCCCCTTTTGCGCCACATTGGTACAAGCCACCCGCAGGTGCTGCTTGACCCATCTCCAAATGGTGGCCTCGGTTTGGAACACTCCATACCTTAGTTAGGACTTACCCATTAGACTTGTGGTTAGTACAAAAGTGTATTGCAATGGATCCCGCAGACCGGTCCTTATAGTGCCCCGGGTGCTACCAACCAATGCCCTAGCTTGCACCCAGAACCCACCATCCATCCACTCACAACCACAACTCATCACCGACAGAATTCCATAGATAAGAAACAATGGGGATCATATAGTAGAACCATGTGCTACGACTCATTTTTATCCTATAGCGATCATGTCAATACATTGGACACTAGCTAATAACATTAATCATAAGGTGACAAGGAGGTTAGGCGAGATAGCATGGCTTGGGTTGCACATCAAGGTCGGGGGATCCTAAATAAATATATTGTAGGGGTTTCATTTGACTAATGCATGTATAACCTATGTGTTTTAGCGATAGTTTAATAAAACATGGGTTCAATATGCTCAAAAATGTTGTTTGGTGACTTGCCTTGTTCAGCGAAGGGTGAGGGAGGAACTTCCGGGAAATATTCCGGCTCCTTGACGGCGTCGTAGTCTTTCCAATATAAATAAAGGAAAATAAAATGAATACAACATCCAATCTAAACAATATAAAATCACTCAACAAGCACATAGGTTTAATTTGGTTTAATCTAAGGAAAGATCAAGTTGTTGAGGTTCTGAAATCCATTTTATAAATAATTTTTAAAAAAGAATTAAAATGGAGTGTTGTGCTTTGAAAAGGGTTTTAAATGTGAGTAGTCTCATTTTGGACATTCTAATCAATTTAAAATGTAAGGCTCATGGGTAATGTAATGGTTTTCAGTATATGAACAGAAAGAAAATAAATATAAACTTTAAAGAAATTTAAATAATTGAATTTACATTTTTACCCTAAGGGTACTTGAGTACCTATTTAAATAAACATGAAAATTTCAAAGTAAACCTATGGTTTTTATGGAATGAAAGTGTAGAGAATAATATTATAAATTTTCTGAAATTGAAATGGTAATTTTTAGAGTTCAAATGTGCCAGATATGAATTTTACAAGTTTTAAACAGTTTTTGGAATTTATTTTTGAATTTAAACCCCCTCGGGTCCACGGTGAGCCAGGCCCACGGTGAACCCGCACACTGTGCGTGTGGTCCGGTCCAATCTGGACCGTTGGATCCAAATCCAACGCGTGAGAGCGAGGCGGGACAGTTAAATGATAACGGACGGCCACGATTAAAACGCGCGAAAGGGTACTACGTGGACGCACGAGATCGAGTGCGGGTTTTAAAGGGAAATGAACGCGCGAGATTAAAACATACCGCTTTGACCAGATCCGACGGTGCGGATTAGATCGCGCACGTGGTGTAACTAGCACCGCTCGATCTCGATCGCACGGTCGGGATCGAATCCGACACGGCACGGGTACTCGACCCGTGCCGGTCATCTTCTCCGACGACGGCGAGCAGGCCAGGGGCCACGGTGAGCGACAATGGCCCTAGCTAAACCTAGAAATGGAAAGAGGACGTTACGGCGGTCACGACGGTACCTTAGGCGAGGCGAGGGGTCGACGGAGCGCGGTCGGCGGCGAGGGTAGACGATGGAGAGGTTCGGGTTCCTCGTCGGCGATGGTGTTCCGGCGGGGTTCGACGTCGGTGGAGGGGTGGCTGAGGTCGGGGTCATCCTTGCGGTCATGATGCTGGCGATGGCGGGGACGGGGAGGGGCTCCGGCGACGGCGAGCGGTGGCTGGAGGTGTGGGCGGTGGTGGAGAGTAAAAAGAGTACTCCGGGCGCTCTGTTCGTTCTCACGACGAGCGGGCGTGGGGGATCAAGTGCGGATGGCCAGGGGGGCTTAAATAGGTGTGCCGGCGAGGGTTAATGGGCGTCGCATGCAAGGAAAGCCGAGGAGGGGTTTACTCGCCGGCGAGGGCTCGACCATGCACGTAAATGCGATCCGGAGGCTTAAACGCGTGCCATAACGCGCTTAAATGGCCGGCGGGCCATGGGGGATTTAATGCCAACGTAGGATTAACGGGAGGGGGAGCCGGCAAGCGGATCCGAGGTGAGGTCTCGGCCGGCAGAGTTAGGGGGGTTGGCGCGAGGTGGACGACGGGTCTGACAGGTGGGGGCCACTGGCCAGCGGGCGTGAGCGCACGAGTGAGAGGGCTGGCGGGTGGGGTCATGGTGTCAGGCGCGCGCGGGAGGGGAGGCGATCGGCGCCGACAGGTGGGGTCGGGCTGTCAGCCTGAGGCGGGCGAGGGTGACGGGCTGGGCCGGCCGGGAGAGAGAGAAGGGAGGAGAGAGGCCCAATACTGTTTCAAAACATTTCTGAATAAAAATAATTCCAGAAAATAGATTAAAATCTTAGGGCTACTTCCAAGGTTGGTAAAAATTTATAAAAATTCTCAAAAATGTATTCTGGTCTTAGGATCATACCTAAAAAGTTTTAGCCCTGGTTTGGCCATTTACTCTCTGATGTAGTTTAAAATGGTAAAGAAGGGTATTTAAAGGTATTTTTAGAATAATAAAATCCAGGAAATTGAATTAAATAATATTTTTATTCCTTTGAAAATTTGGGGTGTTACACTGTGGGACTCACCTCTTCACTAGGGATCAAACTGATGCAGCCCAGCTCTGAGAGCCCGAGTCCCCCCGGATAACCTTGGGGCACAAGGGTGGTAATGCGCCGATTGTAGATTGAACGAGAGTTAAACTAATCCTAACCTAAGGAATACATATTTATCGTCTGTAGACTTGTCATCCAAGTAATCTATCGAGCTGATTTTGGATGAATCTGTAACCTTTGTTGCGCTTATCTCCATCGGCTCCCCTTCCGATCATGCAGCTGTTGCGGATGGACTCCTTTGACTTTCTTTGACTGGATCTTCCTTGACCTTCTATTAATCGCGCGCCCTCCTTGGTGTCAACACATGCCTCCTAGTTTTGGGGCGTTAAGATGCATCTGACGCTTTGAAACTATGAGTCATAATTACCTTACGTCGCCTAGTATTTTCACAAGATCATCGCACATTCATTGCCATCAACCGGAAAACTCTTCGCCTTCACTTCTCGTGATTGGTTCGATGGGGTAGCCGAGGAATCACCCTGGTCAATAAATATCCATTTTTGTATTCTTCCTCCCACACTTTCTTCTCACTAGCACATCCGACTTTCAACCCATCGTCATTGGCTTCTGCTACTTCCTGATCATCATCATCTTGTCACCTCCTTCTTCATCACATCACACCGAGAGGACAGTAGAATGGCTAACTTGAACAGGGTCCTACTAGTATGTCTTTGCTTTCTTTTCTATATGTTTTTCATCCCTTTTCTGAGCTGTTATTATTTTTTCTTCACGTGTAGGCTCTCTGGAACCATGTCTTCATACCGATCGTCAATCACCCATACAGCTTCTTCCTGGGCCCCTTAGGTGACTCTGATCCGATCGACTTCGTAAATGTCGAGACCTGCTGAATCCCCTTCAAGTGTTCCCCCATGCGTCCTTCCGACTGGGACCTTGGCTTCACGCCCTTTCCTTCCTCCATCCCTAGCTGGTGTGGTTGGTACCTTAGGGTATCAGCCACTTACCACACCTTCTGGGACGAGATCTATATTGGTCACTATATCGGTATCTCCCTCGTCGCACCATTCCAGAATGAGCCGATGTTGGCCACATCGTGCTACTTCTGGTCTGACGCCCTCAATGCCTTCCTTTTTGGCCATGAACCGATGAGCCCCTTCTTAGTTGATGTCTATTCGTTTGACTTGCCTTGACATTAGTTCACTGATCCTTCTCTTCTCTCTTTATTTCCAACCATCATGTGATCTCGATGCTAACCCGATCGATAATTGGAGTCGATACATCAGGTGGCACAATAAGAAAATTGGCTCGATCGGCACCCGTGAACACATCGCCTTCCTCACCCTTTGGCTAGAGGAATTTGTTTTCTGCGTTGCATCCTCTTCGCTCTTGATTATTTTTTAAGGGTGATGCCTTCGCATCGGCCGTCTTGAGGCGATGCCATAGGCATCGACTGTATGTAGTTTGACCGAACGCTTAGAATGTTTTACTTAGTCGCTTCATTAAGTCTCTTCTGCACCGAAGTCTTCTCATTATGTTTAGGAGCTAAATGCGATGCCCTTGCATCAGCTATCTCAAGGCGATACCATAGGCATCAGCTGTGTACGTTGTCCGAAAGATCAGAAAATATTCCCTTAGTCTCATCGCTCGGCCTCTTTTCTTCCTGACGTGGTGACCTTTAACTTGCTGTTGTTTCATTGGAGGCGTAGTACCTTGTAGAGACTGACTTTGTCCTAATTCCCGCATTGTAGTGGTTTATCGGTCGCGACGTCATTTTGGCCAAAGTTGTCTTCAATGTCGTCTTATAGCATAATATTAGGTGGATCTTCGCTGACCGGTGTGATACCATCATCTGATACTTATAAGAAATTCTCGTCCCAAGCATTTCCTGACAAACAGATGACTCCCTCTGCCTCCCATATTGACAGATCGGTTGTATCTATGTTAACCGATTTATTGGTAGGAATCACCTCCACTTAGTCGTCGACCCATTGCATGAGGTTTTGATGCATTGTTGAGGGGGCAGTAGTTTGCGTGTATCCAGTCACACCCCAGCAAACAGGCTGTAGGATTCTTTTCCCTCTATCACAAAGAATGTGGTCGGCACCGTCTTTCTTTCAACCGTTAGCTCTACATTTAAATCTCCCATTGTGTCTGACGAGTTACCGCTGAAATACCTCAATACCATGTTAGTTCTAATGAGGTCTTCCAATGTCTTCCCAAGCTTTCGGAAGGTGGTGTAAGGTATCAAGTTAACGGCCGCCCCTCTATCTATCATCATCTTGGACATCGGCTTCCCATTAACCAACCCTTTGACATAGAGCGGCCTCATGTGCCGATGTTCCGGTTCTTCCGGCTTATCAAAAATTGCAGGTTATGGAGCCAGCATTAGTTGAGCCATGGTATCGGTCGGCTCCGTGTCCTCCTCTGAGATGGCCCGATACTCTACGGGAAGGAAGAAAACCATGTTTACCTCCACATCTTTCTTGTCATCGTGACCAACCTTATCTTTTGGGCGCCATTAGCTCCTGGTCTTAGAGGGCTGATCAACTCCTTCACCGTGCTCTTGTGCCTTTCCTTCTATTTGCCACAGATTGTGCACCCTTCTTTTCTAGCTTCACATGAAGATTCCCAGGGGGCACCACTGTGGCTTTCCTGCGCCATCTTCATTGTCTTCGGTCGTTAGACCGACTCCTTCCGAACTGACGGGGCCAAGCCTTTCTAGCGCTGACACCCTCGGGGGCGACAACCTTTGGCGCACTATTCTTTGATCACGCGGCCTCAGCTCGTCGTTATGTGGTCGATGATTACCTAATGCTCCATTGCATCCCAAGCAGTCATCCATAGACGGTAGTCGTAGCCCTTAGTTCCAACAAAGCTTGAAGAAATCGCAATTCCAATGGGGATTGAAACGCGAGTGGCCATGACTGTCTCTGCTACCTTCTCTTTCTGCCGACCTCTTCTGATACTTTTCAATGAGTACTGTTGAGGTGACATTTATGCTAGTTCATCTTTTATTCCTTGCATGCCGATTGTCATCATAGTGCGCATGCACCATGTTGATTGGGAATCGATGGACATCTATATTCATCGGCTGCTTCCCATCGTCAAACTTGATTCGGCCTTGTTCTATGGTCGATTGAATCTGCTGCCTAAAGATCTTGCACTCATTAGTATGGTGTGATGGGGAGTTGTGCCATTTGCAGTACTTCTTCTTCTTCAGTTCTTTGGAAGATGGTATTACATGGCCAGGTGACAGGTGGATTTGCTTCTCTCTCAGCAGCAGGTCAAATATTTTATCTTCCTTGTTGATATCGAAATCATACATTTCTTCCTTTTCGACCGATTTTATCCATGGACATGTGACATTCTTCTTATTCTTGGACCACTCGGCCATCCTAACTTATGCGATGAGAACTTCTTCCTTATAGGGCTCAAGAGTCCTTTAAATGCCAGCTCTGCTAACTGACTATCAGTGAGGTTCATACTGTAGCATCTGCTTCGTATGTCCCAAAACATCTGTATATAGTCGGGGACTGACTCGTTCATCCTTCGTTTCACGGACGTAAAGTCGGTCAGCTTCATCTCTTGGATGTCGGCTAAGAAGTACTTGTGAAATTTCTTCTCCAGGTCCGCCCATCCTCTGATGGAATTCACCGGCAATGAAGAAAACCATGCAAAGGTTGATCCTGAAAGGGACTGCGGGAACAACCAGACCTTCAGCGCTTCGTTAGTCGATGCCTCCCCACATTGGACGAGAAAACAGCTAATGTGCTCGATCGTGGAGATCGAGTCTTGTATCGAGAACTTTGTGAAATTCGACACCTTGTACCGGTTCGGCATCGGTACTCGATCAAACCACTCTGGATACGGCTGCCGGTACATGTACATCTGCTCTTTGGGCTTCAACCCGAATTGGTCTTTGATGAGTTCCGTGATCCGATTCACCCACTCATCTTCTTGCTGACTCGGCGACAAACATTGAGCAAGAATTGACGCCTGTTGGTACTGGTCCCGCCGAGCAACATCATGTCTGTATTGCCCTACATCACTGTCGGGATGGCATCGGGTGCTCCCCTTGGCAGCATGAGGTATGTCGGGGGTCTCTCACGATGTCGTACGTCACTTGCGGCATCCTCTGCCCTAGAATCATGAGATTAGATGTCGGGAATGGCACCTGTGTATTCTTATCGGCCCCACCTAGCATACCCTAGGGCAGACTGTGTGAGGAGGGCGATGGTTGTGTCATCTTGTCACCTTCATCGGCCCTTGCGGCAATGACACCGACTGAGTGTGCTGCAATAGTCTCAATGGGTCATTGGGGAGATACGTCGGACCTTGCAGTGCGTCTCGAACCACTATGCCCCGATGGCCTCCTTGATCATTCCTTGAATCATCTTGGCTAGTGTCTTTGATTGGCTGACCAGCGACTAACGGATCGCTTGATCAACGGTTTCCTGAAGACTGGCCTAAAAGTTCTCCGTTTGCTAACCACCCTCTATGGTCAGCACTAGCGTTGGGAGCGGGGCCCTCTTAACGGGACCAAGCCGATTCATGTCGTAGACCTGCAGGCACGACATCCTGAACTCCTCCACATGTTGGTGTACCTCCGTACTTTGTTCCTCGGACAGAGTATCCATGGTGATCGTGATGATGTTTTCCTCGCTGAGCTCACCCGCCATGGCAAAGTTGTTGGAGATTGTCCCACCGGGCGTGCCAAAAAGCATGTTGGCATGCTTTTTGGTCACACAATGAAACATGTGCGGCCTGAGAGATTTGCTTGACTCCAGTGTCATTCCTACGTCTTAGAAAAGGATTTAGGGTGTGCCAATCAGTTTGACCCTACTACTAATAAGGGATCGAAAAAAATAGACATTAGTAGCATAGACGATCGACTGCCAAGCCTATGGCTGAGGCATAAAGGATAAAGATGTAGGACGATGTACAGACTAGAGGGGGATGAATAGGCGGTTTTTTTAAATTAGTTTAACTTTAATTTACACTAGACAAATTTTAATAGATTTTGTTTTTCAAGGCGAAAGACTCTAATAATAAATGAAATCTAAACTAAGTCTAAAGGTTTGCAACCTAGGATGACAAGATCAAATTATTCTAAGAAATTAAATTGAACAAAGTAAAGTGGACAAGAGACAACCAAATTTTATCCCGAGGTTCGGAAATTTGCCAATTTACTACGTCCTCGTTGAGGCGAGCTTCACTTGACCGCTCTCTTCACCAAGTCACCGAATTCCTCAAGGAGGAATGAGCTTGATGACGAGTCGGCACCGGAAGTGCAACTCTTAGGCCTCTATCACTAGTGGTAGCTCTTCTCCACTCCGGATAGGCGAACTCCGACCTTCACAATCCTCTGAGTCTTCTCCACAAACTCCTTGGAGAGATCACCGGGTTCTCCTCCGAGCCGTCTAGGAGGTGGCAACATCCAAGAGTAACAAGCTGCAATCAAAGCTAAGAGGAGACGATCAAGTGCCAAAAATGCAAATGCAACACAATTAACCAATCACTTGATCACCCTTTGCTTCCCAACCACACTAGTGCTCAATTTTAGTGCTCAATGTTGGGAGAGACTCTCTAGTGCTCAAGTATGCTCAAACGAATGCCAAAAGTATAGCAAAGGAATTGTAGGAAGGGTTTATAGCCACACACACATGCACTAGCCGTTACACAAGTTAGGTGGCTCTCTGCGCATTGTCGGTTTGACCACCGATCTTGGGCCGGTCGAACCGACACCCTTTGCAACGGCTAGAAAATGAGCTGTTTTGCTGATGTAACAGGGTGACTCGGTCTGACCGGCCATTCTGGCCCAATCAGACCGGCCATCGGCTCGGTCAGATCGATATCACCCCACTCGGCTTTGTATAGCAGCACAAAAAATGCATGCACGCACAGGTCGGACCGGACCCATGGCCAGTCAGACCGCCCAACCTAGGCCGGTCTGACTGGACCCCCTTGGTCGGTCAGACCGCCAGGTGCTAGAAAATCATCAAAAACACAATTTTGCAAACTACTAATTCTTGCTATTTTGAAACTTGTGCAACTCAACCACATGATCAAAAGGTACTATATGCAATGCAAATTGGCACTTGAAAATCAATTCATAACCAAGATGCAACCCCTCTTTATAGTACAACAAAATAAAAATAAATACTAGCCTAATTGATCGCTCCAAACACCTCGATCAATTTCTAATTTCTTCAAACCTTTTGCCGTCGCTTTTCAACATGTTAAATTCCTGGGGTTTTCCATCTTGTGCTCCATTTGCGCGGGACCTAATCATTTTCTTCACACTTAAGAAAAATATTAGTCCACAAGCGCAAACTTGTCATTAATTACCAAAACTCACATGGGGCCTAGACTTTCAATCTTCTCCTTTTGGTAATTGATGACAAACACTTCAATAAAAGAGATATATTGATAAAATTTTAACAATTAAGCACAAAGCTCCCTCTAAATGTGTGATAGGGTGCAAGCGATATGGAGCAAACATGAGTTATGAATACTATGGATAAAACATATGTCCAATCAATATGCGATAACAAAATATCACAAGAGTACAACATAGCATATTCAAAATAGCACATTCAAGAGTTCATCATAACATATTCAAAAACACATACGAGTTATGTCTCAACACAAGCAAATAGTTCAAATTTAATCTAGCACGACATATGAAGCAAAAGGGTTCTATTACAACCACATGGAGCAAATCACAATAAGTAGAAGCGCAAAACCCTATACATAGTTCAATAGCCCAAACTATACTCTAAGTACTAATCATGACTTCTCCCCCTTTTGGCATCATGTACAAAAAAGAGAAGCTAATCCTGACATGGAGGAGGAGCATCATCAAGGCGACGACAGCGGCACTGGTACTAAAGAGGATAACCAGAAGAGGAGGTATCCAGCCGGTCAACACGAGAAGAAAGAGTGTTGATCCTTGAGTTTATGCGCTCCTAGCCAAGATGAAGGCCCTCCAGATGGGTGTTGATTGCTTCCTGACCCAAAGCCATCTGATCCATCCTTACATTCAGTTGCTGGAAACCCGCTGTCACTTGTTGCAGCACTGAATCAAAATACTGAGCGACATCCATACCAAAGTAAGGAGGATGAGGAGCATAGGAGCCATAGACAGGATCCCGAGGATGAGGAGGTGGAACAAAAGAACTGTTGGGCAAGCTCGGAGAAGGAGGATGCACCACTCCCATATCAGCTGGATCTGCGACTGGAGCCTGAGTAATGGCCGGAAAGCGAGGCCTGTACTGAGAATGAGAAATATCCAGACTCTCATTGACATTGACAACTTTTCTCAATATCAACCTCATGATGAAGGGAGCATAATGGACTCCAGGAGAGAGGCTTACCTTGGAGAGAGCCATCTCATACAACATCAGGTGGATGACATCAAACCTCTTCCCAAACATCACTGCGTCCAAGAGAGTCCAGGAAACTCCGCGAATGACATCGTTGTTTCCTAGGCGAGGAAGGATAGAATGTCGCGGGATGAAATGAGCCACACTGTGCAAAGTATTCATCCTTGTGACCCTCTAATCTTGTAATCAGTATGTGGGATATAAAATTGTGTCATCTCAGCTTCTATCAATGGATTATGAGTAAACTCATCATGTAATTTGAGACCAGAAGAAAACCGGATATCCCATGCACTCTAGATCTCTTGCTTGGATGCAATACAAAAGATATTTCCTGTCGTCCACCTAAGGGAGTCAAAAGTGGCTGGAATAAATACATTAGCATAGAACCGTCGAATGATATCCTAGTTGAAATCTTGCTTTAAGCTCACTGTTTTGTGAATACCCACTACTCCAAAAATATTATTGAGATCAACCACTTCTCCACTAAAGTCCCTCCATGAAATCCATTTATGGGGAGCTAGGGACTGGTTTGCATAAGCCACAGTGTACACTTCCATTTGAAGTTTAGTATGAAATCTTCGAACCGAAGTGTCTCTTGTCCTGAGAAACTGATTGTGGTGGCACAACCGGGCAAATTTTTCTTTATTTCTTACATCCACTTTAAATACAAGACTGGAAAAGGGATCCTCACCAATTGTTGGAGGCTGTGGAGCAATTTCTTCATTTTCAGAGACTTCATCCTCATAGGTATAATCCTCTTCACTATCCTCTTGAAAATACCGAGACAACTGCCCATGGTATTCCAATGCTTTGAGTGCCTCTCAATCCCTTGAGAGCGATCGACGCGAGGTATGACTGAAGGAATCAAAGAGAATATGATTGATAGATTCAAGGATGAAAATATATGACAATTTGAAGGATTGAAAAATATTTATGCTAGTGCTAATAGGAAAAAAACGAGGAGAAAAAATATGCAAAATTGGACTGCCGGAATTGGGGTCTAGTCTGACCGAGGCAATTAGGCCAGTTTGACCGCCGTTACATGGACGGTCAGACCGCCCATTTCTAGCCGGTCAGACCGGCCTAGCAACCCGGGCAAAAATCCCCTTTTGCACAAATTTTCTCCCTAGCTAAAATTTGCAATACCAATTTCATAAAAAACACGAGAATTGATACAATGAGGCTAAACAATGATGAACAAGGAAATTTTTAGCCTATACAAGGTCTCAACACTTCCAATGAGCAAGAACCCTAGCCCTAACCTTCAAATAAGAAAAACTATAGATCAGGCGGACAAAAGTTCTTACCGGCAATGGAAATCGATGGCAAGGTTGGACCGGAGAAGAATCACCGATTGGACCAGCAAGATTTGAGGAGGATTTGATTTTTGAAGGTTGGGGTAAAGAGGAGAAGAGTAGGGCTCAGTTTGGGGAGAGGAGAATAAGAGAGGACAGAGAGAAAGGGGAAACCCGAAGGGGATTTTATCCCTGCGCGACCCTTGGTCTGACTGGCCATGGGGGGCAGTCGGACCGACTTAGTTTGGGCAGTCGGACCGGCCATGCCCACCCAGTTAGACCGACTATATAGCATATACACAGAAATTGCAGATTTTTGTATAAAAGGGCAAAAGTGAAAAATGTAGCAAACTAATTTTAAAAAATATCAAACTTTGCACAAACAATGTATAACTCCCAAAGTTTATTAAACATGAAATTTTCAAATTTTCGGAGCTCAAATTTAGGGAATTACTCAAATGTACGCTTTGGTTCAAAACGGTCGTCGATCAATTTTTACAGAACTTCATCTTTGAATATCTTTTTGTAGGATGGTTAAAATTAAAAATTTTGAATACAAAAAACATTCATGTTGTCCATTTCTACAAATTTTGTTTTGGGCTCAAGTTCAAAAAGTATTTAGAATTGAAACTAGGAATATAATCTGGTTTTGCTCAAAACTAGAATCTATAAGTTACCTTTAGACAAAAAGGGTTTTCAAGGTTATAGAGAAGTTTTATTTTGATCAAAATCCTTGGAAAACATTTTTAAGAATTAATAGAATCTTTCCATCAAGTTTGTTTTACAATTTTAGGGCATTTTATTGTGAAATAGCATTTTAGGGCAAAACGACTGTTTTCAACTAAAACTTTCCACTTGATTTTGTTTTTTTCACATTTAAGGAGTTATAATTCATATGAATGAATACAACACTCCCCCTTAATATGTATCCTAAAGAAAACATATGAGATCACATAAAATCCAAATATAGCACTTTAAGAGAGAAATCACACATACATGGCATATATAATTAGAAAAATGCAAAACTCACATATATGCATGATTTCAAACCACATTTGAGAAGTATATAATATTTAATTCATTCCTAAGTTTACAAAAGCGGGTTTCATAAAGTGATTTGGTAAATATATTCGCTAATTGATCATCGATTCTTATGTGCTTAATAACAATATCGCCTTTTCTAACATGATCTCTTAGAAAGTGGTGGTTGATATCAATATGTTTGGTTCTAGAGTGTTAGACGAGATTGTTGGCAATTTTCACGGCGCTATCATTGTCGCAAAGGAGTGGGATATTTGAAAATTCTATACCATAATCTAACAAGGTTTGTCTCATCCATAGCAATTGGGCACAACAACTTCCCACGGATACATATTCCGTCTCGGCAGTAGAAAGGGCAACAGAGATTTATTTTTTAGAAGCCCAAGAGACAAGAGACCTCACAAGCATTTGAAAACCCCTGGAAGTGATTTTCCTATCAACCTTGCAACCGGCGTAATCCGAGTCAGAATAGCCAATTAGCTCAAATTTAGTACCTTTGGGGTACCACAAACCTATATGGGTAGAATATTTTAAATATCTTAGAATTCTCTTGACTACCATCAAATGGCACTCTTTTGGTGCAGCTTGAAATCTAGCACACATGCACACACTAAACATAATATCGGGCCTAGATGCGGTAAGGTAAAGTAAACTACCAATCATGAATCTATATAATTTTTGGTCTATCGGTTTACCTCCCTCATTTAAGTCGAGATGTCCGTTGGTCACCATGGGTGTCTTGATAGGCTTCGCTTCCATTAACCCGAACCTCTTGAGTAGGTCATGGATGTATTTTGTTTGCCTCACAAACTTACCACTCTTGAGTTGTTTGACTTGAAGTCTAAGGAAGAAACTCAATTCTCCAATCATGGACATCTCGAATTCCCTAGACATCATATCACCAAACTCCTTGCAAAAATCTTCGTTAGTAGAACCGAAAATAATATCATCAACATAAATTTGACATACAAAGAAATAATCATTTATAATTTTTGTAAATAAAGTGGTGTCGACTTTTCCAATTTTAAAACCCTTTGAGAAGAGGAAATTTCTCAACCTCTCATGCCAAGCTCTAGGAGCTTGCTTTAACCCATAGAGAGCTTTTGAGAATTTATAAACATGATTGGGATTTTTAGGATTTTCGAAACCGGGTGGTTGTTCAACAAAAACGAGTTCGACTATTTCACCATTTAAGAAATAACGTTTCACATCCATTTGATATAATTTAATATCAAAACATAAAGCAAAAGCAAGTAAGATGTGAATAGCTTCTAATCTAGCCACATGAGCAAAAGTTTCACCGAAATCCAAACCTTCGACTTGAGTGAAACCTTGTGCCACCAATATCGCCTTGTTTATCACAACCAACCCGTTCTCATTTTGCTTGTTCCTAAAGACCTACTTTGTTCCAATGACCGTTGTGCTCCTTGGGTCTCTCCACCAATGTCCAAATCTTGTTTCTTTCAAAATTATTGAGCTCTTCATGCATGGCATTTACCCAATCCAGGTCATTTAGAGCTTCATCTATATGTTTAGGCTCAATAGAAGAAACAAAAGAATAATGCTCATAAATAGAAGCAACACGAGATCTAGTTTGAATACCCTTACGAATGTCACCTAAGACTTGATCAATTGGATGATCCTTTGTAGTGGCATTGTGGACCTTGGATGGGATGGTAGGTGCTTGATCCTTAACCTCCTCTTCATCAAGTTGAACCGTATTTCGCGTAGCGGAAGTAGAGGCTTCAACTTGTGTGGAGGATGGAGGTTCTTCATCTTCTTTAGGCTTGATATCACTGATGGACATATTCTTCATTGCCCTCATCAAGCCTTCATCACCTACATCATCCAAATTTTTGTGCCCTTCTGGGGAGCCATTAGTCTCATCAAATTTAACATCCGAGGTTTCTTCTATAATACATTTGCTCTTGTTGTAAACTCGGTATGCCTTGCTATTTTTTGCATATCCAAGGAGAAATTCTTCATCACAATGGCTTTTAAATTTGGTTAGTCTAACACCTTTTCTATAAATATAACATTTGCAACCAAAAACACCAAAATATGCAATATTTGGTTTTCTTCCAATTAGAAGTTCATATGAGGTCTTTTTCAAAAGACGATGTAAGTAAAGACGATTAGATGCATGACAAGCGGTATTAATAGCTTCCACCCAAAATGAGTCGGAAACACTATACTCATCAAGCATAGTTCTAGCCATCTCAATTAGGGTTCTATTCTTTCTTTCCACAACATCATTTTGTTGTGGAGAATAGGTGGCAGAAAGCTCATGTTTAATGCCGAGATCATCACAATAATCCTCAATATTAGTATTCTTAAACTCGGATCCATTGTCACTCCTAACTTTTACAATAGAAAAGCTAAATTCGTTTTGGGCTCTTTTGCAAACTTTTTGAAAATCTTGGAGGTTTTAGCCTTGTCATACAAAAAGAAAACCCAAATATATCTTGAGTAATCATCCACAATCATAAGACAATAACTATTACCACCGATGCTTTTATAAGTTGTTGGACCAAATAAATCTATATGTAAAAGCTCTAAAGGTCTAGAAGAGAACATAATGCTTTTGCTAGGGTGCGAGCAAGCAACTTATTTTCCCGCTTGACAAGCACTACAAAATTCATCTGTTTCAAATTTTATATTTTTTAAACCAACAACTAAATCTCATTTTGAAAGCTTGTTTAATTGACTCATTCCTACATGAGCAAGCCTTCTATGCCAAAGCTAACCCAAGGAGGTTTTAGCCATCAAACAAGTTTTTAAATTTGCATCACTTGAAGAAAGATCCACCAAATAAAGATTTCCAAAACTAAAGCCTTTGAAAACTAAGGAGTTATCATGGATATACGTTACAAATACTTCTTGAGGATTAAATGTGCATGAAAGGCCTAAATCACATAGTTGAGCAATCGATAACAAGTTAAAATTTAAGGACTCAACTAGTGAAACATTTTAAATGGAGAAATCATTTGAAATAGCAATTTTACCTAATCCAATTACCTTCCCTTTGCTATTATCACCAAAAGTCACTTTTTCTTGATTTTTAGCACCAACTTCAAATGCGGTGAACATATTCCTATCACCGGTCATATGTTGAGTGCACCCACTATCAAGTACCCAATATGATCCTCCAGTGTGGTAGTTCACCTACAAAAAGAAATTAAGTCTTTTAGGTACCCAAATATTTTTGGGTCCTTGTAGGTTAGTTATCAAAGCTTTGGGCACCCAAATAGATTTCTTCTTCTCACCTAAAATAGGAGTGCCTAAGAATTTCGCATAAATAGAACCATCATTTGCTATCCTAAGCATATAGTGAGAATAAAAAATACCACATTTAATAATCTTACCAACCGGGCATTCACCAACCATATGCACAACTTCATGGCATTTATAACAAAATTTGCCATTACTCTTAACAAATCTTAGAGCTCGGTTGGAAGTCTTTTTGCCCTTCTTGGAGCACCTTTGCTCACTCAAGATTTTGTCAAGTGTGCTTTTACCCTTTAAGCACCTTTACAAGCTTTTACTTAGCTTGGCCACTTGATCCTTGAGATCATTGTTCTCAACAATTAATAAGGGATCACAAGATGATAATGTATTATTAGTACATAGTGAACCATCATTATTAGATGAGCATGGCATGACAAGCAAGTCATCACATGAGGTGGATATACTAGCCTTAGTTGCAATGCAATTTGTGACATCAAGACAAGTATCATCAAGAATTTCACAAGTAATGCCTACATCCACCTTGGGCTTATTGAGTGTAGAGGCAAAGAGGGTTTTATGAGCTTCCTCAAGCTTCTCATGAGAGACCAAAAGCTTGTCATGAGAAATATTTAGCTCCTCATATTTTGCTACTAAAGAATCATGGTTTTTATTTAGGGTTTTAAACTTGACCCTCTCTTTGCCACTTAACTCATTAAGCTCCTCAAGCATTTGTGCTAGATCATCATATGGCATTTCATCATCACTATCATCATTTTCACTAACACAAGTGGATTTTACCTTGATACTTCCTTTTGCCATGAGACAAAAAAGGAGAGTATAGTGATGAAGCCTCCTTGATTGCAATGCGTGCCATGTTCTTCTTTCTTGAGTTTGACTCACCACCAGAGTCGGATATTGAGGAGGAATCGGAGATATCTTTATTTGAGTCCCATTCTCCCACAAAAGCTTCATTTTTGCCTTTCTTCTTGTTCAACTTCTTGAAGAGCTACTTCTTTCCACTCTTCTCTTTATTCTTCTTGTAAGACTTTTCATCTTCACTTTCTTGTTTGTTGGGACACCTTGAGGCAAAATGACCCTTCTCATTGCACTCATAACACCTCACATTTTTAAGACTCTTCTTGTTTGACTTCTTGTCACCATTATTCTTGAAAGAACATGAGGAGTTTCATCTCTTCTTCATGAACTGGTTGAACTTCTTTACGAAGAGAGCTATATCCTCATCTTCGGTATCACCATCACAAGAAGTGTCTTATTCCTCTTCACATTTATTCTCTACCTTGGCCTTCAAGGCAATGCTCTTCTTCTTGGATGAGGAAATATACTCGATGCTTCCCTCAATTCTTTTATTCTTGTAAATCTCATTTGTGTTAATTGTTCCCAATAGAGTTGTGGGAGTCAAACTTGACCTGTCCGAGTTGATGAGAAAGGTTACCAATGTGTCATACTTCTCGAGAAAGGCTCTCAACATCTATTGGGTAACCTCCAACTCGGTGTACTTGACTCCAACACCCTTAAGATCATTGACAATCACATTAAGTCTTGCGTATATCTCATTGACACTTTCATTTGGCAATCTGGTGAAAGTTTCATAACTTATCTTGAGATAGTGTAACTTGGCATTCTTCACACTAGTTGCTCCATCATGAATATCTCGAAGTGTTACCCAAATGTCATGTGCCGTTGGAATATTTCTTATTTTATTGAATTCTTCGGCACATAAACAATTGAATAGAGCATTTGTAGCTTGGGAATCTAGTTGCATATCTTTCTTGTTTTGAGATGTTAGCATAGTCTTGTCTTCAACTTCAAAACCTATTTCAACAATACGCCAAATCTCGAAGCTCATGGCTTTGAGGTGAGCGACCATATGAATTTTTCATATAGAATAATTTGTGCCATCAAATAAAGGACCCTTGCCTACATTGTGCACCACCTCGTCGAACATCTTCTCCTAGGCGGTAAAGCCTAAAATGAGAGACCAAGCTCTGATACCACTTATAGGATCGATGTACCGACTATAGGGGGGTGAATAGGCGGTTTTTTAAAAAATTAATTTAACTTTAATTTGCACTAGACAAATTTTAATAGATTTTATTTTCAAGGTGAAATAATCTAGTAATAAATGAAGTCTAAACTAAGTCTAAAGGTTTGCAACCTAGGGTGATAAGATCAAATTACTCTAAGAAATTAATTTGATCAAATTAAATTGCTCAAAGTAAAGTGGACAAGAGATAACCAAATTTTATCATGAGGTTCGGAAATTTGCCAATTTCCTACGTCCTCGTTGAGGCGAGCTTCACTTGACCTCTCTCTTCACCAAGCCACCGGATTCCAAAAGGAGGAATGATCTTGATGATGAGCCGGCACCGGCAGTGCAACTCTCAGGCCTCTATCACTAGTGGTAGCTCTTCTCCACTCTGGATAGGCGAGCTCTGGCCTTCACAATCCTCCGGGTCTTCTCCACAACCTCCTTGGAGAGATCACCGAGTTCTCCTCTGAGCCGTCTAGGTGGTGGCAACCTCCAAGAGTAATAAGATGCAATCAAAGCTAAGAGGAGACGATTAAGTGCCAAAAATGCAAATGCAACACAATTAACCAATCACTTGATCACCCTTTGCTTCCCAACCACACTAGTGCTCAATTTTAGTGCTCAATGGTGGGAGAGACTCTCTAGTGCTCAAGTATGCTCAAATGAATGCCAAAAGTATAGCATAGGAGTTGTAGCAAGGGTTTATATAGCTACACACACATGCACTAGCTGTTACACAAGTTAGGTGGCTCTCCGCGCATTGTCGGTCTGACCATCCATCTTGACCCGATCGGACCGACCTCCTTTACAACGGCTAGAAAACTAGCCGTTTTGTTGACGTAACAGGGTGACCTGGTCTGACCAGCCATTATGGCTCGGTCAGACCGTCCATCAGCTCGGTCGGACCGATATCACCCCAATCGGCTTTGTATAGCACCACAAAAATGCATGCGCGCACCGTTCGGACCGGCCCCATGGCCGATCGGACCGCCCAACCCAGGCCGGTATGACCGGACCCCTTGGTTGGTCAGACCGCCAGGTGCTAGAAAATCATTAAAAACACAATTTTGCAAACTACTAATTCTTGCTATTTTGAAACTTGTGCAACTCAACCACATGATCAAAAGCTACTATATGCAATGCAAATTTGCACTTGAAAATCAACTCATAACCAAGTTGCAACCCCTCTTTATAGTACGACAAAAATAAAAATAAATACTAGCCTAATTGATCGCTCCAAACACCTCGATCAATTTCTAGTTTCTTCAAACCTTTTGTCGTTGCTTTTCAACATGTTAAATTCCTTGGGTTTTCCATCTTATGCTCTATTTGCACGGGACCTAATCATTTCCTTCACACTTAAGAAAAATATTAGTCCACAAGCATGAGCTTGTCATTAATTACCAAAACTCACATGGGGCCTAGACTTTCAAAAGTCGTGAAGCAGCGCGCGATCGACCGGACGACCGATAACCTAGATTAGCCCAATCGATCGAGCGCGTCATCGGCCTATGGAGAAAACAGGATGTGCATATAGCCTGATGAGCACCCTTCAATGGTGAACATGATACAGAGATAAATTAAAGATAACCTATCAGCTTGTACTATAATAGAAATAAATAAAACATGACAGATAACATATCTATATCATGGAAATCATCACAATAACTAGATCGGACCTAACCGAGATAATAGCTAGTCACGATGATCTGAACAATATATCAACGAATCGGACAAACTTTATTTAGATGAATAGTATATGACATGAAAAAGATATAACAACAAGAGATGTCGGACTTAACCGATGAAACCTCAAGCTATAAAACCCAGACCACCTTAATCTAAGAGATCAAACCCAACTGATGCAGACTTAGACCTAGCCAAATACACTGAGAACAACCAATGACTGTGCTGTTTCACCGTTCTCCTCAAGAGATCGGATCGAACTGATGCAACCGTGAGGATACTAACCTAGTTGGCACAAAAGTCGGGGGTGGTGGGACTCACCTCTTCACCGAAGATCAAACTGATGCAGCCCAACTCTGAGAGCTCGAGTCCCACCAGATAACCTTGGGGCACAAGGGTGGTGAAGCGTCGATTGTAGATTGAACGAGAGTTAAACTAATTCTAACCTAAGGGATACATATTTATAGTTTGTAGACTTATCGTCCAAGTAACGTATCCAGCCGATTTCGGATGAATTTGTAACCTTTGTTGTGCTTATCTCCATCGGCTCCCCTTCCGATCATGCAGTTTTTGCGGACGGACTCCTTTGACTTTCTTTGACCAGATCTTCCTTGACCTTCTGTTGACCGCGCGCCTTCCTTGGTGGGTGTTGGGATTTACCAATTCTTGGCGTCAACAGTCACAAATAAAATGTTCATGTATGTTATATTCTTAACAACACATATATTTTACATTTTTTAACAGCACATACATCTCACCTTCTTAACAACATATACACTTCACAGGTGTATTCTTATCATATTTCATAAGTGAAACAACAAACATCAACAAAAGGTCATCGTGACGAGGAGAAAGTTTCTATCAGGAAGACATTGCACTTAGTTTCATTAATAACCAACTAATTAGATCTCTATACAAACGTGATTGATATTTTCCCTATATTCTTGATGTTAGTGATTTTGATAATCTTATTCTCCTTCTCTTCCCTGGCTATTACCAAATCAATTATAGTACATAGACTCACATGTCCCTCCTCAACATTCTTCACCATCATCTCAGTTGTATCCTCATCTTTATCCTACTCAATGAGATGAACAACACATGTATCAGTGGTTATATATACATCTACTAACAAATGTTGTTGCGTGCACATGCATCTCATAATCTTGAACAACATGAGAGATATTCCTATTGTTCTAGTAACACCAGACTGAGACACTGAATGATGTTAATGTTGTGATCATCTAGCATTAGTCATAAAAAAGATTATTGTATAACATGACATACAATATATGATAATCCTTATGTTTCATAATATTATAATCTAGGATCGGATTTGACACAATATAGTACAATCAATCTGGATAATAACATTAAAAAACTGGGACTAAAGGATCTTTTCAATTGATACTAATGGCATATTTTCTAATAATGTTTATTTTGTTTAAAACAATAATTAAAGTAAAAATATAATTATATGTTGACCAGTTATAACCGATTGTAATCTCCTCCCAACTTGATAGCTACTATCTCCATTTTAGAATATAAGCCATTCTAGCATTTCTCATATTCATCTCAACTAGATTCATTGATTTAGAGATGAATATGAGAAATGCCAAAATGCAAGGGTGGATCTAGGGGATGCTAGGGGTGTGACCCCTACTACCAAGTGCCATGCTACATGTAGTACTACAGTTGGCGAGGGTGAGCTCAAAAGCGGAGAGGCCGAAAGGATAGTGATGCCAGCGATAGTGAGATGAGCAAGGAGTAGGGGTGTTAGTTTAGCTCGTGGCTCAAGAGCCAACTCAGGCTCGGCCGAGTCGATCCGATTCTGGCTCAGCTCAGATGGTTGTCGAGCTGAGCTCGAGCCGACCTCTTGGGCTCATCAACCAACCGAGCTGAGTCGAGCCGGTTTGCGAGTGGTTCGACGACTTAATCAAATGCCGATCAACGCGAGCAAGCCCATCGTCCCATGACTCTTGAAGTCTCACCTGCCCCATCACCCGAGGCATTCACCCACCACTCGTCGCTCGAGGCATTCGCCTGCTGCCCATTGCAGGAAGTCATCATAGCACTACACTCCCACTCCCAGATCTACGCCACCGCCCACCAAAGCGTGGATGCCTCCGCCATAGGATGCCTTCACCCGGCAGCCTAGGTCTCCAAGAGTCCTAGATCTGTGATGCTGAAGCCCGAAAGCCATCGCCCACCTCTTGCCATAGGAAACCACCACTGCACTCTAGGCTCGTTAGCCGTCATCACCCCTAGGGTCGTCGTTGCCGCTCTTTTCACATTGCCACCCACACCTAGGCCCCCAACAGGGCGCTGTGATTTTCTACTTTGCTAAAGTGAAATTCATTTGTTGATGTTGTACTACTTGCGTGATCCTGAGCCGAACCAGTATCAAAGAGAGGCTCGATCGAGCCGGCTTGGCTCAGCTTGTTGCCAGCCCTAGCGAGGAGCTTAGGATGATGGACAAGGAGAGTGTAGTGCTTACCAGCTATCGTGGCAGAGGGAGACGACATAGCTAGCTAGGGTGTGTGGTGTGGTGGGGTGGACGTGCGAGTGGAGAGGCGACGGAGGCCAGTGGTGTGGGAGGACGACCACAGGAGGCCATGCGGCAACATCAGTCGGCGGTCAATGTTGACCAACAAATCAGGTACGTTCGCACCAACGAGGTCGGCGTGGCGCACCACGCGGAGAGCAGTGGATGCTAGAAGAGTGGAAGGCAACAGCAGCACCAACATGGTTTGGGTGTTATAGGAGGTTATGGCGTGGGGCCTCAAACAAGGTTGGGTTGGGCGGTTTAGCCTAGGCCCACTCTAACGTGTTCATTTCTTCCTTCTCTAGTAAAGTTGAAAGAGCATGTTCACGAATGCAACAAATGCTTTGAATGAATTTTCACCGTGTGTTTAGTTTAGTTCGATTCTATTTGCTCACCACTACTACTATTGTAGTCTTGTGTAATTATATTCAACAAATGTCTTTAGCAAATAAAAGACTCAGGTCCTGTTTGGGAAGCTGCAGATTCTCAGAATCAGCTAGTCAGAGTATCTAGCTGGCTGGTTGGAGTAACTAGCTGTTGGGTGGGTGGTTTTTATTCAGTGACATAGTGGGTAAATAAAAATCTACAGAATCTGAAGAAGTTGGGATTAGCCAGTTTATCAGCTACTAGGCTTGGAGAGACTAACTGTTTCTACAGATTTTAAAAATCTGGACTACCCGAGATACTGTTTGGGGGAGCTTCTAGATACTAGAAGTAAGTATCTAGCTAGCGAGAAGCTCTCCCAAACAGGACCTCAATCTCACATGCCCATAATTGATACAGCCCAATAACAACCCATAAAAACCGTAACTCCGGCATCAGATCTCCCTCTAGCAGACAACAGTCCAGTTGTGAGCCACCTGACCCGTCCACACACAGTCGAGTACATTGAATGTTGATTTGTAATTTTTTTGTATTTGTAAATTTACAAAACTAGAACAATACATGGTTGTTTAGTTGAATGCATACGTTCATATCGCTTCGATCTTTTTTGGAAGCTTTTAAACTCAGTCCTCCCATTATTTAAGTCTAGCTCCGTCACCGTCAGAATGACTTATATTCTGAAACGAAGAACCGAGATAAGTTCCTGATGCACAACATGCACAACATTTACAAGTTGATGTGACTTTGGTTGCGTGCAAACTTAGGAGAATAAAAAAAATAAACATTAAGTATAATAAAATATTAATAATTGATTTGTGCATTTATTAAAAATTAAAAAATTGTGGGTGACCTATTGTCGTCCTTTTTAGTAATGACTATTAGATTTAAAAATAGACGGTTCATATTTATTTGGGGACACCATAAAATTTACGAAAGTGCCACGATATTTGATTTTATATTTGTATTATTATTATTATTTTGACAATTAAATGGAATTTCAAAGTTAAATAACAAAAAAAGAAAGAAACTGACTCTAGTGGAATTATTCATCATTAAGTATGACAAAGTTAAGGGTCACCTTCCATTCTATGCATCTAGGTACTTGTACACGTGTACATGGAACTATGAGAGATAGCTCTCTATCTCTATCACTTTAATCTGTTTCCTTCGGTTTCTAATCAATTTGTTTACACCGAGACAAATTAAAGGCGTTACTAGCTAGATAGTCTGCAAGCTTGCAAAAGCTGCAATAATGTTTGTTTGATATATAATTAACTTTAATTTTGCTAAGTAGTTTCTTGTGCAATGCAATGGTTATCCTTTGCAAGACACGTACGTCTGTGTGATTGTTGAGACAAATTAAAGGTGTGTAACTCCAAGCAATTAAGTATGCATGCATAATATATATATATATATATACACACACACGGTAGCGCTATTCTGCACTACGTGTGTAGAATAGTTATTTTACACCGACTACTTTCAGTAGTGGTTTTTCTCAGTAGAATAGCAATTGAGTACTACTTTTTTTTCTCAATAGTAGATTTCTCGGTAGAATAGTTATGCTACACCCGTGGTGTAGGATAGCATATATATATATATATATATATATGTATATATATATATATATGTATATATATATATATGTATATATATATATGTATATATATATATATGTATATATATATATATATGTGTGTGTGTAGTGTTTGTTGGAGAAAACTTGTATGCTTATGCATACATTGACAAAGCTAATAACAAAGAGCTTTTCTTGCACTAAAAGATATATAGATATGTATGTACACGTAGTGTGTGTGCTGCTAGCAAGAAACAATAACTGACGTGTTCCTCCTCCTCCTCCTCTCACATCACTCTAGATGACCACTTGACAGCATTACAAGAAACAAGTTAATTAATTGTGCCAAGAAGGAGGGTTAATCCTTTGTTGAATGTGTTTTAAGGTACACTCAACAAATTAGCCGAAAATTTGTAATGGAAAAGAGATCTGAAATAACTTTATTAATGGTATATATGTCTGAATTAGATCGATCAAGTTCATCTCACTCAACTATCTTAGCTTAGCATGCATGCAGACGATATGATTATCTGAATCAAGAAGCAGTAATTGTCTAATTTAACATCAAAAAGGAAAGGAATTAAAGCATGGGGATTAAGAAACTCTAATTAAGGGTGACTGGTGAGGATAATGAGCTAGCTAGATGCTATCTAGCAGTCCCACCGCAACTGATCAATGGCGTTGCCGGCACCGCCGCAGAACATCCCGCATGAATCTAGTAGTTCTAGGTCGAACAACGCCGTCGATGGACCGGCGGCGCCGTACGCCGCCGACGAGACGTCCACCGTGTCTACGCTCTTGTCAGCTAACGCAGCACCGGTAGTGGCAGTGGCAGTGGCAGTGGCACCATCGTTCATCAACGTCGTCGGTGGCCGGGCAAGCACCATCTCCTGCTGCCCCAGCACTTGCTGCTGCTGCTGCGCCACCTCCATCTCTGCAACGCCCATGCCCGGCTCGATGGCGGTGGCCCACATTGTCGTCGTCTCGTCCATGAACACCGCCGCACTCGTGCTGAAATCGTTGTAGTTAATCATGCCTCCGGCAACGTGCTGATCCATGGAAGAAGAGGAAGATGAGGCGTTCATGAAGTCCATGGAGGAGGCGTGGACGCCGGCATTCTGATCTCTTAAGCTCAACAGCACACCGTCGCTTATGCTGGCGTCAGTGTACGGGTATCCCAACAACGGCGCCGACGCGGCGGCCAGGTGCTGGTGATCATTCGCCATCAGCATGCCGGTAACTGGGTTAGGGACGACGATGGCGTCATACAACGATGTCGGCGCCATCGCTGGCGGCGCAACCTCAAAGCCTGCCTTAGCCGGGGAGGAGCTGATGGTGAACGACGTGGTGGCCGCTGGCGCTGCGGCGGCGCAGTTGCCGCCATTGGACTGGAACGACGCGAGATCGCTGCCATGGTTTGCGCCGCCGCCGCCATGTAGGAGCGTCGTGGACGCCGGCAGGAGGTTGTGTGTCCTGGGGTCAAGGCCTTGCGCGATGAGTTTCTTCTTGATGCATGAGTTCCAGAAGTTCTTCACCTCGTTGTCCGTGCGCCCGGGCAGGTGCTTGGCGATCTGCGCCCACCTGCAGCCAGCCAGCCAGCGAGCGCGCGTGCACATCAAATTATCGAGTTCATCTACTTCAATTCAACCAAGTGATCGAGCATCAGTCGGATCGGAAGTCGGAACCCGACGTAGAGGTACCGGTTGCCGAGGATGCGGTGCACGTCGATGATGGTGCGCTCCTCCTCCTCGGAGAAAGCGCCACGCTTGACGTCTGGTCGGAGGTAGTTGATCCATCGGAGCCGGCAGCTCTTTCCACACCGCTGCAGCCCTGATTCGTGGCCAGCCGGCCGGCCGACGATTAATCAAAATGAGATGGCTGGGCCGGGACAAGACGGAGGGACAAGACTATTACTCCGGCAGTACGGAGGGACAAGACGACGACGTACCGGCGAGCCTGGGCACGGAGCTCCAGCAGTTGTGGCCATGCTCGGACGCGGACACCATGTACCTGACGAGCCTCTCGTCCTCCTCCGGCGACCAGAGCCCCCTCTTGACGTTCTGCTGGCTGCAGCAGTGATGCCCCATGGTGGCCGGCCGCCGCTACGTCGTCGCCGCAACGCGCCCGCGCGTGCACGGTGCACCTCGATCTCTTTCCCCTCCTCCTCTTCTCCCCCACAGCGAGTGTGCCCGTCAAGCCTCTTGACCCACATATGTACAAACTGAGGCACGCAGCACGCTGCTCCTCGCGTCGCTCTACCAATTTGACCTTTATGCCCCTGTGTGTGGGGCAAGGAAACACCAAATAAAGTTTATTGTCTCGTCTGCAGAAAAAAGTGATGGGTTTAATTAATTAATTAATTATTATTGTTATTTTTATAATTAAATGGAATGTCAAAGTTAAATAACAAAAAAGAAAGAAACTGATTCTAGTGTAATTATTCATCATTAAGTATGACAAAGTTAAGGGTCACCTTCCATTCTATGCATCTAGGTACTTGTACACGTGTACATGGAACTATGAGAGATAGCTCTCTATCTCTATCACTTTAATCTGTTTCCTTCGGTTTCTAATCAATTTGTTTACACCGAGACAAATTAAAGGCGTTTCTAGCTAGATAGGCTGCAAGCTTGCAAAAGCTGCAATAATGTTTGTTTGATATATAATTAACTTTAATTTTGCTAATTAGTTTCTTGTGCAATGCAATGGTTATCCTTTGCAAGACACGTACGTACGTGCTGGCTGTGTGATTGTTGAGACAAATTAAAGGTGTGTAACTCCAGGCAATTAAGCATGCATGCATATTAGCATATATATATATATATACACACACACACGTTAGTACCCACATTTATATCCAAAGTAATCTAACTGGGGGATGTCACGCAACCCGCCCTTGACCGCGGGCTTGGCTTTTCGAAAAGATTTAAGACTCTGATCAGAGATGTACTACTGTACCCACAAGGCACGCACTCATCCCAAACGAGATGACCCATACCACGGGAACTCGTGCCAAAACCTCGGCATGAAATGTTCCAAGCGATAACCACCCGCTCTAGGTTTCGCCGGCGCGCCGGGCCGCATCCCGGCTAACGTCGCACCCCCTTTTGCGCCACATTGGTACAAGTCACCCGCAGGTGCAACTTGACCCATCTCCAAATGGTGGCCTCAGTTTGGAGCAATCCATACCTTAGTTAGGACTTACCCACTAGACTTGTGGTTAGTACGAAGTGTATTGCAACGGATCCCTCAGACCAGTCCTTATAGTGCCCCGGGTGCTACCGACCAATGCCCTAGCTTGCACCTAGAACCCACCATGCATTCACTCATAACCACAACTCCAACACCGACAGAATTCCATAGATAAGAAACAATGGGGATCATATAGTAGAACCATGTACTACGACTCATTTTTATCCTATAGCGATCGTGTCGATACATTGGACACTAGCTAATAACATTTATCATATGGTGACAAGGAGTTTAGGCTAGAGAGCATGGCTTGGGTTGCACATCAAGGTCGGGGGATCCTAAATAAATATATTGTAAGGGTTCATTTGACTAATGCATGTATAACCTATGTGTTTTAGCGATAGTTTAAGCAAACATGGGTTCAATATGCTCAAAAGATTGGTTTGGTGACTTGCCTTGATCAGCGAATGGGGAGGGAGGAACTTCCGGTAAGTATTCCGGCTCCTCGGCGGCGTCGTAGTCTTTTTGATATAGTAAAGTAAAATAAAAAGAACACATTCAATCAAACAATATAACATTACATTATAAGCACATAAGTTAAAGTTGGTTTGATTAAAAATAAAATAATTTCAATTGTTAAGGTTCTGTGGTTTATTTCATAAATAAATTTTAAAGGAATTAAAAAGTTATCCTTTTTAGAAAGGGGTGTTTAAATGTGATTATTGTCATATTAAGTTCTCAAATAAATTTTAAATGAAAAGTTCATGTTAATTCTAATGGTTTTCAGTACATGGACAGAAGGGAAAATAAATATAAATTTTTCTGAAGTTTAAATATTTGAATTTATATTTTAACCCTAAAGGCATTTGAATATTCATTTGAATAAACATGAAATGTCCAAAGTAAACCTACTATTTTTATTGCATAAACATGTAGAGAATAATATTATGAATTTTCTGAAATTGGAATGGTAATTTTAGAGTTCAAATGCGCCAGATATGAATTTTACAAGTTTTAAACCTTTTCTGGAATTTATTTTCAAATTTAAACCCTCTCGGGTCCACGGTGAGCCAAGCCCACGGTGAACCCGCGCACTGTGCGCGTGCACCGGGTCGATCTGGACCGTCGGATCCAGATCCAACGCGCGCAGGCGAGGCGGGGCGCGTAAGTTGACGTGGACGGCTGAGATTAAAACATCGAACCGGTACGCGATGAACGATCCAGATCAACCACGGGTTTTAAAAACTAACGGACGCACGAGATTAAAACATACCCCTTCGCACAGATCCAACGGCGCCGATTAAACCGAACGAGGGATTAAATCAGTACCGTTAGATCCAGATTGCACGGCGCGGATCGAATCCGACACGGCACGGGTACTCGACCCGTGCCGGTCGTCTTCTCCGGCGACGGCGAGCGGGCCAGGGGCCATGACGAGCGATGGCGCTCGAAGGTAAGGCCTAAAATGGAAAGAGGGGTTCACGAGGATCACGAGGGTACCCTTGCGGCGGCGAGTGGTCGACGGAGTGAGGCCGGCGACGAGTGGGGGCGGCGAAGGTGCTCGGTTCCTTGGCGGCGACGGCGATCCGGTGAGGTTCGTCGTCGACGGAGTGGTGGCCGAGGTCGGTGAGGTCCCGGCGGTCACGACGGTGCAGTCGGCGCGGACGGAGAGGGGCTCCGGCGACGGCGAGCGACGGCTGAAGAGGGGGCGGCGTTGGTGCGCTAAAACTTGGGGTGAGGGCGTTCTGTGCGTTCTCGCAACGTGTAAGCGTGGGGGTGAAATGCGGGTGGCCAGGGGGTTTAAATAGGGTCACCGGCGGGGCAGAGGGGGCGCAATCTGCGGTGGCCGGAGATAAATGCGTTTTGACGCCGGCGAGCTCGGGTTGGACGCGGTTCATCGAACCTGGACGCGAATCAGCCGAGTTAAATAGGGGGAAACGGTCGGCGCGTTGAGGGGTATTCATTTCCGGCGACGAATTTAAGGGAGGGGGCCGACGGGAGCGGATCCGAGGCGGGATTAGGGCTTCGGCCGGCGAGGGGGAGATTTGGGGGTGGATCCCGCGGGGAAGATGGGTCCGACAGGTGGGCCAAGGTGGTCAGCGGGTGCGAGTGTGCGAGAGAGGGGGCTGACGGGTGGGGTCGAGGCATCGGGCGCGCGCGTGAAGAGAGGAGGGGTCGCTGACAGGCGGGGCCTGGTTGTCAGTCCGAGCGCGCGGGTGGGAGTGGGCTGGGCCGGCCGGGAGAGAGAGAAAGGAGGGAGGGGAGCCCATTACTGTTTTAAAGCATTTCTGAATAAAAATAATTCCAGAAAATAGATTAAAATCTTAGGGCCACTTCCAAGGTTGGTAAAAATTTATAAAAATTCTCAAAAATATATTTTGGTCTTAGGATCATATACAAAAAGTTTCACCTCCTAGTTTGGCCATCTACTCTATGTTGTAGTTCCAAAGGGTATAAAAGAGTATTAAAAGTATTTTCAGAAATATAAATTCCAAGAAATATAATTTAATGATATTTTTATTGTTTTGGAAATTTGGGGTGTTACAAACCTCTCCCCCTTACAAGAATCTCGTCCTCGAGATTGGAACGCTACTCGAATAACTCGGGATATTGGGCTTTCAGTTCGTCTTCCTTTTCCCAAGTAGCTTCTTCGGCGGGGTGGTTGTTCCATTGAACCTTGCAGAAGCGAACGACGCGGCTTCTGGTTACTCTCTCCTTGGTTTCCAAGATCTTGATGGGTTTCTCTATGTAGGTCAAGTCGTCCTGGACATTGAGCTGCTGAAGGTCGGCTTGCTCGGTGGGTACACGGAGGCACTTCTTCAGCTGAGAGACATGGAACACATCATGAACTCCTGCCAAGGATGGAGGCAGTTCAAGTTGATATGCCACTTCTCCTTGTCGTCGGAGGATCTGGAAAGGTCCGACGTAGCGGGGTGCTAGTTTGCCTTTCATGTTGAACCTTTGAGTGCCACGGAGGGGAGTGACTCGGAGATAGACATAATCGCCCTCCTCAAAGGCTAGGTCTCTTCGACGGTTGTCGGCATAGCTCTTTTGCCGGGATTGGGCTGCCTTCAATCGGTCTCTTATGATCTTAACCTTCTCTTCAGCTTCTCTTAATAGATCAGTCCCAAACAGTTGCGACTCTCCGGTTTGATCCCAGAGCAACGGCGTTCTGCACTTACGTCCATAGAGTGCTTCGAACGGGGACATTTGCAGGCTGGCTTGATAGCTGTTGTTGTAGGAGAACTCTGCATATGGTAAGTTCTTGTCCCACATTCCGCCAAAGTCTAGAGCACAAGCTCTAAGCATATCCTCCAATATCTGGTTGACCCTTTCGGTTTGACCGTCAGTCTGTGGATGATAGGCGGTGCTAAAGTTCAGCCGGGTGCCGAGTTCCTCTTGAAGGCTCTTCCAAAACTTGGAGGTAAACTGACTCCCGCGGTCAGATACAATCTTCTTAGGAACTCCGTGAAGGCACACGATCCGGGTCATATACAACTCAGCCAACTTGGCGACGGTGTAAGTTGTCTTGACCGGAACGAAGTGAGCTACCTTGGTGAGTCGGTCGACGATCACCCAGATAGAATCGTGACCAGCTTGGGTCCTGGGCAGTCCCGTGATGAAGTCCATTCCTATCTCTTCCCACTTCCATTCAGGGACCTTGAGAGGTTGAAGAAGTCCGGCAGGTCTCTGATGCTCTGCCTTGACTCGCCGGCATGTGTCGCACTTGGCCACATACTCAGCTATCTCTCTCTTCATGCTGACCCACCAATATTTTTCCTTCAGGTCTTGATACATCTTTGTACTCCTGGGATGGATGGAGTATAGAGTATCGTGGGCTTCTTGAAGGATGAGGGTCTTCAACTCAGGTTTGTCGGGTACGTAGATCCGGTTTCCGAACCAGATGGTACCATGCTCGTCCTCGGAAAATCCGGGGGCTTTACCCTTCCTCATGTTCTGCTGGATCTCCAGGATGTCCGGGTCTTCCTTCTGCTTTTCTCGGATCTGGTCTATTAAGACAGGTCGAGACTCCAAGGCAGCGAGGTACGTTCGAGTGGTGATCCCTAGGTTTAGCCTTTCCATCTCCTTGTAAAGTAAAGGAGCTTGGTCCTGAATCATGATGGCATTGCAGTACCCTTTTCGACTAAGGGCGTCTGCCACCACATTCGCTTTGCCCGGATGATAATGGATGCCCAAGTCGTAATCCTTGATCAGTTCCAACCATCTCCTTTGCCTGATGTTCAGATCTGGTTGGGTGAATATGTACTTGAGGCTCCTGTGGTCGGTGAAGACCTCACACCGATTCCCCACAAGGTAATGTCTCCATATCTTCAAGGCATGAACCACGGCTGCTAGTTCCAGGTCGTGGGTTGGGTAGTTCAGCTCATGCGGTCTCAGTTGCCGGGAGGCGTAGGATATCACTTTCCCTTCTTGCATTAAGACGCATCCCAATCCTTGACGAGAGGCATCACAGTAGACGTGGAAGTCTTTCCGGATGTTTGGCAGAGTCAGAATGGGAGCTGATACCAGCTTCTTCTTGAGGGTCTGGAAGCTTTCTTCGCAGTCGGGGGTCCATTCAAACTTCACTTCCTTCTGCAAAAGTCTGGTCATAGGCTTGGCGATCTTGGAAAAATTCTCGATGAACCGGCGGTAGTATCCGGCCAATCCGAGAAAACTCCGGATCTCGGTCACGGTCGTGGGCTGCAGCCAGTTGGTTACCGCTTCAACGGTGGTTGGGTCCACTGCTATTCCTCCGGCAGATATAACATGGCCGAGGAACATCACCCCAGACGACCAAAATTCGCATTTGCTGTATTTGGCGTACAATTGCTGCTCCCTTAGCTTTCCGAGGGTCAGACGGAGGTGAGTCTCGTGTTCTTGGTCTTGGAGTAAACGAGGATATCGTCGATGAATACCACGATGAACTTATCCAAGAATTCCATGAATACATTGTTCATCATGTTCATGAAAAAGGCCGGGGCATTCGTGAGTCCGAACGACATCACGGTGTACTCATAGAGTCCATAGCGGGAGGTGAAGGCAGTCTTGGGTATGTCCTCCTCTCTAATCCTCAATTGGTGATAACCTGACCTAAGGTCGATCTTGGAAAACACTGAGGATCCTTTCAGCTGATCGAACAGGTCGTCGATCCGAGGCAATGGGTATTTGTTCTTGATGGTTACGTCGTTCAAGGCTCTATAGTCCACGCACATCCTCTTGGTCTTGTCCTTCTTCATGGAAAATATGACCGGTGCACCCCAGGGTGAGGTACTTGGTCGAATGTACCCTTTCTGCTCTAGGTCTTCGATGTTGCTCTTGACTTCGGCTAGTTCATTAGCGGCCATCCGGTACGGGCGCTTGGAGATTGGAGTGGTCCCGGGGACAAGTTCGATTCTGAATTCGATGTCCCGCTTGGGAGGCATTCCGGGTAGGTCTTCAGGGAAGACGTCTGCGAACTCCTTGACTATGGGTACCTCTTCAAGAGCTATTGAGCGAAGGGATGCTCCGAGTGGCTTGCGACTGGTCATTCGAAAGGTGACGGCTGCACCTTCAGGGTTGGTCACCGTGACGGACTTGTTGGCACAGTCGATCACTCCCTTGTGCTTCATCAGCCAATCCATCCCTAGTATAAGGTCGAGTCCGGTGCATTTTATGAGGACTGGCTCGACCCGAAATAATACTCCTTGGATGTCAATCTGAACCTTAGGGCTGTATAAGCAGGCTAAGGTCCTATTGCCGAGAGTGGCAATCACCATGGGGGTGGGTAGGGGGAGCACGTCCAGTTCGTTTGTTTTCACAAAATCTTCCGAGACGAAGGAGTGTGTTGCTCCGGAGTCAAATAATATTACGGCTGGTATGGAATTCACAGTAAACGTACCGAGCACGACTTCAGGAGCCTCCTTAGCTTCCTCCGCGCTGACGTGGTTGACGCGGGCACGAACCGCCTAGTTGGGTGCCGCGCCTTGAGTCTGCTTGGGGTGAGGACACTGGTGCGCGTAGTGCCCTTCCTTGCGGCAGTTGAAGCAGACCACCGGCCTCCCTTGGCGATCCTTCAGGATCGGGGCCTTGGCGGCTGGTGTCGGCTGAGCGGCCGGAGCTGGTGGAGCGGGGCGAGGAAGCCCGGCGTTGGATCCACCGGCGGCGTGAGGTGGCCTGTAGGCGGGCCGAGGATGGTAGACGGGCGCTGGTGGCGGAGGGACAAAGCGGTGCCTCTAGGAGTTCGCCTGCTGGTTCTTGAAGGCGATCATCTTCCTCTTCTTGAGGTCCAGCCTGTTTTGCTCAGTCTCTTGGATGAGCGTTTTGTTGACTAGCCGTTGGAAGTCGGCGTAGTCGGTGGCGACGAGCTGGATGGACAACTCATCCTTGAGTCCCCGGAGAAACTTGGCTTGGCGGAGGGCGTCGGTGCGCACTTCCTTCGGTGCGTAACGGGCGAGGCGATTGAACTCATGGAGGTACTCCATGACGGTCCGGTTGCCTTGTTGCAGGTCGCGAAACTCCTGCTGTTTCACCGCGATGACACCGGCGGGGACGTGGGCGGCGCGAAAGGCGATGGTGAACTCCGCCCAGGTTACCACGTGGCCCTCCGGCTGGGACTCGCGATAATTGTCCCACCACTCAACGGAGGGACCCTGAAGCTGGTGAGTGGCGAAGGCCACTCGCTCTCGGTCGGTGCAGGGGAGGAGGTCAAGCTTCTTTCCGATGGTACGAAGCCAATCTCCGTCCTCCATCGGGTTGGTGGTGCTCGAGAAAATGGGCGGGCGCACGCGCAGGAACTCGGAGAGTTGTGGAGCGGGTGCTGGTGCGCGAGGGGCAGGCTCCCCGTTCTGCAGACGGTCCAACTGAGCCTGTTGGTTCTGCATCTGAGTGAGGAGGGCGGTGATCAGTTGGTTCTGATTCGCCATCATCTCCGCCAAGGTGGGGTGGTTGGCGGAGGGCGACCCAGACTGACGCGGGCCCGTTGCACCCCAGTTGGGTACAACACCCTCGGGCGCATCACGGCTTCCTCCTGCTCCGTTGTTGGAGCCGGTGTTCTAGTGGTCGGCCATCTTCTGAATTCATAAGGTTATAAGGCAAAAAGATGATGACACAATTAACGAGAATAGTTTAAGCATATATAAATCAAGTGGTAAAATGTTCATTACAATCAAGATCTTATTCTACCCACCACACACTCGTCGTGGGTAGCACCACATACAAATTTAAGCTTTTATTAAAGTAGCAACTCCTAACGCCTACTCGCCACCGGAGGTGGTCTCCGTGCTCTCGGAACCACGAGTACGCGGCTCCGAAGGGATGGTGGGCTCGAGAAAATTCTCGATGATGGAGTCGGAGACGAGGCCGGGGCGTGGTGCAGGGGCGCTGGTGGAGGGTCTGGCGGGGGAGGGTCGTGGCGGGATCCTCTTGGGGCGAGGGAGGGGCTCACGGATGGGCTTCTTCTTCCTTGGAAGAAGAGGAATCATCTCCGCAATATCCTTCTGCAGCTGCATGATCTTGCGCTGCAGCTCGCCGTTCTGGTGGATCAAGTTCTTCGTTTCTTCACGAAGGAACTCAACCGCCTCATGGTGCTCGTCGGCGTCGAGCACCGCCTCGGTATGGAGATCGTCCATAGCCTGTAGAAGACGCGACTGCCGGGCCATGACCGGATCACGCACGGAGTGAACTCCGAGGTAGATGCTACGGTGGGCTCTGGGAGTACGCTTCGGCACAAGCCGGAAGGACGAGTTCTGAAGACGATCATCGTAGATCATCCTCAACTCCATGAGGGCCTGGAGAGCGACTCGTTGGCACACGACGTCGAAAGTCGGGCCTCCAAGGGCTGTGGTTTAGGGCGGCAGGTGTTCTCCGGAGCCGTGGACGGTGAGGGAGACGTCGCAAGGCCCGGTGAACTCGTCAGGGTACACTCCTTGGAAGTCGGGTTCGAAGAGGAACCCGAGGAAGGTGAGCATCATACGGAGCTCCCGGACGAAGCCCTCGTAATGGCGGCAGTAGCTGTGTACTTGGTATACTGGCATCTACAAAACAGCAAGTTGAATAAAAGTGAGAAGAGGAACAAAGTTTATAAAGTAGATTTTCAAGAAATAATTTCCTGTGGCTAATGGCTAGGCGGGTCTGTTTGGCTTCCTACAGTCGAGTCGGCTCTGATACCATCTTGTAGCGCCCCGATTTATCAAATCGAGACATTATTGAATTTCATGAGAAAAACAATATTACAAGAGGTTCATCATGCGACAACGTACATACGACAGTATTCATGGTACGCAGACCATATTTATTACATCAAACTTTTAGTAAAAACAGTAATAAAAATAATTAAAAAGCAGCATGACGAACATCTCCTTCAGGATCTTTCTTCTCGACTGGGTCGCTACTCCAGACCATCTTCATAGTAAGCATCCTCTGTGGGGTCCAACGGGTATGAGTATAAAAAGTACTCAACAAGCCACCGCAAATGCAAGTAATAATGCAGGATAATAAACAAGGAAGGGTAATGGCTAATATTGCGAAAAAGTATAGTTTCAGTTATTGCATTTAGTGTAGTCACATTTTAATCATGCGGAAAAGTAAACATGAACATCAACAACATCAACTAACTCGAGGAGTACGTTTTACCTCCTCGCGCAACAGTCCTTACATGTCAATCCATCATGCACATTCATATCCAAAGTAATCTAACTGGGGGATGTCACGCAACCCGCCCTTGACCGCGGGCTTGGCTTTTCGAAAAGATTTAAGACTCTGATCAGAGATGTACTATTGTACCCACAAGGCACGCACTCATCCCAAACGAGATGACCCATACCACGGGAACTCGTGCCAAAACCTCGGCATGAAATGTTCCAAGCGATAACCACCCGCTCTAGGTTTCGCCGGCGCGCCGGGCCGCATCCCGGCTAACGTCGCACCCCCTTTTGCGCCACATTGGTACAAGTCACCCGTAGGTGCAACTTGACCCATCTCCAAATGGTGGCCTCAGTTTGGAGCAATCCATACCTTAGTTAGGACTTACCCACTAGACTTGTGGTTAGTACGAAGTGTATTGCAACGGATCCCTCAGACCAGTCCTTATAGTGCCCCGGGTGCTACCGACCAATGCCCTAGCTTGCACCTAGAACCCACCATGCATTCACTCATAACCACAACTCCAACACCGACAGAATTCCATAGATAAGAAACAATGGGGATCATATAGTAGAACCATGTACTACGACTCATTTTTATCCTATAGCGATCGTGTCGATACATTGGACACTAGCTAATAACATTTATCATATGGTGACAAGGAGTTTAGGCTAGAGAGCATGGCTTGGGTTGCACATCAAGGTCGGGGGATCCTAAATAAATATATTGTAAGGGTTCATTGGACTAATGCATGTATAACCTATGTGTTTTAGCGATAGTTTAAGCAAATATGGGTTCAATATGCTCAAAAGATTGGTTTGGTGACTTGCCTTGATCAGCGAATGGGGAGGGAGGAACTTCCGGTAAGTATTCCGGCTCCTCGGCGGCGTCGTAGTCTTTTTGATATAGTAAAGTAAAATAAAAAGAACACATTCAATCAAACAATATAACATTACATTATAAGCACATAAGTTAAAGTTGGTTTGATTAAAAATAAAATAATTTCAATTGTTAAGGTTCTGTGGTTTATTTCATAAATAAATTTTAAAGGAATTAAAAAGTTATCCTTTTTAGAAAGGGGTGTTTAAATGTGATTATTGTCATATTAAGTTCTCAAATAAATTTTAAATGAAAAGTTCATGTTAATTCTAATGGTTTTCAGTACATGGACAGAAGGGAAAATAAATATAAATTTTTCTGAAGTTTAAATATTTGAATTTATATTTTAACCCTAAAGGCATTTGAATATTCATTTGAATAAACATGAAATGTCCAAAGTAAACCTACTATTTTTATTGCATAAACATGTAGAGAATAATATTATGAATTTTCTGAAATTGGAATTGTAATTTTTAGAGTTCAAATGCGCCAGATATGAATTTTACAAGTTTTAAACCTTTTCTGGAATTTATCTTCAAATTTAAACCCTCTTGGGTCCACGGTGAGCCAGGCCCACGGTGAACCCGCGCACTGTGCGCGTGCACCGGGTCGATCTGGACCGTCGGATCCAGATCCAACGCGCGTAGGCGAGGCGGGGCGCGTAAGTTGACGTGGACGGCTGAGATTAAAACATCGAACCAGTACGCGATGAACGATCCAGATCAACCACGGGTTTTAAAAACTAACGGACGCACGAGATTAAAACATACCCCTTCGCACAGATCCAACGGCGCCGATTAAACCGAACGAGGGATTAAATCAGTACCGTTAGATCCAGATCGCATGACGTGGATCGAATCCGACACGGCACGGGTACTCGACCCGTGCCGGTCGTCTTCCCCGGCGACGGCGAGCGGGCCAGGGGCCACGACGAGCGATGGCGGTCGAAGGTAAGGCCTAAAATGGAAAGAGGGGTTCACGAGGATCACGAGGGTACCCTTGCGGCGGCGAGCGGTCGACGGAGTGAGGCCGGCGACGAGTGGGGGCGGCGAAGGTGCTCGGTTCCTTGGCGGCGACGGTGATCCGGCGAGGTTCGTCGTCGACGGAGTGGTGGCCGAGGTCGGTGAGGTCCCGGCGGTCACGACGGTGCAGTCGGCGTGGACGGAGAGGGGCTCCGGCGACGGTGAGCGACGGCTGAAGAGGGGGCGGCGGTGGTGCGCTAAAACTTGGGGTGAGGGCGTTCTGTGCGTTCTCGCAACGTGTAAGCGTGGGGGTGAAATGCGGGTGGCCAGGGGGTTTAAATAGGGTCACCGGCGGGGCAGAGGGGGCGCAATCTGCGGTGGCCGGAGATAAATGCGTTTTGACGCCGGCGAGCTCGGGTTGGACGCGGTTCATCGAACCTGGACGTGAATCGGCCGAGTTAAATAGGGGGAAACGGTCGGCGCGTTGAGGGGTATTCATTTCCGGCGACGAATTTAAGGGAGGGGGCCGGCGGGAGCGGATCCGAGGCGGGATTAGGGCTTCGGCCGGCGAGGGGGGGATTTGGGGGTGGATCCCACGGGGAAGACGGGTCCGACAGGTGGGCCAAGGTGGTCAGCGGGTGCGAGTGTGCGAGAGAGGGGGCTGACGGGTGGGGTCGAGGCGTTGGGCGCGCGCGTGAAGAGAGGAGCGGTCGCTGACAGGCGGGGCCTGGTTGTCAGTCCGAGTGCGCGGGTGGGAGTGGGCTGGGCCGGCCGGGAGAGAGAGAAAGGAGGGAGGGGAGCCCATTACTGTTTTAAAGCATTTCTGAATAAAAATAATTCCAGAAAATAGATTAAAATCTTAGGGCCACTTCCAAGGTTGGTAAAAATTTATAAAAATTCTCAAAAATATATTTTGGTCTTAGGATCATATACAAAAAGTTTCACCTCCTAGTTTGGCCATCTACTCTATGTTGTAGTTCCAAAGGGTATAAAAGAGTATTAAAAGTATTTTCAGAAATATAAATTCCAAGAAATATAATTTAATGATATTTTTATTGTTTTGGAAATTTGGGGTGTTACATTCACTGCGTAGCCCTCGCACGATCAGAGCGCCCAAAACGCAGTTTTAGCATCGCCCTCTCTCCGGACTCCAGCCACCACTCGCCATCGCCGAAGCCCTTCTCTGCCACCATCGACCGCACGAACGTGACCGCCATCGCCTTCCCGACCCCGGGCACCCATCCGTTCCCGCTGAAGGTCACCGGAACGCCATCGTCACCGAGGACCCGAACGCCTTCACCGCCTCCGCTCATCGCCGGCCACATCCCGATGACCTCAGGCCCCCGCATCTGTACCATCATGCTCCCCTCACTGTCCCATTTCCATTTATGTACTCCGTTGGGACCACCAGCCATTGCTGTCGCCGCTAGCCCGTCGCCACCCCTCGTCCGTTGTCGGAGAAGACGACCGGCACGGGTAATTACCTATGTCATGTCGGATTCATCCTCCATCATTCGATCAGATTCGAGTGATCGAGATTAAAAACCGTCCGGGTTCGATCTGGACCGCTCATCTGATCGACGCAGTATCATGTGCTCTCAGCCGTTGGATCTTCATTAAATCTAGGTCGTAGATCTGTACTGGTTCGGCTGTTTTAATCGCAGCAGTTGGTTTTCATTTAAAATACCCGCGCGTACTGTGGCCGCCCGATCTCGATCCCACGACCAATCTAGATCTGGCTCACGTGCACAATGTGCGGGTTCACGATGGACTTGGCCCACCGTGAACCAACAACTGTTTTAAGAATTAAAATAAAATCCAAAATTGATTTAAACTTCAAAAACCCATAACTTCTTCAAATCAACTCCAAATTTCACCATTCAAATTTTACAAAATTTATCTTTTTATCCTCTACATTCTTAGCCAATTTAGTTGACATGTTTGTACTGTTTGTTATCCAAAATAAAACCAAAAGTGTTGTTTTAAACTTTAGAAAATCATGTTCACTCCAGTTTTATTTCAAATTCCATCATTTCAATTTCAGAAAGCCTATCTGTTATTTTTCTACCACTTTAGCCCATTTCATTGAAATGATTGTGTTGTTTATATTATTGTGTTTAAATTCATTGTTGTTCTTGTTTTGTGTGCAGCGAAGACTACGACGTCGTTGAAGAACCGGAGTAGTACCCGGAGGTTCCACCATCACCCTTTGCTGAGCAAGGCAAGTCACCACACTAAATTCTGAGCATATTGAACCTAGGGTCTGAAGCCACCGTGTGGAGGGTTCGACCAATGTGGCCCGAAGCCACCTCCCGACTGCCTTGGCCCCTTCAGCTGTCTTAGCCTTTTTGCGCGGGGCCTGCTTCCTTGGCTTTTTCCTGATGTTTGTTCAACAGCATCTGATATGTCACCTTCATTTTCTTGTAAGCCCTAGCCGAAGGAGACGTGCTGACATTTCTTTTCCACACTCCTACTTTAGAGTTCTTTGGTACGAGTGTGTGTGTGCGTGATTCTTCAATAATGACTGCTTACCCCTTAGTTGACTCGGCCTGCTCTGGCCGAATCATTACTCTCTTCTCGTAGAGGTCGATGGTATTCACGGGAAAGGGGTCTTTGTCCAGCTTCATCTTTGGACTGGGATCTATTTTCAATCGTCCTTCTTCTATGGTCGATTGAACCTGCCGACGAAAAACAATGCAGTCGTTAGTATAATGGGAATGTGAATCATGCCACTTACAGTAGGGGCATTTCTTTAGCTCATTGGTGGAAGGAATGACTTGACCTTTCGACAACTTGAGAAGCTGGCTCTTCAAGAGAAAATCAAATATTTTATCACACTTAGTTATATCAAACGAGTATTTAACTTTGCTAGGCCGACTCTTCATGGGAGATGGTCGTAGTTCAGAACAAGTGACGGGTTTACTTTTAGCGTTCCAAACCCATTCGGCCTCATATATGTCAGCCGAATCTTCTTCCTCCTCCAAATCTTCCTCGTCGGAGTGTTCCATAATGTGGACATCATCCGTAGGTTTGTTAAATGTTCAAACAAACCTTTTATCTTTGGTTCGACCTTCCTGGACTAGAGCCTGCTCTAAAACTTGGCTAACTTATAAAAAGTTTTAGTTGTCTAGCCTTTCTTTAATCTCAGAACGCAACCCGTTGAAAGCTAGATCCGCCAAATTTGTCTCTAAAATATTGATACTAAAACTTCGGTTTCTGGTATCTCTAAAGCGTAAAGTGCTTGATGTACTCGGACACACTCTCGCTAGATTTCTATTTAACCGATGTCAAGTGCGAAAGACTAAGTTCTATCTCACCCATATAAAAATAGTCATGGAACTTTTGTTCCAATTCAGCCCATGTTTGGACAAAGTTCAGCGGGAGTGCTGAAAACCAAGTGAAAGCGGTGCCGGATAGGGAAAGAGAAAATAGTCAAAGCTTTAAAGCATCCAACCCACTAGCTTCTCCACAATGTGCTAAGAATTGGCTGACATGCTCCAGTATGGTTTTGCTACCCTCACCGTCGAACTTGGTGAATTCAGGGACTCTATAGCTGCGAGGGTGTAACACCCCAAATTTTCAAAGAAATAAAAATACATTTTATTATATTTTTCTGGAAAAGATTATTTTTGAGATTCCTTTAATGCCATTTATCCCTAAATGAACTAGGACCTAGAGGAGATGTTCAAACCAGAGCCTAAGAAAATTTATAGGTGATCCCAAGGCCAAGATATAATTTTGAGAATTTTTACAAATTTTTATCACCCTTGGAAGCAATCCAAACATTTTAAACTGATTTCAACAATTAAATTTATTCAGAAATGAATTTAAACAGTAACAGACCCCCTTTCCCCCTTTCTCCCTCAACCCAACTGGCCCAGCCCACTCCCTCCCCGTGCCCCGCACTGACAGATGGGTCCCGCTCATCAGCCACCCCCTCTCCCTCCGCGCGCGCGCCCGACGCCTCGGCCCAACCCGTCAGTCGTGTCCCGTTGCCGTGCCCTCGCCCCGCGCCCGCTGACCGGTGGCTCCCACCTGTCGGAACCGTCGTCTCCGCGAGATCCACCCCCAAATCCCCCCTCGTCGGCCGAAGCCCTAACTCCCCTCGGATCTGCTGCCCCCGACCCCCTCCCTCCAAATTGAGCCCGGTGTTAAGTCGCCCGATCCCCGGTGACTGTTTCCCCCTTTAATTCCAGCCGAATTGCGTCCAGGTTCGATGAATCCCCTCGCAACCGAGCTCGCCGACGTTAAGGTCATTTTAATTCCGGTCTTTCCCCAATTACGCCCCCCTCTGACCCCACCGGTGCCCCTATTTAAACCCTCAGCCACCACCGCGTTCGACCCCACCGCCAATTCGCACTGGGAACGAACAGAACGCCCGCACTCCGGTTTTTAACACCACACCGCCACCTTCGTTCCAGCCGCCACTCACTGTCGCCGGAGTCCTCCTCCCCATTGGCGACCGCACCACTGTGACCACCGACGCCTTCCCGACCCCGACCACGGCTGCCTCGACGATGAAACACGCCGGAACCCCATCGCCGACGAAGGACCTGAACACCTCAGCCGCCCCGCTCATCGCCGACCGCATCCCATCGACCTCGGACCACCACAGCGGTACCATCGTGCTCCCCTAGTCACCCTCTTTCCATTTCTAGGCTCGGATAGGACCACCGTCGCTCGCCGTGCCGTGTCGGATTTGACTTCGGCTGTGCGATTTAGATCCGACGGTGACGATTAAAACATTCGCTCGGTTTAATCGGATTCGTTAGATCTCAGCGAAGCAGTATGATCTAATCTGGATCGTCCGTTTATATTTAAAACCCGCAATGAATCTAGGCCATCCATCGCGTACCGATTCAATCTTTAAATCTCAGCCGTCCGTTTTCATTAGCACCACCCGCCTCGCCCTCGCGCATCCGATCGCGATCTAACGACGATCCGTGATCCGGCTCACGCGCACAGTGTGTGGGTTCACGGTGGATCTGGTTCACCGTGGACCGGCGACTGTTTTTGGTCTAATTTAAATTCCAGAAATAGTTTTAAACTTCTAAAATTCATATCTTGCTCATTTTAACTCCAAATTTAACCATTTCAATTCCAGAAAATTCATAATTTTATTCTCTACATGTTTGTACAATAAAAAGGCACTTTAGGATATATTCACAATTCCTTTTAGAAAATTCTTAACTCCATAAAATTGACCTTAAAAATGTAGATAATGATTTCAGAAGATTACTCACTTAATTTCCCTTAATTTAGTCCAATCAAACCCTTTATGCTTATTGTGTGATTTTGGAATGTTTAATTGAATGCAATGTTTATTATGTGTATCGAGAAGACTACGACGTCGTTGAGGACACGGAATACTTCCCGGAAGTTCCTCCCTCACCCTTCGCTGAACAAGGCAAGTCACCAAACCAATATTTTGAGCATATTGAACCCAATTTTTTTAAACTATCGCTAAAACACATAGGTTATACATGCATTAGTCAAATGAAAGCCCTACATTATATTTATCTAGATCCCCCACCTTGAAGTGAAAACCCAAGCCATGCTATCTAGCCTAAACTCCTTGTCACCATATAATTAGTACTATTAGATAGTGTCTAATGTATTGACACAATTGCTATAAGTAAAAAATGAGTCGTAGCAATTTGGTTTCTACTATATGATCCCTGTTTATCTTATCTCTGGAATTCAGTTGGTGATAGAGTTTTGGGTTGAGAGTGTATGCATGGTGGGTTCCGGGTGCAAGCTAGGGCATTGGTCGGTAGCACCCGGGGCACTATAAGGACCGGTCTGCGAGATCCGTTGCAATACATTTCCGTCCTAACCACAAGTCTAGTGGGTAAGTCTTAACTAAGGTATGGAGTGTTCCAATCCGAGGCACCACTTGGAGATGGGTCAAGCAGCACCTGCGGGTGGCTTGTACCGACGTGGCGCAAAAGGGGGTGGGACGTTAGCCGGGATGCGGCTCGGCGCGCCGGCGAAACCTAGAGCGGGTGATTATCGCTTGGAACATTTCATGCTAAGGTTTTGGCACGAGTTCCTGTGGTATGGGTCATCTCGTTACACTTTGGTGTTTGGGATGAGTGCGTGCCTTTTGGGTACAGTGGTACACCTCTGATCAGAGTTTTAAATCTTTTCGAAAAGCCGAGCCCACAGTCAAGGGCATGGTTACGTGACATCCCACAGTTAGTTTACTTTTAATGAATATGCATGATGACTTGGCATATAAGGACTGTTGAACGAGGAGGGAAAATGTACTCCTCGAGTTAGATGGTATTACGTTGTTCATGTTTAATATTCCGTATGATTAAATTTGATTACACTAAATGCTATAACTGAAAAATGTACTTTTCCGCACTTTTAGCCATTATCATTACTTTGTTATTATCCCGCATTATTATTGCATTCTCGGTGGCTTGTTGAGTACTTTTTGTACTCATACCCGTTGGACAAACACTTCAGAGTCTGCCTACTATGAGGAAGATGGTATGGAGTAGCGACCCAGTCAAGAAGAAAGATCCTGAAGAAGATGTTCATCATGCCGTATTGTTTTTATAGTTTCTTTTAATTTTACACTTGTGTAATAATGTGGTATACGAACCACGAATGATTGCCCGTATGTATGATGTCGCATGATGAACCTCTTGTTATTATTGTTTTTCTATGGAAATTCAATAATGTTCAGATTTGGTAAATCGGGGCGTCACAAGATGGTATCAGAGCCGACTTGACTGTAGGAAGCCAAACGGACCAGCATAATACTTAGTTTGAATAAAATTTATTTCGCAAAAACCTACTTCATAACTTTGTTCCTTCCCTTATTTCTTTCCAACTTGTTGTTTTTGTAGATGCCAGTCTACCAAGTCCACAGTTTCTGTCGTCACTTCGAGGGCTTCGTCCGGGAGCTCCGGATGATGTTGACTTTGCTCTGGTTCATCTTCGAGCCTGAATTCCATGGCGTCTACATGGAGGAGTTTGCAGGACCGTGTGACGTTTCGCTCACCATCCATGGATCCCGCGACCACTTGCCGTTCTTCATGGCAGCACTTGGGGGCCCAACCTTCGACATCGTGTGCCAACGTGTCGCCCTCCAAGCCCTCATGGAGCTAAGGATGATCTACGATGATCGTCTTCAGAACTCGTCCTTCTGTCTTGTGCCGAAGCGCACTCCCGGTGCCCACCGCAGTATCTACATCGGATTCCACTCCGACTGTGATCCGGTCATGGCCCGGCAGATGCGTCTTCTTTAGGCCATGGATGACCTCCATACTGAGGCCATGCTCGACGCCGAGGAGCATCACGAGGCGGTTGAGTTCCTTCGTCAGGAGACGAAGAGCTTGATCCAATAGAATGGCGAGCTGTAGCGTAAGATTATACAGCTGCAGAAGGACATCACGGAGATGATTCCCCTCGTCCCGAGGAGGAAGAATCCAATCCGCGATCCCACCCCTCGCCCCAAGAGGATCACGCCACACCCCACGCCTGCCAGACCATCCAGCTCCAGCGCCCCTACCCCGCGCCCCGCCGTCGTCGCTGACCCTATCATCGAGAACTTTATCGAGCCCACCGTTCCTCAAGACCCTCGTGGTTCCGAGAGCACGGAGACCGTCCCAGATGGCGAGTAGATGATAGTTCTCCTTGATTGATTTTAATAATTTTTGTGAGTGTGGTACCACCTGCAATGGCTTGTGTTATGGGTGGATTAAAAATAAGAACTTTAATGTTATGAACATTTTTATTACCACTTCTATATATGAGCCCCTCTGGGCTGTTTTTGAGTAAAGTTCATTTTAAAGGTTTTTCCCTTATGATTGAAAATATTATGTGCTCAGAAGATGGCCGACAATCAGAACACTGGTTCCAACAATGGAGAAGGGGCAAGCAGCGGTCTGCCCAGAAGTGTTGTGCACAACTGGGGCGCAACGGGCCAACGTCAGACTGGGCCACCATCCGCCAACCATCCCACCCTGGCGGAGATGATGGCCAATAAAAACCAGTTGATCACCACTAGGGATGGCAACGGTACCCGTTTACCCGTTTACCCGCGGGTAAACACCCTATTAGGGTCGGGTATGTTCCTCAAATCATACCCGACGGGTAAACGGGTACGAGTATGGGTATTGACTACCCATACCCGTTTACCCGATTACATAGATATAAAAATTAAAATCAAACCCTAGACATTCACTTCTTTCTCTCCTCCCTCCCCAAACCCTCAGCCGCCGGCGGTCTGGCCATGCCCTCGCGGGCTCGCCGGTGCTCGGTGTCGCCCCTCGCCGGCGCTCGGCGCCGCCCCTCTCGCCGGCGCTCGGCTCCCGCCAGCGCTCGGCGCCGTCCCGCGCGCCGCCAGGTCTGGCCGCCACCGCCTCCTACTCCTGCCAGCGCTCGGCGTCGTCCCGCGCGCCGCCGGCTCTGGCCGCCGCCGCCGCCTCCTGCTCCTGCCACCGCGACGAGGCCGCGTCCGTCCTGACGAGCCTCCGGCCGGCCTCTGTGCCGATCCAATCTCACTGTCATGGGTAAACGGGTATACCCGCGGGTAGCGGGTATGGGCATGGATTTCTACCCGTCGGGTAAACGGGTACGGGTATGGGTATGTACTACCCGTACCCGTCAGACCCGACTGCCATCCCTAATCACCACCCTCATCACTCAAATGCAACACCAATAGGCTCAGTTGGACCGGCTGCAACAGCAAAACGTGGAGCCGATCCCACGTGCACCAGCCCCCGCTCCCGCGCCTCAACTCTCAGAGTTTTTGCGCATGCGACCCCCTATCTTCTCCAGCATGACAAACCCCATGGAGGCCAGCGATTGGCTCCGGACCATTGGGAAGAAGTTGGACCTCCTTCCCTGCACCGACCAGGAGAGAGTGGCATTCTCCACTCACCAACTCCAGGGTCCTGACGCGGAGTGGTCGGACAACTACCGTGAGTCCCAGTCGGAGGACCACGAGGTGACTTGGGCGGAGTTCACCATCGCCTTCCGTGTCGCCCATGTCCCCGCCGGAGTCATCGCGGTCAAGCAGCAGGAGTTCCGGGACCTGCAACAAGGAAGCCGGACCATCATGGAGTATCTCCATGAATTCAACCGTCTGGCCCGCTACATGCCGGAAGAACTGTGGACCGACGCTCTCCGCCAGGCTAAGTTCCTCCGGGGACTTAAGGATGAGCTCTCCATCCAGCTCGTAGCCACTGACTACACCGACTTCTAGCGGCTGGTGAACAAGGCGCTCATCCAAGAGAATGAGTAGAACAAGCTGGACCTCAAGAAGAGGAAGATGATCGCGTTCAAGCATCATCAAGCGAACCCTCAGAGGCCACGCTTCATCCCTCTGCCACCGGCACCCGCCTACCATCCTCGGCCCGTCTACAGGCCACCGCACGCCGCCAATGGCTCCAACACCGGGCATCCTCGCCACGCTCCACCAGCGCCGGCCGCTCAACCGGCACCCGCCTACCATCCTCGGCCCGTCTACAGGCCACCGCACGCCGCCAATGGCTCCAACGTCAGGCATCCTCACCACGCTCCACCAGCTCCGGCCGCTCAACCGGCACCCGCTAGTGTCCTCAACCGCAACGGAAAGCCGGTCGTCTGTTTCAACTGCTGGAAGGAAGGGCACTACTCCCACCAGTGTCCTCACCCCAAGCAGTCCCAAGGCGCGATGCCCAACCAAGCAGTTCGTGCCCGCGTCAACCATATCAACGCGGAGGAAGCTCAAGAGGCTCCTGAAGTCGTACTCAGTATGTTCACCGCGAATTTCATACCTGTAATAGTATTATTTGACTCTGGGGCAACACATTCCTTCATATCCGAAGGCTTTGTGAAAACAAATGACTTGGAAGTACTCCCTCTGCCCGCCCCCAAGATGATTACCACCCCCTGCAAGAAGACCCTAGCTAACCTGTTCAGCCCAAAGGTAAGGGTAGAAATCCAAGGAGTGCTATTTTGGGCCGAGCCAGTTCTCATCAAGTGCACCGGACTTGACCTCATCCTAGGGATGGACTGGTTGATGAAGCACAAGGGAGTAATCGACTGCACCAGTAACTCCGTCACCATGACCAATTCCGGAGACAAAGCCGTCACTTTTCAGATGACCGCCCGTGGTACTAGCGGGGTATCCCTTCACTCGCTGGCCCTAGAAGAAGTGCCTGTGGTCAGAGAATACATGGACGTCTTCCCGGAAGACCTGCCAGGGATGCCTCCCAAGCGGGACATCGAATTCAGAATCGAACTCATCGTCAGGACCACCCCAATCTCCAAGCGCCCATACCGGATGTCCGCCAATGAACTAGCCGAAGTTAAGAGCAATATTAAGGACCTAGAACAGAAAGGGTACATCCGACCGAGTACCTCACCCTAGGGTGCACCGGTCATCTTCGCCATGAAGAAAGACAAGACCAAAAGGATGTGTGTGGACTATAGAGCCTTGAATGATGTGACCATCAAGAACAAGTACCCACTGCCTCGGATCGATGATCTATTCGATCTATTGAAGGGATCCTCAGTGTTCTCCAAAATCGACCTCAGGTCAGGCTACCACCAACTGAGGATTAGGGAAGAATACATCCCCAAGACTGCCTTCACATCCTGCTACAGACTTTACGAGTATATGGTGATGTCGTTCGGACTCATGAATGCCCCGGCTTTCTTCATGAACATGATGAACAATGTATTCATGGAATTCTTGGATAAATTCATCGGGGTATTCATCAACGATATCCTCATCTACTCCAAGACCAAGGAAGAGCACAAAACTCACCTCTGGCTGACCCTCGGAAAGCTAAGGGAGCAGCAACTGTACGCCAAATGCAGCAAGTGCGAGTTTTGGTCGTCCAAAGTGAAGTTCCTCGGCCATGTCATATCCGCCGGAGGAATAGCAGTGCACCCAACCACCGTAGAAGCAATGACCAATTGGCTGCAACCCACGAATGTGACTGAGATCCGGAGTTTTCTCGGATTGGCCAGATATTACCGCCGGTTCATCGAGAACTTCTCAAAGATAGTTGTAACACCCCAAATTTTCAAAGAAAGAAAAATATTATTTAATCCAATTTCCTGAAATTTATTATTTTGGAAATACCTTTAATACCCTCCTTCACCCTTTTGAGCTACAACATTGATGAAAGGGCCAAACCCGGAGCTAAAAATTTTTATGTATGACCCAAAGGCCAAGATATATTTTTGAGAATTCTTACAAATTTTTATCAACCTTGGAAGTAGCCCTATTATTTTAAACCAATTTCTGCAATTATTTTTAATCCGAAAACATTTTAAACAGTAATGGGCCTCCCCCTCCCTTTCTCTCTCTCCCGGCCGGCCCAGCCCGTTACCCTCGCCCGCCTCGGACTGACAGCCCGACCCCACCCGTTAGTGAGCCCCTCACGCTCGCGCGCGTGCCCGACACCCCGGCCCCACCTGTCGGCGCCAACCGACCCCCTCTCACGCCCGAGCCCGACCCCACCCGTCAGTCGCCTCGCCCGCTCGCTCGCGCCCGCTGTCCGGTGGCCCCCACCTGTCGGATCCATCTTCCCCGCGAGATCCGCCCCCAAATCCCCCCCTCACCGGCCGAAACCCTAACCCCACCTCAGATCCACTCCCGCCGGCCCCCTCCCTTTAATCCGTCGACGACATTGAATTCACCGCGTTCCCCCGACCGTTTCCCCCATTACTCCACCGCGTCATCGCCCCCGGATCGAGCGCACGCATGCAAGGCAGGAGCTCGCCGGCGTTGAAGAGAGACTTTACTCTCGGCCTACCCCGACTACGCCCCCTCTGCCCCCGCCGACGACCCTATTTAAACCCCGGCCACCCCCTCGTCCAGCCCGCACGCCCGGTCGCACTAAGAACGAACCAGAGCGCCACATTTCACATTTTAACACCTCACCATCGCCTTCGCTCCGGTCGCCTCTCGCCATCGCCAGTGACCCACTCCGCCCTAGGCGACCCCACCATTGTAACCGCGAGGACTTCACCGACCTCGGCCACCCCTACGTCGACGCCTGGCCTCGCCGGATCGCCGTCGCCGAAAAGGTCCCGAACCACTTCGCCGCCACCTCTCATCGCCGGCCATGCCCCGTCGACCGTTCGCCACCGCAAGGATACCCTCGTGATCCTTGTAGTGCCCTATTTCCATTTTAGGCCTTATACACGACTGTCGTCGCTCGCCGTGGCCTCTGGCCCGCTCGCTGTCGCCGGAGAAGACGACCGGCACGGGTTGAGTACCCGTTCCGTGTTGGATTTGATCCTAGCCGTGCGATCCAGATCTGACGGTACCGATTAAATCCCATGTGTGGTTTAATCTGCGCCGTCGGATCTGAGCGAAGGGGTATGTTTTAATCTCGCACGTCCGTTAGTTTTAAAAACCCATGTTTAATCTGAGCCGCACGATGCGTACCGGTTCGATGTTTTAATCTCAGCCGTCCACGTCACTTTAACTCCCCCGCCTCGCCCTCGCACGTTAGATCTGGATCCAATGGTCCAGATCGATCCGGCGCACGCGCACAGTGCGCGGGTTCACCGTGGGCCTGGCTCACCGTGGACCCGAGGCGATTTAAATTTAAAAATAAATTCCAGAAACTGTTTTAAACTTGTAAAATTCATATCTGGCGCAATTTAACTCCAAAAATTATCATTTCAATTTCAGAAAATTGGTAATATTATTCTCCTCATGTTCATTCAATAAAATCAATATGTTTACTTTGGATTTTTCATGACTAATTAAATAGGTATTCAAATGCCTTAGGGTAGAAATGTAAATTCAATTATTTAAACTTCAGTAAAGTTTATATTTATTCCTTTCTGTTCATATACTGAAAACCACTAATTTGTCCATGAACCTTTCATTTTAAAATTAATTAGGAGACTTAAAATGAGACTACTCACATTTAGAGCCCTTTTTATAAAGGACAACCTTTCATTATAATTCCTTCTAAATTATTTATAAAATAAATTTCAGAAACTTAACAACTTGATTTCCTTTAAGTTAAACCAATTTAAAACTATGTGCTTGTTGTGTGATTTTATATTGTTTAATTGAATGTTGTATTTATTTTACTTTATTTAAATTGGGAAGACTACGACGCCGCCGAGGAGCCAGAGTACTTTCCCGAAGTTCCTCCCTCTCCTTTCGCTGAACAAGGCAAGTCACCAAACCAATCTTTTGAGCATGTTGAACTCATGTTTTACTAAACTATCGCTAAAACACATAGGATATACATGCATTAGTCAAATGAAACCCTTACAATATATTTATTAGGATCCCCCAACCTTGATGTGCAACCCAAGCCATGCTCTCTAGCCTAAACACCTTGTCACCATATGATTAGTATTATTAGCTAGTGTCCAATGTATTGACACATTTGCTATAGGATTAAAAATGAGTCGTAGCGATTGGTTCTACTATATGATCCCCGTTATTCTCATCTTTGGAATTCTATCGGTGTTGGAGTTGTGGTTGTAAGTGAATGCATGGTGGGTTTCGGGTGCAAGCTAGGGCATTGGTCGGTAGCGCCAGGGGCACTATAAGGACCAGTCTGCGGGATCCGTTGCAATACACTTCCGTACTAACCACAAGTCTAATGGGCTTGTACCAACGTGGCGCAAAAGGGGGTGCAACGTTAGCCAGGATGCGGCCCGGCGCGCCGGCGAAACCTAGAGCGGGTTGTTATCGCTTGGAGCATTTCATGCTGAGGTTTTGGCACGAGTTCCCGTGGTATGGGTCATCTCGTTACACTTTGGTGTTTGGGATGAGTGCGTGCCTTGTGAGTACAGTAGTACATCTCTGATCAGAGTCTTAAATCTTTTCGAAAAGCCAAGCCCACGGTCAAGGGCGGGTTGCGTGACATCCCACAGTTAGATTACTTTGAATATGGATGTGCATGTTGGTTTGACATGTAAGGACTGTTGTGCGAGGAGGTAAAACGTACTCCTCAAGTTAGATGATGTTATTGGTGTTCATGTTTATTATTCCACATGATAAAATTTTACTACACTAAATGCAGTAACTGAAAATGTACTTTTCCGCACTTTTAGCCATTATCCTTCATTTGTTATTATCTTGCATTATTATTTGCATCTGCGGTGGCTTGTTGAGTACTTTTGTACTCATACCGTTGGACAAACACTTCAGAGGCTGCGTACTACGAGGAGGATGGTCTGGAGTAGCGACCCAGTTAAGAAAATGATCCTGAAGAAGATGTTCGTCATGCAGTTTATTTTCATAGTTTCTTTTAATTTTACACTTGTGTAATAATGTGGTCTGTGAACCACGAATGATTGCCCTTATATACGATGTCGCATGATGAACCTCTTGTTATTATTGTTTTTCTATGGAAATTCAATAATGTTCCGATTTCGATAAATCGGGGCACCACAAGATGGTATCAGAGCCAACTTGACTATAGGAAGTCAAACGGACCAGCCTAGCCAATAGCCACAGAAAATTATTTCTCAAAAATCTACTTTATAAACTTTGTTCCTCTCCTCACTTTTCTTCAACTTGTTGTTTTTGTAGATGCCTGTCTACCAAGTGCACAGCTACTGCCGCCACTTCAAGGGCTTCGTCAGGGAGCTCCGTATGATGCTCACCTTCCTCGGGTTTCTCTTTGAACCCGAATTCCAAGGAGTATACATGGAAGAATTTGCCGGACCCTGCGACGTCTCCCTCACCATCCACGGCTCCAGAGAGCATCTACCGCCCTACACCACCGCACTTGGGGGCCCAACTTTCGACGTCGCGTGCCAACGAGTCGCCCTCCAGGCCCTTATGGAGTTGAGGATGATCTATGATGATCGTCTTCAGAACTCGTCCTTCCGGCTTGTGCCAAAGCGCACTCTCGGTGCCCACCGTAGTATCTACCTCGGAGTTCACTCCGTGCGTGATCCGGTCATGGCCCGGCAGTCGCGTCTTCTTCAGGTTATGGACGACCTCCATACTGAGGTGGTGCTCGACGCCGACGAGCACCATGAGGCGGTTGAGTTTCTTCGTGAGGAAACGAAGAACTTGATCCAACAGAACGGCGAGCTGCAGCGCAAGATTATGCAGCTGCAGAAGGACATCGCGGAGATGGTTCCCCTCCTCCCGAGAAAGAGGAAGCCCATCCGTGAGCCCGCCCCTCACCCCAAGAGGATCCCGCCACACCCCTCCACCGCCGGACCATCCACCGCCAGCGCCCCTTCACCACGTCCCGGCCTCGTCTCCGACCTCATTATCGAGAATTTTCTCGAGCCTACCATCCCTCATGGTTCCGAGAGCACGGAGACCGCCTCCGGTGGCGAGTAGGCGCTAGATACCGCTTTTCTAATAAAATAATTTTTATATGTGGTGCTATCTACAACGAGTTGTGTTGTAGATAGAATAAGAGTGAGAAACCAAGGGTTGGTTTCGGTGTTTGTGATGAGTGATTGACAGGTTTTTACCCTCTGGTTCAAAGGGTACCTCCGAAGGGTGTTCGGAGGTTGGACCTCCGAAGGTGTTCGGAGGAGGGTACCTCCAGAGGGGTTTCGGAGGTTGTACCTCCGAAGGGTGTTCGGAGGTGGTTTCACCGAAGGGTGTTCGGTGGTTTGGTTGCTGCAGCTGTTGCAGCGGAGTGTGCTTGTCGGAGGGGTCCGACAGTACACGATGACTGGGTTCGTACCGAAGGCTTCGGTACTTTGGGCGGTACACTGGAGTGTGTACCGGAGGTTGCTAACCCGGAGAGGTCTCCGGAGTACTGGAAACACTTGTCTGTTTGTCGGTGGTGTGCAGGGACTTCAGAGGCGACGGACAGGTTCGTAGCAGGTGAACCTGGGTCAAACGGGAGGCTTGATGCCAGGGGAGCGGGGAGCTCCGTCACGGTGGCTGCGAAGGGGTCCGGGTCGGTCCTCGGGTCGAGGCGTGCTAGGTGAAGGCAGAGAGTGCGGAGCGTGGCTCCGGCTGAAGGTGCTCCGAGACAAAGTCCTCGAAGGTGAGGCACTTCGAAGGTACTCCGGAAGGAGTGACTTCGGAGTTGGATGGACCAAGTCCTCTGCGGAGGCAAGGAGTTCGAAGTGTGCTCCAGAGGGAGACATTCGAAGGTGCCCGACGAAGGTCTCAGAAGTCGAGGCGCATCGAAGGCATGGTCCGGGTGAGGCTCGTCGAGGAGTGTGCTCGGGGAGAGACACTGCGACGAAGTGCTCATGGAATGCTTCATGCGGAGGCCTTGGACGAAGGAGGGACTTCGAAGGGTGGTACTCCGAAGGTGGGGCTTCGGAGTGAGGAAGGCTTCGGAGCGAGGCTAGCTCCGGAGTGTGGGTGTCTTGTGGTGCTTCGGCCTGCATGGCTTCGGTACACGGACTGACGGACTTCGAGCTGGGTGAAGCTGCGAAGCCGTGGTGGTCCACTCCGGAGGTGTTGGTGCGAAGGCCCAAGGGCTTTGACGGCTTCGGCTCAAAACCGTCACTGTATCGGAGGCTATCTTCAGCGAAGTGAAGGCCACCAGGCTCAAGGCTTCTCGCCGAAGCTACCGCACCCTCGCGTGCGAAGGGGGGCTTCGGAAAGGTCAAAGACTGCAAAGGCTGACACTGTCTGCTCTGCAAAAAGCTGACGCTGTCCCCTCTGCAAAGCTGACAGAGAAGCCTCCAGAATAAAGTTGGACTACCTTTTGTACCCCTCTGTTCTGTAGAGACAAAACTGGTGTAAACCCTAGGGGTATTGTAGTCAATTCCTTTGGGTGAACTGTGGGCTATAAATATGGGGGCTCGGTAGGTAACATTTAACACTTTGAGCATTTACTGTTGAGCTCCTGTAGCCACATACCTCGCTGTATTCATCCAGAGTTCAATTCTATTGTGTTCCTTGTTCAAGCGGCGAAGCCCTGCTTCTTTGTGCTTTTTGCTTGAGCTCGCGTTACATACCTCGCTAGTTGTAGTGCACCGAAGCCTGTCTAGGCGAAGGTTGTTTTTGTGCGAAGTGTGTTTTTCAGCGTGCTGTCGCTCTGTGTAACTTGAGGCTAGACCTCACAGCTTACTAGCGAAGCCCTGTTCGAAGCCCGTTCTGCTTCTTGTGTCGTAGCCCTTAGCGAAGTCCTGTTGTGTGTGTTTAGACCTTCGTGTACGAAGCCCAGCACCAGTTGCTGCTGCCAAGTACCTGGTCGAAGTCCTCAGTGGGGTGTCCACTCTTGCGAAGGGTGAAGTGCGAAGCCTGCTCGAAGCACCCTGTGTGCGGAGCCTGCACTGACTTAGCAGAGTAGATTTTCAAGGGTTGTTAGTGGAGCGAAGTCTTCTTGGCTTCGAACTTTTGCTCCTGCGAAGCCTGTGTTCGGAGCTGTCCAAGCACCTCCGAACCAGACCTTCGAAGGTAGTGTTCGAAGTCTGTTCCGCAGAAGACAGGATTAAAACCGAAGGCTGTTTTTAGCCCGAAATTTTAAAAGCTCCCATTCACCCCCCTCTGGTCGCCGTTTCCGGTCCAACAATTGGTATCAGAGCAGGTTAAGATCACCAGTTGACCTTAACCGGTTTTGTGATCTGTTGGCGACATGGATAGAGGCAGTAAAATTCCTTTGTTCGATGGGACAGATTTTGCATACTGGAAGGTGCGCATGGAGGCTTACTTGTTAAGCCAAGGAAATGCAATTTGGGAGATTGTGGACTCACAATACTCCATCCCTGATACTCGCACCACTCAAACAGAAAAAGATCAGTACAATGCCAACTCGAAGGCAAGAAACATATTGTTCATTGGTTTGAGCCGGAGTGAGTTTGATAGGGTGCAGCACCTTAGGACTGCTAGGGAAATTTGGACAACGCTCACTATTTTTCATGAGGGCTCTACACAGATTAAGGCTAGGCGCCAAAGCACATACAATCAACAGTATCAGCTGTTTGTGCAGGCACCTGGTGAATCTATAGATGCCATGTTTTCTCGCTTTGACGCGATAGTGAGTAACTTGCGATCCAACGGGACGCTTGCTTACAGTGATCATGATAGGGCTATCAAGCTTCTCTATGCTCTTGATCGTAGCATATGGGAAGTGAAGAGATCCAGCATTGAGGAGTCTGCAGGTTATGACACTTTGACCTGTGATGAGCTCTTCAGCAAGCTGAAGTCCACAGAGATTGCCAAGGCATCTCTTGCAGTGCACAGAAGCTCTTTGCCACAGCCATTGGCATTGGTTTCTAGCACTAGCCGTGGCACCACTGCAGAACCAAGCACATCTGGCACTTGTGTTTTTGCAGATGGTTTTGCTTTGTCCTCCCTGGTCTCCGTCACAAAGGAGCAGGTGGACACTCTGGATGATGATGAGCTTGCTCTCATTGCCAGAAGGTTCACCCGTTTTCATCATGAAAGACGGGATCAGAGGAGAAGTGGTTTTAGTGGTTGCTTTGAATGTGGCGACACCTCTCACATTAAGGCCAATTGCTCAAAACTCAAGAAGAGAGATGAGAGTGAGCGCCCCAAATACCACAAAAAGGAGAGGAAGCCTTTTGTGAAGGGCAAGCGCGGCAAGATGGCTAAGAAAGTAGCCAAGGCCGCTTCCAGAGCATTCGTTGCTGCTCTCAGCGACATCGACACTTCCTCAACTGAGGAGTCGAGCTCTGAGGAGGAGGAGTCCCCAAGGAAGGAGGACAAGAAGGACAAGAAGGGACGAGACTTCACCGGCCTTTGCTTCATGGCCGACAGCGATCACAGCGGCGATGAGCTTGACTCATCTGAGGTAACTCTATCATCTGACCAGCTATTGATTAAATTAGATGAGCTGAATGAAGTAGTTCTTGGTCAAGATAGATTACTTGTGCAAGCCGCTAGAGAAAGAAAAGACCTTAGACTTAGGCTAGAATCTGTTTCTACTGAATATGCCATGCTTAAGTCTAAGTTTAATGATGCTGAATGTGAATCTTGTTCTGTTGTCATGGGTGAGCTTGCTCAGTTGTGTTCTGTACATGCTCAAACTCTTTCTGAGCTTGAGACTGCACAGAAGCAGCTTTTGGAGGTGGATTCTAGACCTCATGATGTTATTGATTGCATGAACTGTTCTTTATTGCGCGAGAGCATTAATTTACGTGATAAACATGTTCATGATTTAGAGGCTAGATTGGAGAGGGCCGGTAGTTCTAAGGATGTGCAGCCTGTTTGTGACACGTGCATTACCCTTAAGGACCAACTAGGCACTGTTAGAGAGCGAGCTGAAAACCTCATGTTTGAAAATGAGTACCTCTTTCCGTGGTTAATAAATGCACTGAGGGAAAGGGTAGGATGGATTTGCTCTTGGCCAAGACCAAGTTGTGTGCTGACAGAGCAGGGGTAGCTCTAGGTTTGGGTTTTGAGAGGATTCCTTCAGACAGTAAGACCAAAACTGTTTTTACCTCTCCCACTACCCTAGAGAAAGAGAGAGCTCTGTTAGACACCCCATCAGCCAAAAAGCCTACCCAACCACCAAAGAAAACCACACCTCCTGCCAAGAAAAATCCTCCCAAGAAAACCACTCAGAGAAAACCCAAGGAGCCTGTGAGAGTTGCTCCTATGACCCATGAGAGTGCCCCCAGGAGAGTTTTTCACTGTTCCTATTGTCAGCGGGCGGGTCATTTGGTTGGGTTCTGTTTTCGTCGCATCAAAGATGAGCGACGCTTTCAGGCGATGAGTTACCAGGACATGCATTACCCATCTTTAGGTATGCATGAGTCTGAGTTTTACTATCGTCCTGCTTTTGAGGCTCCTCGTACTTCTCGGAGAGGTTTTGCTCCTCGAGGTGTTCACCATGTTCCATATGGTGGTAGACCCCGGGCGAGTAGCTTTGTACCTCGTCAGAGTAGGAGACCTCGACATGTTGTTCGTTCACAGCATGTAGGTAGACCTCGCACTTTGCATCATCTTGATTTTCCTGTGCGTAGACAGTCTACTTTTACTATGCCTACTACTCGTATCACTCAGTGCTGAATGCCGCGTCATTATTTCACTCACCCCAGCACTGAGCGATCGAGACATTCTTATCATGTGTAGGCGACAGATCGAGGCTTGGAGGGCACGTGGATCATGGACTCCGGTTGTTCGCGCCACATGACCGGAGATGCAACATGGTTCTCCAGCCTCACCACAACCAAGCAAAGGGAACATATCACCTTCGGAAACAATCGAAGGAGTAGAGTGAAAGGTAAAGGTGTGGTAAGAATTAACTCGAATTTCACTCTCAAAGATGTTGCTTTGGTTGAAAACCTGGGATACAAGTTGCTGTCTGTATCTCAGTTGCTTGATGAGGGCTTCGAAGTGCGATTCCATCGCGATACTTCGCAAGTGCTCAATTCTGATGGCGTTGTGGTGTGTAAGATCTTTAGAGTTGGGAGAGTTTTTGGAGCTGATTTTTCAGAGTCGTCTGGTTCTTCTCATTGTCTTGTTGCACATTCGACATCTGAGCTTTGGAAGTGGCATAGGAGACTAGGGCATATGAGCTTCGAGTTGCTCGCTCGTCTGAGCGCCCTAGGTCTGATCCGAGGATTGCCCAAGCTCAAGTTTGAGAAGAATTTAGTTTGCGCTCCTTGTCGTAATGGAAAAATGATCGCCGCTTCGCATTCGCCAGTCACCACAGTGATGACTGAACAACCTGGAGAACTTCTCCATATGGACACTGTAGGTCCTTCTCGGGTCAGTTCTTTAGGCGGCAAGTGGTATGTATTAGTTATTGTCGACGATTTCTCTCGCTACTCTTGGGTCTTCTTTCTTGCCAGCAAGGATGAAGTGTTTTCACACTTTCGGAGCTTGGCTTTGAGACTTTTCACTGAACTCTCAGGTGCATTAAAATTCATTCGAAGTGATAATGGCACCGAGTTCAAAAACAGTCTCTTTGTTGACTTTTGCATGGAGCATGGCATAGAACATCAATTCTCTGCTCCGCGGGTTCCTCAACAGAACGGTGTTGTTGAGAGGAAAAACCGCACTTTGGTTGAGATGGCTAGGATGATACTTGATGAGCATAGGACTCCTAGGAAATTCTGGGCTGAGGCCATGAACACTGCTTGTTACATCTCAAAACGTATATTCTTGCGCTCAATTTTAAATTTGACATCTTATGAGCTGCGTTTTGGGAGACAGCCCAAGGTTACTCATCTTCGAGTTTTTGGCTGTCGCTGCTTTATCCTAAAGCGTGGTAACATGGATAAATTTGAGTCGCGATCTTCTGACGGGATCTTTTTGGGTTACACTACTCATGGTCATTCTTATCGTGTTTATAACTTGGAGACTAACACTGTCATCGAGTCATGTGATGTGACTTTTGATGAATCAACCCCCTCTGTTAGTTCTGCTTTTGAACAGGCAAATGAACACGACATGGAACATACCTTATTCGAAGAAGAAGATCCCGGAGAATTCGAGGATGAACCCCTACTACCCTCGACATCGACCCCCGAAGCTGACCCCGCTTCAACTACTTCGGCACGAGGTCCCGAAGCGACTACCTCGACATCGGTCATCTTGGACCACTCCAACGCACAAGTTGAGGGGGAGACTGCATCCCGCCGCGAGGCTCCACACCATGTTCAAAGGATGCATCCTCCCGAGCAGATCATTGGTGAGCTTGATCAAAGGGTAACACGTTCTCATGCTCATTTCATTGATTCCACTTTTGTTGCTTCTTTCGAGCCCTTAGATGTTAGTCATGCACTTTCTGATTCTAGTTGGATCAATGTCATGCATGAGAAACTTGAAAATTTTGAGAGAAATCAAGTCTGGACTTTAGTTGATCCTCCTCCAAATGTTCACTTCATTGAAACAAAATGGATTTTCAAAAATAAACAAGGGGAGGATGGGACTATAGTTAGAAACAAGGCTAGACTTGTAGCTCAGGGCTTTTCTCAACTAGAAGGGATTGATTTTACTGAAACTTTTGCACCTGTTGCTCGCCTTGAGGCCATTAGGATTTTGCTTGCCTTTGCGACATCCCGGGGATTCAAACTCTATCAAATGGATGTCAAAAGTGCTTTTCTTAATGGCTTCATAGGCGAAGATGTTTATGTAAAACAACCCCCTGGTTTTGAAAACCCCAAGTACCCACATAAAGTCCTTAAACTTCATAAGGCTCTTTATGGACTCAAGCAGGCCCCTCGGGCTTGGTATGATAGACTTAAGTCTTTTCTGCTTGAGCGAGGGTATTTGATGGGCTCTGTTGATAAAACTTTGTTTACTCTCAAGCATGGCAAAGATTTCCTCCTAATGCAGATTTATGTGGATGATATCATCTTCGGTGGCTCTTCTCATGCTTTGGTTGCCGAGTTTGCAGATACCATGAGCAGGGAATTTGAAATGTCAATGATGGGCGAGCTTACATTTTTCCTTGGTTTGCAAATCAAGCAAAGCAAACAAGGTACGTTCATCCACCAGACGAAGTACACCAAGGACCTGCTCAAAAAGTTCGACATGTCCGATGCGAAGCCCCTCGCCACTCCAATGGCTACATCTGTAGCATTGGATCCTGACGAAGATGGAGAAGCCGTAGATCAGAAGGAGTTCCGAAGCATGATCGGCTCCCTCCTCTACTTGACTGCTACGAGGCCTGACATACACTTCGCTGTGTGTCTGTGCGCTTGTTTTCAGGCTTCACCACGAGCTTCGCACCGCCAAGCGGTAAAGCGCATCTTAAGGTATCTCAAACACACCCTTGAATTTGGCATATGGTGTTCAGCATCTTCATCTTTATGTCTTCGAGGTTATTCCGATGCGGATTTTGCTGGGTGTAGAATTGATAGGAAGAGTACCTCGGGTACTTGTCATTTTCTGGGTACTTCAATGGTTTGCTGGTCTTCCCGCAAACAGTCTAGTGTTGCACAATCGACGGCTGAGGCCGAATATGTTGCTGCAGCTAGCTGTTGCTCTCAGATCTTGTGGATGGCTTCCACTTTGCGGGATTTCGGGTTAGAATATAAGAGTGTTCCACTTTTCTGTGATAACACTAGCGCTATTTGTATTGCAAACAACCCGGTTCAGCACTCCAGAACCAAACACATTGATGTGAGATATCATTTTCTCAGAGATCACAATGAGAAGGGTGATATTGAACTTCAATATGTTGATACCCAACACCAGCTTGCCGATATTTTTACAAAACCCCTCGATGCTTCTCGATTTGCTTACTTGCGTGGGGAACTTGGTATTTGTCACCCTTACGGCATTTTGTGAGGGGGAGCTGCCCTTAATTGTATTGCATATGCTCAGTATGTGTGAAATTGCATTTACATCTTTTGCACTTATGTGTCTGATTATAATCCATGACATCATGACAGCTCAGCTCCTTTTAATCTATCTGAAACATTCATGTGCATGATGTTTTATTTTCAAAATCAAATCGTGCTCACTGCTTAGTCTTGAATCTAGCATGTTTAGGCAGGACTGCTTTAGCTATCTTTTATCTGCTTGATAGCAAGACACTGTTCATTGGATGCTCAAAATTGCAACTTGAAAAATTGTTCTCATCTTCATGGATATTCATAAATGCCAAACAATTGGTTCACTTAGTTAAAATCAAAAATTCCATGATTTGCATGCTTCAAGTGAAAGATCCAGGTGGGTTTGTTGTCGCACTATCCTATTCTAGACTGCTTACCATTGCACATTGGTCTGAACTGGAATAGTGTAGTGTATGCCAAAATCATTGCTTTAAGCTTCTAATGGCTTTCATGCCTAGGTTTGGCCTGATTGGAAAGTATAAGTTGGACAAACAAATAACCCCTGGCACTAAGAAAAGAACAAAATTCATTGATTATCAAGGCTGTCTTTCATGCTCCATTTGAACTGGACTTGTCTGTCTAGAGTAGAAATTGACTAGCTGTTCGCAGCCCTTGCTTTTACTTGTCTAGTTTCCTTGACTAAGTGGTGATGCTTTTAATTCAAAAATGATCAAATCACATGCTTCATCATGTTTTTAGAGGATGTTAATTTGAGCTGAGCCCATGATCATTGGTATTATTGTTGGCATATTTTTGCTTTATATGCCTTTGCAATTCTGCTCATTTACCAGTTGTGCATCTTTTTCATGCTCCTTGATGCTTGCATTGCCAAAGGGGGAGAGATTTGCTACGTTCTCTGTCGCAAGGGGGCATAATTTCCAAAGGGGGAGAAAAATTTGACATAAAGGGGGAGAAGGTTCTTTGTTGCCGAAAGGGGAAAACTTAACTCAGGGGGAGCTTTTATCTTGAGAAAGGGGAGATTTTCCGAAAGGGCTTTTACTCTTTTAAAAAGGGGGAGGAAAATTCTTCTGTCAAGTGACATGATTTGGCTCTTTTCTGAGTTTTTAATGGTCACTTGTGTGCTGAAACTTTTCATATTTTCTTGAACTTGAATTTGGTTGTCAATGCACTGCGACGAAGTGCTCATGGAATGCTTCATGCGGAGGCCTTGGACGAAGGAGGGACTTCGAAGGGTGGTACTCCGAAGGTGGGGCTTCGGAGTGAGGAAGGCTTCGGAGCGAGGCTAGCTCCGGAGTGTGGGTGTCTTATGGTGCTTCGGCCTGCATGGCTTCGGTACACGGACTGACGGACTTCGAGCTGGGTGAAGCTGCGAAGCCGTGGTGGTCCACTCCGGAGGTGTTGGTGCGAAGGCCCAAGGGCTTTGACGGCTTCGGCTCAAAACCGCCATTGTATCGGAGGCTATCTTCGGCGAAGCGAAGGCCACCAGGCTCAAGGCTTCTCGCCGAAGCTACCGCACCCTCGCGTGTGAAGGGGGGCTTCGGAAAGGTCAAAGACTGGAAAGGATGACACTGTCTGCTCTACAAAAAGATGACGTTGTCCCCTCTGCAAAGCTGACAGAGAAGCCTCCAGAATAAAGTTGGACTACCTTTTGTACCCCTCTGTTCTGTAGAGACAAAACTGGTGTAAACCCTAGGGGTATTGTAGTCAATTCCTTTGGGTGAACTGTGGGCTATAAATATGGGGGCTCAGTAGGTAACATTTAACACTTTGAGCATTTACTGTTGAGCTCCTGTAGCCACATACCTCGCTGTATTCATCCAGAGTTCAATTCTATTGTGTTCCTTGTTCAAGCGGCGAAGCCCTGCTTCTTTGTGCTTTTTGCTTGAGCTCGCGTTACATACCTCGCTAGTTGTAGTGCACCGAAGCCTGTCTAGGCGAAGGTTGTTTTTGTGCGAAGTGTGTTTTTCAGCGTGCTGTCGCTCTGTGTAACTTGAGGCTAGACCTCACAGCTTACTAGCGAAGCCCTGTTCGAAGCCCGTTCTGCTTCTTGTGTCGTAGCCCTTAGCGAAGTCCTGTTGTGTGTGTTTAGACCTTCGTGTACGAAGCCCAGCACCAGTTGCTGCTGCCAAGTACCTGGTCGAAGTCCTCAGTGGGGTGTCCACTCTTGCGAAGGGTGAAGTGCGAAGCCTGCTCGAAGCACCCTGTGTGCGGAGCCTGCACTGACTTAGCAGAGTAGATTTTCAAGGGTTGTTAGTGGAGCGAAGTCTTCTTGGCTTCGAACTTTTGCTCCTGCGAAGCCTGTGTTCGGAGCTGTCCAAGCACCTCCGAACCAGACCTTCGAAGGTAGTGTTCGAAGCCTGTTCCGCAGAAGACAGGATTAAAACCGAAGGCTGTTTTTAGCCCGAAATTTTAAAAGCTCCCATTCACCCCACCCCCTCTGGTCGCCGTTTCCGGTCCAACAAAGAGCTTGATTGTAATGAACAATTTTTACCACTTGGTTGACATATATGCATGGGCCTTATGAGCTATTTTTAATTATATTGTTAATTCATCATCTTTTTGCCTTATAACGTCGTATGTTCAGAAGATGGCCGACCACCAAAACACCGGCTCCAACAACGGAGAAGGAGGAAGCCGTGACGTGCCCGAGGGTGTTGGTGACATGGGCGGAGTTCACTATCGCCTTCCGCGCCACCCACGTCCCCGCCGGTGTCATCGCGGTAAAACAGCAGGAGTTCCACGACATGCAACAGGGCAGCCAGACTGTCATGGAGTATCTCCATGAATTCAACCGTCTGGAACGCTACGCGCCAGAAGAGGTGCAGACCGACGCCCTCCGCCAAGCTAAGTTCCTCTGGGGACTTAAGGATGAGCTGTCCATCCAGCTCGTCGCCACCGATTACGCCGACTTTCAAAGGTTGGTGAATAAAGCGCTCATCCAAGAGACTGAGCAGAACAAGATGGACCTCAAGAAGAGGAAGATGATCGCCTTCAAGCATCAACAGGCGAATTCCCAGAGGCCCCGCTTCGTCCCTCCGCCACCAGCGCCCACCTACCATCCTCGGCCCGCCTACAGACCACCTCACTCCGCCAGTGGATCCAACGCCGGGCATCCCCGTCCCGCTCCACCAGCTCCGGCCGCTCAGCCGACGCCCTCCGCCAAGGCCCCGATCTTGAAGGATCGCCAAGGGAGGCCAGTCGTCTGCTTCAACTGCAGGAAGGAAGGGCACTATTCGCACCAGTGTCCTCACCCCAAGCCGCCCCAAGGCGCGGCACCCAACCAGGTGGTTCGTGCCTGCGTTAATCACATCACCGCGGAGGAAGCTCAGGAGGCTCTCGAAGTCGTGCTCGGTACGTTTACCGCAAATTCCGTAACAGCTATGATTTTATTTGACTCTGGAGCAACGCACTCTTTCGTCTCAGAAGACTTTGTGAAAACCCACAACTTGGACGTACTCCCTCTATCCGTCCCCATGTTGATTGCCACTCCAGGCAATAAAACCTTAGCCCACTTATACAATCCTAAGGTTAAGATAGAGATCCAAGGAGTATTATTTCGGGCCGAGCCAGTCCTCATAAAATGCACCGGACTCGACCTCATCCTAGGGATGGATTAGTTGATGAAGCACAAGGGAGTGATCGACTGTGCCAACAAGTCCGTCACAGTGACCAACCCCGAAGGCGAAGCTGTCACCTTTCGGATGACCAGCCGCAAACCTCTCGAGGCATCACTCCACTCGCTTGCCCTTGAAGAAGTGCCCATAGTCAAGGAGTTCATGGACGTCTTCCTAGAAGACCTACCAGGAATGCCTCCCAAGCGGGGCATCGAATTCAGAATCGAACTTGTCCCCGGGACCACTCCAATCTCCAAGCACCCATACCGGATGGCCGCCAATGAATTAGCCGAAGTCAAGAGCAACATCGAAGACCTGGAGCAGAAAGGGTACATCCGACCGAGTACCTCACCCTGGGGTGCACCAGTCATCTTTGCCATGAAAAAGGACAAGACTAAAAGGATGTGCGTGGAATATAGAGCCCTAAACGACATAACCATCAAGAACAAATACCCATTGCCTCGGATCGACGACTTGTTCGATCAGCTGAAAGGATCCTCGGTGTTTTCCAAGATTGACCTCAGGTCAGGTTATCACCAATTGAGGATTAGGGAAGAAGACATACCCAAGACGGCCTTCACCTCCCGCTATGGACTCTACGAGTACACTGTGATGTCGTTCGGACTCATGAATGCCCCGGCCTTTTTCATGAACATGATGAACAATGTATTCATGGAGTTCTTGGATAAGTTCATCGTGGTATTCATCGACGATATCCTCGTCTACTCCAAGACCAAGGAAGAACATGAGACCCACCTCGGTCTGACACTCGGAAAGCTAAGGGAGCAGCAACTGTATGCCAAATACAACAAGTGTGAGTTTTGGTCGTCAGAGGTGAAGTTCCTCGGTCATGTTATATCTGCCGGAGGAATAGCAGTGGACCCGACCACCGTGGAAGCAGTAACCAACTGGCTGCAACCCACGACCATGACCGAGATCCAAAGTTTTCTCGGATTGGCTGGATACTACCGCCGGTTTATCGAGAATTTTTTGAAGATCGCCAAGCCTATGACCAAACTATTGCAGAAGGAAGTAAAATTTGAATGGACCCCAGATTGCGAAGAAAGCTTCCAAACCCTCAAGGAGAAACTCGTGTCAGCCCCAATCCTGACCCTACCAGACATCTAGAAAGACTTCCACGTCTACTGTGATGCTTCTCGCCAAGGTTTGGGATGTGTCTTGATGCAAGATGGGAAGGTGATATCCTACGCCTCCCGACAACTGAGACCGCATGAGCTGAACTACCCGACCCATGACCTGGAGTTAGCAGTCGTGGTTCATGCCTTGAAGATATGGAGACATTACCTTGTGGGAAACCGGTGTGAGGTCTTCACCGACCACAAGAGCCTCAAGTACATATTCACCCAACCGGACCTGAACCTCAGGCAAAGGAGATGGTTGGAACTCATCAAGGATTATGACTTGGGCATCCATTATCATCCAGGCAAGGCAAATGTGGTGGCAGACGCCCTTAGTCGAAAAGAGGTACTGTAATGCCATCATGGTACAAGACCAAGCTCCTTTGCTATACAAGGAGATGGAAAGGCTGAATCTAGGGATCACTACTCGAGCGTACCTCGCTGCCTTGGAGTCAAGACCTGTCTTGATTGACCAGATCCGAGAAAAGCAGAAGGAAGACCCAGACATCTTGGAGATCCAACAGAACATGCGGAAGGGTAAAGCCCCGGGATTCTCCGAGGACGAGCATGGTACCATCTGGTTCAGAAACCGGATATGCGTACCCGACAAACCTGAGTTGAAGACCCTCATCCTTCAAGAAGCCCATGATACTCTATACTCCATACATCCCGGGAGTACCAAGATGTATCAGGATCTGAAGGAAAAATATTGGTGGGTCAGCATGAAGCGGGAAATAGCTGAGTATGTGGCCAAGTGCGACACATGCCGGCGAGTCAAAGCAGAGCATCAAAGGCCTGCTGGGCTATTGCAACCCCTCAAGGTCCCCGAATGGAAGTGGGAAGAAATAGGAATGGACTTCATCACGGGACTACCTAGGACCCAAGCTGGTCATGATTCTATCTGGGTGATCGTCGACCGACTCACCAAGGTAGCTCACTTCATCCCTGTCAAGACAACTTACACTGTCACCAAGTTGGCCGAGTTGTATATGACCTGGATCGTATGCTTTCACGGAGTTCCTAAGAAGATCGTATCTAACCGTGGGAGTCAGTTTACCTCCAAGTTTTGGAAGAACCTTCAAGAGGAACTCGGCACCCGGCTGAACTTTAGCACCGCCTATCATCCACAGACCGACGGTCAAACCGAAAGGGTCAACCAAATACTGGAGGATATTGAGGAGCCATGCTAAATAGCGTGGGCCTCATGGCTCCAGAAGTGATGAGTCATTGTCAACGATAGTCAAAGAGGACAGAAGAAGAGAGGAAATCTGTTGCGTCTGGGCCGCGTGTGACTCAGGTACACGGGCAGGGAGCGACTGTCAGGCAGAGGGGCCGTGAAGTCGGGCTGGCCCAATCCGGGTACATGGGCTATGAGAAGCAGAAGACCCACTAGGATGTTGACTAGGATTGACTCAGGTACACGGGTGGTGAGCGATTGCCAGGCTGAGAGAGCTGCGGAGTCGGGCCGGCCCAATCCGGGTACCTGGTGAAAAGTCGGTGGAGGCTTTGTCAGTTTCAATGCAAAACTGACGACCGCTGATCTTGTATCGGACTGTCCAGTAGAGAAGTCGTAGTCGCTATGAAAGCTTAGCTTCCGGATAAGTCATCTATAAATAGGAGTTTACTATTTTGTCCCTAGGCCCACAGTCAGTCAGTTGAGTCTGTAAAAATATCCTAAGGGCAGTTTAGTCTTTTCCTTTATTTCAGCGTCTGTAAAAACCCTTAGGGGCTGGTGGAATATTCCTAGCTATTGGGCAGCCTATAAATAGGGCCCCAATCCCTAGGGTTATTTCACCCTTTCAAGAAATCACTTTTTTAATCAAGGATTGGGTCATTTTGTTTCCTGCATTCTCTTTCTCTCTCTCCTGTTCATGCGTGCGCCGCCAGGAAGAATGCTTGTGTTTGCTTTGCAAGTTCATCTCATTTTTTCTCTGGTCTGGATGAGTTTATCTCTGCGGTTTTTGTGTGCAGCATTTCATTAATAGCTCTGCAGTTTCGTTGTGCGTGCGGCTAGTTTATTCCTAAGAAGAAGCTTCTCTAGTTGCTTCGTTTTGTTCTTCTCATGAGTACTAGTTCTTGCACACTGTAGCAAGTAGTACTACTCTCTGTAGCAACAGTACACTAGTACTCTAGCCTTGCTTTTTACTGCATAGCCTTTTTGATTGAGTAGACATGTCTTAGCTTTTCCCTGGTTGTTTCTGGCGAAGCCCCTTCATTTTGGTTTGAAGTCCTTCAGCTCTGGGAGGCAGGCTTTGGCCAGACTCCTATGAAGGCTCTGCTAAAATGTTCAACTTCGATTTTGAACTGTGAACCTAGCTTCAAAGTATGTTCTGTGCTTAGTTTCTGTTAGCTTGGCATACTTCGACAGTTCTTGCGAAGGTATACTCCGACTCGAGGTCTCCGAAGTCAATACTTCGACAAGCATCGAAGTTAGCTTCAAAGCATGTCGCACTGATAGACTTTGCTCGGGGTATGTTTTTCTGAGGTCTTTCTGCTACTGTCTTTTTCGAGGGTCACAGTGTGTGGGTTCGGAGCTTGTCTTTCGAAGTTGGTCCTCGGTTCGAAGGTTATCACTCCGGTGGTCATACCTCGATCAAAGCTAGCTTCGAAAGTAGAGTATAGGCTTCGACTTGGTCTTGCGATTGTGTGTTTGGCTTCGCTTCTCTTTCGAAGGTTGCTTCTCTGTGTACTTTGTTCGAAGCTTTCTGGTCGAAATTTAGGCTTCGAAGTGCACTGTTCGAAGCAGGCTTCGATCCTGTCATACTTCACTTTGAAGCATACTTCCCACTCTGCCACACTTGAACTAGACCAGTTTCCACAAACCTTCGACACTTCTCCGACAGCCTTCGCTGAACTTCGACTAGGGACTCCGAAGCAGGCCTCGCCACTGTGAAGCAGGCTTCGACACAGCGAAGCAGGCTTCGCCAAGTATCGAACAGGAGGCAAATTTTGAACAGTAACTTCTCATCTCATTCTATGTGCACTTAGATTATCTCACTGAGAAGTTTGATCTGCCATGTCTTGAATATTTTGTTTATCTGCCTATTAGCGCTGTATTGGTGTTTCTGTGTGTTTGACACCGGTTGTTTCTAGGCTAGATTCCTTTAGACTTTGGCAATATGTTCATGCTTTGCTGCTTAGTCTTTTGAGGTGCGTTGGGTGTTGGGAGCAGGCCATTGATTCGAAAGAATTTTTAGCGCCCATTCACCCCCCCTCTGGTCGCTACTTTCGGTCCTACAAGTGGTATTAGAGCCTGGTTAGGGTTTTTCCATACCTTAACTGGTTCTAAACCCCAGTAGTAATCATGACGTCTCCTGGCAAGGTCCCGTCCTTGGAAGCTTATGGCTATAATTATTGGAAGACTCGCATGCGAGCCTATCTTATGAGCCAAGGCTCGGACATCTGGGATATTTGCGTTCACGCTACATTCGTTATATTGCCAGTTGCTAAGCATGGTACTCCTGGTATCATTGCCCAGCATCTGAACAATAGTAAGGCTGTGAACATCTTGTTTTCTGGTTTAGGTCCCACTGAGTTTGAGCGTGTAAGCCATCTCTCCACTACGAGAGAGATCTGGGCTACCCTCAAGGCACACCATGAGGGAACATCCCATGTCAAGGCTCGGCTCTATCAGACCTACCGGCGTGAATATGAGAACTTCACACAAAAGCTGGGTGAATCTGTTGAAGCGTTGTTTGGTCGTTTTTAATCGATCATAAACAAGCTTCGGGACAACAAGGCTGAGGGTGCTTAGTTAGTCTCAGATCACGAGCAGGCGCTCAAGGTTCTCCATACCTTGGACCCAAAGATCTGGGAGATCAAGGTATCCTCTATCGTTGAGAGCACATCTTATGATATCTTGACCATTTCTGAGTTGTTTAGCAAGCTGACGGCCACCGAGGTTGATATCCAGTTGAGATCAAATCTCACTGGCTCTGGATCAAAGTCTCTGGCCCTTGCTACACCTTTTGTTGATCCCTTCTCTGAGAGTTGTGCTGGGTTCTCCTTGATGTTTATCACTAAGGACCAGCTTGAGTCTTTGGGGGATGATGACCTGTGTCTTTTTAACAACCGGATGCGTCGTGTTTATGACAAATGAATGTTCAAGAGACACGGCACAAAATCCAGGTGCTTTGAGTGTGGTGACCCAGGACACTTCATCGCCGACTGCCCCAAGCGCAATGGACACAAGAAGGGCACCGGTGGTGGCTTCCACGACTCCGGCAAGCACGACAGCTCTCCCTTCAACAAGGGCAAACCAAAGACCAGATTCTTCAGAAAGGCCCTAAAGGACTACCGGCGAGAGAACAAGAAGCGCGACAAGGCCTTCTTTGCCGAGATGGAGAAGAGCTACTCCAAGCGGTCCATGTCTTCTTCCTCTTCATCGAGCTCAAGGGATGAGGAGATCGTCATCAAGAAGGGGAAGGACAAGGACGATCCGGCGGGTCTTTGCTTCATGGCTTTCGGGGATAGACCAAAGAGCCGCTCACATCAGTGCCAAAGATCCCGCAAGAGCTTCTGCTCAATGGCTCTTGGGGATAAGGAAGAGAAGAGCTCCTCCGATGACTCCGACGACGACGACAACGAAAAGGTATCATCTTATGAACGCGAAATCGTTGATTTACTTGAAAGCAATCGTCAGGAGTTAAAATATCGGGAAAAACAGCTTAGGGCAGCTAAGAAGAGGATAGATGAGTTAGAGAGTGAGCTTGTCGTGGCCAACGACAGAATTGAGAGTCTATCTTCTTCCCCCTGCTTGGGTGATAGCAGTGAGTGCCCGAAGTGTGAGGTGCTTCTGTTTGACTTGTCGACTCTAAAGTCCAAGTACACAGAAAGGATTGATGAGAGGGACGCTTTGGCCACTGAGCTTGAAAGCGCTCAGCTGGAGCTGAAAGATGCTCAAGCCACTGTCGTCGCACCCTGTGCTGATTGCCCATCTCATCTAGCTGTCTTAGCTGAGCTGAAAGCAAAGGGCGATGAGCATTTGGGGGATTTGGAGAGAGTGAGAGCTGAGCTGGCACAGACTAGGCTAGAGCTTGAGACACTGTCAGTTCCACCCACTGTCTGTGAGAACTGTCTGTCTCTTAGACTAGAGTTGATTAAGCTGAAAGCCGAGAAGTCTGTCTAGGTAGATAGCGAGTGTGAGACCTGCTTGTCTCAGGTGGAGGTTCTATCTTCCTTGAGAGAGGAGCTAGCTGATTCTCAGAATGAGAATTTTTACCTTCGTTCTATCCTGAGTTGGATCAGTGCCCGAGAGCCACAACTCGGCATGATGATCCAGCAATTCAAGAGGCAGGATGGGTTTGGGGTAGGTTACACCTACACCAAGGCTGACTTTGAGAGTGCCATTAGCCGAGTAGTGGAGTGGAGTAAAATGACTCCTGAGCAGAGATACCCCAAGACTCAATCCACTGAGTCTTCCCTGGCTAGTCAGCCCAAGGATAGAGTAATCCCTGAACAGCCCAAAGCTCCACCCAAGAAGCCCATCTGGGTTCCAAAACCCAAACACCTCCACACTTCTCTTGACTCTCTTCCTGGACCCTCTCAACCCAAGAAGACGACACCAAACACCACTAAGTCCAAGAACCCCAAACCTCAACCACATCCCAAGAAGCCCACTTATCATTGTGAGTACTATCATAGAGATGGGCATCTTGCGGAGTTTTGCTTCAGGAGGAAGCGGGTTGAGAGAGCAGAGAGAGCTCGTGGTGGTCAGGAGCAGTTCTACCAGCAGGGTGGTAGACTGCGTGTTCCTCGACGCGGGGAGAGGCTAGAGGCCAGGCCGCATCGTGTAGGTGGTGGTAGAGGAGACGGCTTTCATGCCCGTGCTCCAGTTGGTGGTGTTCGTTCCGGCAGAGTTCCAGGCCGTTTTGGCTACGGTCCTGGACCTCGTGGCCGAGGTTTTAGGCAAAACCATGGACCGCGCTTTGAGTCGCGCTTTGGTCCAAACTCTTCTGATGGTTTTTGCTTTCCGTCTTTTGAGCAGATGGCTCGACACTGGTTTAGTTCTTTTGCTAAACCTGGTGCCGGACCATTTGCCCCCCTTACAACCACTGATTGTGCAGGATCGGGGACTAGAGGACGTTTGGATCATGGACTCAGGATGCTCTCGCCACATGACGGGACATCGCAGATGGTTCTCCAGTCTCACTCCCCCGAGCTTCAAAGAGTACATCACTTTCGGGAACAGTGGTCAAGGGAAAGTAAGTGGCATCGGCTCAATTCGCATTTCAGACCATTTTTCTTTGAAGAATGTTGCCTTGGTTAAAAATTTGAACTTTAATTTGATTTTTGTTTCGCAACTTCTTGAGGATGGTTTGGAGGTGCGTTTTAAGAAGGGCAATTCTTCTATGTTTGATTCTAGAGGGTCTTTGATTTGCTAGATCTTACCATTCGGTAAAGTTTTTCGTATTGACTTCTCTAGTTCTTTTGGCCTTTCTCGTTGTTTGATTGCTGGATCTTCTTCTGAGCTCTAGAAGTGGCATAGGAGCTTAGGTCATTTGAGTTTTGATCTTCTAGTCAGGTTAAGCTCTATGGACCTCATCCGAGGATTGCCCAAGCTTAAAATGGAGAAAGATCTAGTTTGTCATCCCTGTCGTCATGGGAAAATGGTTGCCGCTTCTCACTCACCTGTGACTCAGGTGATGACTTCGTATCCGGGCGAGCTATTACACATGGACACTGTAGGTCCATCTCGGGTATGCTCAGTCGGTGAGAAATGGTACGCGCTTGTGATTTTGACGACTTTTCTCGATTCTCGTGGGTTTTCTTGTTGGAGTCTAAGGATGAAACTTTTCAGTTTGTTCATGACCTGATTTTGAAGCTGAAGAATGAGAACAATGGTCGGATGCGAGCAATTCGCTCCGACAATGGCTCTGAGTTCAAGAACTATTAGTTCGTTAGCTTCTGTAGTGATCAGGGTCTTGACCATCAGTTTTCTACTCCTTACACTCCCCCCAGAATGGCGTTGTGGAACAAAAGAACCGCACGCTAGTCGAGATGGCAAGGACGATGCTCGATGAGCACAGGACTCCTAGGCGTTTTTGGGCTAAAGCCATGAACACGGCTTGCTATCTGGCCAACCGCATTTTTCATAGAGCTTACCTTGGTAAGACCTCTTATGAATTACGGTTTGGCAGACAGCCCAATGTGAGTCACTTGCGAGCGTTTGGCTGCAAGTGCTTTGTGCTCAAGAAGGTAGGGCATTTGGACAAGTTTGAGTCTCGTTGCTGGGACGGAGTTTTTCTTGGCTACGCTTTACATTCTCGAGGTTTCCGTGTTTGGAAACTCGACTCCCAGCAGCTTGTCGAGACTTGTGAGGTTTCTTTTGACGAATCCTTGCCTTCTTTAACTCCTTCCTTTGAGCTTTCTGGCGATGATGAGCTCGGAGAGTCCATCTTCGAGGAAGATGAGGATACTCCAGCTGCTGATGAGGGTGAGCCTTCTGCACCTCCTGCAGAGCCCACACCTTCTGAGACTTCGACTGAGGACGAGGGCGGACCTCTGATCACTTCTTCCACTTTGATCGAGCCCCCTCGGTCGAGTCCAGAGATGCCTGCTGCTGACTCCGGTGAGGTGACTTCAGATCACCAGGGATCCCGAGCAGTTCAGCGTGATCACCCCTCGGAGCTCATCATCGGTGATTTGATTGAGAGAACTTTGCGTTCATCTGGTACCTCTCTTGCTGTGTTTGCTGAATCTGCTTTTGTTGCATCTTTTGAGCCCAGGGACATTTCTCATGCTCTTTCTGATTCTAATTGGATTAACGCTATGCAAGAAGAGCTTGAGAATTTTGTCCGTGATCGGGTTTGGACACTAGTTGAGCCGCCATCAGGATGCAACCCCATAGGCACCAAGTGGGTGTTCAAGAACAAACAAGGTGAAGATGGGGTTGTGGTGCGCAACAAAGCTCGACTAGTTGCCCAGGGTTTTTGCCAGAAGGAGGGTATTGATTTTGAAGAAACTTTCGCTCCTGTTGCCCGTCTTGAGTCCATTCGCATTCTTTTAGCTTTTGCCGTTTCGAAGGGTGTTAAGATTTTTCAAATGGATGTCAAGAGTGATTTTCTGAATGGGTACATAGAGGAGGAGGTTTATGTTAGGCAGCCCCCCGGTTTTGAGAACCCCAAGTTTCCTCGACATGTTTTTAAATTGCAAAAGGCTTTATACGGGTTGAAGCAAGCCCCCAGGGCTTGGTATGACCGGTTAAAGCAGTTTTTGTTGGGGAAGGGCTTTGTGATGGGTTCTGTGGACAAGACTCTCTTTTTGCTCAGAGTTGCTTCAGATTTCTTAGTTGCTCAGATTTACGTGGACGATATTATTTTTTGCGGTACTACTGATTCTCTTGTGTCCAAGTTTTCTGAGCAGATGCACAGCGAGTTTGAGATGAGCCTCATGGGCGAGCTTAAGTATTTCTTAGGGCTCCAGATCAAGCAGACCAAGGACGACACCTTCATCCGCCAAGGTAAGTACACTCGTGACATGTTGAAGAAATTTGACTTTGGTGGGGAATTGAAGCCGCAGATGACCCCGATGGGCACATTTGGGGGCCTGGACAAGGATGAGAGCGGCGTCAAGGTCAACGAGAGAGAGTTTCGAGGGATGATCGGTTCGCTACTATACTTGACGGCGACAAGACCGGACATACAGTTCGTCGTGGGACTGTGCGCGCGCTTCCAGTCTTCACCACGCGCGTCTCATCGGCAGGCTGTCAAGCGCATCTTCAGGTATCTCACTTATGCGCCCGATCTCGGTCTTTACTATTCAGCATCATCATCTCTTGATTTATCCGGCTTTTCGGACGCTAACTTTGGTGGGTGCCGGTTGGATCGCAAGTCGACTTTCGGTACTTGCCAGTTTCTTGGTTCATCTCTTGTGTCTTGGTCTTCTCGAAAGCAATCATGAGTTGATCTTTCGACCACTGAGGCTGAGTATGTAGTTGCTGCTAGCTGCTGCTCACAGTTGGTTTGGATGATTTCCACTCTACGAGATTTTGGGTTGTTCTTTCCTACCAGAGTTCCTTTGTTTTGCGACAGCACCAGTGCTATTAGTGTAGGGAAAAACCCTTGTCTCCATTCAAAAACCAAACATATTGATGTGCGCTTTCACTTTCTGCGGGATCAATATGAGAAAGATGTCATTTACCATGTTCATGTTGATACCCATCATTAGTTGGATGACATTTTCACTAAACCCCTAGATCAGTCTACTTTTGAGCGTTTACGAGGGGATTTGGGTGTTGTGTATCTTTTCTAGGATATTTTGGGTCAGTTTTTCTTTCTTCTGTACTCTTTTCTTGAGTCTTTTTGTGTGTGTTCTTATCATACATATTCACATATCACACTTTTGAGCTGCTTCTGTTATATGATTGAACTGTTTTACTTATTCTAGCTGGTACATTCTTTTGAATATTTGTCAATGATCATGCTTTGGTTTAGTTCACTTGATATGTCTGATATCTGTCATATGCATGGCTTTTATGCTTTAAAATTGAAAAATGATCACCATTGCTTCTGGTAACTAGCATGTGTAGGCTGAATGTTCTTGCTATCCGTTACATGCCTTGTAGCTAGTTCCTGACTTAGATGCAAATATGCAACTTGGACATCTTTATGCTTTAAACATGGAAATGTGCTATAAAAATGATGAAATTCAAGAAAATGAAAAGTCCATGCCTTTTTATGCATAACTTGAAAAGATCCAGGTGGGTTTGTTTTGTCGCATTGCATTGTTCTGGACTGCGTACCATAGCACTTTGGTATGAACTAGGACAGTGTAGTGTATGCCAAGACCAATGTCTTAAGCTTCTGATGGTCCAGTTCTGGCCTAGGCTTGACTTGGTCGGTCAGCATAAGGTTTGACATGCAAATAACCACTCTGGCAACAATGAAAAAGGAAAAAGAAATAGCCTGAAAATTGAAATGATAACAAGCTTGCTGAAGCACTTTGTTTTGGACAATGCTTGTCTTGGTAGATATCAGTTAGCTTCTGTTGGCGTAAAAGATTACGCTAACAGGTTTCTGTAGAAAAGAAACTAACAAACGAAGTGTTTGCGAAGCAAACTGTTCTAAGCCTTCGAAAGGATAATAACTTAGAATAGTTCGAAAGTGTATATTGATTCACTTGTAATCGGTCCTCCTTACAAGATGAAAATGGGGGGTATTTATAGGCCTAAACATTAAGGAAAAGACCTATTTACCCCTCTATTACAACCGACATTAAGGAAACTATTCAGTTTCCTTAATAGGGCTAAAATGGTAAAAGACTAATCTAATAGGATAGAAGATAAGTCTTCCATCTTAGCTGGCAGAAAAAGATCCTGAAGGGCTTTGGTTCGAAGGCATACTTCGAACCAATGCCTGCCTTCGGGCTTCGAACCAGGTTCTGGGCATCTTCGAAGATGGTCTTCGGACAATCTTCGAACTGGTTGACTGTCTTCATGCTGCTTTGGCAATAACCCCGAAGATGAGATATTTTCCCCCAACAGTAGCCCCTCGAATACGCTTCTCCGTTCGACCTGTAACGTTAGGAGAGCAGTATACGGAAAGAAAAGATAACCAATCATAGGGGTTATTGATTTTTGTTTTATCTCCGAAATACACGAAGATATGAACTTCGAATCAGTCATAAGATAATTACTTTTCGAACTATCTTAGAACTGACTCAGGAAGTTCGAAAGTCTTTTTAGACTTAGAAAATATAACCGTTAGTTTCTGTTTCTAACGGAGTTGTACGAAGCGTTATTTTCGGAGAAAAATAACAGGCGGGAATGCGAAAGGGCAGAGCCCAAACGGTAACAAACGGAAAATTTAGGCTATAAATAAATGACTCCAGAACTTACTCGATTACCTTTTCACCGCTTGTTCTCAGTCAAAAACCTTTTGAGCCCTTTGAGTTCTTGAGCCCTAGCTTTTGAGTTCTTGAGCCCTAGTCTCCACTCTCTCAGATCGATCCAGCGATTGCGATGGCGAAGACCAAAGGCTCTGCACCTCCTTCGACCTTGGCTCGTCAACAAGCGGCTGCGGCGGCGGCAGCGGCAACAATGGCGGCGACGTCTTCGATGCAGGCGACAACTTCCATGGCGGCAAAGGGAAAAAATCCTCAAATCCCCGATGTCCAAGGTCTGTGCCCACCCTCAACCAAGTACTTGGATCAATCTTTTGAGTTGGGGCGATCTACCTGCAAGAAAGAATCTTTGGCAATCACAGCGGGGGGAAATATTAGTAATGGAGTTATGATTCGGAAGCCGGGTAAAGAATCAATTCCATCACCGAGACCCGGAGAAGTTGTAGTGTTCGAAGCTTTTTTCGAAGCGGGCTTGGGCCTCCCTGCTGTGGATTTTTTAGCCGAAGTACTTGACTTGTTTCACGTAACCCTCCCCCAGCTGTCTCCGAATGCTGTAGCCAGACTAGCTATCTTCGAGTGGGCACTGAGGGCCGAAGGTTGTGAGGGGAGGGCTGAAATCTTCGCTGCACTGCATAGAGCGACTTGTCAGCCAAAGACCTTCATAGGCTCCGGAGGTGAGAAGGTGGTAGTTTCCTTCGGAAGCATCAATTTTAGGCTTCGTGATGAATATGCCCTGCAATTCCCTGCTAAAGCCATCAATGCTAGATGGTACACCGATTGGGTTCTAAGGTGGTTTTATGCCGAAGTTGGAGTGGGTAATCCTCTGGCCGGTCCCCTCAAGGAAATTCAGTTCCGGAAGGAAGCCTTAGTGCAACCCGACGAAGGTCAACTCGAAGCTCGCCTCAACTTGCTTCAGAAAATCAGCAAAAGGTTGAGCATGCGGGACTTAGCCGAAGAGTTCATCGGACTTCAAATTCCTCCGTTGATGGCCAACTGGCCTATCGCCTTCGAAGATGACTCGGAAGGCGGTCTTCGCAAGATAAACTATACTTCGAGCCCTGCAGGTAACTTCGAAACCAACATGCATAGTACATATTTACTTCGAAGAAAGATTAACTTAAATTATTTTTTAGCTTCTTCAGCCCCTATTACTTCAGAGCAAATTGTAAGGGCTTCGGAGAAGATTTTGGGTGCTCCAACTCCGTCAGAAAAGGAATGGCGAATCAAATTAGTCGGAAGTTGGGAACGTTTTAACAGAGTATGGGGAATGTTGGAGTTAACTCCGCCCCCTCTGATGGACTGGGTGCCTCAAGAGAAAAGACCCAAGAAGAGAGTAGCCGAAGCTGGAGCCTCCAGCTCCGCAAAGACTCCGACGAAGAAGGTGGCTCGGAAGCCGAAAAACCTCGCACCTTCGAGCTCAAGAGCTTCGGCTTCTAGCTCTAAAGAAGACGAAGGTATTTTATTAGTAAGATTAATTGACGAAGATGCGGCTCAACAAAGTATTCACATTGAAGACACTGCAGGTATTCCGGAGCTTCAAGCCAACATCGAAGAAGTAAGAGCTCCGGATACCCAAGAAGAACAAATCGAAGCCCCTATGGGTGTAGATGAGGCCGAAGTGCCTGCGAACGTACCGGAGTCTGGAGATAATGCTGATCAACCCATGACTTCGGTAGTTCAAGAAGATACAACTCAGGATGAAGTTCCTGTGAACGAAGGAGGGGTCGAAGTCGTTATGGCTTCGATTCCTGAAGAAGTAACAAGGACTCCCCAGGATAATGCTCCTGCAGTCCAAGATTTAACGGCCGATTCGGATGAGGACTACATTTATGATCCTCCGATCAGCCCGGTGCTCGATATTCCAGAGAATATCGAAGGTAAATTTTGCTTAATTCTTATCAATTTTTGCAAAATTATACAATGTGTAATATTTTTGTTTTTTCAGAGCCTCCTGTTGTCGAAGTATCCCTCGAAGATACAACTCAAAGACCTTCGACAACTTCAGGGCCGCAACCGGGAGTTGCTCTACCGGGGCCTGGAAGAGGAAAAAGACACATCGAGCCTCCTCTTGGTCAAGGATCGACTTCATCTGAATCAACGGATGAAAACGAATCAACTGAGGGGGGGCCATCTTCGGAAGTTCCAAGGACCTTAGAAGAAACCTCCGGACCTTCGCTAAGCAGGGCTGACCAGAAAGCTTCAAAACTGCTTCCTCTCATAACTCCTTTTTTGGAGGAGAAAACCGGACTTGGGACTTTGGTTAAACCTTTGGGTGAAGCCAGTCGCCAAGTCGGGGAAACAGAACTGGTAGCCCGTTTAAGCAGAGTGAAGGGTTCGGAGCTTAACCTTGCTGTGGAAAGAGCAGCTTATCAGGTATAAAGCATCTTCGAACCAAATAATGAATTATATATGAATAATTTCTTATTCGAGTTTTTCTTTTTCTTAGCAAGCAGTCTTAGCCCGCGCTGCAGCTTTGTCGAATGAAAACGAAATTGCTCAACTTCGGGAAGAGAACGAAACTCTTCAAAGAAATTTTAACTTCTCCGAAGGTCGAGTAGCTCAAATGGACAACGTAATCTTAGCAGAGCGAAAGGCTAGGCAAAGCTTGGAGGTTGCAAGGAAAGAGCTCGAAGCAGAAAGAGTTGTGCTTCGAGCGGAGATTGAAAGACTGCGGACGGAGGATGCTGCGAAGGACTCCGCACTTGTAAAGCTACAAGAAGAGGCTGGCCAACTCCGAATTCAAAAGAATGCTTTGACTACGGAGAACGCTAGAATCTCCGGAGTTTTAGCTGAAACAACTTCGGCTAAGGATATGCTTATTGAAGAAAAGGTTAAGTCCGAGAAGGTGGCTTCGGAGGTCATCGAACAAATGTTAGGTGTCTTGGAGTACTTCGGTACTACTGGATCACTACCTTCAGATGACAATGTAACTCTGCTGCGCCGGCTAAAAAGGATCCAAGGAGCAGCGAAGCAAATGAAGACGGCAGGCATACGTTATGGAGAACTCTCCGGACAAGTGTCTGCCCTTGGAATACTTCGCTACTACGAGGATTTGGGCCGAACAATCACTCCGAGCGCACAGGGCTCCATCATCTTCGACGACGACCGACTTTTAAAACCTTCCGAAGGTGTAGCTGCTGCTTGGCGAGCCTTCCAGACTTCGTGGAGAGCCGAAGGTCGATCCGCGATCAAGGCTTGGATTGATGAAGGCCAACGCCAAAAGCAAGTTCGGAGTCAAGCTTCGAGCAGTCAGCCTCCTCCGAATCCGCAGGTTTAGGATTTTTTAGGATTTTTTGATTATGTAAAGCTGATGTTTGTAAATATTTATCAATGAAAATCTTGTTTGTCATATTTTTAGGCTTTGCCTCTTGTGGAAGATATCGAAGTGTTAGAACTTAACAGCGAACTTCGCTCACTGTGGAACACCTTCGAACTTCTAAAGAGTTATAAGCGTCCTCGATTTCTTATTCCTCGAGATGACTCCGGCGTTATTGCGCCCGAAGTAATCAAAGACGTATTGTCTTATATCAAAGAGGAAGATAAAGAGATTGACGCAAACACCTCATCTTCTGAAGACACTAATTGGTCCGAAGACGAAGGTGAAGCCCAAAATAAAAGATCTGAAGATCTTAGAAGCTGGGAAAGAAGCCCCGAGCGGCTTCGAACTTGGGCCGAGCTTCAACAAGAGCAGAAGGATTTTAGAGCTTCGAAGGGGAGGAAGAGAGTTAAACGTAAAGTTCTTAGAACTTCCGATGTTGGAACTAGTCGTTCCACCCCTAGCTCTCGGGACCGAAGAGGTCTCCGATTCCTTCTTGGTATAGATACCAATTTTTCATAATGTAATCTGTAAACACATATGTTTCAATAATGAATGCCGATTTAAAATTGTCTCCATATTTACTAGCCCCTCTTTGGGTATAAGCAACTTCGAACTGTATTCGAAGATGGTTATGCGCAAAGAAAAAACTTCGGAGTACAATTTTTGGGGGGTTCGGAGCCCCTCTGTCATTTATAAAGATCTTTTGAAATCTTATGAAATGTCTTCGACTATTTGTAGTCAGAAGAATGGTAACTTGGTACCTTTGTTTTTTTATGAAAGAAATCAATTGAGATAACTTCCAGGACACTTTAGTGTCTTTTTAAAAAAAAATTTGTCACTTTGGACGTATATGAACAGTCATTCGAAGCTCATGGCTTAAATGCTGTTTTGCTTTAGCCACCTTCAGCTGTTTTTCTTACAGAAATCTACCAGCCGGAGCTTGGATTTCGCAGAAATTGTAGCCACCTTCGGCTATTTTTGCAGAAGTCTACCAGCCGGAGCTTGGACTTCGCAGAATTTGGCCACTTGGGCTCTTTTTTGCAGAAGTCTACCAGCCGGAGCTTGGACTTCGCAGAATTTGGCCACTTGGGCTCTTTTTTGCAGAAGTCTACCAGCCGGAGCTTGGACTTCGCAGAATTTGGCCACCTTCGGCTCTTTTTACGGAAGTCTGACAAGCTGCAGCTTGGACTCCGCAGATTTTGGCCACCTTCGGCTCTTTTTACGGAAGTCTACCAGCCGAAGCTTGGACTCCGTAGAGTGTGGTTTTGGGCTCTTTTACGGATGCCTACAAGCCAGTGGCCTGGGCTCCGGATTATGTCAGCCCCCACATCGGAGGCTTCGAACTTTATGGGTTCGAAGTCCGAAAATACAGCCCTGCTTGATAACACTTCCCTCTCGATCGACTTCCGTCCCAGCGCGTCCGCTCGGGAAACTAGGAGTGTCAAGGGGAAGGCAAACCACAGGGTGTATGCTTTATTAATTTAGAGGTGATTACAAGCGGATTACAAGGAGCCTTTATGCGAAGTATCGCTTTAGGTGCTCCGCATGCCAAGTATGTGCTAACTCCTCACCTTCTAAATTAGCTAATTTAAATGAACCAGGGCGCCCCGAGCGGACGATTAGATATGGACCTTCCCATTTATTGCCTAACTTCCCTGGTGCTATAATGCTTCGTAGAACAAGATGACCCGGTCTTAACTCGCTGAGCTTAACCTTCGGGTCATACCAAGTCTTCGTCTGCTGATGATACTTTGATAAATTGGCTACAGCTCGAAGCCTTGTTTCTTCTGACAAATCTAACGAAGCTTGTCTTTCTTCTTCGATGTCTGGTTCGGTGCTGCGAAGTGATCCTCCTTTGAGCTCCGTTGGAGTCATAGCTTCATCTCCGAATAGTAGTCTGAACGGAGTAAAACCTGTGGACCTTGTTTGCGTAGTCCGAATGGACCACAGAATCTTCGGAAGCTCTTCGGTCCACAGTCCCTTTGACAAGCCTACTATTCTTCGATTTAGCCCTGATAAGATATTTCCATTGGCTCGCTCAACGGCTCCATTCGACTGAGGATGTCTCACTGCAGCAAAACATAGTTGAATGCCTAGGTCTTCGCAAAACTTCCTGAAGGGTTCTGCGTCGAACTGTGTTCCATTATCAACTGTGAGATATCTAGGCACTCCGAACCGGCAAATAATGTTTTTCCAGAAGAATTTCTGTACATTATTCGAAGTGATAGCTGTTAAGGGCTCTGCTTCCACCCACTTAGAGAAATATTCAATAGCTACCACTGCGAACTTCAGATTTCCCTTTGCTAACGGAAAGGGACCAATTAGATCCATACCCCATCTGGCCATAGGCCATACCGGGGCAATGACTTGAAGAGCTGTTGGTGGGCGATGACTCCGTCGACCCATCCATTGGCATCCTTGACAAGTGCGGACCAAGCTCTCCGCATCAGCTGTTATTGTGGGCCAATAAAGCCCCTGGCGAAGTGTTTTTCCTGCCAGAGCTCTAGGGGCTAAATGACTTCCACAAAGGCCTTCGTGAATTTCTCGGAGAATTTCTTGGCCTTCGGCTTGAGATATACATCGGAGTAGAGGGGAACATACTCCGGCCTTGTATAGTATACCGTTGATTAACTGATAGTTTCTTGCTCTGAGCTTTAATCTTGACAATTGGGGCTCTTCGGGCAAATTCGTTCCTCCTTGCAAGAGTTCTATGATTGAATCTTTCCAATCTGCACTAGGAATGCAGAGAATCTCTGCAGAAGCAACTTGTGGCACCGAAGGTATATTGAGCTCCTCATAGAAAGCTTCGTCAGGCACATCCACAGCTCCGGCAGCAGCCTTCGCTAAAATGTCCGCTTGTACGTTTTCGGCTCTTGGTATACTCCGAATGGAAATACCCTTGAAATGTGCTTCGATCTTGCGAATTTCTTCCAAATACTTTGCAAGCTGTGGATGTCGGACCTGAAAACTTTTGTCTACGTGCCCTGCTACTATCTGAGAATCTGTCTTTATAATTATTCTTGTAGCCCCTAGAGCACGTGCTTTCCGGAGTCCCAATAATATTCCTTCGTACTCCGCTATATTATTGGTAGACTTAAAGTTGAGTCTTGCGGAGTACATTGCTCTTTGGCCTGACGGTGAAATTAATACTGCCCCAATGCCTGCTCCGGATGCTTGAAAAGCCCCATCGGAGTAAATAGTCCAAACTCCGTCATCTGATTTCTCCGGAGTCAACTTCGCAGGTGGAGTCCACTCTGCTACGAAGTCTGCTAGGACTTGAGATTTGATAGCTGTCCTTGCCAGGAAAGATATGCCGAAGGGTGCTAACTCTACTGCCCACTTTCCAATCCTTCCGGTGGAATCTTTGCTTCGGAGCATATCTCCTAAAGGATATGAAGTTGGTACAATTACATTATGAGCCAAAAAATAATGTCTTAGCTTCCTCGAAGCCATTATCAGAGCATAAACGAACTTCTCAAGTTCGGAGTATCTTGTCTTTGCTCCTGACAATGCTTCGGATACAAAATAGACAGGATTTTGGACCAACTTCCCATTGATATCAGCTTCTCTGACAAGGACTGCGCTGACAGCTGAGCCTGTAGCTGCAAGATACAGAAGTAGGGTTTCGTCCGCAATAGGCACCGTAAGTGTAGCAAGATTGCTGAGATAATTTTTAATATCTTCGAAGCTTCTCTGACACTCCGGTGTCCATGCAAAATCTTCGGACCCTTTCAAAGCTTTAAAGATTGGCAAACTCCTCTCCGCAGACCTTGATAAAAACCTGCTAAGTGCGGCCAGACGTCCAGTCAGCTTTTGCACTTGCTTTAAATTCTCGGGAGGAGCCATCTTCTGCAGCGCAGTTATTTGAGTAGGGCTAGCTTCAATTCCCCTGCTTGAAACTAAGTACCCTAACAACTTTCCAGCCTTAGCTCCGAATATACATTTTTCGGGGTTAAGGCGGATCCCACATGCCCGAAGGCTATTGAATGTTTCTGCTAAGTCTAGGCTATGTTGGTGCTTTAAAGCACTCTTTATTACAATATCATCCATATAGGCCTCTACATTGCGACCTAGTTGATGACCTAGAGCCTTAGCAACTAATCTTGAAAAAGTAGCCCCGGCATTTCTTAGGCCGAAGGGCATTCTTACATAGCAGAAGACTCCCGAAGGAGTTACAAAGCTCGTCTTGATTTCATCTTCGCGCTTCAACCATATTTGATGATAACCGGAATACGCGTCGAGGAAGCTTAGTAACTCCGAACCTGCAGTGGAGTCAACTAGTTGATCAATTCGGGGCATGGGGTAGGGGTCACGTGGGCACGCTTTGTTCAAAGATGTGAAATCAATGCACATGCGCCACTTTCCGGAGGACTTCTTCCTGACGAAGACTGGGTTGGCTAACCATTCTGTATGGGCCACTTCTCTGATAATCCCAGCCTTCAGCAGTTTTTCAACTTCGTCCTTAGCTAGAGTAGCTCTCTCTGCGGACATCTTCCGGAGCCCTTGTCGAACAGGCCGGGCCTTCGGGTTTACAAGCAAGCTGTGCTCAATAATATCCCGATCGACTCCGGTGATATCTTCGTCAGACCAGGCGAAGACATCCAAATTTTCTCCTACGACCTTTTCCAAGGAAGTTGCAACTTCGGGAGGTAAATCCTTACCAAACTGAAAAGTATATTCTTTACCATCTTTGACAATGATCTTCGTTGCAATCTCTCCTTCGGGACTTGGTCTTGGAAACGATTTCTTCGAAGCTTCGGAGGAGGCTGAAAAAAATTCTCCATTATCTTGGACACTGTTTACTTGCCTCGGATCAAGAGGGGGACCATGACCATATTCTGCTCTCCGAGCTATGGCTTGATCTCCGAAGACTGTCAAAACTCCTGATTGTGTGGGCATCTTCATGCACAAGTAATTGTGATGCGCCACAGCTCCGAACTGATTCAACATGCCTCGGCCGAAGATAACATTATAAGCATACGGGGCATCCACCACATCAAAGATAACTTCTTCAGTTCGGGCTAGTAAACCTTCTCCGAAGGTTACTTCCAGGCCTATCTGGCCAAGTGCATCTAGCGGGGGTCCTGCGAAGCCTTGCAGAGGACGAGCCGCTGGAAGGAGATGCTTCCGGGAAATGCATAACTGATCGAAGGCTTGTACAAATATGATATCTGCCGAGCTACCTCCGTCAATTAGCACACTTCGAACTTCTGTTCCTGCAATATCAGCAGTAATAACCAATGGATCTGCATGCGGGAACTTGATACCAGCTGCATCCTCCGCAGAGAAAGATATTGGAACATGAGACCACTCCGGCATCGCAGCTGCAGATGACGAAGTCCCAATGTGGCCTACTTCTCGAACGTACTCTCTTCGCTGTCTCTTGGACATGCTTCCGAGGGTACCTCCTCCGGAGATAGGGAGAACTACTCTCTTCCCTCTATCTTGCCCTTCTTCTTGCTTCGGAGGTGGCATAACATTGGCCACCGGAGGATGTCTTGCAGCATCAAAATTTTCTATCCGCGCCACAGCCTGGACCGGCTCCGAGCGCACTGCTGCTGCTGGACTTCGGTCGGTACTACCTCGACCCGAAGTTCTCTCCAAGTATTCTCCCCGAAGGGTAAGAATAGCCTTGCAAGTGTCAGTTGCATGGCTTCGGTTCTCTCCATGAATACAGCAAAAAAGGGTCTGGCCCTTGCCAGCCGTTTTCCCTGGCGGCCTCCAGCCGCTAGACTTGTTCCCTGCAGACTGTGGAGCTCTTGGTGCAAACTTCTGCGGGGGTGCAATGTTTAAGACCTCAGAACGAGGGTGCTTTTGCCCTCTTCTTCTATCATGTTGCACTTCGGAGACTGGTTCTTGCGGCTGAGCCGAAGTCTTCACCTCTGCTTTAACTTCCGTCAACACTGTCGAAGTAGCAGTAGTCCTCCGAAGCCAACCTTCTTCCGACTTCGAGTACTCCTCAAAGTACGACATCAACTGTGATACTGTGGTGATGCTCTTTCGATGCAATTTATCCAAAAGGCCTTTATGACTGACGCCTTCCCGAGCTGCATCAACCACCGAGGATGTGGACAGCCCCCGAATTTGCGACTTCGTGTGAGCGAAGCGCTTGAAGTACTGCCTCAATGTTTCTCCTGGAAGCTGTTTCACTTGGAAAAGGCTTCCTGTCGACATGGGGGACACGAAAGTGCCTTGAAAGTTACTTATGAACTTCCTCTTTAACTGTACCCATGACATGATTGATCCTGGTTTTAAAGACCAGAACCATCTCAACGCCACTCCTTCGAGGGCTAACGGGAAGCACTTCGCCATAGTTTCTCTGTCTCCGCCACTAGCCTCGATTGCTAGGGCATAAGAACGCGCAAACTCACTGGGATCTTCGTCTCCGGCATACTTGCTAAGCTTCGAAGCTTTGAACCTCGGATCGAAGCGAACCTTCTGAAGCTCGGGATGCAACGGAGATTCATCGTCGTAAGAGGCGTTCTCCGGGGCTTCGGGATAGTCAAGATCGTCGTCTTCGTGCACTTCGGGGATAGCTGGGGTGGCTTGAGGACGAAGCCTGTTCGCAGCCTCTTGCCGCCACCTCGCTACTTCGGCTTGAAGATTGGCCATTTGAGTGGCCATGTCTCCAAGGCTATCTTCATCTCCTCCGGAAGGACCTTCCGGGTCTTGAGAGCTGGTATGATCAGTTTGAATCGGAATGGAGGGTGGCAGAGTGGCTCCGGGTGGTCGGAGTGTGGAAGGGGTTGGTGGAGAGGCTTCGTATCCTCGAGGGATAAAAGCCCCTTGCGGAGTTTGAGGTGGAGGGATAGTCGAAGACCCTCCGACTTCGACTGTGTCGAAGGGTATCTCTCCGGAGATCCGAGAGGACCTCCGAGTGGGATTGCGAGGTGCGCTCCGCTTAGGAGGCATGATGCAAGAGGTTGGTAGAGAACGAAGTTTTTTGGACTAGGTTCCCCACGGACGGCACCAACTGTTGGCGTAAAAGATTACGCTAACAGGTTTCTGTAGAAAAGAAACTAACAAACGAAGTGTTTGCGAAGCAAACTGTTCTAAGCCTCCGAAAGGATAATAACTTAGAATAGTTCGAAAGTGTATATTGATTCACTTGTAATCGGTCCTCCTTACAAGATGAAAATGGGGGGTATTTATAGGCCTAAACATTAAGGAAAAGACCTATTTACCCCTCTATTACAACCGACATTAAGGAAACTATTCAGTTTCCTTAATAGGGCTAAAATGGTAAAAGACTAATCTAATAGGATAGAAGATAAGTCTTCCATCTTAGCTGGCAGAAAAAGATCCTGAAGGGCTTTGGTTCGAAGGCATACTTCGAACCAATGCCTGCCTTCGGGCTTCGAACCAGGTTCTGGGCATCTTCGAAGATGGTCTTCGGACAATCTTCGAACTGGTTGACTGTCTTCATGCTGCTTTGGCAATAACCCCGAAGATGAGATATTTTCCCCCAACAGCTTCTACATCTCATGCTTTACCTTGCCTGTCAACTGGAAAATGTGGTGATGCTTTTGTTTGCAAAAAATTGAAAAATGTGTGCTAATGACTTTCTTTAGATATCATCTGTTGCACTGATCATGCATTGCGTCTTAGACAGTATGTCTTTTGCTATACTTGTTAGATGTTGTAATTGCAGTCAATCATATCTAAGAAGCATGCTTTCTACACTCCACCTGCACCCCAGTTGCATTTATTGCATATTTTTGAGGGGGAGTTGCATTTCAGGGGGAGTCTGTGTCTCTTTTGAGTGCTTGATGAGTTCACTTGTCAACAAGGGGGAGAAATTTTGGGATAAGAGTTCAAGGGGGGGTTTTTGACTTTCTCTGGGATTTGTTTCAGGGGAGTTTTTGTCCTTACTCTTTTGATATCCTTGTTGATATTTTTGAGATCGCACTCATTTAGAGCTTTTACATTTTGGTTAACCATAATGACCACTTCTTGCTTTTTGTTTGGCTTTTGGTCATTAGGGTTAAACTTTTACTTTATTTTCTTCTTCTTTGTTTTCTTGTGCTTTGTTTTCGTGTTTCCACATGTGTTCGCAGGTACTGAAGAGCTGAAGAAGTGAAGTGTTGACAATGCACTCATCAAAGAGGAGATTGAGGAGCCATGCTGAATAGCGTGGGCCTCATGGCTCCAGAAGTGATGAGTCATTATCAACGATAGTCAAAGAGGACAGAAGAAGAGAGGAAATCTGATGCGTCTAGGCTGCGTGTGACTCAGGTACATGGGCAGCGAGCGACTGTCGGGCAGAGGGGCCGCGAAGTCAGGCTGGCCCAATCCGGGTACATGGGCTAGGAGCAGCAGAAGACCCACTAGGATGTTGACCAAGATTGACTCAGGTACACGGGCGGTGAGCGATTGTCGGGCTGAGAGAGCTGCGGAGTTGGGCCGGCCCAATCCGGGTACCTGGTGCAAAGTCGGTGGAGGCTTTGTCAGTTTCAGCGCAAAACTGACGACCGCTGATCTTGTATCGGACTATCCAGAAGAGAAGCCGTAGTCGCTACGAAATCTTAGCTTCCGGATAAGTCATCTGTAAATAGGAGTTTACTATTTTGTCCCTAGGCCCACAATCAGTCAGTCGAGTCTGTAAAAATATCCTAAGGGCAATTTAGTCTTTTCCTTTATTTCAGCGTCTGTAAAAACCCTAAGGGGCTGGTGGAATATTCCTAGCTATTGGGCAGCCTATAAATAGGGCCCCAATCCCTAGGGTTATTTCACCCTTTCAAGAAATCACTTTTTTAATCAAGGATTGGGTCATTTTGTTTCCTGCATTCTCTTTCTCTTGTTCATGCGTGCGCCGCTAGGAAGAATGCTTGTGTTTGCTTTGCAAGTTCATCTCGTTTTTTCTCTGGTCTGGATGAGTTTATCTCTACGGTTTTTGTGTGCAGCATTTCATTAATAGCTCTGCAGTTTCGTTGTGCGTGCGGCTAGTTTATTCCTGAGAAGAATCCTCTCTGGTTGCTTCGTTTTGTTCTTCTCGTGAGTACTAGTTCTTGCGCACTGTAGCAAGTAGTACTACTCTCTCTAGCAATAGTACACTAGTACTCTAGCCTTGCTTTTTACTGCATAGCCTTTTTGATCGAGTATACATGTCTTAGCTTTTCCCTGCCTGTTTCTGGCGAAGCCCCTTCGTTTGGTTCGAAGTCCTTCAGCTCTGGGAGGCAGGCTTCGGCCAGACTCCTACGAAGGCTCTGCTAAAATGTTCAACTTCGATTTTGAACTGTGAACCTAGCTTCAAAGTATGTTCTGTGCTTAGTTTCTGTTAGCTTGGCATACTTCGACAATTCTTGCGAAGGGATACTCCGACTCGAGGTCTCCGAAGTCAATACTTCGACAGGCTTCGAAGTTAGCTTCAAAGCATGTCTCTCTGATAGACTTTGCTCGGAGTATGTTTTTCTGAGGTCTTTCTGCTGCTGTCTTTTTCGAGGGTCACAGTGTGTGGGTTTGGAGCTTGTCTTTCGAAGTTGGTCCTTGGTTTGAAGGTTATCACTCCGGTGGTCATACCTCGATCAAAGCTAGCTTCGAAAGTAGAGTATAGGCTTCGACTTGGTCTTGCGGTTGTGTGTTTTGCTTCGCTTCTCTTTCGAAGGTTGCTTCTCTGTGTACTTTGTTCGAAGCTTTCTGGTCGAAATTTAGGCTTCGAAATGCACTGTTCGAAGCAGGCTTCGATCCTGTCATACTTCACTTTGAAGCATACTTCCCACTCTGCCACACTTGAACTAGACTAGTTTCCACAAACCTTCGGTACTTCTCCGACAGCCTTCGCTAGACTTCGACTAGGGACTCCGAAGCAGGCTTCGCCACTGCGAAGCAGGCCTCGCCACTGCGAAGCAGGCTTCGACACAGCGAAGCAGGCTTCGACAAGTATCGAACAAGAGGCAAATTTTGAACAGTAACTTCTCATCTCATTCTATGTGCACTTAGATTATCTCACTGAGAAGTTTGATCTGCCATGTCTTGAATATTTTGTTTATCTGCCTATTAGCACTGTATTGGTGTTTCTGTGTTTGACACCGGTTGTTTCTAGGCTAGATTCCTTTAGACTTAGGCAATCTGTTCATGCTTTGCTGCTTAGTCTTTTGAGGTGCGTTGGGTGTTGGGAGCAGGCCATTGATTCGAAAGAATTTTTAACGCCCATTCACCCTCCCTCTGGTCGGTACTTTCGGCCCTACAGATATGCTTAGAGCTTGCGCTCTAGACTTTGGCGGCATGTGGGACAAGAACTTGACCTATGCGGAGTTCTCCTACAACAACAGCTATCAAGCCAGCCTGCAAATGTCCCCGTTTGAAGCACTTTATGGGCGTAAGTGCAGAACGTCATTGCTCTGGGATCATACCGGAGAGTCGCAACTGTTTGGGACAGACATATTGAGACAAGCTGAAGAGAAGGTCAAGATCATCAGGGACAGATTGAAAATAGCCCAGTCCCGACAAAAGAGCTACGCCGATAACCGTCGAAGAGACCTAACCTTTGAGGAGGGTGATTATGTCTATCTCCGAGTCACTCCCCTCTATAGCACTCAAAGGTTCAACATGAAAGGCAAGCTAGCACCCCGCTATGTCGGACCTTTTCAGATCCTCCGACGGCAAGGAGAAGTGGCATATCAACTTGAGTTGCCTCCATCATTGGCAGGAGTTCACGATGTGTTCCATGTCTCACAGCTGAAGAAGTGTCTTCGTGTGCCCGCCGAACAAGCCGATCTTCAACAACTCAACGTCCAAGAGGATTTGACCTACATCGAGAAACCCATCAAGATCTTGGAAACCAAGTAAAGGGTAATTAGGAGCCGTGTAGTTCGCTTCTGCAAGGTTCAGTGGCACAACCACCCCGCCGAGGAAGCCACATGGGAAAAAGAAGTCGAGCTGAAAGCTCAATACCCTGAGCTATTCGAGTAGCGTTCCAATCTCGAGGACGAGATTCTTTGTAAGGGGGATAGGTTTGTAACACCCCAAATTTTCAAAGAAATAAAAATATTATTTAATCCAATTTCCTAAAATTTATTATTTTGGAAATACCTTTAATACCCTCCTTCACCCTTTTGAGCTACAACATTGATGAAAGGGCCAAACCAGGAGCTGAAAATTTTTATGTATGACCCAAAGGCCAAGATATATTTTTGAGAATTTTTACAAATTTTTATCAACCTTGGAAGTAGCCCTATTATTTTAAACCAATTTCTTCAATTATTTTTAACCCGAAAACATTTTAAACAGTAATGGGTCTCCCCCCTCCCTTTCTCTCTCTCCCGGTCGGCCCAGCCCGTTACCCTCGCCCACCTCGGACTAACAGCCCGACCCCACCCGTTAGTTAGCCCCTCACCCTCGCACGCGCGCACCCGACACCCTGGCCCCACCTGTCGGCGCCAACCGACCCCTCTCGCGCCTGAGCCCGACCCCACCCGTCAGTCTCCTCGCCCGCTCACTCGCGCCCGCTTCCCGGTGGCCCCCACCTGTCGGATCCGTCTTCCCCGCGAGATCCGCCCCCAAATCCCCCCCCCCCTCGCCGGCTGAAACCCTAACCCCACCTCGGATCCGCTCCCGCCGGCCACCTCCCTTTAATCCGTCAACGGCATTGAATTCACCACGTTCCCCCGACCATTTCCCCCATTACTCCACCACGTCATCGCCCCCGGATCGAGCGCACGCATGCAAGGCAGGAGCTCACCGGAGTTGAAGAGAGACTTTACTCTCGGTCTCCCCCGACTACGCCCCCTTTGCCCCCGCCGACGACCCTATTTAAACCCCGGCCACCCCCTCGTCCAGCCCACACGCCCGGTCGCACTGAGAACGAACCAGAGCGCCACATTTCACATTTTAACACCTCACCGTCGCCTTCGCTCCGGTCGCCTCTCGCCGTCGCCAGTGACCCCCTCCGCCCTAGGCAACCCCACCATTGTAACCGCGAGTACTTCACCGACCTCGGCCACCCCTCCGTCGATGCCTGGCCTCGCCGGATCGCTGTCGCCGACAAGGTCCCAAACCACTTCGTCGCCCCCTCTCGTCGCCGGCCACGCCCCGTCGACCGTTCGCCACCGCAAGGGTACCCTCGTGATCCCCGTAGTGCCCTCTTTCCGTTTTAGGCCTTAGACACGACTGTCGTCGCTCGCCGTGGCCTCTGGCCCGCTCGCCGTCGCTGGAGAAGACGATCGGCACGGGTTGAGTACCCGTGCCGTGTCGGATTTGATACTGGCCGTGCGATCCGGATCTGATGGTACCGATTGAATCCCATGTGCGGTTTAATCTGCGCCATCAGATCTGAGCGAAGGGTTATGTTTTAATCTCGCACGTCTATTAGTTTTAAAAACCCATGTATAATCTGAGCCGCACGATGCGTACCGGTTCGATGTTTTAATCTCAGCCGTCCACGTCACTTTAACTCCCTCACCTCGCCCTCGCACGTTGGATCTGGATCCAACGGTCCAGATCGATCCGGCGCAAGCGCACAATGCGTGGGTTCACCGTGGGCCTGGCTCACCGTGGACCCGAGGCGATTTAAATTTAAAAATAAATTCCAGAAACTGTTTTAAACTTGTAAAATTCAAATCTGGCGCATTTTAACTCCAAAAATTATCATTTCAATTTCAGAAAATTGGTAATATTATTCTCCTCATGTTCATTCAATAAAAACAATATGTTTACTTTGGATTTTTCATGACTAATTAAATAGGTATTCAAATGCCTTAGGGTAGAAATGTAAATTCAATTATTTAAACTTCAGTAAAGTTTATATTTATTCCTTTTTGTTCATATACTGAAAACCACTAATTTGTCCATGAACCTTTCATTTTAAAATTTATTAGGAGACTTAAAATGAGACTACTCACATTTAGAGTCCTTTTTATAAAGGACAACCTTTCATTATAATTCCTTCTAAATTATTTATAAAATAAATTTCAGAAACTTAACAACTTGATTTCCTTTAAGTTAAACCAATTTAAAACTATGTGCTTGTTGTGTGATTTTATATTGTTTAATTGAATGTTGTATTTATTTTACGTTATTTAACTTGGGAAGACTACGACGCCGCCGAGGAGCCGGAGTACTTTCCCGAAGTTCCTCCCTCTCCTTTTGCTGAACAAGGCAAGTCACCAAACCAATATTTTGAGCATGTTGAACTCATGTTTTACTAAACTATCGCTAAAACACATAGGATATACATGCATTAGTCAAATGAAACCCTTACAATATATTTATTAGGATCCACCGACCTTGATGTGCAACCCAAGCCATGCTCTCTAGCCTAAACTCCTTGTCACCATATGATTAGTATTATTAGCTAGTGTCCAATGTATTGACACGTTTGCTATAGGATTAAAAATGAGTCGTAGCGATTGGTTCTACTATATGATCCACGTCTCTCAGCTGAAGAAGTGTCTCCGTGTGCCCACCGAGCAAGCCGACCTCCAACAGCTCAATGTCCAAGAAGACTTGACCTACATTGAGAAACTCGTCCGTATTCTAGAAGTTAAGGAAAGGGTAACCATAAGTCGTGTGGTTCGTTTCTGCAAGGTTCAGTGGGACAACCACCCGTCGAAGAAGCCACATGGGAAAAAGATGATGAACTAAAGACCCAGTACACCGAGCTATTCGAGAAACTATCTAAATCTCGAAGATGAGATTCTTTGTAAGGGGGATAGGTTTGTAACACCCCAAATTTTCAAAGAAATAAAAATACATTTTATTATATTTTTCTGGAAAAGATTAATTTTGAAATTCCTTTAATGCCATTTATGCCTAAATGAACTAGGACCTAGAGGAGATGTTCAAACCAGATATAGTTTGAGAATTTTTACAAATTTTTATCACCCTTGGAAACAATCCAAACATTTTAAACCGATTTCAGCAAATAAATTTATTCAGAAATGAATTTAAACAGTAACGGCCCCCCTTTCTCCCTTTCTCCCTCAACCCAACCGGCCCAGCCCACTCCCTCCACGCGCCCCACACTAACAGATGGGTCCCGCTCGTCAGCCACCCCCTCTCCCTCCACGTGCGCGCCTGACGCCTCGGCCCCACCCGTTAGTCGCGTCCCGTTGCCACGTCCTCGCCCCGCGCCCAGTGACCGGTGGCCCCCACCTGTCAGAACTGTCGTCTCCGTGAGATCCGCCCCCAAATCCCCCCTCTCTGGCTGAAGCCCTAACTCCCCTCGGATCCGCTGCCCCTGACCCCCTCTGCCAAATTGAGCCCGGTGTTAAGTCAACCGATCCCCGGCGACCGTTTCCCCCTTTAATTCCAGCCGAATCGCGTCCAGGTTCGGTGAATCCCCTCGCAACCGAGCTCGCGACATTAAGGCCATTTTAATTCCGGTCTTTCCCCAATTACGCCACCCTCTGACCCCACCGGTGCCCCTATTTAAACCCTCGACCACCACCGCGTTCGACCCCCACGCCAATTCGCACTGAGAACGAACAAAACGCCTGCACTCTGGTTTTTAACACCACACCGCCACCTTCGCTCCAGTCGTCGCTCGCTGTCGCCGGAGTCCTCCTCCCCCTCGGCGACAGCACCGTTGTGACCAATGACGCCTCCCCGAACCCGGCCACCACTCTCTCGATGATGAAACACGCCGGAACCCCACCGCCGACGAAGGACCCGAACACCTCCGCCGCCCCCACTCGTCGCCGGCCGGACCCCATTGACCTCGGACCACCGCAGCGGTACCATCCTGCTCCCCTAGTCGCCCTCTTTCCATTTCTAGGGTCGGATAGGACCGCCATCGCTCGCTGTGGCCGTTGGCCTGCTCACCGTCGCCGGAGAAGACGACCGGCACGGGTAAAGTACCCGTGTCGTGTCGGATTCGACTGCGGCCGTGCGATTTTGATCCAAAGGTGATGACTAAATTGTTCGCTCAGTTTAATCGGATCCGTTAGATCTCAGTGAAGCGGTATGATCTAATTTTGATTGTCCGTTTAAATCTAAAATCCGCAATGAATCTAGGCCATCCATCATGTATCGATTCAATCTTTTAATTTTTGCCGTCCGTTTTCATTAGCACCGCCTGCCTCGCCCTCACGCGTCCGATCGTGATCTGACGGCGATCCACAATCCGGCTCACGCGCACAGTGCGCGGGTTCACGGTGGATCCGGTTCACCATGGACCGGCGATTGTTTTTGGTTTAATTTAAATTCCATAAATAGATTTAAACTTCTAAAATTCATATATTGCTCATTTTAACTCCAAATTTAACCATTTCAATTCCAGAAAATTCATAATTTTATTCTCTACATGTTTGTATAATAAAAACAGTATGTTTACTTTGAGTATTTTATTTTTATTTAATAAAGTATTTAAAGGCACTTTAGGATATATTCACAATTCCTTTTAGAAAATTCTTAACTCCATAAAAATTGACCTTAAAAATGTAGATAATGATTTCAAAAGATTAATCACTTGATTTCCCTTAATTTAGTTCAATCAAACCCTTTATGCTTATTGTGTGATTTTGGAATGTTTAATTGAATGCAATGTTTATTATGCGTATCGAGAAGACTACGACGCCGTTGAGGAGCCGGAATACTTCCCGGAAGTTCCTCCCTCACCATTCGCTGAACAAGGCAAGTCACCAAACCAATATTTTGAGCATATTGAACCCAGCTTTGTTAAACTATCGCTAAAACACATAGGTTATACATGCATTAGTCAAATGAAATCCCTACATTATATTTATCTAGATCACCCACCTTGAAGTGCAAACCCAAGCCATGCTATCTAGCCTAAACTCCTTGTCACCATATAATTAGTACTATTAGATAGTATCCAATGTATTGACACAATTGCTATAAGTTAAAAATGAGTCGTAGCAATTTGGTTTCTACTATATGATCCCTGTTTATCTTATCTCTGGAATTTAGTTGGTGATAGAGTTTTGGGTTGAGAGTGTATGCATGGTGGGTTCCGGGTGCAAGCTAGGGCATTGGTCGATAGCACCCGGGGCACTATAAGGACCGGTCTGCGAGATCCGTTGCAATACATTTCCGTACTAACCACAAGTCTAGTGGGTAAGTCCTAACTAAGGTATGGAGTGTTCCAATCCGAGGCACCACTTGGAGATGGGTCAAGCAGCACCTGCGGGTGGCTTGTACCGACGTGGCGCAAAAGGGGGTGCGACGTTAGCCGGGATGCGGCCCGGCACGCCGGCGAAACCTAGAGCGGGTGATTATCGCTTGGAACATTTCATGCTGAGGTTTTGGCATGAGTTCCCATGGTATGGGTCATCTCATTACACTTTGGTGTTTGGGATGAGTGCGTCCCTTGTGGGTACAGTGGTACACCTCTGATCAAAGTCTTAAATCTTTTCGAAAAGCCGAGCCCACAGTCAAGGGCGGGTTGTGTGACATCCCATAGTTAGTTTACTTTTAATGAATATGCATGATGACTTGGCATGTAAGGACTATTGAGCGAGGAGGGAAAACGTACTCCTCGAGTTAGATGGTATTACGTTGTTCATGTTTAATATTCCGTATGATTAAATTTGACTACACTAAATGCTATAACTGAAAAATGTATTTTTCCGCACTTTTAGCCATTATCATTCCTTTGTTATTTTCCCGCATTATTATTGCATTCTCAGTGGCTTGTTGAGTACTTTTTGTACTCATACCCATTGGACAAACACTTTAGAGGCTGCCTACTATGAGGAAGATGGTCTGGAGTAGTGACCCAATCAAGAAGAAGATCCTGAAGAAGACGTTCATCATGCCATATTGTTTTTATAGTTTCTTTTAATTTTACACTTATGTAATAATGTGGTCTGCGAACCACGAATGATTGCCCGTAAGTACGATGGCGCATGATGAACCTCTTGTTATTATTGTTTTTCTATGGAAATTTAATAATGTTCTGATTTGGTAGATCAGGGCATCACAGAGGGTAAAATAGTCGGGGTACGGCTTCCGGTAAACCCTAACCCGACCCCTAGGTACGAAGCCGGTGCACTCCCTAAACAGCGTGCAGATCCGCTCCTCAATGTTGTCTTGGCCTCCTGCATGTGCACGTCTCTCATGCAGGGGCGCGACACATGGAGGTACGTCCACGTGTCGGCTGCGGGGGTCCTCCTCATACGCTAGCTCGGGATGTATGACGTGTTCGGGCCTATGCGTTTGAGCGGGAGCATGCGGCGCAGGCAACACGACAAAAACTAGCGTGGGCGTAGGTGGAGGTGGCGCATAGTAGGCAGTGTTAGTTTGGCCGTAAGCATGGTGACTAGTCTCAGCCATAGATGTTGAGGCCGGAGATGCAATGGCTTTGCCGGTACTACCATCAGTTTTGCTGTAAATGCGATTTATCGAAGGTACTCTAGCGATCGGAGCTGGAGGTACAACTTCGGTAAAGCCGAACCTTCTAATTGTTGCCTCTACTTGAGAGCTAACTGTCGAGTCTAAATGGTTGGCTAGCGATGCGCTAACAACTTGATCTACTGATGCGGCTATTTTTTGCTCAATTTCTAAATAATACAAAGGAAGCAATACTGGTGTTACCTAGATCCGACCGAGATCGGGGATGTTGACGTCACGCTTGATGAAGCCCGCACGTGTCTTGATGTAGCTCCCACGCATGAGGTCTTGTAGCGCTTTCATCTTTGCCTCGATCTCTGCCCGGTCTTCTTCGGTGATATTTTCAAGGGTAGGTGTCATGATGTTGCGGTTGTCGATATCTGTGCCCCATGGAATCCATCGACGATTTAGATGTAGTAGCTGTCGTAGACGTACCCACGACCGATGTAGATGTAATCGTCATGTTGGCGTAGTCTTCCCTAGCGGAGTCGCCAAAAAGTGTGTTGACACGAAAACGTGCCTCCACACTTGGGTCAGTTCGATGATCCAAAAGTGTGCGGATACTTAGGAACAAGCCTAAGCGTACCACAACACTGACGTTGTGTTCCGACTACCCTTAATAGTAGAAAGGGGGGTGGAGTCTCCAGGTAATCAGATCATACATAAATAATCCAATTAGCCGAAAGAACTATATAAATAAAACAAGCCAGCTAGCTGAACGGAGACTAACTGGTTCGAAGTATACCGTGCGAAGGGTTCACCGAAGGGGGGCTTCGGTGTCTGATGCGAAGGGTTCACCAAAGATAACCTTCGACATTCGGATCGATCTGGCCGAAGGCAGGCTCCGAAAAGATCTCTGACACGAAATCACCTCCGAACAACAGGGCTCGGTGCGAAACCTCTGACACGACAAAAACACTCCAACGCAACGTGCTGGCACGACTTCATCCGGTGCGGAGTACTGGCATGGCGAAGCCTGGTGTGACAAAGCCTGCTGCGTAGTGCTCTAGCGTGGGAACTCAACTAGACCGACAACAGCGTGACGGGTCCGGCATGAGTAGTCGGAGCAGGGGTCTCACCGCAGGATGTCTTGGCAGCCTCCGAAACCAGTTTCCTGGCTTCGGACACCTTCTACGAAGGGGTTTCGAGTGTGGAAACCTGCAACAGAACAGAGATCAGGTGCCAATTCGGCCCGGAGACCGACTTTACTAAGTGTTGCAGTAGAGAAACGAAGGTAGCAATATGTTACGTAGATTAACGGATACTTCACAGGCGAAGTAACAAGGCCATAACAATCTATTACGTAGATTAACATGTACTTCACAAGCGAATTAACAAGGCTTACCATCGTTTTGAAGTGGTCGGCGAAGGGCTTCCAAGCAAATCCATGAAGGTTGTGCAGAAAGTAAAGGAAAAATAAAAGGTACGATTCAAACTAGGGTTTGAAGTTGATTTGTGTTTAGGGGTCTAATGAACCAGTCTCACCCCTATATTTATAGGGGCTAGTATTCTTATATCTAAGGCTAATCTAGTAGGATTCGGCCTAATCAAGTTTAGGGATAAAAATAGCTAGAATCAGACTCAAACTCTATCTCTGAAAAGAGTCCGAAGTGGGCCTTCGATAGGGTCTGTTGAAGTCTGCTCCTTGGGTCGAAGCTTCGGTGAGGCAGACCTCCGGAGGGCCTTTGGGCCGAAGGTAGTAGGCCGTTAAAAGGCCTCTGAAGCCCAATGTTCATTGGGCCTTCGACCCTGTAAGGCTTCGGCCTGATCCAAGACTTGTGTATTTTTGGACCAAATTATCAAAATTGATATTTCGACAATCTTAACCATTAATGTCATTTTTTGCTATCAACAGTAAGTAACTGCAGTTATTTGGTCTTGCAAGACAATCCAATAAAATATAGTTTCGCTAAATGGATTGATGATTCAAGACAACAATCCACTAGAGGGTCTCTAAGACAAGTTGATACTACTACGGAGTACACGTAGAGGAAGGAGGAGTATCGGCTAAAGGTGGAGCATGGTAGTTTAAGTTGGGTGACAAATCCTCTAGGAATTCTCGAGTGGGAACAACGACCTACGTACGATTGTGGCAATCATTGCATGCTAAGGATATCATTCAGATGGGACTCAAGGGGAAGAAGAGAATTTGTGTGTCCCTATCTACATGACCACTTCGTGGTAAGATATCACAACTAAATCATGGTTTATTTTCAAATAATTTTCTTCTATCACACTTACATTCCTATTCGTTACAACAACAAAATGTAAGGAGATACACATTCTGTTGGTGAATAGATGTAGCATAACCTACATACGAGGATGGTTGGATCATAGAGGAAAAAAGTCACTTGGAGTATGAAACGAGGAGGGAAGCTGATGAGCGACCAAGGAGTGCAAGATGGCATGAAGAGTATAGGCAATATAGGGAATACAATATACAACAAGAGCTTAGGTATAGAGGGCAATAAAAATAAATCAGGCGCATTAGAAAAGAGAGACAATAAACAAATCAGTAGGCTAGACCTGACATCCGTAGTGAGAATATGCCAGTTGTAATCTATTGAACTATTTATCACGTCTAGTTTCTCTTGATTTGTTTTTGACCAGCTTTGGATATTGTATTATGTGCATTGGAACATCTTTATTTACATGCTCTTCACTATCCACTCATAATCATAGTGGAAAAAATCAGACCGGTACTAGTCAAGTTGTCGGTTCACTGGTTCGATCGTCAGTTCACCGGTCAATTTTTTTCCACTATGCTCATAATTTGAATATACTGCATTTACACTTCAATACCACATTTTACGAGCTTATTTGCAGACGTGTGATTTAGCCTGGTCGGTCTAGATCGACATATGAAGCATCGACAAGAGTCTATCGTCATTCGATCTAATTGATCAGCCTAGATCTGCATAGCATCTAGCGATCTAGGGCCGATTGTCCTATATCAGTACATTAATTACCGACAGAAATCTATTTTTTGAAAAATTTGAAATCCGTTTATCAAATTTGAAATTTTGAATAGAAAATGTATTATTAGAAAAAATTATTTAATTTCATGTCCAGTTCATGGTCTATTTCAGCCCATGGGCTTTGCGGTCTCTTCGCTAACTGCCGGCCTCACAGTCGCTGCAACCCCAAGTCCCCCACCAATCTCGTCTCCTTCTCCCCCACCTCTCACCGCCGCCCCGAGAGGAGAAACCGGCAAGATGCCGGCGACGCCAACGATCATCGGCGCCCTGCTGGGGCTAGGCACCCAGCTGTACTCCAACGCCCTCCGCAAGCTTCCCTACATGCGCCGTACGGACTATAACCCCTCTCTTCCAACTCCCCCGCTAGCTCCCCCCCTTTCTTGATTTCTTCGATCTGTCTTCGCGTTGCGTCCTGCAATCCGTCCGTTGTACTGGCTTTCGATTTCGTCCGACATGTAGTTGTGTCTACCGGCGAGGGAGTATCTTGGTAGTTGGCTTTAGGTGTCTAGATGTGATGCAGTTCTTGATTTAGGTTTTGAGAGCTTGCAATGTTGGTTATTGTTTCGATTTAGTCCAATTTATGAAGCTATGAGTTTGTCCATACCACTTGATTTGAGAACATGCCATCAAATACACAGTCTTTCTTTATTGAAGTACGGTTTATGAATTATGATGCTACAAATTTTTTGTTCAGATCCTTGGGAGCATGTGTTGGGGATGGGCCTGGGTGCAGTGTTCGTGAACCAGCTGGTTTCATGGGACGAGAAGCTTAAGCAGGATCTCGACAAGATGCTTGAACGTGCAAAGCAAGCCAACGAGCGGCGCTACTTTGGTTTGTTCTTAAATCCTCCTGCATTTTGGAATTTCGATTATGCTTTCTTGATTTTGCTTCCTGCAATTGTATTGCCCAGATGTGACTTATCATTTTAGCATTGCCACTTGAAGGATAAGTAATAACAAGTTCTATTTTCCAACTTCCTCCTATAATTTTGACTTTCAGTCTTGGGTAATGGTTATGCTATGCTGTTAAAAAAGTAGTAATGCCTCATAATCTCAGCGGTGCTATTAGAAGAATTACTACTTTACTAGTATATACAATAATCATTTTAAACTCCATGAATTCATATGGCTCATCAATAATCTGTTTTCTAATCAGATAGCTAAGTGTTAAGCTTTGTGTGGTTCATTCAGCCAGCCTTGTTAACAGTTACTCCGGCAAAAAAAATCACTTATAGTGTTTGGAAAAAAGGACTTAACATGATATTGAGTATGTTCGATGAGCTTAAAAGCTTCCCAAGATACTAGCTCAACTCAGGAGAGGGGGTAAAGTGAACATTATTGAGAGCTGAAGGGAGTGTAATATCTGGTTCAAAATTGGAGGTTAAAAACCAAGTTTGCACAATTGCTTAAGGGGGTCAAATGGACTTATTTAAAGGAAGAAGTCCATTTTATCCCACATCAACCATTCCAAAAGTTGATGTTAAAGCTAAACCACTACCTGTTTCTGATTGACAAAATTGAGTATGCAGCATGCTTGTTGAAAACTTCAAAACACTACCAGGCAATCTAGTTGATGTTCCAAAATCTGGTTGATCAGCATTTTAATGCAATTGTGGGCAAAGTTTAGCTAAATAACCATTTTTTTTAAAAAAAGAAACAGCTAGCTTGTTTCCTATAAAATTATAGTGCCTATAATCTTTCAAACCACACCGCCTAGGCTTGAACGCCTATCCACTGCCTAGGCGCCCTAGGTGCTAGGCACACCCTCTCCATCTGCTTACCTCCATCTGCTTACCGCCTAGCGCTTTTTGAAACATTGAAGATATCTTGAAAAGTTTTTACCATATAATGAAGGACATAAGTTCCTTTTAATCTCAATAAACCATATCAAAAGTTGTGACTTGTGAATAAACAGATTTCGACATTTATTTTTCTCTTTAGTGAGTGCGGATAGAAGAAACTAGAAAGAAATAGCTGCAAAAAAATTAGGAGTATGACTAGGGTTTGGCATGATATGCTAACCTCTAGTTTTAGTTTTTCTAATTAAAAATAAATCTCTAGTTATAGTTTGAATGAACTACACACATTTAGATGTAGTACATTTCAGTCTGTTTGACTATCTTCTTTTCCTTATAAATGTTCTAGTAAATATGAATGGGCACTAGACGCAAAGCTTAGATAGACAACAGCAAGATATCTGGTTTTAAGACTGGGGTTGCCTGATTTGTATGGACAGAAACATGTAGAAATGGAGGTAACCATTCATTTCTCTTTTGATGTCCAACAACTGCAGGCAACTATGTTCGTGTACCTTTGCTTACTAAGTCACTCAAATACAAGTTAAATGTAATTTTCAAAAAAAATATTAATAATAAACATGCTAAACGAAGTCCTGAAGTCCGTAGAATGCTTATTTGTAAATGAGTTAAATACTAAGTTTATTGAACCATGTGCTCACTAATATGAATATTTATACAATATACTCACTAATTTTACTTCCATTTCCGCAGATGAGGATGATGAGTAGCCATTCATATTTTTTTTTGCCTGCAACCAGTCTTTTTTAAGTTTGCTATGATCTGTACACATGGTCTGGATCATCCATCTGTAGTTGCTGTATCAAAGTTCAGTTCCACATTTAAACTGTGGTGCTGTAATAAACTGTTCTCACAAATTTGGACGTGATCGTTTCCTTGTATGAGAAACCAGTTATGGTACTTGAATCTGATTGCATAACTTCCTTGATGCAAAGTCTCTGAGTTCCAATGATAGTTCTTTTGCATGGCTAGACTTGCTGCTAAAACACTTCCGCTGTGTGTTCTGTGTGGCAATTGTGGAACTGGTGCAATCTATTTCAGAGTTCAGATGCTTGTGAAATCAATCTCCAAGCACAGTTACATTTTGAACAGCTGAAACAATCCAACAGAAGGGGATTCTTTTCTAGATTCAATGACACCCTGAAATCCACCGGAGATTATCTAATTAGCCGAAACAAGAAGCGGGGAAGAGGGAAGAAAGATCATGGACACATTCCAATCTTTGGAAATCCTAGCGTTTTTGCTCGCCGGCTCGATAGTAATCGAGCGAGATGTGGAGCAGCAGGTCGGAGACCTGCCTCGCCGTCGGCCTCTCCCCCGGTGCCGTCCTCGTGCACCGGAGCGCCGCCTCCAGCAATTCCGTCATCGACGACTCCTCCCGTGGCGCCAGCGGCTTCAGTGCAGGGTCGAACGATTGCTCCCGCGCCGGTGTCGGCGAGTCGACACGCGACTGTACCCACCGCACCATGTCCACGTCGCCGCCGAACGCCTTGTCCGTCGGCATGAGCCCGGTGACGAGCTCCATGAGCACGATGCCCATGCTGTAAACATCGCTCTTCTCCGTCGCCTTCAAGCTGTAGGCACACTCTGCACGGCAAGAAGCAATTTTGGACATGGTTGTGAGCGTCTTGACAAAAAAAAAAATCGTCCGTGCAGCAGCGTTCCAGGTGTCGGAGATTACCTGGGGCGATGTAGCCGTATGTTCCGGCGAAGCAGGAGGCGGAGTCGGTGCAGTCCTTGCCGGCGTGGCGGTTCTCCGCAACGGCCTTGGCGAGGCCGAAGTCGCCGAGGTGGGCCTCCATGTCGCCGTCGAGCAGCACGTTGCTGGACTTGATGTCGCGGTGGACGACGCGCGGCACGCAGTCGTGGTGGAGGTACTCAACGCCCTGCGCGAGCCCGGCGGCGACCTTGAGCCGTGCTTCCCAGCTGAGAACCCGCTTCTTGCGGTCGCCGTCGCCGGCGGCGCCGTGCAGCCAGTCGTACAGGCTGCCGTTCTCCATGTACTCGTAGACAAGCATGCTCCCGCCGCCGCCGTGGTGGCTGGCGACGAAGCCAAGCAGTTTGACGAGATGCCGGTGCCGGACGCGGTCCAGGATCTTGACCTCCCTCACGAAGCTCTTGTCGTGGAGCAGCATGTCGCTATCCATGTGCGTGATCCGCTTCACGGCCACCGTCTCGCCGGTGGGCAGCTCGGCCCGGTACACCGTCCCTGACCCACCGGAGCCGATGGCGAACTGGTCGCTCAGGTTCGCCGTCGCCTCCATGATCTCCTCCCACCGGAATTCCCTCCGCGCCGAGCCCTTCACGACGAGCTGTCTGTTCGTGTTGCCCAGGCTGGACGAGAACACCGTGCAGTTCACCTCCCGGGACCGCCTCCCCCACCGCCGCCGCACTGCCATCAGCACGAACAGGATCACCAGGAGCAAGACCGACAGCGTCACCGCTGCGGACACCAGCACGATCGACGCCGAGTGCAGCGCCGACCGACCGTCCCCACCGCCGCAACTCATTAACGGGTGGCCGCAGAGCCGGGCATTGCCGGCGAACCTTTCCCGTGGCCACCGGGAGAACCCATTACCCAGCCTCCCTTGCAGCTCGTTGCTGGACAAATCCAGCTCCTCCAAGCTGCTCATTCCGGCGAGCTGCGGCGGCACTACTCCGGCCAGTGCATTGTGAGAAAGATTCAAGCTTTCGAGCTTGGAGAGTGACCCAAGCGACGCAGGGATGCTGCCATTGAGATTGTTGCTGCTCAAATCCAGCAAGCTCTGCAACTCTTGCAGCTTGCCGATATCGGGAGGGATCGGGCCGGAGAGGAAATTCTGCGACAAATTTAGCTCGTACATGTTGACCAGCTTCACGACGGTCGCCGGAATCTCGCCGGAGAGTTGGTTGTGTGCCAGGTTCAGCACGTTGAGGGAAGCCAAGCTGCCGATTTCTGGTGGCACTGTTCCATTGATCTGGTTGCCGTCGAGCGAGAGCCTGAGGAGCTTGGAGCAGTTGCTGAGCTGCACCGGCAGTGATCCGGTGAGCTCGTTGGAGGAGAGCGTCAGCTCGCCGAGCTCCGGCAGCGACCCCACCCATGCCGGCACGGGGCCCGACAGCCTGTTGTTGCTCAGCAAGATATGGCTGAGCTGGCTGCACCGCGAGAGCGCGTCCGGAATGCCGCCAGTGAGCGCGTTGCTCGACGCGTCGAGGAGCGTCAGCGCGGCGAGGTTTCCGAGCGCCGGCGGGATCAGGCCGGAGAGCGCGTTGCTCCCGAGGCGCACGCGCTGGAGCAATGGCGACCGCCCGAGCTGCGCCGGTATGCCGCCCTCGAACAAGTTGTTGGTGGCGTCGAACGACAGCAGCCTCGCCGAGCCGCAGAGCGGCAGGAGGCTGCCGGTGAGCCGGTTGTGGGCGATGTTGACGCGCGTGATGTTACGGCACTCGAACATGCCGTCGGGGATGGCGCCGGAGAGCGAGTTGTTGTACAGCATGAACTGCTCGAGCGACCGGAGCTTCCCGAACGTCGCCGGGATCTCGCCGGTGAGAGCGTTGTCCGCCAAGTCGAGAACGGCGAGGTTCCCGCAGTCGCCGAGGTCCGATGGGATCCGGCCGGTCAGCTCGTTCTGCCGAAGGTGGAGAAATTCCAGCTCGGACAGCTTCCCGATGGACGCCGGCAAGCTGCCATTGAACCGGTTTCCGAAGAAATCAATCATCTGCAAGCTCGAGCACTCCCCAATGGCCTCCGGTATCCCGCCGGTGAACTCGTTCTCGTACAAGTACAGCACCTCGAGGTTCGCAAGGCGGCCGATGGCGTCCGGCAACCGGCCGGTGAGCTTGTTATGATACAATGCCAGAACCTTGAGCTCGGTGAGGTTGAAGAGCTCCAATGGCAGCTCGCCGGAGAGGCTGTTGTTGTTAAGCAGCAGGCCCGTCAGGTTGACGAGCTCGCCGAGTGCGCCTGGAATGCTGCCGGAGAGGCTGTTATTCGCCAGGTCGAGCTGCTTCATCGCCCGGCACCGCGAGAGCCCCTCCGGTATCTCCCCAGAGAAGTTGTTCGTCGAGAGCATTAGGTGCTGGAGGCTACTGGACTCTGTTCCGTCGGCGCCTCTGCCGCCGCCGCACAGGTCGCCGGGGACGCCGCCGGTGAGGTGGTTGTAGGAGAGTACCAGGAAGTTGAGCTCCGGCAGCTGGCCGACCTCGGCGGGGAGTTCGCCGGAGAGCATGTTGCTGGACAGGTCGATGGTGCGCACGCGGGAGAGCGCGGCGAGCGCGCGCGGTATGTGCCCAGTGAGGCGATTGTTCATGAGGTTGAGGTACACGAGGTCGCCGAGAGCGCCGAGCTGCGGTGGTATGGCGCCCTCCAACGAGTTGTTCGCTAGGTTGAGCTTCTGGATGGCGGCGAGCCGTCCTAGCTCCGGCGGTATAACGCCGGTGAGCTGGTTGTTGGCCAGCGAGAGCAACTCGAGGCTGACCAGGCCGCCGATGTCCGGTGGTATCTGCCCGGACAGGGAGTTCTTCTGCAGGTTCAATGACATGAGCGCGGCGAGCCGACCGAGGGTCCTCGGGATTGCTCCGGTGAGGTTGCACGACGCGAGGCCGAGCTCGGTGAGGTTCGCGAGCTCGCCGAGCGCGCCGGGAATGGTCCCCGACAGCCCTGGGTTGTTACCAAGGCGAAGCACCTGGAGCGCGGTGAGCGTTCCTAGCGACGTCGGGATCCCGCCGGCGAACTGGTTGGAGTATAGCATCAGCGCTGTGAGCCTCTCCAGCGCCCCGAGCGCCACCGGCACCGGGCCGGTAAGCCTGTTCGAGGACAGGTCGATCACCTCGAGCCGGTCGAGCCGCGCGAGCGCCGCCCCAGGCAACGTCCCGGCCAGCCCCGCGCCGGACAGGTTCAAGCCGATCACCCTCATCCCCGCCGCGTCGCACTCCACACCAGCCCATGAACAGAACCCCGACGACGAGCCGCCGCCGCCGCCATCGCCACCCCATCCCCGCAGAACACCCCCCGGATCCTCCACAAACGCATTCTTCAAACCCATCAGCGCCTCGCCGTCACCCTCCGCCGCCGCGCAAGAAACAAGAACCACCATCACCACCGCCAACACCACCCACGCCGGGACTTCCAAGAACCGCCTCGCCATCGACGGCGCCATGAGGCCCATGACTCGCTCGATCGCTTGCGCGCCACACACTAGCTATCCACCTCCACTAGGCGTACGTCAGTTGGGCACGCTCGCACCTACTCGGCAGCGTCTTCGGCGGTGCGTGCATGGGCGCATCGGCTCCCGAGCTTGAGGAGGAGGAGGAAGCTAGCTAGCTAGGGGGAGTTAAGGAGGTGGCGGTATCTGTGTCGTGTCAGTGGTGCATGGCATGGGCATTGAATGGCACCGACTGCGTTGGCCTCTAGAAGGAGTTGGTGTGCTTGGGGAATGGAGGACCTCAGCTCAGCTACTCAGCTCAACCAGCAGCAGCAGCAGCTCAGGGAGAGAGAGAGAGAGAGAGAGAGAGAGAGAGATGATTTGGCAGTTGGGGGAGTGAGTAGATTGGGGCCAACGAAGAAGAAGAAGGAGAGAGAGAGAGAGGGGGTTCGTAGAAAGAGAGTAGTTGGGGTCCTTTTATGGGTGATGGGTTGAGAATCCGCCATGGATGGGGGAGCTGAGCTTTGCTGGTATAAACTGGTTGGAATGATTTGACGACGATTGGGCCTACTGTTACTGTAGGGGTTTTGTGATGTCCACTGATCATCCTAACTGTCAGTGGCCGGCAACCTATAGTAAAAATTCAATAATGTTTTATCTAGTACACAAGGATTTGTTTGATTTCTAGTCACATTTTGTCGTACTTAAATTTAGGTAAGTTTAACAAAATTGGGAGGTGTTTGGTTGCTCCAACAAATCGTGACAAGATTTTCTCTGACCTCACGTATCAATGATTTTAAAAAAGTGTGGTAAGATTCTCTTAAGCTTAACAAAGTTTGATAACTTTATCTTACGCAATTCTGACAACTTTTATTAGCAAATGGTGGCTAGCAACCAAACGTGCCCAAAGATTTGAAAAAAAATTGAACCAATGTTTTAACACTAAGCGAAAATATTTTATCACATTGTTAAAATAATACTTGAAACAAATATAGCATTTGCTGATACTGTTGACAACACCAAGAAATTACTCTGTACTGTGGATGCATGCTATGGTGGATAATCCGTACAATGAGATTCTACTTTTATGGAATCCACTTTGGCGAAAGGGTCCAATCTTCCGTAACATTCTTGTTGTTATGCTTATTGTTATGTTTAGTTCAAATTTAATGTTTTATATGAGGATAAAATATTTCAACTTAGTTTTAGCTGTGTTTTACTTTATTTATTGTACCGATACCTTATAGGTAGGTCCTCGAGTTGCCTCTTCGCTGTTTGCAAAGAAATCAAGCTTCTGGCTTCAATCGGGAATATGATCACAGGTATTTCCCGAGTGGATTTATGAAGCTCGAGTGAAGGAGGGGCTACTAGACATAACATTAAAGACAATAAATCAATGGTCAATGTTAACTAGTCTATAAGCAGTCGGAAAGCTGAAAGTTTCTCAAGTTCAGTATTCGGGAGTCCTTCTCGACTATCAACATTCGGACAATTACTATTAAGACCCAATTCACTTTTTTAAACTCCATAATTATATGGTTAATATAGTTATTAACACTTAGAGTTATTAACCATAATATGATTGTTTATTCTCATGATTGGTCATCAATGGAGTGCCTTAATTATCATTTGTAACCTCTAATTCCTCTCATATAAAGGGATCGGGGGGAGACTGCAAAAAACATACTTTGTCATATTTTTCAAGCCAGAGTATTTTTCTAAGCCAAACTACACACACAAGAGTATGATTATTATTCTCTGAGAGACTCGAACATGTCTAAATTCCTTTGTCTTTATCTCGTTATTTGAGATAGCCATTAAATCGTAGCACAACTCTTCATTAGCCTAACCAAATCCTTCTACGGGTATCCAGTAGTACATTGTTGTTCGTACGCAACAACAGTATCGTAATGTTTTTATCAACTTATGAAACGTTGTTCACTAACTTTTGAAACACCGTCCATTTTTTTTTAAAAAAAATTAGGACGTCGTTCTTTCTAAAAATTATAAGATTTCTGATTAGTCCGGTTAATACTCCAATAATGCTGTAATATTATAAATAATGCAGCCTAAAACATGTAGAAATATACATGCTATACCAATACTCTAACAATTGAGCAATCTTATAATTAATGCAGCCTAGAATACATGTACCCTACCCGGTGTCAGGCGCTCAGCCTAAACACAAATTATGTATGCAATATGGATAGAAAACTACATTTTATAATAACTTTGATGATGAGAGTATATATATATATATATATATATATATATATATATGTATATGTATATGTATATATACGTGTTGGCGTAAAAGATTACGCTAACAGGTTTCTGTAGATTAGATACTAACAAACGAAGTGTTTGTGAAGTGAACTGTTCTAAGCCTCCGAAAGGATAACAACTTAGAATGGTTCGAATGTGTGTATTGAATAACTTGTATTCGGTCCCTATTACAGGGTGAAATGGGGGGTATTTATAGGCTCAAATATTAAGGAAAAGACCTATTTACCCCTCTATTACAACCGACATAGTGGAAACTATTCGGTACCCTTGATAGGGCTAAAATGGTAAAAGACTAATCTGATAAGAAAGAAGATAAGTCTTCCATCTTAGCTGGCAGAAAAGATCTCAAAAGAGTCTTAGTTCGAAGATATACTCCGAACCAAGGTCCATCTTCATACTTCGAACTTGACTTAGGACATCTCCGAAGATGCATGCTGGAAACCTTCGAATCCATCATCAACCTTTGTGCTGTTACTGCAATAACCCTGAGGATGGAATATTTTCCCCCAACAGTATCCCCTCGAATACGCTTCTCCGTTAAACCTGTAATGTTAGGAGAGCAGTATATGGAAGAAAAAATAACCAGGCGTAGGGGTTATTAGATTTTAATTTATCTCCGAAATGTACGGAGATATAAAACTCTGAATCAGTTTTAAGACAATTACTTTCGAACTATCTTAGAACTGACTCAGGAAGCTCGAAAGCCTTTTAGACTTAGAAGAAATAGCCGTTGGCTTCTTTCTTCTAACGGAAGTTACGGAGTGCGTTAATTTCGGAGAAAAGTAACGGGCAAGAATGCGAAACGGCATGGAGTAACGGTAAAAAATGTAAAGTCTAGGCTATAAATAGAGGGCCTAGAACTTTCTTGAGTACCTTTCCACCGCTCTCTTGCAAACAAAACACCCTTTGAGCCCTAGTCCCCATCTTTCCTCCAAAGCAACCCAGTAGCTTCAATGGCGAAAACCAAGAGTACTGGAGCCCCTTCAGCCTTGGCTCGACAGCAAGCGGCTGCGGCAGCAGCGGCTGCGACATTGGCGACGGCACCTCCAACACCTGCAACGACATCCATGGCGGCGGGAGGGGGAAATCCCCAAAATGTTGGTGATCAAGGTCTCTGCCCGCCATCAACAAAATACCTGGATCAATCCTTCCAACTGGGACCTTCGACCTGCAAAAGAGAATCACTGGCGGTCGCAGTAGAGGGGAAAATTAGTGCGGGAGTTATGATCCGCAAACCTGGAAAGGAGGTTATCTCGTCACCAAGACCCAGAGAAGTGTTTGTCTTCGAAGCCTTTTTCGAAGCTGGCTTAGGTCTTCCGGCAGTAGACTTCTTGGCCGAGGTACTGGATCTATTTCACGTCACTCTCCCTCAACTTTCTCCGAATGCAGTAGCTCATTTAGCTATCTTCGAATGGGCGTTGAGATCCGAAGGTTGTGAAGGGAGGGCAGAGATCTTCGTTGCGCTGCACAGAGCTTAGTGCCAGCCAAAAACCTTCGTAGGCCCCGGAGGTGAAAAAGTGATAGTAGCTTTCAGAAGTATTAACTTCAGGCTTCGGGATGAATACGCCCTTCAGTTTCCTGCTAAGACCATCAATGCAAGATGGTATACCGACTGGGTCATGAGATGGTTTTATGCCAAAGTTGGGGCGAGCAACCCTCTAGCCGGACCTCTGAAAGACATCCATTTCCGGAAGGAAGCCCTAGTACATCCATACCAAGGTCAGCTCGAAGCTCGCCTCAGCCTACTTCAGAAGATCAGTCGAAGGTTAAGCATGCGAGACTTAGCCGAAGAGTTCCTCGGGCTCCAAATTCCTCCATTGATGGCCAACTGGCCTATCATCTTCGAAGAGGATTCGGAAGGCGGTCTCCGAAAAATTACTTCGACTTCCAGCCCTGCAGGTAACTTCGAAAACAACATATATTATGCATATTCATTCGAAGGAGTAACTAACTCAATTCATTTTTTAGCTTCTTCAGCCCCTATAACTTCGGAGCAAATCATACGGGCTTCGGAGAAGATTTTGGGTGCTCCAACTCCGACCGAAAAGGAATGGAGAATCAAGTTGGTCGGGAGTTGGGAAAGATTTAACAGAGTGTGGGGAATGCTGGAAATCGCTCTGCCCCCTTTGATGGATTGGGTGCCTTCGGAGAAAGGACCCAAAAAGAGGAAAACCGAAGCTGGGACTTCGAACTCCGCCAAGACTCCGGTCAAGAAGGTGGCTCGGAAACCAAAGAACCCTGTACCTTCGAGCCCAAGGGCTTCAGTCTCTGACTCTCAAGAGGACGAAGGGAGGTTGCTTGTGCATCTGATTGACGAAGATACAGCTCAAAAGACTGCACAAGCCGAAGTACCTGCGAACGTGCCGGAGTCTCAAGAGAACCTTGAGCATCTAAGGACTTCGGCAGTTCAAGAGGATTTACCTCAGGACGAAGTTCCTGTGAATGAGAGTGGAGTCGAAGTTACCATGGCTTCGATTCCTGACGAGGCAACAAGGACTGTCCAGGAAAATGTTCATGCAGTCGAAGATTTGACGGCTGATTCGGACGAAGATCTCGCCTTCGATCCGCCAAACAGTCCAATGATTACCCGTCGCCAGAATGTCGAAGGTAAACTTTGAATAACTCTTTTATGTTGATTTTACGTATTTATACGATGTATAATACTTTTGTTTTTACAGAGTCCACTTCTGTGGAAGAGGTCCGCCAGGAAGATACAATCTCTGGACCTTCGACGACTTCAGAGCCAATCCCAGGAGCCACTCAAATGGGGCCTGGAAGAGGCAAAAGAAATATAGACTCCCTCCCTGCTGCGAGTTCCGGATCAACTCCGTCTGATTCAACAGACGAGAGCCAATCTACCGAGGGGGGCCAGTCTCCGGGGGCTCCGAAGACTACAGGCCAACACTCCGGCCCTTCGTCAAACAAAGATGACCAACAAGCGACAAGTATGCTCCCCCTTCTAGCTCCTTTCTTAAAGCAAAGAACTGGTCTTCGGACTTTGCTCGAGCCTTTGGATCGAGCTAGTCGCGACATTGGGGAGACGAACTTGGTGGCCATTCTGAGTGAGGCGAAGAGCTCGGAGCTTAACGCTGCTATGGAGCGTGCAGCCTACCAGGTACGAAACATCTGTGAAATAACATTAAGTTTACATACAAATAATTTCTTACCTTGATTTTTTCTTTTCGCAGCAAACAGTCTTGGCCCGAGCTGCGAATATATCAAATGAACGAGAAATCACTCGCCTTCTAGAGGAAAACGAAACTCTTCAGCGGAATCTCACTATCTCCGAAGGCCGAGTGGTTCAGATGGATAGTATAGTGTCAACGGAGCGCAGGGCCAGACAAGGTTTGGAGGCTGCGAACAAAGAGCTCGAAGCAGAAAGAATTGTGCTTCGAGCAGAAATTGAAAGAATGCGGGCGGAGCACGCTACTGCAGGGACCGAGCTTGTCAGACTCCAAGAGGAAGCTAGCCAGCTTTTGAACCAAAAGAATTCCTTGACTACCGAAACTGCTAGACTTTCTGGAGTTCTGGGAGAGGTAACTTCGATGAAGGACGCACTGATCGAAGATAAGCTGAAGTCCGAGAAGGTAGCTGCAGAGGTTATGGATCAACTGCTAGGCGTTCTGGAGTACTTCGGTACTACTGGGATGCTTCCTTCTGATGACAATATTTCTCTTCTGCGCCGGTTGAAAAGGATTCAAGGAGTGGCAAAGCAGATGAAGACAGCAGGCATTCGATACGGAGAACTCTCCGGACAAGTGGCTACTGTTGGCCTACTTCGTTACTACGAGGATCTAGGCCGATCGATAACTCCGGGCGCAGGAGAGGGCCCAATTACCTTCGACGACGAGCGGCTTCTGACTCCTTCCGAAGGTGTGGCCACTGCTTGGCAAGCCTTCCAAACTTCATGGAGAGCCGAAGGTCGCTCTGCGATCAAGGCTTGGATCGACGAAGGTCAACGCCAGAAGCAAGCTCGATTCCAAGCTTCGAGCAGTCAGCCTCCTCCGAACCCGCAGGTTTAGATATGTCTTAGGATTTTGTCTATGTAAAGCTTTGTGCTTATGTACATTTATCAATGAAAATTTGTTTATCATGTTTTTAGGTTTTGCCTCATACGGAAGATATCGAAGTGTTAGATATTAACGACGAACTTCGCTCATTATGGGCTACCTTCGATCTTTTAAAAGTTTACAAGCGCTCTCGATTTTTAGTTCCTCGAGATAGCTCCGGTGTAATTGTGCCCAAAGTAAGCAAAGATATACTATCTTATATTAAAGAGGAAGAAAAAGAGGTTAACTTGGAAACTTCGTCTTCTGAAGACGTTATATGGTCCGAAGACGAAGATGAAGCTCGAAGTAAAAAGCCTGAAGAACTTGGAAGCTCGGAAAGGAGCCCCGAACGGCTTCGAACTTGGGCCGAGCTTCAACAAGAACAGAAGGACTTTAGAGCTTCGAAGGGAGGCAAAAGAGTTAAACGTAAAGTTGTTAGAACTCCCGGCACTAGAACTAGCCGTTCCAACCCTAGCTCTAGAGATCGAAGAGGTCTTCGATTCCTTCTTGGTATAGATACCAATTTTTCATGATGTAATCTGTAAACATATTCGTTCGAATAATGAATACCGATTTAAAATTGTCTCCATATTTACTAGCCCCTCTTTGGGTATAAGAAACTTCGAACTGTATTCAAAGATGGTTATGCGCAAAGAAAAACTTTGGAGTACAATTTTTTGGGGTTCGGAGTCCCTTTGTAATTTAAAGATCTTTTAAAATCTTATAAAATGTCTTCGACTATTTGTAGTCTAAAGAATGGCAACTTAGTACCCTTTGTTTTTTGAAAGAAATCACTTGAGATAACTTTCAGGACACCTTAGTGTCTTAGATAATTTGTCACTTTGGACTATGTTAACAGACATTCGAAGCTCATGGCTCAAACTTTGTTTTGCTTTGGCCACCTTCGGCTCTTTTCTGCGAACTCTGTCAAACCAGTGGTTCGGAGTTTGCAATGGTCTCTTTGGACTCTTTTTACGGATGTCTACCAGTCAATGGCTTGGACTCCGCATATTTTGGCCACCTTCGGCTCTTTTTACGGATGTCTACCAGCCAATGGCTTGGACTCCGCATATTTTGGCCACATTCAGCTCTTTTTACGAATGTCTACCAGCCAATGGCTTGGACTCCGCATGATGTGGTTTTGGGCTCTTTTACGGATGCCTACAAGCCGGTGGCTTGGACTCCGGATTATGTCAGCCCCCACGTCGGAAACTTCGAACCAATGATTCGAAGTCCGAAAATATGATTCAGCTTTATGACACTTCCCTCTCGGTCAACCCCGCGGTTCCAGTGCGTCCACTCGGAAGCTGGAGGTTTATGAGGGGAAGGCACTATCTGGACCATATGCTTTATTAATTCAGAAGATGATTACAAGTGATTTACAAGGAGCCCTTATGCGAAGTATCGCTTTAGGTGCTCCGCATGCCAAGTATGTGCTAACTCTTCACCTTCTAAATTAGCTAATTTAAAAGAGCCAGGGCGTCCTGAACGAACAATTAAATATGGACCTTCCCATTTATTTCCTAATTTCCCTGGCGCTATAATGCTTCGCAGAACAAGATGACCCGGCCTAAGCTTATTGATCTTAACCTTCGGGTCATACCAAGTCTTCATCTGCTGGTGATATTTTGATAAATTAGCCACAGCTCGAAGTCTTGTTTCTTCTGATAAATCTATCGAAGCTTGTCTTTCTTCTTCAATCTCCGGTTCGGTGCTGCAAAGTGATCCTCCTTTGAGCTCCGTTGGAGTCATAGCTTCATCTCCGAATAGTAATCTGAATGGAGTAAAACCTGTGGACCTTGTTTGCGTAGTCCGAATGGACCACAAAATCTTCGGAAGCTCTTCGGTCCACAATCCTTTTGCTAATCCTACTATCCTTCGATTTAGCCCTGACAAAATATTTCCATTGGCTCTTTCTATAGCTCCATTAGACTGAGGATGCCTCACTGCAGCAAAACATAACTGGATGCCTAGATCTTCGCAAAACTTCCTGAAAGGTTCTGCATCGAACTGTGTTCCATTATCAACTGTAAGTTGTCTAGGCACTCCGAACCGACAAATGATGTTTTTCCAAAAGAATTTCTGTACATTGTTCGAAGTGATAGCTGTTAAGGGCTCTGCTTCTACCCACTTAGAAAAATATTCAATAGCTACCACTGCAAACTTTAGATTTCCCTTGGCTACTGGAAAGGGACCAATTAAATCCATACCCCATCTGGCCATAGGCCATACCGGAGCAATAACTTGAAGAGCTGTTGGTGGGTGATGACTTCGTCGACCCATCCACTGACATCCTTGACAAGTGCGGACTAAGCTCTCCGCATCAGCTGTTATTGTAGGCCAATAAAGCCCCTGGCGAAGTGTTTTCCCTGCCAAAGCTCGAGGGGCTAAATGGCTACCGCAAAGGCCTTCATGAATTTCTCGAAGAATTTCTTGACCTTCGGCTTGAGATATACATCGGAGTAGAGGGGAACATACTCCGGCCTTATATAAAATACCGTTGATTATTTGATAATTTCTAGCCCTGAGTTTCAATCTTGAAAGCTGTGGCTCTTCAGGCAAATTTGTTCCTCCTTGCAAAAGTTCCATGATTGAATTTTTCCAATCTACGCTTGGAATACAAAGAATCTCTGCAGAGGGAATTTGTAGCACCGAAGGTGTACTGAGTTCCTCATAAAAGGCTTCTTCTGGTACATCCACAGCTCTGGCTGCAGCTTTTGCTAAGATATCCGCTTGCACATTTTCTGCTCTTGGTATACTCCGAATGGAAATACCCTTGAAGTGTGCTTCGATCTTACGAATTTCTTCTAAGTACTTTGCAAGCTGTGGATGTCGAACTTGAAAACTTTTATCCACGTGCCCTGCTACTATTTGAGAATCTATCTTTATAACAACTCTTGTAGCCCCTAGAGCACGTGCTTTTTGGAGTCCAAGTAAAATCCCTTCATACTCTGCTATATTATTGGTAGACTTAAAGTTGAGTCTTGCGGAGTACATTGCTCTTTGCTCTGAAGGCGAAATCAACACTGCTCCAATGCCTGCTCCGGATGCTTGGAAAGCTCCATCGGAATAAACAGTCCATACTCCGTCACTTGATTTCTCCGGAACCAATGTTGCGGGTGGAGTCCATTCTGCTACAAAATCTGCTAAGACTTGTGATTTGATTACTGTTCTTGCCAGAAAAGATATGCCGAAGGGTGCTAGCTCAACTGCCCACTTCCCAATCCTTCCAGTGGAATCCTTACTTCGGAGCATATCTCCCAAAGGATACGAAGTTGGTACAATTACATTGTGAGCTAAAAAATAATGTCTTAATTTCCTCGAAGCCATTATTAGAGCATAAACGAACTTTTCGAGTTCGGAGTATCTTGTTTTCGCTCCTAATAATGCTTCGGACACAAAATAAACATGATTTTGCACCAACTTCCCATTGAAATCCATTTCTCTGACAAGGACTGCACTGACAGCAGAACCTGTAGTTGCAAGGTAAAGGAGTAGGGTTTCGTCCGCAGTAGGCACCGTGAGTGTAGCGAGATTACTGAGATACTCTTTAATATCTTCGAAGCTTTTCTGACATTCCGGTGTCCATGCAAAATCTTCGGACCCTTTCAATGCTTTAAATATAGGCAAGCTTCTCTCCGCAGACCTTGATAAAAACCTACTAAGTGCTGCCAGACGTCCAGTCAGCTTTTGCACTTGCTTTAAATTTTCTGGAGGAGCCATCTTTTGTAGCGCAGTTATTTGAGTAGGGCTAGCTTCAATCCCCCTGCTTGAAACTAAATACCCTAACAACTTTCCAGCCTTAGCCCCGAAGATACATTTTTCGGGGTTAAGATCGATCCCACATGCTCGAAGGCTATTAAATGTTTCTGCTAGGTCTAGGCTATGTTGGTGCTTTAAAGCACTCTTTATTACAATATCATCCATATAGGCCTCCACATTGCGACCTAATTGATGACCTAGAGCCTTAGCAACTAACCTCGAAAAAGTAGCCCCGGCGTTTCTTAAGCCAAAAGGCATTCTTACATAACAAAAGACTCCCGAGAGAGTTACGAAGCTTGTCTTGATCTCATCTTCGCGCTTCAACCATATTTGATGATAACCAGAATACGCATCAAGGAAGCTTAGTAACTCCGAACCTGCGGTGGAGTCGACCAATTGATCAATTCGGGGCATTGGGTAGGGGTCACGAGGGCATGCTTTATTCAAGGATGTGAAATCAATGCACATGCGCCACTTTCCGAAAGATTTCTTTTTGACGAAGACTGGATTGGCTAACCATTCCGTGTGAGCCACTTCTCTGATAATTCCAGCTTTCAACAATTTTTCAACTTCGTCCTTCGGCAGAACAGCTCTTTCTGCAGAAATTTTTCGGAGTCCTTGCCGAACAGGTCGGGCCTTCGGGTTTACAAGCAAACTATGTTCAATGATATCCCGATCGACTCCGGTGATATCTTCGTCAGACCAAGCGAAAACATCTAAATTCTCTTCCACCACCTTTTCCAAGGAGGTTGCAACTTCTGGAGGTAAATCTTTACCAAATTGAAATGTATATTCTTTACCATCTTTAACAATAACCTTCGCTGCAATCTCTCCTTCAGGACTTGGTCTTGGGAAGGATTTCTTCGAAGACTCAGAAGGAGCTGTAAAATTTTCTTGATCGTCTTGCACGCTATTTACTTGTCTTGGATCAAGAGGGGGACCGTGGCCATATTCCGCTCTTCGGGCGGTAGCTTGATCTCCGAAGACAGTAAGAACTCCTGCTTGCGTGGGCATCTTCATACACAAATAATTGTGATGTGCCACAGCTCCGAACTGGTTTAGCATGCCTCTTCCGAAGATGACGTTGTAGGCATATGGGGCATCTACAACATCAAAGATTACTTCCTCAGTTCTGGCCAACAAACCTTCTCCGAAGGTAACTTCCAGGCCTATTTGGCCGAGTGCATCAAGCGAAGGTCCTGCGAAGCCTTGCAAAGGACGAGCCGCTAGAAGAAGGTGCTTTCTAGAGATGCACAATTGATCGAAGGCTTGAACAAAAATAATGTCTGTCGAACTGCCTCCGTCAATCAACACTCGCCGAACCTCAGTGCCTGCAATATCGGCAGTAATAACAAGTGGGTTTGCATGTGGAAATTTAGTGCCAGCTGCATCCTCCGTAGAAAAAGATATTGGTACATGAGACCATTCCGGCATAGCAGCTGCAGATGACGAAGTCCCAATGTGGCCCACTTCTCTGACATAGTCTCTTCTCTGCCTTTTTGACATGCTTCCGAGGGTACCTCCTCCGGAGATGGGGAGGACTACTCTTTTTCCTCGGTCTTGCCCTTCTTCTTGCTTCAGAGGTGGCATAACATTGGCCACCGGAGGGCGTCTTGCAGCTTCGAAGTTTTCTATCCGCGCCACAACTTGAACATGCTCTGGGCGCGCTGCAGCTGGAACTCGGTCAGTAGTACCTCAACCCGAAGTTCTTTCTAGATATTCTCCTCTCAGAGTGAGTATAGCCTTGCAAGTATCAGTTGCATGGCTTCGGTTTTCACCATGAATACAGCAGAAAAGGGTCTGGCCTTTGCCAGCCGTTTTCCCTGGCGGCCTCCAGCCGCCGACCTTATTTCCCGAAGGTTGTGGAGCTCTCTGTGTGAATTTTTGCGGGGGTGCAATGTTCAGGACTTCAGAATGGGGATGCTTTTGCCCCCTTCTCCGATCATGCTGAACTTCGAAGACTGGTTCTTGCGGCTGTGCCGAAGTTTTTACTTCCACTTTTACATCATGCAGTATGGACGGAGTAGCTGCAGTTCTTCGAAGCCAACCTTCTTCCGACCTTGCATACTCTTCAAAGTATGACATCAACTGAGAAACGGAGGATATGCTTTTTCGATGAAGCTTATCCAGGAGGCCTTGATGAGTGACACCTTCCCGAGCTGCATCAACTACCGAAGATGTAGACAACCCTCGGATCTGCGACTTCGTATGAGCGAAGCGCTTAAAATATTGCCTCAAGGTCTCTCCAGGGAGTTGCTTCACCTGGAAAAGACTTCCCGTCGACATTGGAGGCACGAAGGTGCCTTGAAAATTGCTTACGAACTTCTTCTTCAGCTGCCCCCATGAATTAATTGATCCTGGCTTCAAAGACCAGAACCACCTTAATGCCACTCCTTGAAGAGCTAAAGAGAAGCACTTTGCCATGGTATCTCGAACTCCTCCACTAGCTTCAATTGCTAGGGCATAAGAACGGACAAATTCTCCAGGATCTTCATCTCCGGCATACTTACAGAGCTTCGAAGTCTTAAACTTCGGGTCGAAGCGAACTTTTTGCAGCTCAGGATGCAGCGGAGATTCAGTATCAAAGGAGGCGTTCTCCGGGGCTTCGGGATAGATGGGTTCGTCGTCTTCAGGCACTTCTGGAATAACCGAGATGGCTTGAGAACGAAGCCTATTCGCAGCTTCTTGCCGCCATCTTGCTACTTCGGCTTGGAGATTGGCCATTTGAGAGGCCGTATCACCAAGATTGTCTTCATCTCCTCCGGAAGGGTCTTCCGGGTCTTGAGAACTGAGAGGATCAGTTTGAAGTGGGATTGAAGGTGGAAGAGGGACTCCGGGTGGTCGAAGTATAGAGGGAGTTGGCGGAGGAACTCCGTATGCTCGAGGAATGGAAACTCCTTCCGGAGTTTGAGGTGGAGGAAACGTCGAAGGTCCTCCGACCTCAACAGTGTCGGAAGGTACATCTCCGGAGGTCCGAGGGGACCTCCGAACAGGGTTACGAGGTGCGCTCCGCTTAGGAGGCATGATGTAAGAAGTTGGTAGAGAACGAAGTTTCTTGGACTAGGTTCCCCACGGACGGCGCCAACTGTTGGCGTAAAAGATTACGCTAACAGGTTTCTGTAGATTAGATACTAACAAACGAAGTGTTTGTGAAGTGAACTGTTCTAAGCCTCCGAAAGGATAACAACTTAGAATGGTTCGAATGTGTGTATTGAATAACTTGTATTCGATCTCTATTACAGGGTGAAATGGGGGGTATTTATAGGCTCAAATATTAAGGAAAAGACCTATTTACCCCTCTATTACAACCGACATAGTGGAAACTATTCGGTACCCTTGATAGGGCTAAAATGGTAAAAGACTAATCTGATAAGAAAGAAGATAAGTCTTCCATCTTAGCTGGCAGAAAAGATCTCAAAAGAGTCTTAGTTCGAAGATATACTCCGAACCAAGGTCCATCTTCATACTTCGAACTTGACTTAGGACATCTCCGAAGATGCATGCTGGAAACCTTCGAATCCATTATCAGCCTTTGTGTTGTTACTGCAATAACCCTGAGGATGGAATATTTTCCCCCAACAATACGGTAGCGCTATTCTACACTACGTGTGTAGAATAGCTATTCTACACTGACTACTTTAGTTGATTTTCTCAATAGAATAGCAATTGAGTACTACTTTTTTCAGTAGTAGATTTCTCGGTAGAATAGTTATGCTACACTTGTTGTGTAGGATAGCATTTGTATATATATATATGTATATGTATATGTATATGTATATGTATATGTATATGTATATGTATATATATGTATATGTATAGACGGAAACGTTATTCTACACTACTGGTGTAGAATGCTATTCTACACCGACGTGCGTGGAATGGGGGTCGGGATTGGATGGGGCGTGGCGGCACGGTGGATGAAGTGAGCACGGTTGGGTTGATCGGTGTAAAATAACATTCTACACCCGTAGTGTAGAATAGTGTTCTTATATATATATATATATATATATATATGCTATCCTATGTCATGGGTGTAAAATAACTATTCTACTGAGAAATTTACTACTGAGAAAAAAATAGTACTTAATTGCTATTCTACTAAGAAAATCAACTACTGAAAGTAGTTGGTGTAGAATAGCTATTCCACACACGTAGTGTAGAATAGCGCTCACGTATGTATATATATATATATATAATTTATGGATGATCAGTTTTACGATAGCAATCTGCCGAGGAAAAAGATAAGAATCACTAACAATAATTATATATGAAATAAAGTCAATTTAAAATATTAATTTAGTTTTCAATAACGAAGACCAGTACAGTAGAATGTATCGTAACGGTCTTTTTGTACAGTTTGTCAAATCTCTACGTGAGTAAAACCACCGTAGTAAACCATTTTAGGTGTTTTTTGTGAGTAGTTCAGGGATTAGGAGTCTAGTTTTTTAGTTGCGGATAAAATTCTGTCTACGTGATAATATTTCAGAGTTAAAATTTATTTTTTTCTATATTTTAATATTATATAGATTTTAATATTATATAGATAGATTGAAAAAAATACTGTGTCAACATATTTGATTACTATATCGAATATCAGATATTTAAGAAGTGACTTGTTTAAATTAAGGCAGAGATAATAAAATAGTTTAAACCTTTATTTTTAGTCTCAAATAAAACTAAATTACTTGACTAAATAATCGCATTCTATACATAGCTCTACATCCGAATTTCGAAGCAGATTTAACCAGCTTCCAACAATTTCAGATATGAAGTGATACCAAACAGACCTGATAAACTATGTCACCTCTACGTAGGCCATAAAAATTATGTGTCACTATAATTTTCACGGTTTGCCAATATAATATTGATATGTCAATGATAAATGTGAGTCACCACAGTCACTAGTAGTGATATATATGTAATTTTTGAAAATTATAATGGTATGTAAGTAATTTTTTTTAAAAAACTGATTATTTACTATCTCTAACAATGAGCTTCAATTTTTTTTGTTGGCGCTTAATTTCCTCTGCCACAAGTATGCTGGAGTTATAGACTCCGGGCACTACGTTTTTTTAATTTTGTTTTTTCTTAAAGTATGCTATTATTTATATTGAAACCAATGTTACATGAAAATACATCCAAAATACAAATCTAACAATACTATTTTTATCCCTACCTGGTGGTTACATATGGCAGTTTTACCCGTGGGTGCGGGTACTCAACCCAACGGGCATGAGTTTGGGTTCAATTTTATGTCGATAGGTTCGTGGGTTCGAGTACCCGTTTAATTTTGAGTCGGGTTCGAGTTTATATTTAAACTCATGGGTTACACGGGTTTACCCAATTAGTTACAATTATATAGAGTCCATCACATTTTCTATTATGTCGAGATATATTGAGTGATTTCATCGTTTCAAATAATGTATTAGTAATGTGACAATCTCTTATTTATTATTAATTTTTAATTATATTTATATTGTAATGTAATTCATGTAAAGTATAAACTTAACCCATGGGTTACTCATCGGATTTCGGGTACCTGATAGATTTGGGTTCAGATTTAGTTTTAAACCCAGAGTTTGGTGGGTTCGGGTTTACATGGTTTCACGAGCTGCTTTCTTCGTGGGTGGATTTTCATTCCACCTGTGGGTTTTAAACCCGTTGTCATTCAGTAGGTGAAATTTGTTTGCAAAGTTGAAATATCAGGAAGTTGAGTTGTATGGTGCTGGCACCGTGTTGTTTGGTGGTGGCAGCGTCGGAAGGTTCAGGTGCGAAAAGCCGGCGATTTGGACGCCAAAGTGCAGCCACCACGCTCGGTTCGCCGCTGCCCCTGCACTGCACCACCCTGCGGCGAACTGCCGTAGCTTCAGCTTTACAGTTTGGTCTCTTACCTTTTGTTCTATTTTTTTCATGACGAAGATTTACGCGGAGAACCTTGGAGAAAAAAATAATTTGCACAATGTCGGGCATTCTCCTAATGCTTTTATGACAATTGAGTAGATAGAGGCGGTAACAGATGGCATTAGAGACGATCAGTCAATAGTCAGATTCTTCGACAACCGTGTAACAATCGAGGATTTGAAGACTCCCTGAGTCTAGCACTTGGGAAGTTCCCTCGACTACTAACACCCGGACAGCCGTAATCAAGTGTGAGGTTTCTTTATTTAAGACGATTTCTAGCCCACAAACAATGTTTTCCATCATAATTGGTCATTACAAATTATAACTCTCACGTCCTCTCATATATAAAGGGCCTTGAGGAGCCTATTTCGGGCACGCATACACATGAGATATACATTTTCCTCATACGTTTAAGGTCATTATCAGCCCTTAAACTCATATTACACACATGAGTAATATCATTATCCTCCGAAAGATCTGAACCTGTTTAAAAACACCATCTATCTCATTATCAGAGATAACCATTGAAATTCATGCACGAAACTCCTCTAAACCTAACCTAAAACCCTTTTGTGGGTACCACTATAAGATATTGTTGTTCATATACAATCAATGACACATAACAACCGACCACTACCCTCGTTTCAGAACGTAAGTCATTCTGATTTTGCTTATATTCATTTATAAATAAATAAATAAATATACATATATAAATAGATTTTGACATCTAAATTAATGAATTTAGATAAGACCAGAATGATTTACGTTATGAAAATAAAGAAATAGACTACACAGTGAAAAAGATCAAACTAGAAAAAAAATCTAAATTGGACACCTTTTCAGAGGTACATCCAAACCTGAATCCAGCATTTTGGCCACACTTCAACAATTGCATTGGAGCTATAGATGGGACACATGTGAATGTTTTGGTGCATAAGAGTAAGAGGATTCCATACTTGAATAGGCATAATGAAACCAGTCAGAATGTGCTTGATATATGTGATTTTGACATGAGATTCACCTTTGTGTTGTCGGGATGGCCTGGTTCGACACATGACATGAGAGTTTTTAAAGATGCTATGAGTACTTATCATCACAAATTTCTACATCCACCATCAGGTTTGCTACTTGACGTGTCTTGCAAAAAAAAAATTATACAATAACACTTATTCACCTAAGTCTCATAGTGTTGTTGCTTATTTGTTTAATTTGTAGGTAAGTTTTATGTAGTTGATGCGGGGTACCCAAACCGCCCAGGATATCTTTCACCATATAGATGTACAAGGTACCACGTTGAGCAATGGCAGAATGGTCCGCCACCACGAGGTATGAAAGAAACCTTCAACCATGCACATGCGAAAGTTAGGAATGTCATAGAGCGATCTTTTGGAGTGTTGAAGATGAAATTTAGGATGTTATTGAATATGCCAACATTTCCTGAGGAAAAGCAAACTAGAATTATTGTTGCTTGTATGGCTCTTCATAATTTTATTCGAGAGAGCACAATTGCGGATAGGGAATTTGGTGCCTATGATGCGGATGAAAATTATAACCCAATGCCGCCACCTCCTGCATCCACATGGCCACAAGATGAACCTCTCGTTGAAGATTTAAACATGAATACCTTCCATGATGAATTAGCTCAAGATTTGTTCAATGCGGTGTAATTTTTTTCTTCACCTTCATTTGTATGGACTAAACTATTTATGATATTTGTTTGAGTGATACATCTTATTTGTACGGACAAAGTAAATTTTTTCAAGTTTTGAATGTATGATTTCTAAGATTATTTGGTTCTCTTATTTATGCGAGTGCTTATTGGTACTAAAGGCTACACAGGGGTTGGCCACAATAAATCAAGTTGAAAAGTAGTCAAATGATTGAAAAAGTAATTAACTCTATCCTCTAACCCTTGCATCCATACACCTCAAGGGCTAGAGTTAGTTCAAAGTTAATTCAGAGTTATAATCTAACTCTAACCTCTAGCCCTGCTAGAGTTTCCATACAGGGCCATTGAACCTTTGAACGCTGAATCGGTGACAGTTGACTAGGTCAATGTTAGAGACAAAATACCTATTCTTTTATATTTTTGTTTTATCTTTGACTTAAGGGTAGGATGATAATATCTTTGTGGAATTGAGAGTAAGTTCATATTATAATTTTTTATATAATTAATAAATTTTGTTAAATAATTTATATATTATATGTTTGTTCATTCGTACACATATATACACCGGAAATTATGCCTCCTCTGGAAATAAATATTTTTAAGATATTATATATGGATGATTTTAATATGGATTTCTCTCTCTATATATTTGTTACATCCCAAAACTTTTTAGCTTCAACTTTGTTCATCTCTATTTACGTGATGTTCTTTTAATATTATAATTTTTCCGTTATAACGCACGAGCACACGGTTAGTCCTAAAAAATTCCTATAGAATGCCTACATTGAAATGGATTTTAGAGGGAATTTAACATGAGCTTGGATCTCATAGGAACTCTTTGCCTCCCAAATTAGAAATATATTATATGTAAAATAGAAAAATATGGTTAGCTTAAACAATAATTCTAATCAGTAATGTAAATAATAATTAAATTCAACATCTTTCTACTTTTTCGATAATCAAAATTATATTATAATCATAATTACTCTAAGCTGCTGTCCCGAAAAAATTCAAATTATAGTATGTCTCCTTTGGATAACTTATAAAAAATAGAAGTAGATTATTTAAATTTAAGAACAATACAATTATAAATTACACAAGTAATAATCATAATCAACAATACGTGAAATAATCACAATCGATATCTTTCACTTATCTAATAATCTCACGTGCTACAATATATCAATATAGTAACAGATATGATATTTTATAGCACAACAAATTAATACAGTGCCAAGCCCAATAAATCTAGATAATTTATTATGCTATAAAATATATTATTCAATACTAGATCTCTACGAAAATAATTAATATTATGATATACCACGACCAGGTTTCCGTACCTCCGCTTTCCGCTTCGGCGATGTTGTAGGGGAAAAGGTTAATTTTTCGTGACATTATTTTTTTCATGGTTTGTTAATATGTTATTAGTGTGTTATGTTATTCACAATAGTAGGTTTCATAACACTGTTTTCTAGAAGGTCACATCAGCTTTACAACTGAATAAAATACATTCTCTCAGTGGAGAGTTTTATTTCACTATTTTCTAGGCTAACCAGTGTAATTAAATGTAATTAGTTCTCATGAAATACCCTTTCTTCTGATGAAATGATTTGGTTCACAGTGGGCGTTTTATTTCGTTTCATCTGTCTTAGAAACGGGTTAGCATCATGTCATGGTGATGACACTACTTTCTTCTCTTTCCTTATTAATTGAATATCATATCAGCAAAAAATCTGATGTGTCATGATAATTAATATCATAAACCTTCCATGAAAGCCCATTGTGAATAGCCTTACTGTCAGATAGAGGCTGTCATAGTCACTGATAATAACATGTAAGCAATTTTTAAGCAATTTTTAAAAATTATAATTGCACGTGAGTAATTTTCACTCTAGGGTGGGCCCATGAGTCGGGGTAGGGGAGGCTGCGGGTGGGGCCCACCCGGCAGGCGACAGGAGGGGGAAAGGTGACGCGACGGGTGGGTTCGGCTGGGGCGCGCGTGGTCCGGCACAAACGTTGTCAGGTCTCGACCCGTCGCGGCCACGTCGGGCCCACCTCTTCCTTTCTCCGATAAAGATGGCATCTAAATATGGAAAAAACACACTACTTTTAATGAGTGTGCAGTGTAGGCACTAGCTATATTTTGTTTTAACATTTGTTATCAGTTTTTTTAAGTTAAAAGTTGAACTAAACAGCTCATCTATAAATTTTAGATTCTCACAAAATGTACCAGCTTTTCTATATAGAAAATGAAAGTTGTATCTACCCCAAATTTTATAGATTCATAGCTCAGAGTTGAAGGATAATTATCTACACTACCATTCTTTAGTGACATACTGGATTTTTTTTGTCTTGTAACAAATAGTTTTTTAGCTTTTTTTAAGCTCACGGTTCACGTTGTTTTTTTGTTGGAATATTAGGCAATTGCAAGATTAATCTCTAAAATAGATAAATCTTAGCAATTGCACAAACTAGTATGAACCAATCTATTATACTAATAGACATGAACACAGTCATCATGTATTCGTAAAACATGATTAATAATCATACATAAAAGTAACACACATACTACACGGTAGCCGAAATTGAGTCCACAATTGATGCAGAGTTACTCATAATGGTGTCGGATCATAGAACCCGATGGCGACCAACGGTAGATGTGGATGGAAGACACGTCGTGATGACGAACGTGAGCAATCACGCGGAGTGCTTCCCAAAAACCTTATTCGCCCTCTCCTGATGACGGATCACAAGGGAGAGAGGTTCCAGAGACCTGCTCTCCTGTTTGTCGGTGCACATCGACAGGCAAGATGAGGTAGATTATGACGACAACACAACAGAGAAAATAGACAGGCTAAAAACCCTAACTCAGTTGTTAGTTCTGATCTATTGTGTCCTCTCATATTCTCGTTCTTAGAACCATTTAAATTAACGAGTATTTATACGAGAGAAACTAGATTTTGTGTCACGATCTAAATTAAGTTAGTTTCTAAATCCCATAAAATCTTCCGAATTCCTAAAGAAACGGAACGACAAATGGAAACCGCTTCCTTGCACGGCGGAGAGTCGGGTTTCAAATGACATGGGATCGGACTCGACGAACTCACCTCCAACCCTCGAGTCCCTAGCTCGAGTCAGGCACTCGGCAGTGCCGATCCCAACCTTCGAGTCCCAGGTTCAGTGCAGCACCTGGTAGTGTTGAGACCGATGCCCGACCAGATTCCCTACCACTGGGTTTTCCTTTTCATGTCATGGGCCTTTGAGAGTTTAGGAATTTCAGAAGTATTTATTTGGGTCTATCTCAAAAATTCAGCATTTTTCACATCTCACCGCTCACAATATTTTTTGGTTTTTTCGTATCTCATTGCTCATAACGGTTTTTCAAAATCTACGGCTAAACTAAACACATCCTAGTATATACTAGGTATATAGTTTGGTAATACCCACATTTGTAATCTAATGGATACTTATATATTTGTTAATTTCAGTTTGCATAATCAATTAAATTGGATCTACAATAGATGGATCGTCTGATTCAATTAACTTAAGTGGTGAATTTCTTGAACATAGTGTGATCTATGGTTATATTTGCAGTACAATACACCACCTCTCATATATGTACTCTTTAATTTTTTATTATTGTACTTAAATTATTCAGATAATGGCCCTGCTTTTGTGGGTCTTATTAGGTCACCCACCAGGTGTATTTTAGCTATATGTGATTGTGAGTATAAAAAAAATTATGCCAATGTATATATATTGATGCTTCTGATGCTAACTGTTGACATTTTGGTGATTACAAGTCTACTTTAGACTCATACACCATTACATATATACAAATGGTCCATTTACGATACCCCGTTACCTCCTAGAGAGGTAAGAGTTGAAACTAAAAAAAACTATCGATTAAATATGTTCAAAATAATTAATCAAAAAAGAAAATGGGTTAATGTGCTTGATAGATTGTAATATGTATGCAAGTCACCCGTACGGGAAGTTTATTGATTATTTCTTTTTTCTAGTGTATGCACTAATTAATCTACTAACATGCAAAGAAAGAAATTAATTGCTGCATATATATGGACCCGTATGTATTAAAGGAATGTTATATGACTTATTATATGTAAGAGGTAATAGATCACTAATATCAAATCTGAGTCATTTTATCGTAAAAATTAGATTGTCTACAAAATTTTTTGCATTATACAAACTTATTGACTATAAATATAACATGTCCATATTTAATATAGTAAAACATGAAATATATACACTAATTAATCATTTTTTGTATACAACAACAATAACATAGCCTTTCAGTCCCAAGCAAGTTGGGGTAGGCTAGAGTTGAAACCCAACAAGAATCACAAATCAGGGTTTAGACACATGAATAGTTGATTTTTCAAGCACTCATATCCATAGCTAAATCTTTGTGTATATTCTATCCTTTCAAATCACCTTTTACTGTTTCTTTCCATGTTAATTTTAGTATTCCACTACCTTCACATTGTTGTCACGTCTTAAGGTTCCACTACGCACCGGTGTCTCCGAAGAATTCCATTGGACATGTCCAAACCATCTCAACTGGGGTTGAATAAGTTTTTCTTCAATTAGTGTTACCCCTAACATATCATGTATATCCTCATTCTGGACTGGATCCCTTTTTGCATGCCAACATTCTGCACCATACAACATTGTAGGTCTAATCATCGTCCTATAGAACTTGTTTTTTAGTTTCAATGGTATCTCTTGTCATATAAAATTTCTAATGCTTAGCGCCACTTCATCCACCATGTATTGATTTTATGGTTAATATCCTCATCGACATCCCCTGATACTTGTAGCATTGATCCAAAATATCGAAATGTATCCTTGCTGAACACTACCTGACCTTTCAAATATCTAAATGGATCATTTTTTGTGTACGAGAACATAGTCTAAACATCCCAAGATATGAAACTTTAGGCAGGGGGAGTAGCATAGAAGCAATGTTTTCACTTTTTATGAGTACAAGAATGGCAAAAAGGACACTGGAGGACGTACATCGTACTGGTGCTACTAAAAGCCGAACAATATCACCACAGAATGATTAAAGACGAGGACAAAAGGTAGGGGGAAATAGAAAAAAAACGAAAGCTAAACTCATCACCGCAAAATTGCAGATCTGAATTTGACTCGTCAATTTAATTTGTTGGCAATACATATGTGTTACGTACATACTATTATAATTTATACCAAGAGATTCAAGAGCTCTTTTCTTCTCAGAAAGCTTCTCCCTTTTTTCGGATCGATGAACTAATACTGAAGCTGGAGTGGAGTGAAGCTGATTAAATCATGTTTCACCACTTCAGTTTATTTTTCTAAAGTGTTTTTAGTGGGATCCACTCCTCAAGAAAAGTGTTTGACTTGACTCCAGCTCTACACAAAGATGTTGGAGCTGGAGTCATGCTAAACGCATCCACGGTAATTATAAAGAAATTAAACCCTAAGACACACTTTAACATAGAGATTTTCGATAAATTAAAAAACAAACATATATAAGTGATGATATATAACAATATCATTAATACACAGACACTGTCGCTGAGCTTAATTAGCTTTCATGTAACCAATGCAAGAACCTGTTCACGAGTTTGCACGCATGAACTCAACTTAATTTACTTGCTCATTTTGGATCGGTCAGATTCAGAATACCCGATACCCGTTAATTTGCGTAGCTTGTCGGTCACGGGCGAAAGAAGTTGGAAAGGCAAATGGTCCCATTGGATCAAATGAATATTGAAGCATCAATTATCCCCTAATCCCTCATAAATCATAGCTTAAGTACTCCTAGGTTAACATCTACTCCCTTCATTGTACAAATATTAGTCGTTTAGATAGGATTACACATATCAAGGTGATATTAAATAAAGTTATAAAAATTGTCTCAACTGGTTATGGAGCTCCCATTAGGCAGTCTCCATTTTTTGTGTTTTTTTATTACAAAAACGCTTCAGGAGAAGAGAACAATAAAAGTGATAAACACTTCGATTGATGGAGCGACTAATATTTATACACTCTCAATAAAAGACAAAACGACTATTATTTATACACCGGAGGGAGTATGTCACACTTAGGCTCCGTTTGTTTCAGCTTTGGATTATAACAATCCAGCTTTTTTCATAAGCTAAAACGAACAATATAACTTATTCTGCCAGCTTATTATAATATGAAATACAGATTATAACAATCTTGTAAGCTCGTAGAACCCAATTTTTATAAGCTAGATTGATAATTCAAAGCCGAAACAAATAGACCATTAGCTTAATTTTAAATCCATGGTATTTATGGGTAGTGCCTTAAATGAAAGAGAAAGTAATACACCATGTATATGGATATCACCTTTCCCGTAGATAATTTCTTCAAAAAATATGTTCATCCAATCATTTATCTTTTTTCTCCTTTCTTTTTCAATACTCTCATTTGTTTTCCTCGGTTCTCGTGAAAAATCGGTTTCTTGCATAAGACCTACTTTCATTATTTTCTCTCTCTTCTCATTTACTTATTTGGCACATCAGTTTTTTGCTTACATGATAGTCTATTTAATAACGTAGACACTAGATGATATGGAGGGTTGAAAATATGCTCTTATCCTCCCTCGCCTAAACATACTCTTAATAAAACTAGTAGTCATTTTTCTCACAGATTAAGAGCTAGCTTTGGTGCAGTTTAAGATTCACTCATAAACAAAATATTGCAGTTTAATAACATAGACACTAGATGATATGTGCCTTAGAGCATCCACAATGGTTGTCTATGTGGAGCTGAGAGAAGAATAAAAATAATAATTTATTTCACCACTAGTACTTGGTCCCACACGTAATACATTCAGTTTATTGGAATACGTAAAATCTCCTACCTATTAGCTCGTCGCTAGCTATTCTCTTTTTCCCCATATTTTCTATCTACGTAAGAAAGAGAGTGAATCTAGCTAGTGAAATAGATAAACATTGGAGATGCTAAAGTCTCGCAACGGTTAGAGAATTTCAACGTACTTGGTGTCCTTATGATTTTTTTGAGTTTTGATTTTAACCATAAATTTATATATATATATATATATATATATATATCCACTCACCTCAGCAAGCAGCGCCTAATTTGCCAATTAATTAACAAACTAAACTAGCACTAACCTTTATTAAAGTTTAATCCAAGAAAAAATTTAACGATATTCAAGGAGGCACTAAAACTAATGCTAAAAATTATGGTATCTCTCGATGCATTTCCTCGAGAGTGGTAAATTTTCTCTTGATTTAATGTCTTTTAATTTACACCCATTTTTTGGCATAGAGGATTTGGAGATGTAGATGGATGTGGTGGAGCAAGGATATGAGATTGGTTGCCAAAATAAAATTTCCACTAATTTTTGTGGCTGCAAGAAGATATGAACAAGCTTTGTTTGGTAAGCTAACCCTCATTCATTCTCCTCTCCTGACTAGCTTACAATATAATCATCTAGACCACTGTGTATTTGCAAATTAATAATTGAGCTAGTAGCATCTTTTTCATTCCAAACTGCCCCCTTTAATCCATTGTTTGTTGATGCTCCTGCTTGCTTATTAATTAATGTGATGTGTTTGACACTTTAGTCAAACCTAACATCATAAACTAAACACGCAATCACGGGTGACACATCAACAAGTGTGATGCTTAAGTATCACCTGGATGAGTGACTTTTGGCCAGAGGTCAACCCAACCCAAAACAAACAGGATTGAAAAGGCGGAAGGAAGAACGAGCGATTTTATAGAGATATTAAAATTAACACTAAAAATTATGATAAGTTCTGGACTAAAAAATTAACATTATAAGATAGCAAATGCATATCACATGTAGCCCTCAAGCACACTGGAAAATGTTGTCATCTGATCCAATGTATTTTTTTGTTTGTTGTGTAAAGTTGATAAATTAATTAAGCACCTTCTGACCATAGAGTTTTTAAAGTTATATTCATGATACTATAATTCCTTGGAAATCTTTTACTCTATGTTTTTTTGAGTGATTTTATAGTCTTTGGTGAGAAACTGAGGGTAACGCAATTTTAATATTAATTTTGGTATCTTTTAGTACCTAAGATATTGACTCGACGGATAGTAAAATTAATATTAAAAAATGTTATACCTCTTACCTCAATAACCGTAAAATTTTCCATTTTTAAGGGAAAACAATAATATTGACATACAACCTACTCCCTCCATTCATTTTTAAATAACACCGTTGATTTTTATCGTAATATTTGACTATTCGTCTTATTCAAAAAATTTATGCAAATATGCAAAAATATAAGCTATGTTCGACGTACCTTCAATTCAAAACTATAATAAAATAAATGATTCTTAACACATATTTTCGATGGATCTAAAGAAGTCTAAAATTCGCTATTTATCAGCCATACCAAACACTCTTTTCAGTATTCCTGTTTCTAAAGAACAGAGTAGTGATTAGGGAGGTTGATTGAGCTTTTTTTTAATCACAATACATTGTTATTCTTGAAATCTCCACACATATATAGAAACATAATAAACACAAGGTGGTCAGTCATCACCTTGTGCTAACTGATCGATATATCATTGCTGAATTCTGCTAATATAATCTAGTAATTCAGCTGGAACTCCTTGCTGTTCTTGTGCTAAGTAGTAGTAAGATACAAGAATTAGCCAGGCCCCCATCCAGCATGTGGCCTGTGTGATCACCAACCGGCTAATTGAGCCTAACCTAACCACTGCTGCTACCTGTCAGGCGATACAGCCATCCATCCAGCTCGACCGCCCCCGCCATGATTGACCATGTTTACTGTTAGCGTCCTACGCCTTAGCTCTCCGGTCTCGCTCCACGTTTTGGTGTTCATGCGCATATACTGCAGTTTTAAAGTATCCCCGAGGGATTGCCTATATTGCTTTATAAATTTGAATTTAGGTATTTTGGTAAAACATGAAGCTCTAACGGTTTTCCTAAATGAATCTCTTTCCTAATTCATTTCCTGAATCACATCTCATTTCTATCAAATATAGGATTAGTTTGGTCAATCTCTATTTTGTGCTCGCCTGTTTTTTCTCTTGCATGCATTGTTTTTTCCTCTATGTGTTGTTATAGATTGGTCGACACACATATTTTTAGATACCACGGTTTCACACAAAATTGTTATAAATTATAAGTTGTGTTTACATGAATTAAAAAAGAGGGATCAAAATTGTAAGGAAATAAAATTTAGGATGTCTCTGTAAGATATTCTTAAGACCGATCAAGGGAGGATGACTCCTTTCGCTTACAAGCCGCTGGTAGACCTTTTGTATAGATGAAATGGGATTAAAGGCTTTGATTTTACTGTAGTGATGAGAGATGCCCTCGATGTGATACGTCAACAGCAGCAACCAGCAAGCAAGCCGTGCACACATGAACTTTACTCGAAACCTTTCAGATGCAAACTTTCAGGTTCTGGGAGATGATCCACTGCAGGTTAGCTCTGAATTTGCTGGTGAGGTAGCTCCCTGTGTTCTTGCATGGATTCAACAGCGGCCTGACAACGATGGGTTAACCCTTAAATTAAGCGTGTGTTTGATAGAGTTTCAGCTTCAGTTTTTTGTCATGTGAAGTTAGAGCCAAGTTAAACACGTTTTCTAAGGAGTGGAATACACTGAAAACACTTCAAAAAAATGAACTAGAGTGGTATAACATCTCAATATTTTTACCATATAAATACTCATACTAGTTAAGTACTAAGAAAACAAAAAAAGAGAAAATTGTCAAAATAGCTAATACTTATGTGCCTTTTATCTGAATAATCATGCACGTTGTAAGTCATTTAAAAAATAATAATTGGAATTATCCCCATTGCCACTTGTCCGGGTTCAACATCCGACAAGAAGGTCTTTCCGATCAACAAGAGGATTCTGAACAATGACATTAGGCTGGCAACATCTGAGAATTCAGAATGCAGAAGCAAAACACATCAAAATACGACCTAACAAGCAGCCAATAATGCCGACATTGCAACGCGTAGTAGTCATCTGATCTTTGATCGAACAGCCTCATCACAGATATTCTTGCTCAATTCATCCACGGCCGAACCAGACAGACAATGACAACTCTTCTTGGTCAGATGCAGCGAACTGCATACGAGATGGACAGAAGCAAATCCATTTCTTGGTCAGATGCAAACGGGAGATCAGGTGCAAGAAGAAGTTAAGGGCCAACCTGTTTCTTTGCTTGCCTCGTTGGGTTTGTTTCCCGTGTTTTCACATCGTTGCCGATGAATTTTCGATGTTTCAGATGGAGATCACTGGTATCAGTATGAATGCTGGGTACGGTTGCTGAATCGCCAGTTCTGCAGATGCTACCACCATAAAAGAGAATTCTTGCAGAGTAAATGTGGCAGTAAAACAACTGAACTTATTTCTGATTTTTTAAAAATTACTATTTATTTTTTAAAAAAATTCAAATTTGTATGGCGGATTCAAAAAATTACAAAAATAGCATCCGGTCGGCACTTGGTTGACCGACTAGTGCCACGTGGCAGCCAGTTGGCTGATGGGTGGCCGACTGGCGCCTGGATCGCATCGCCTATGCCTGGCACGCGCTCACGCCCCCTCGCCTCCCGCTCCCCCGTGCCCCTCGCCGACCGCGTCCTGCCCCACCCCCTCGCCTCCCACGCCGGCCGACCCCCGCGCCCGCCGTCGGTCGCCTCGGCTCCCGCCCGTCCACGTGACGCGAGGGGCAAGAGCCGAGGCGGCGGGCGGTGGGTCCAGGAGCGGGCGGCGCGAGAGGCGAGGGGGCGCGGAGGCATGGGAGGCAAGGGGGTGCGGGGCAGGCACAGGCGCGGGGGCAAACGCGGGCGCGGGGCAGGCGTGGCACACCCCGGGCATGACGCGGCGCGTTCCGGGCGCCAGTCGGCGGCCCATCGGCCGGCTGGCTTCCACGTGGCGCCAGTTGGCCGACCAAGTGCTGGTTGGCTGCCACGTGACACCAATCGGCAGATGGTTGACCGACCAGATGCTATTTTTATAATTTTTTGAAATCGCCGTACAAATTTGATTTTTTTTTAAAAAAATACTATTTAAAAAATGCCTTCTTTCTCTTCTTAGTTCTCACCTTGGCAACTTGTTTTTCTCTTGGTGATTGTTTGTTGCTTTTACACAATTCTTGTCACCTTTGAATGTTTTAGCTGGAATTTGTTTGTCTCTTCCACCGTCTCTCGTCACGCTCTCACTGCAGCAAAGAATTCAAGCCCAGATTATATAAACTCCACATCTGCACACACTGCATATATGCAGCAACGGTTATGAAAATCTGTAGGCCATGTTTAGTTCCTATGCACTATGTTATGAAAATCGGGTCCGTAAGGCCTAACACAGTGGAACTAACAAGATCTAAGAGACGCTATGAGAAGATCACACCGAAGAGACAATACCGAAGCACGATATTTTGGTAACGAAGTCTTACGACTCCGGGACATGACTTTGGGCGCTCCTCCCCATAAACAGTGTCTACATCAGCATCCAAGTACACCACGACAACGCCGCTCACCCAAACCGATCACCTAAGTTGTCTACCTCTTCTTCTTTTTGGTTACACGGGATTGATCATCTATTTATATGGCCTCGTAGATAGAGTGTTAGAAAAAGACTCTAACTATATCCCTAATACAACTCAAAATTCAATTGTAAAGTGATTAAACACCTATATTCGACACATATCTCTAACACACTAAACTTTAGTATACTGTTTTATTCGCTTTTAATCCCTAAACATCCAAACAGGTGGACTGAATTTTAAAATAAAACAAAAACATTTAGTTATCTAGTACAAAAAAGTGGACTAAACTAAATTAAAATTGATTTGGGACACCCTGCCCTCCCACCTCTACCACCACACGATCTCCTGCTCTCCCGGTCGCTTCCCTCCTGGCTCCGGCCACTCACCTCTAGCTTCGGCTGCTCCCGTTGCGCCCTCCCTCCCTTCACCTAACTCCGCCCTCTCCAGGCCACATCACCACCACATGTGGGGACCGCCTGCAGTGTCAGTTTTTCATTGGGTTTCTCAACTCCACTGGCGTTGACGGCTTGTTTTAGTCACTAAAACTAAACAACTAGCGACTAAAATTTAGTTAAGTAAATAAATAGAGACTAAAGTTTAGTTTAAATTCTAAAAGAACCAAACAAAGCCTTAATCCTACTAAAGTAACCGTACACGACCGTAAACTACACTTCTCCCGACAACTCCGGCTGCAGGAAAGTCAACGCCGCCGAAAGAAACGCAGAGCGGTGAAACACAGTGAGTGAATTGAAGTGAGTGAGCACTGTTCTTTTGGGTGACAAGCAGGACACAGTACACAGCAAGCAAGAAAGGTACAGCGATCTTGATTATTGTTTCAAGAGAAAGAAACAGCGAGGCTGAATGCTTGATTACTGATTGCGAGTTCGTCAGGTCAACCTGAGGTTCAGAGGCTATATATAACCCGATCTTGCATTGCAGATAGCGGTCAATTAATGTCAGCTACTGGCTGGGTCAGAACCTGTGACTCTTTGTGTACAGTACCTGCATGAACATACAAGGAGGGTTGAAGGTCAACGGCTTGGTGGGTAGTCACAGAGAGTGAGAGAGATGTATGAGATACACGGATCGGAGGGAGAGTCACGGACGAGCATGCATCCTCTATGCATCGCCATCGGCTCCGCGTGTCAGGAAAGAATTCAGAGGTAGGCAGTAATCGGTTCCTGCGTGCAGATGCGTCAAAGAGTTGGTGGTGCTCGCATGCAGATGCAGTCGCTCCGGTCAGCGTAACGGCGCTTAGTTACTGGCCACGTTGTGCATGCATGGTTCAGTTACTGTACGTTGCGTCACCAGGTCCCTTTTTGGCGGGCGGTCGGCGTCGGCGCGTCGGCCGGCCCCTCTTTCCACGGACAGCTACGGCCCGCGGGCGCTGCCATGCACGGCGCCACGGTCACCGTAACGCAGGTGGCCGGCCCGGCCCTCGTCGTCGGCAGCCCGATCTAGGTCGTGTGAGCGCACGCGCGGCGCGCGGCGAGTTGATCCGCCCGTGCCGCCTGCATGCGCCGGCTATTATACTACGCGCGCGCGCGCGGCCCTCTCGGCGGACACGTACGACGCGCGCTAGCTCGCGGACGGGGTGGTGGCAATGGCAATGATGCCATGGCGCGTCCGGCTCATGCATGAGGGGGAGACGACATCGTATCACCAGCGACGCCGGCGAGCGCGCGCGGTGTCACGTGTGAGAGATGGGCCGGCGGGGGGCAATAAAGGGCAGATCAGATCTGATCAGATCATCAGAGCGCATCGGCGGGCGTCGTCGACCTCAGCTCGACCGGCGACCTTTTTGACTCGGCGAGGAAGGGGACAATGAAGCTGCCCGCTGCTGGCCGGCCTGCAAGGTGGTAGCTAGCTAGGGTCCGTCCGTCCGTCCGTCTCACACTACACGTACGTTCGTGCAGATCAGATCAGAGGTCACATGCTCAACAGGGATGTAGCTAGCTGTTGGTTGACTTGGTTCGCTAGTAGCTGATGATGTTTTACAGATGCATTGACGAAACGGCCAGGCCACCGGCTCGCCGCTCGACCGTGACCGCGCGCGTAGGCACGCATGACAAATCCTAGCTGTGTGATGGATGGATGGATGGTTTTGTCTTTGCGGCTCTCGCCTTCTTCCCCTGGCGGTCCGCTCCTTTCACACTAGCTAGCTAGCTAGCTTCATACGCCCTCATGACCATATCGTTTGTTTGGTTGCGAAAATGGGAAATTTTTTAAATAATATTTTTTTTGAAAAAATTTCAAATCTGATATCCAACAAAAATTGCAAATCTAGCCTACCGTTGGTGGTCCATCGGCCGAACTAGACTGACGTGGTCCTCGGCCGATGGAACGCCGAACGAGAGCCATGTCAACCTGATTCGACCAACCAACGACCGAACCAGGCTGGCCACGCCGCACCACGCACCCCCGCGCCACTTGCGCCCGCGCCCCTGTTGCCACGCCGCGTGCGCCTGCCCCACGCCCCTGCCGTCCCGCGCCCCTGCCCGTCCCCGCTGTTTGGCTGTCCAACGGCTAAATCAGGCTTACGTGGTTCTGGTTCGGCGTTTCGTCGGCCGAACGAGGGTCACATCAGTCTGGTTCGGCCGACTAATAACTGACGGTAGATTAGTTTTGCAATTTTTTGATTTTGGGTACTAGATTTGAATTTTTTTCAAAAAAAATATTATTTTAAAAAACTTCACGAAAATGGCGTGGTTTGTTTATCCTACACGTTGTCTTATAATATTACAATTTAATACTAGATTTAATATTTTATAATACAATAAATTTGATTTTATATTATGAAATAACAATTCCGATCAGAATATCATGGAACGGAATAAGTAATTCATTTTCTTGTATATTAATCACTTTTTATAGGTAGTGGCAGTATTTTCCGACCTTTAATTTGGATTGCTAATGGGTTATTGGTTATTATTAGTATGGTTATCATCAAAATTGGTTTGGTTTGATGATTACCACAAAGATAGTTTAGTTTGATATTTAGGGTTTCTGCGTTCGTGCTTCTATGGTTATCTTATAGGATAAGAGATAAAATAAATTTAAGCATGTTTACACTTTCCTAAAGATAATAACTCTAATCTTGTATATTGGAGTATGCGCCGAAGAGTTTGAATGTAAAGGTCTCACGCATATGAAACTTATGCTTGTCCTTAAGCGTTTAGGCATATCTAAGCGTGTCCACGAGAGGTAATCTGACAATATTATATATTATAAGGCTAATAAATAGTTTGAAATAAATTATCTAAGGAACCCTGATGAATATAAGTTGTACTTGTGTAAGCAGGAAACAAATAATCCGGTGTGGAATAATCAGAAAAGAATGGGTCATAATCTCCTATCATTATTTTGGGCTTCATGGGCTATAAGCCTATAATCTACAGTTCTCTCTGCCTAGCTCTCTTAGTAACATGTTTGTTTCAGTTGAAGATTCTAAGGGTGCGTTTGGTTTTGTTTTTCAAATCTGCTTCTGCTGTGAAAAAGCAGAAGCTGAACCAAACAGGTTTACCAAAACTGCTTCTGCTGTGAAAAAACAGCTTTTTTCTAGTACAAATTTGGAAGCAGCCTGGACCCTGTTTTTTTGCTTTTGCTTTTCTGCTTTTTCTGATTTTTAGTTCAGATTAAAAAGTATGAATTCAAGGTGTCTTAATTGATTTAACATTATTATGGTTTGTATTGCTTTGCACAATTTCATGAGATAATATGTGGTTATCGGTTATTTTATAAAATAAACTATGCACTTTTTTATTTATCTAATATATTTTTAGTTATTCAGTGGCATCAATGTTGAGTGTTTCCTATTTATATATATGTATAGAATATTATAATGATGAAAATTACGTAAGTTATAAAAAACAGTCAGCACACAGCAGTTTTTTCACAGCAGCTTCAACCAAACGACTTTTAGCTTTTTCACAGCAGACAGCTCACAGCAGCTTTTTCACAGCTCACAGCAGAACCAAACGCACCCTAAGCTAGTTGGCAATTTCAGATTCTAGGGGCCTGTTTGCTTTAACTTCTGACAGCTGCAGCTACTTCTAGAATCTGACGCGGAAATAAACGATCCAGATTTTGGAATCAGATTGTGAGAATCAGTAACTGCAAAATCTGAAAATGAACTATAATCCAGAAACTAGAAAACACCAGCTACTCAGACTAGCTAGCTGCTGAGAATCTCTAGCTGCTAGAAGCTGAAACAAACATACCCTAGAAATAGGTGCAGATTCTAGAAATATGTGCAATTGCAGTTGTGAGAAGCTAAAACAAACTGACCCTGAGGGACAAATAGATCATCGCGACCAAAAGGGTTATGGAGTTGTTGAATTGTAAGGACCAGAAAAGCGGTAAGCTGCATGTCCCTACTTCTGTTCAAAATGATTTTTTTAGATTTATTTATATATGTTTAGATTTATTGATATATAGATGAATTTAGAAAAAAATAGAATAACTTATATTCTGAAATGGATGTCATTGTTTTCGCCACTCGACTGCTTATTGTTAATACCGTGATACAAGTTAAAGATAAAATGTCTCATGCAATTTACAACATTTTCTGCTATAGCTATATTTACTTGAAAGAGTATCCGTAGGACCGAAAGTAGCGACCAGAGGGGGTGAATGGGCGCCTAAAAAATTCTTTCGAATCAATAGCCTGCTCCCAATACCCAACGCACCTCAAAAGACTAAGCAGCAAAGCGAGAACAGATTGCCTAAGTCTAAAAGTATCTAGCCTAGAAAAGACCGGTGTCGAAAACAGAGAAACACCAGTACAGTGCTAATAGGCAGATTAACAAAATATTCAAGATATGGCAGATCAAACTTCCCAGTAAAATAATCTAAGTACACATGGAATGGGATAAGAAGTTACTGTTCAAAATCTGTCTCCTGTTCGAAACTTGGCGAAGCCTGCAGTGTCGAAGCCTGTAGTGTCGAAGCCTGCTTCGAAGCCTGCAGTGTCGAAGCCTGCTTCGAAGCCTGTGGATTCGAAGCCTGTAGATTCGAAGCCTACAGATACGAAGCCTGCTGATTCGAAGCCTGCTGATTCGAAGCCTGCTGATTCGAAGCCTGCTGATTCGAAGCCTGCTGATTCGAAGCCTGCTGATTCGAAGCCTGTGGATTCGAAGCCTGCGGATTCGAAGCCTGTAGATTCGAAGCCTGCTTCACAGAGTTGAATTTCACACAAGAAAAAGGGCTTTGACATAAACAGCCAGAGAAGAAACAAGACACTATCTGTTCGACCAAAAAGGCTATGAGGAAAAAAGCAAAGCTAAGAAAAATAGCACACTGTAGCTACAGGAAAGTAGTACTACTTGCTATCAGCCACATGAACTAGTACTCACGTGAAGAACAGAAGCAACAGAGACGTGCAAGAGCTCAGGAATAAACAACAGGCGCACTTAAAAACGAAGCTTCGGATCCACAAAAAATTCGCTGCACACCAACAGACATGAACAGAGAATGAGATCTCAAAACATTATGAAGAACAGAAGGAATGCAGGAATAAACATTGTGAGAGCAGGAGCCTGGCGGCGCACAAATAGGAGAGAGAATGCAGGACACAAAATGACCCAATGGATTAAAAAGTGAATTATGGAAGGGTGGTCTAACCCTAGGGATTGGGGCCCTATTTATAGACTGTCCAACACTCAGGAATATTCCACCAGCCCCTTAGGGTTTTTTACAGACGCTGAAATAAAGGAAAAGACTAGGCTGCCCTCAGTGTATTTTTACAGACTCGACTGACTGACTGTGGGCCTAGGGACAAAATAGTAAACTCCTATTTACAGATGACTTATTCGGAAGCTAAGCTTTCGTAGCGACTACGACTTCTCTTTTGGACAGTCCGATACAAGATCATCGGTCGTCAGTTTTGCGCCGAAACTGACAAAGCCTCCACCGACTTTGCACCAGGTACCCAGATTGGTCCGGCCTGATTCCGCAGCTCTCTCAGCCCGGCAATCGCTCACCGCCCGTGTACCTGAGTCAATCCTGGTCAACAGCCCAATGGGTCTTCTGCCGCTCCTAGCCCATGTACTCGGATTGGGCCAACCCGACTTCGCGGCCCCTCTGCCCGACAGTCGCTCGCTGCCCGTGTACCTGAGTCACATGCGGCCCATGACGCAGCATATGTCCTTTCTTCCTCTGTCCTCTTTGTCTATCATTGACAATGACTCGTCACATCTGGAGCCATGAGGCCCACGCTATTCAGCATGGCTCCTCAATCTCTCCCTTGATGAGTTCATTGTCAACACTTCACTTCTTTAGCTCTTCAGTACCTGCGATCACATGTAGAAACACAAAAACAAAGCATAAGAAAATAAAGAAGAAGAAAATAAAGTAAAAGTTTAACCCTAATGACCAAAAGCCGAACAAAAGCAAAGCAAGAAGCAGTCATTATGGTTAACCAAAGTTAAAAGCTCAAAACGAGTGCGATCTCAGAAACATTAACAAGGATATCAAAAGAGTAAGGACAAACGGGACAAAAACTCCCCCTGAAACAAATCCCAGAGAAAGCCAAAACTCCCCCTTGAACTATTATCCCAAAATTTCTCCCCCTTGTTGACAAGTGAACTCATCAAGCACTCTAAAGAGACACAGACTCCCCCTGAAACGCAACTTCCCTTCAAAATATGCAATGAATGCAACTGGGGTGCAGGTGGAGTGTAGAAAACATGCTTCTCACATATGATTGACTGTAATTACAACATCTACCAAGTACAACAAAAGACATACTGTCTAAGACACATGGCATGATCAGTGCAACAGATGATATCTAAAGAAAGTCATTAGCACGCATTTTTCAATTTTTTGCAAACAAAAGTATCACCACATTTTCCAGTTAACAAGCAAGGTAAAACATGAGATGTAGAAGCTAACTGATATCTACCAAGATAAGCATTGTCCAAAACAAAGTGCTTCAGCAAACTTGTTATCATTTCAGTTTTTAGGCTTTTTTTCTTTTTCCTTTTTCATTTTTGCCAGGGGTTATTTGCATGTCAAACCTTATGCTGACCGACCAAGTCAAGCCTAGGCCAGAACTGGACCATCAGAAGCTTAAGATATTGGTCTTGGCATACACTACACTGTCCTAGTTCATACCAAAGTGCTATGGTACGCAGTCCAGAACAATGTAATGCGACAAAGAAAACCCACCTGGATCTTTTCAAGTTATGCATAAAAAGGCATGGAATTTTTATTTTTCTTGATTTTTCATCATTTTTATCGCACATTTCCATGTTTAAAGCATAAAGATGTCCAAGTTGCATATTTGCATCTAAGTCAGGAACTAGCTACAAAGCATGTAACAGATAGCAGGAACATTCAGCCTACGCATGCTAGTTACTAGAAGCAATGGTGATCATTTTTCAAGTTTAAAGCATAAAAGCCATGCATATGACAGATATCAGACATATCAAGTGAACTGAAACAAAGCATGATCATTGACAAGTAATCAAAAGCATGTATCAGCTAGAATAAGTAAAGCAATTCAATCATATAACAGAAGCAAGCTCAAAAGTGTGATATGTGAATATGCCTTATATGAACACACACAAAAAGACTCAAGAAAAAGAGTAAGGAAGAAAGAAAAACTGACTCAAAGTATCCTAAAAAGGATACACAACACCCAAATCCCCTCGTAAACGTTCAAAGGTAGACTGATCTAGGGGTTTGGTGAAAATGTCAGCCAACTGATGATGAGTATCAACATGAACAAGGTCAATGACACCTTTCTCATATTGATCCCGCAGAAAGTGAAAGCGCACATCAATGTGTTTGGTTTTTGAATGGAGACAAGGGTTTTTCCCTACACTAATAGCACTGGTGCTGTCGCAAAACAATGGAACTCTGGTAGGAAAGAACAACCCAAAATCTCGCAATGTGGAAATCATCCAAACCAACTGTGAGCAGCAGCTAGAAGCAGCTACATACTCAGCCTCAGTGGTTGAAAGAGCAACTCCAGACTGCTTTCGAGAAGACCAGGACACAAGAGAAGAACCAAGAAACTGGCAAGTACCGGAAGTCGACTTGCGATCCAACCGGCACCCACCAAAGTCATCGTCCGAAAAGCCAGATAAATCAAGAGATGATGATGCTGAATAGTAAAGACTGAGATCGGGCGCATAAGTGAGATACCTAAAGATGCGCTTGACAGCCTGCCGATGAGACGCACGTGGTGAGGACTGAAAACGCGCGCAAAGTCCCACGGCGAACTTTATGTTGGGTCTTGTCATCGTTAAGTACAGCAGCGAACCGATCATCCCTCGAAACTCTTTCTCATTGACCTTGACGCCGCTTTCGTCCTTGTCTAGTCCTCAGACGTGCCTATTGGGGTCATCTGCAGCTTCAACTCCCCACCAAAGTCAAATTTCTTCAACATGTCACGAGTATACTTACCTTGGTGGATGAAGGTGCCTTCCTTGGTCTGCTTGATCTGGAGCCCTAAGAAGTACTTGAGCTCACCCATGAGGCTCATCTCAAACTCGCCGTGCATCTGCTCAGAAAACTTGGACACAAGAGAATCAGTAGTACCGCCAAAAATAATATCGTCCACGTAAATCTGAGCAACTAAGAAATCTAAAGCAACTCTGAGCAAAAAGAGAGTCTTATCCACAGAACCCATCACAAAGCCCTTCCCCAACAAAAACTGCTTCAACCGGTCATACCAAGCCCTGGGGGCTTGCTTCAACCCGTATAAAGCTTTTTGCAGCTTAAAAACATGTCGAGGAAACTTAGGGTTCTCAAAACCGGGGGGCATAAACTTCCTCCTCTATGTAACCGTTCAGAAAAGCACTCTTGACGTCCATTTGAAAAAGCTTAAAACCCTTCGAAGCGGCAAAAGCTAAGAGAATGCGAATGGACTCAAGACGGGCAACATGAGCGAAAGTTTCTTCAAAGTCAATACCTTCCTTCTGGCAAAAACCCTGGGCAACCAGTCGAGCTTTGTTGCGCACCACAACCCCATCTTCACCTTGCTTGTTCTTGAACACCCACTTGGTGCCTATGGGGTTGCATCCTGGTGGCAGCTCGACCAGTGTCCAAACCCGATTGCGGACAAAATTCTCAAGCTCTTCTTGCATGGCATTAATCCAATTAGAATCAGAAAGAGCATGAGAAACATCTCTGGGCTCAAAAGATGCAACAAAAGCGGATTCAGCAAACACAGCAAGCGAGTCAACAGACGAACGCAAAGTTCTCTCAGTCAAATCACCAATGATGAGCTCTGAGGGGTGATCACACTGAACTGCTCGGGTTCCCTGGTGATCTGAAGTCACCTCACCGGAGTCAGCAGTTGGCATCTCTGGACTCGACTGAGGGGGCTCGATCGAAGTGGAAGAAGTGATCAGAGGTCCGCCCTCGTCCTCAGTCGAAGTCTCAGAAGGTGTGGGCTCTACAGGAGGTGTAGAAGGCCCACCCTCATCAGCAGCTGGAGTATCCTCATCTTCCTCGAAGATGGACTCTCCGAGCTCATCATCACCAGAAAGCTCAAAAGAATGAGTCAAAGAAGGCAAGGACTCGTCAAATAAAACCTCGCAAGTCTCGACAAGCTGCTGGGAGTCGAGGTTCCAAACACGGAAGCCTCGAGAATGCAACACATAGCCAAGAAAAACTCCATCCCAGCAACGAGACTTAAACTTGTCCTAATGCCCTCCCTTCTTAAGCACAAAGTACTTGCAGCCAAACGCTCGCAAGTGGCTCACCTTGGGCTGTCTGCCAAACCGCAACTCATATGAAGTCTTACCTAAGTAAGCTCGAAGAAAAATGTGGTTGGCCAGATATCAAGCCGTGTTCATGGCTTCAGCCCAAAAATGCCTAGGAGTCCTGTGCTCATCGAGCATCGTCCTGGCCATCTCGACTAGCGTGTGGTTCTTTCGTTCCACAACGCCGTTCTGTGGGGGAGTGTAAGGAGCAGAAAACTGATGGTCAAGACCCTGATTACTACAGAAGCTGACGAACTGAGAGTTCTTTAACTCAGAGCCGTTGTCGGAGCAAATTGCTCGCATCCGACCATTGTTCTCATTCTTCAGCTTCAAAATCAGGTCATGAACAAAATGAAAAGTCTCATCCTTAGACTCCAAAAAGAAAACCCACGAGAATCGAGAAAAATCGTCAACAATCACAAGTGTGTACCACTTCCCACCGACTGAGCGTACCCGAGCTGGACCTATAGTGTCCATATGTAATAACTCACCCGGATACGAAGTCATCATCTGAGTCACAGGTGAGTGAGAAGTGGCAACCATTTTCCCATGACGACAGGGATGACAAACTAGATCTTTCTCCATTTTAAGCTTGGGCAATCCTCGGATGAGGTCCATAGAGCTTAACCTGACTAGCAGATCAAAACTCAAATGACCTAACCTCCTATGCCACTTCCAGAGCTCAGAAGAAGATCCAGCAATCAAACAGCGAGAAGGGTCAAAAGAACTAGAGAAGTCAATTCGAAAAACTTTACCAAATGGTAAGATCTGGCAAATCAAAGACCCTCTAGAATCAAACACAGAAGAATTGCCCTTCTTAAAACGCACTTCCAAACCATCCTCAAGAAGTTGCGAAATAGAAATCAAGTTAAAGTTCAAATTTTTAACCAAGGCAACATTCTTCAAACAGAAATGATCTGAAATGTGAATTGAGCCGATGCCACTTACTTTCCCTTGACCACTATTCCCGAAAGTGATGTACTCTTTGGAGCTCGGGGGAGTGAGACTGGAGAACCATCTGCGATGTCCCGTCATGTGGCGGGAGCACCCTGAGTCCATGATCCAAACGTCCTCCAGTCCCCAATCTTGCACAATCAGTGGTCGTAAGGGGGAGCAAATTGTCCAGCACCAGGTTTAGCAAAAGAACTAAACCCGTGTCGAGCCATCTGCTCAAAAGACGAAAAGCGAAAACCATCAGAAGAGTTTGGACCAAAGCACAGCTCAAAGCGTGGTCCATGGTTCTGCCTAAAACCTCGGGCACGAGGTCCAGGACCGTAGCTAAAATGGCCTGGAGCTCTACCGGAATGAACACCACCAACTGGAGCACGGGCATGAAAGTCGTCTCCTCTACCACCACCTACACGACGCGGCCTGGCCTCCAGCCTCTCCCCCCATCGAGGAACACGTAGTCTACCACCCTGCTGGTAGAACTGCTCCTGACCACCACGAGCTCTTTCTACTCTCTCAACCCGCTTCCTCCTGAAGCAAAACTCCGCAAGATGCCCGTCTCTCTCACAGTACTCACAATGATAGGTGGGCTTCTTGGGATGTGGTTGAGGCTTGAGGTTCTTGGGCTTAGTGGTGTTTGGTGTAGTCTTCTTGGGTTGAGAGGGTCCTGGGAGAGAGTCAAGAAAAGTGTGAAGGTGTTTGGGCTTTGGAACCCAGATGAGTTTCTTGGGTGGAGCTTTGGGCTGTTCATGAATCACTCCATCCTTGGGCTGACAAGCCTGGGAAGACTCAGTGGAGTGAGTCTTGGGGTATCTCTGCTCAGGAGTCATTTTACTCTACTCCACTGCCCGGCTAATGGCACTCTCAAAGTTAGCCTTGGTGTAGGTGTAGCCTACCTCAAACCCATCCTGCCTCTTGAACTGCTGGATCATCATGCCGAGCTGTGGCTCTCGGGCACTGATCCAACTCAGGATAGAACGAAGGTAAAAATTCTCATTCTGAGAATCAGCTAGCTCCTATCTCAAGGAAGCTAGAACCTCCACATGAGACAAGCAGGTCTCACACTCGCTATCTACCTGGACAGACTTCTCGGCTTTCAGCTTGATCAATTCTATTCTAAGAGACAAACAGTTCTCACAGACAGTGGGTGGAACTGACAGTGTCTCAAGCTCTAGCGTAGTCTGCGCCAGCTCAGCTCTCACTCTCTCCAAATCACCCAAATGCTCATCGCCCTTGGCTTTCAGCTCAGCTAAGACAACTAGATGAGATGGGCAATCAGCACAGGGTGCGACGATAGTGGCGTGAGCATCTTTCAGCTCCAGCTGAGCGCTTTCAAGCTCAGTGGCCAAAGCGTCCCTCTCATCAACCCTTTCTGTGTACTTGGACTTCAGAGTCGACAAGTCACGCAGAAGCACCTCACACTTAGGGCACTCACTGCTATCACCCAAGCAGGGGGAAGAAGATAGACTCTCAATTCTGCCATTGGCCACAACAAGCTCACTCTCTAACTCATCTATCCTCTTCTTAGCTCCCCTAAGCAGTTTTCTCGATATTTTAACTCCTGACGATTGCTTTCAAGTAAATCAACGATTTCGCGTTCATAAGATGATACCTTTTCGTTGTCGTCGTCGTCGGAGTCATCGGAGGAGCTCTTCTCTTCCTTGTCCCCAAGAGCCATTGAGCAGAAGCTCTTGCGGGATCTTCGGCGTTGATGTGAGCGGCTCTTCGGTCTGTCCCCGAAAGCCATGAAGCAAAGGCCCACCGGATCGTCCTTGTCCTTCCCCTTCCTAATGACGATCTCCTCATCGCTTGAGCTCGATGAAGAGGAAGAAGACGTGGACCGCTTGGAGTAGCTCTTCTCTCCATCTCGGCAAAGAAGGCCTTGTCGCGCTTCTTGTTCTCACGCCGGTAATCCTTCAGGGCCTTTCTGAAGAATCTGGTCTTTGGCTTGCCCTTGTTGAAGGAGGAGCTCTCGTGCTTGCCGGAGTCGTGGAAGCCACCACCGGTGCCCTTCTTGTGGCCATTGCGCTTGGTGCAGTCGGCGATGAAGTGTCCTGGGTCACCACACTCAAAGCACCCGGATTTCGTGCCGTGTCTTTTGAATATTCTCTTGTCATAAACACGACACACCCGGTTGTTAAAAAGACACAAGTCATCATCTCTCAAAGACTCAAGCTGGTACTCAGTGATAGACATCAAAGAGAACCCAGCACAACTCATAGAAGTGGGATCAATAGAAGGTGTAGCAAGAGCCAGAGATTTCGAACCAGAGCCAGTGAGATTTGATCTCAACTGGATATCAACCTCAGTGGGCTTCAGCTTGCTAAACAACTCAGAAATTGTCAAGGTATCATAAGAAGTGCTCTCAATAATAGAGGATACCTTGATCTCCCAGATCTTTGGGTCCAAGGTATGGACAACCTTGAGCGCCTGCTCGTGATCTGAGACTAACTGAGCACCCTCAGCCTTGTTGTCCCGAAGCTTGTTTATGATCGATTGAAAACGACCAAACAACGCTTCAATAGATTCACCCGACTTTTGTGTGAAGTTCTCATATTCACGCCGGTAGGTCTGATAGAGCCGAGCCTTGACCTGGGCTGTCCCCTCATGGTGTGCCTTGAGGGTAGCCCATATCTCTCTCGCAGTGGAAAGATGGCTCACACGCTCAAACTCAGTGGGACCTAAACCAGAAAACAGAATGTTCACAGCTTTACTATTAGCTCAGATGCTGGGCAATGATACCAGGAGTACCATGCTCAGCAACTGGCAATATAACAAACGTATCATGAACGCAAATGTCCCAGATGTCCGAGCCTTGGCTCATAAGATAGGCTCACATGCGAGTCTTCCAATAGTTATAGCCATAAGCTTCCAAGGACGTGACCTTGCCAGGAGACGTCATGATCACTACTGGGGTTTAGAACCGGTTAAGGTATGGAAAAACCCTAACCAGGCTCTGATACCACTTGTAGGACCGAAAGTAGCGACCAGAGGGGGGTGAATGGGCGCCTAAAAAATTCTTTCGAAACAATGGCCTGCTCCCAATACCCAACGCACCTCAAAAGACTAAGCAGCAAAGCGAGAACAGATTGCCTAAGTCTAAAAGTATCTAGCCTAGAAAAGACCGGTGTCGAAAACAGAGAAACACCAGTATAGTGCTAATAGGCATATTAACAAAATATTCAAGACATGGCAGATCAAACTTCTCAGTAAAATAATCTAAGTACACATGGAATGGGATGAGAAGTTACTGTTCAAAATTTGTCTCCTGTTCGAAACTTGGCGAAGCCTGCAGTGTCGAAGCCTGCTTCATAGAGTTGGATTTCACAAAAGAAAAGGGGCTTCGACAGAAACAGCCAGAGAAGAAACAAGACACTATCTGTTCGATCAAAAAGGCCATGAGGAAAAAACAAAGCTAAGAAAAATAGCACACTGTAGCTACAGGAAAGTAGTACTACTTGCTATCAGCCACACGAACTAGTACTCACGTGAAGAACAGAAGCAACAGAGACGTGCAAGAGCTCAGGAATAAACAACAGGCGCACTTAAAAATGAAGCTTCGGATCCACAAAAAATTCGCTGCACACCAACAGACATGAACAGAGAATGAGATCTCAAAACATTGTGAAGAATAGAAGGAATGCAGGAATAAACATTGTGAGAGCAGGAGCCTGGCGGCGCACAAACAGGAGAGAGAATGCAGGAAACAAAATGACCCAATGGATTAAAAAGTGAATTCTGGAAGGGTGGTCTAACCCTAGGGATTGGGGCCCTATTTATAGGCTGTCCAACACTCAGGAATATTCCACCAGCCCCTTAGGGTTTTTTACAGACGCTGAAATAAAGGAAAAGACTAGGCTGCCCTTAGGGTATTTTTACAGACTCGACTGACTAACTGCGGGCCTAGGGACAAATAGTAAACTCCTATTTATAGATGACTTATCCGGAAGCTAAGCTTTCGTAGCGACTACGACTTCTCTTCTGGACAGTGCGATACAAGATCAACGGTCATCAGTTTTGCGCCGAAATTGACAAAGCCTTCACCGACTTTGCACCAGGTACCCGGATTGGGCCGGCCTGATTCCGCAGCTCTCTCAGCCCGGCAATCGCTCACCGCCCGTGTACCTGAGTCAATCCTGGTCAACAACCTAGTGGGTCTTCTGCCGCTCCTAGCCCATGTACTCGGATTGTGCCAGCCCGACTTCACGGTCCCTCTGCCCGATAGTCGCTCGCTGCCCGTGTACCTGAGTCACATGCGGCCCATGACGCAGCAGATGTCCTTTCTTCCTCTGTCCTCTTTGACTATCGTTGATAATGACTCATCACATCTGGAGCCATGAGGCCCACGCTATTCAGCATGGCTCCTCAGTATCCAAATCAAGATCCATTCTTCGTTGTCAGTTATCCCTATTTTCCATTTCTCAGTGTTCCCGGAGAACAAATGGTTGTCCAAGGAATTGGACAAATTGAACCGTGATTTCATTTGGGGCAAGTCCTCTACAAATGGTACATCCAGGGGAGTATGCCTCGTAAATTGGAAGCAAATGTGTCTTCTGAAAGAATATGGTGGAGCGAGGATACCAAGGGTGCGTTTGGTTCTGCTTTTGAAATTTGCTTCTACTGTAAAAAAGTAGAAGCTAAATCAAACGAGTTTACCAAAACTACTTCTGTTGTGAAAAAACAGTTTTTTCTAGTACAAATTTAGAAGCAGCCTGGACCCTACTTTTCTACTTTTCTGATTTTTAGTTCAGATTAAATAGTATGAATTCAAGGTGTGTTAATTGATTTAACATTATTATGGTTTGAATTGCATCGCACAATTTCATGAAATAATATGTGGTTGTCGGTTACTTTATAAGATGAACTATGCACTTTTTTATTTATCTAATATATTTTTTAGTTATTTAGTTGCATCAATGTTGAATGTTTCCTATTTATATATATGTATAGAATATTATAATGATGAAAATTATGTAAGTTATAAAAACAGTCAGCTCACAACAGTTTTTTCACAACATCTTCAACCAAACGACTTTTAGTTTTTTCACAGCAGGCAGCTCACAACAGCTTTTTCACAGCAGACAACTCACATCAATTTTTTTCACAGCTCACAGTAGAATCAAACACACCCTAAACATCACTTGCTTCAGCCGCGCTAGCTTTGGCTTTGATGGAAGGACCCAACAAGACCTTGGCTAGACCTCTATACAACTTGCTCGAAGAGGGACTCCGACCTTTTCCATGCTTCCACAGAAATCATCTTGGGCAATGGACTAAAGACTAGCTTCTGGCATGATCGGTGGTTAGGGGTAGCTCCTCTATATCTCACTACGCCGAACCTATATGCTATTTGATGCAAGAAAAAGTTGACTGTGAGTGAAGCGCTCACCCAAAATTATTGGGTCACAACCTTTCGATGAGCCTCCACGATCCAACAGTTGCATGAGCTCTTCAGTACGCTCTTAGAAGTGAAACACGTCAACCTCTATGATCACGTGGAAGATTCGATAATTTGGCGTTGGGCAGTGAATGGGGAATTCCCTGTAAAATCTGCTTACCAATGCCAATTTTTAGGAATGCACAAATCGTTAATCAATCACCAACTCTGGAAAGGTAAGGTGGAACCGAAATGCAAATTTTTTTGCATGGACTCTAATCAAGCAAAAAATTCTAATGGCGGACAATATTCTAAGGCGTGGGTGGCCTTGCTACCCTTTCTGCGAATTGTGTTTGACCAACCTTGAAATGGTTCAGCATCTGGTGTGTAGTTGTTCATTCACAACTCGAGTTTGGTCGATTGTGGCAAATCATTTTCGCATCATGGGCACCTCTACCATCCCAATTGAAGACTCCCCACAAGTTTGGTCACACAATGTCACACCCTCTTTCCACGCCCTCAATTTTTTTCTCCCGCCAACACATTCATCTCCATCCTTCGCCACATGTCATTGCCACGCGTCCGTGCTCCAGCCTCGTCGCCTACGCGTCCATACCATCACCGCCTGTCTCAGCCAACCGCACTCCTTTTCCCCACGCGTCTAGTTCGCCGCTCTTGCTGCATGCACTCGTGTCCTCCATGCATGCACAGCACCACCTCTTCCCTCACGTGCAAAAGGATCCTGTCTCTCTCCCATTGCGTGCAAGCACTCCAGTTGCTCCTCATCTCCACCAGAGAACTCCCAAGTTCGCAGTGCCTCACCGAATTTCCTTCCATGCTCGAGTTCGGTATGCCTCAATCCTCCCTCTCCTTTGCTCCTTTTTGCAATCAAGCCATGGGAATGTGACCTGGAAGCCTCTACGATGTCATTTTTGCAGAAACCCGAGTCGGATCGTGCCTCTTCACCAAACCCCCAAATTGACGTCGCTTCTCACCGCCTCGCTTCGATCTCGCTCAAGGTACAACCATGCTTCGATTCCTTGTACCTACAACACCTATAATCTATGTAGATAACGTTCTAGGTGATAGATGACCGTATTAGGCTCTGAATGTCGCTCGCGACAAGTAGCCTTGTTTTTCAAAAATGACGCTCGCAGCTAGCCTTTTTCAGATGCCCATAGCTCGATCCAACAACACAGATCACTTTCTAGCATCCTTAATCCCGTTAAAAGTCTATAGTTGAGTACCGGAGACCCTACATCATCACATATGCCATCCACCTAGAGTTTTACCCCATTTTTAATTATGGGCAAACCGTAGATCTAATTGGTAATCCAACGCATATAATGTTAATCATAGTACGTAGAATCTATGTTTAAAATTTGGGGTCAATCGGAGTTAGTATGAAAGAGTTATGCCCTAGAGAAATTTCAGTCGTCCGTAGTCGTCTTCAACCTCCACCACTGGTTCTTTCTTTGTTTCGCTGCCAGCTGGGTCCCACGCGTCAGATCTGAACCTGCTGCTGCCAGCCGACCACTGACGCCGCGCCTGTCGCATGGGCCCCGCTCGTTAGTGCTGGATGTCGCCGCTGCTGCCATGTGCGTGCGTCCGCACGCACTGTTGCGTGCCCGCGTTACAACCGCACGCCCGCGCCGTTGGTTTGTTTTGGGTTGGCTGGGCCAACCCAATTGCATAGTAACATTTCTATTATTTAATTATTTATTTTCTGAAATAAATAAATATTTTTATAATAATAATAATAAACTAAATAAATAAATATTTTTTTATAATATATATATATATATACAAATGCTATTCTACACCACGGGTGTAGAATGCTATTCTACACCGACGTGGAATGGAGGGGGTAGGGATTGGGTGGGGTGTGGGAGCACGGGATGATCGGTGTAGAATAGCATTCTACACCCATAGTGTAGAATAGCGTTCTCGTATATATATATATATATTTGACCGACCGCCCATGCCCAATAATTTGTTTAATTTATTTATTTCCTAAATAAAATAATAATGGTAATAATAATTTAATTAATTAAATAGTAATAATAATAGTAGGATAATTAAATAATAATAATAATAATAAATATTGTATTTTTATACTAACAGGTTCGTCTACAGTGACAAATAGTAATTTTTAGAAAAACATTCAAATAATTCTAGGAAACTCATTTTAAATTTTGATAAGCTCTTAACTCCGTTTAGCTCTGATTAGATCCGTTCAAATTTCTATAATTCTATAAAATTCTAAACTTTCATTTAGTATTATTAAAAATGTTTTAATAAAATTTATTATATATTTTTATTTATATATTGTTAATTGTTCTGTAGTTGTCAAGTCTAAAGAGCCGCAGATTCTCGGCCTTGAAGTTTGTGAGTACTTTTAAGAATAAGGCAAGTCTTCCTTTGATCATGCTTGCTCCTATGATTGCTAAATTATTTATGTAGAAATGCATGTTTAGGCCACACGTACACATACACTCAATATTATTGACGATCGCCAAGCGCGATTACGTCAACTTAAACCTAAACTTGTCACACTAGCTTTCCTTTGAATGTTGATAATCTTGTAAACCCTTGTAACCACAAAGATTGGTATAACCCCTTCCTAGTATTATGATGTGGGTTATACTCAATCATCTTTTTATCTTTTATTTCATATCAAATGCAATCATTGAAATAAATGAATTGTATGGGATGAAATGGTTTTTGAAAGAATGTTTTGAAAATGGTACTAAGTACTGGTTGTGTTAAAAGCAAATGAAAAAGGAGTGTTTTGGGTAAAAATTGCCATGAGTTGTCAACACCTTGGTGGTTTGGCTTCGCTTGGCCCATAAGGACCGATTTCTTGGGAAAAACGTCATGCACAACAACGTGCAGCCTTACGGACATTATGGGGTGTCCCTGGTTGAGTACTTAGTGGGCTTGGGATCGCTTGCTGTCAATGAATGTGAAATCCCAGGGTATGCAGAGTGAAAAAGACCCGAGGAGGGGCATCTGTGTATATGGATTTGTGTTGAGTTAGGAAAACCCTAGGGATTTTAGTGGGAAGGGGCCCAAGGGCTACCTGATGTTCCTTGGTTAGTATCCGTTGACGAGACGTCCGGGTCTGGCCCATTCAGTTGTCAGCAGAACGCTTTCTTGGGTTTGCTTTGGAAAGACCTTGTAGCGAATCTCCTTGACTTGGCCGGTTAAGGAGTAAGATCACGACGTAAGGGAAAAGTGTACACCTTCAGCTGAAGTATGAACTGTTCGAACAGCCGTGCCTACGGTCATGGGCAAGTGTTATGATGGTTGCCTATGCGTAGTGTTTGATCTTTACAAATGATTGTGAATTGTGGGTTGGGAAGCGTTACCAGAGTACGCCTTTGTGGTGTACGGCTAGCCTTAGTGGCTAGGAACGAGCTTGTGTAGCTCGAGAAGTCGTATGGCTTCATAGAGAGAGGGTGAGGTTCAACCTTAGGTTGAGAGATAAAAATATGTTTTGGAAAAGGGAAAATCTACCCGATGGAGTGGTAGACTAGTACCATGTTAAAGTGAGCATAACTGAAAATGGTAATGTGGTGAGCTGATGGTTTCATTTGGGATTTGTTGCAAAGCAATCCCACATTGAGAATGTGATTTGGGAATTGAGAATGTGATTTGTGAATTGATGAGGAAAGTTAAAGGACTAATGTGGAGAGTTTGGAAGAGGTTGAATTAGGGGTTCGCCCCAAGTTTTTGAATATTAACTTTTATCACTTGGGTTAAGGTGGAGGTGAGATCTCAACCATTGGAAATGGTACACTTAGTATTTAAAACTTGCATTTCTTTATAAGCCTCAACCACCCTTGATCCAACTCATCTATAATCTTTTCCAAGACTTGCTGAGTACGTTTGTACTCACTCCCCCAGTTATTGAAGGTCAAGGAAAGAGGAATCTTTCTATTTTAGAAGAATGAAGGGTTCAATATTAATGAGTTTCTAGAAGAGTAGGGTTTCGTGCCTAGTCCCCAAGTAGATCTAAGGATAATTGTTTGTACAAATGTATGTTTGCTTCCGTTGATCTTTTGTAATGTTTGTCTGCCGCGAGGTATGCCTCTTACGGCTTTTGTACAGACTACTATGTAATTATCTATGTAGGTTTGCGATGGTCTACCGTTGGATTGATGAAATGCCAGATTTGACATTGATTCAATTCAAAATGTAGCCCATCGTCTCGGTACGACAAAGTTCGTACGGGGCGGGGCGCTACACACAAAGCATGCAAATCCACCCCGTCAACAAACCGTAAAATTCGTAAAATCTTTAGCGGGTTAATCATGATCTTTTGGTGAAATATTTGGAAGGAGCGAAATAGACAAGTTTTCCAATCTAGTTTCGAATCAATTACCTATGTTAGTGAGTTAGTGATTAGTGATTTCACTAATTTCCTTTGAGCGGAAGGACTAGACCTCTTGTCCTCTCACCCTTCATGCTACCTTGTATTTCTCTGTTGTATTGCTCTTTTTACTTTTCGGGTTTTCACCCTTTTTAATATATTTGTGACAAATCTCTCGCTTGCATTAAAAAAATTAAGATCCATCGGACAGGAAATGAATAAGTTCTCAGATATCAATTGAAGCCGATACATTTTTACATTCATGATGATACAACATTTTCCGAAAATTTGCTTTTTATGAGGGCATTTGGAGACCATTTGTTTTGTAATTTTTCAAAATGCTCGATTATTTCAGTAAATTCAAATAAAAATAAATGTAAAAAAATTCGTATCCATCTCGCTGTGGTAATCCGGCCCATCCTATGCTCTAGTTTCGGGGCCTCTTCGCCGGATCCCCACGTCTCGCCTAACCCGCATGCCGCTGGCGAGGGGACTGGCCGCCGGCGTGCGGCGGCGCGGCGCGTTCCTTCCCCTCGTTGTGCTCGTCCTCCCGCTGCTGCTACTCCTGCACTTGATCTCGTCGCCTCGACCACGCTCTCCCTCTGCCCCACTCCGCGGGACCGGGGGCGAGCCACAGCCGGCCTGCGACTACGCCGACGGCGAGTGGACGCGTGACGCCTCCGCGGGTTCAGAGCTAAGGTACGACCAGACGTGCAGGGAGATCTTCAAGGGATGGAACTGCCTCGCCAACGGGAAGCGCAACGGCCGCGAGCTCCTCCGCTGGAGATGGAAGCCCGCCGGGTGCGAGCTCCCCCGGCTCGACCCGCTCCGATTCCTGGAACTCCACAAGAACAGCAGCATTGGTTCGTGCTCTTTGCCGTTTCGTTTTAGTATTCAAAGGAGGGTTGTAATTTAGGGTCTGTTTGTTTAAGTTTTGGATTATAACAATCCAGTTTAATGGTAGATTGTTCTAATTTGCACTCTAGATTATAATAAGTTGATAGAATAAGTTGTCCAGTTTGTTTTAGCTTATGAAAAAAGCTGAAACAAACAGGATCTTAGAAGCTAGCTGCAGTTCATCGTGTTGTTGGTGGCAACGTGCATTGTGCTCACTGCTAAAAGTGGTCATTCAGATCAGCATGAGAGGGATATAATTGTTACTTTCTTAGTTTGCAAATCAAGGTATATTAAATTTAGTGGATCAAATGGTCGAAGATATAGGAGATGTGCAAATTTGTGCCTGAAATCCTGTACTTTACTTTTGTGGGGGGACTGGGGAGCATGTTAAGCTTTTCTATGTTCTTTTGACATCTTGGCAATCATAATGGGATGAGAAGTCTATATTTTTCTGGCAATTGATCTGAACTTACCATTGATGATTGGTGTTCAATGCTTTGTTGCAGGATTTGTGGGCGATTCATTGAACCGGAACATGTTTGTCTCGTTGGTCTGCATGCTTAAGGGGGCTAGTGGAGAGGTCCGCAAGTGGCGTCCTGCAGGAGCAGACCGTGGTTTCACATTCCTGCGCTATAACCTCACCCTGGCATACCACAGGACTAATCTTTTGGTACGATATGGTAGGTAAGAAGTGACATTTGGGTATTACAAAATTATGGCTTTTTGAAAACATGACATACTTCTACTATTAAAGCATGCATTTCCATGTGTGTTACAACTGATTCAGTAAGTTACATTTATATTCCACGTTTGTAAAAACTTGTGTTCTGTTGGTGTAACCTTCAAGTAGACAAGTATTGGAGTGCTTATTCTCTTATCAGTTCACTACTATTTTCTTTGTATTTCCTTTATATATTTAGTAGATCATACTGTGGTTTCCTTAACACTTTTTCACTGCATCAGTTTGCTCCATAGTTTGTTATTTCATGATGGCATTACCCATATATTTGATCATGATTGCTCAATGCAATATATCACTGATGTAGGTGGTCGGCCAGTCCAAATGGAGGTCCTCTAGAATCTCTTGGATACAAGAAAGGCTATAGAATTGATGTTGATGTTCCAGACCAAACATGGGCAGAGGCACCAAGCTTCCATGATGTTCTTATTTTCAACACAGGGCATTGGTATGTGAATATCAATTGTAAACCAGATAACTGTTGATCAACAATTTTATCACTTAGATGCCCAACTATGTTCTTCCTTATCCATGAATGCTGATTCTAGATTTTACGTTTTAAATTTCTACGAGTAACCAGTTAACAACACAATATTATATTATATGCCACTTTTCCATTTAAGTACTGTAGTTCCATTTTTTTCCCTTCTCCCTCAAACCTGGCATCCAACTAGGTTATTCACCAATACATTTGCGATGATATTCATCTAGTTTGTTAACTTCGTTTTTCCTAGTCATGTAGTAATTTGTACTGAATACTGATAGATTTCTTACATGATATGACATGATTGGTGCAAATACAATATTTTTGCTAGCTTATTATTGGCGGAGTTTCTGACTTAGGAGTTTAGTGAGAATTATATCATTTGACACATGCAGTTTTCCACATGATAAGGATCAATTTACTTAGCTTTCTCCTGACTTCCTGAATATAGTTTTTTCTTATGTATACATGTTTCTTCTTACTGGGCTTCATACTCTTGTGATTTATACAGGTGGTGGGCCCCTTCAAAATTTGATCCAGTACAGACACCAATGCTATTCTTTGAGAAAGGAAGGCCAATTATACCTCCTTTGCTGCCACCTGCAGGACTGGATTTGGCTCTTAAACACATGGTATGCTAGAAGCTGTTTTTTTGCTTTATTAAAAATTTCCATTCTTTGATAGATAATGCAGAACTGTTAAGTATGTTTAACCTTTTACGTAAGTACATCATGAAATATTCTGGAGTCCATGTACCAGTTGGTTAGCTTATATATCAGTCCATGTCTCCATGAGAGGCAGCAGATATGTACTTCAAATAGTAAGTTTAATTGGGTGTTGTTGCCCTTTTCCACCCTGTTAATTTAATTTAGTTTTCAGCATCAAACTTCAATACCCGGTATCTGTACCAAAAGTGAACATTACTAACTTCCTGTTTTCTATGATTATATCAAATCTCACCGGTCTCTCTCATTCTATGGATATACGATTTTCATCAGATGATATTTGTGAACAAAGCAATGAAACCCGATGGGGTGAAATTCTTCCGCACCCAATCTCCTAGACATTTTGAAGGTGGTGATTGGAATGAAGGTGGATCTTGTCAACGTGACCAGCCCTTGTCCTCAGAAGAGGTACTGAAACTGCACTGCATTAAGTACATGGATAGCATTATTCGTTTTCATCCTCTTTTGCATGTTTTTCTTTATTTACCTTTTTATTTTAACATTATGCTTGTGATCTTTTGTTGGATCTCTACCAAGGTAATTCCTTTTTTAATAGCACAAGTTGTGTAAATAAGGACATATTTATTGATGATAAAAACACTTATACAAGTTTTGACAGCAAATCAAGCGACCACGGCATACCAAAATTTGGCATTGCCTAAATTTTGTCAATCATCTAAACAGGGTTATGTTTTTTATTGGTCGAAAAATCAAATACAGGGCTCTCAGAACTTTGTGCTGCTTGAAACCTGGGGTTTTGAGATTAATATCTTGATCTGTAATGTGTTCAGGTTGAAGGATTTTTCGCGTTGGAAAACAATGGCACAAACATAGAAGCACGCTTGGTCAACCATCACTTGATGATGGCTCTTGAAAAGTCCACTTTCAAAGTATTGAACATCACTCACATGAGCGAATTCAGAGCTGATGCTCATCCTTCAACAACTGGTGGGAAGAAGCATGACGATTGCATGCATTGGTGTTTGCCAGGACCAACAGATACATGGAACGATCTGCTAGCAGCAAATCTGTGGCAATTGAGAGTTAGCCTAACAAAAGGTGAGACCTTTACCTGAGAAATTCTCCCCAGTTTTTTGGGGGTTATGAATATGATTAAGATTCATAACCCTGTGAAGATTTTTGTGTGATTTAGGGGTGGAGTGAGTGTTCATGGTTTAGTTCAAATTTGTCTTTTAATTAGTGCTCAGATACTTCCTGTTGGATTTACATCGCAACGAACGGTGGATGCAAAGCATTTTCCTTCTTTGTCAGAAGGAAATCAAAAGCAGCACATTTAGGGCCTGTTTGGAGTCCTGTTTGGAAGAGAGGGCTAAAATTTAACCTCTCACTTTAACTCCCATTAATTCTTGGGAAGCCAAACAAGTGGGCTAAAACTTGGGTGCTAAACTTTAGACTCCTTTTCTTTAGCCCCTCCAAGGAGTGTTAAAAAGGGCTAAAAAATAGTGCTAAAAGTGGTCCTCCTGTATTAATTATCATCTTTGCTCTTAAACATGTGAATACTGAAAGAAGGAAAAAAAAATGAAAGGATGAGTAAATGAGTCTTTTGTACACTTATTACTAAAGTTTAGCTCCTGTATCCAAACAACAAAAGAGGTTAAAATTTAATCATCATCTATTTTATAGGTTAAACTTTAGCCCTTGTATTAAAATTTAGCCCTCTTTTCACAAATAGGTCCTTATTACATTAGCCCATCGGTTACACATCCAGTAATAATCAGAATTGAGATCAATGGAGCTGTCTGTTTGTTGGATCCATGGGCGTGGCGGTCGCCGTCATCGACCACTCAACAGTAGGGCAGCACTTGACAACAACAGCATAGGACATGGCGGCAATTAATTGAGTGATCTTGTTGCATGCATGTCCAGCCACTTGAGGTCAGGCCAACAAGACAATTCCCTCAACAACAACAACACATAATTTGCATTGGTGGGCAACGGATTCAAGGAACATGAACATGGAAGGTCACGGATACAGACCAGGAGCCATCACGGTTTCAGGTAGCAGGAATACCATACATGACACTGGTGTGGATCCAAAATAATCGAGAACCGAGAACCGAACCGTCGGGGCCACGCCCATACGTTATGGCTACAGGCTAAATACCAAGCTGACTACAAGTATTATGTGTACGCTATCACGATAACTTTGGTAAACCGAAAACTAAAAAAATTCGGACCTAATTTCTTCAGTTTTTTGTTTTGAATTTCTTTGGTTTTTTGTTCGATTTTGCTAAATTCAGTAAGTATTCGGTTGCTGGTTTATGGGAACCAAGATTTGTAAAAACTAAAAAAAGTAGATTATCCACTTCCAACCAGTACATGACACTTTCCATGCACGTTCTTGATTAGCGTGTAGTGTAGGGATGGTAACTGAGTCGAACCGGCTCAGGCTTGGTTCGGCCGAGCCACAACTTCATCGAGCTATGCTCAGCTCAACCACTTAGGTGAGCCAAAAAATGGGCTTGGTCGAGCCACCGTTGCACTAAGTTGAGCTAGTATCGGTTCGCCTCACCTCCAATACGGTCCTAGATGACCATACCATAGATTAAAGATGGCAATGGGTCTATACCCGTCGGGTTTCACCATCTCAAACTCATACCCGTTAAAAAAATTCACCCCGTCGGATAACCCATATATGCATTCGGGTATTATTTCCCCCCAAACCTATACCCATGTGGGTAAACTATATCCATCGGGTACCCATACCCATCAACAGTTCCTAAATACCATATGTAGCATTAATAAAAATTTCAAGGAATAAAGCAGGATGGAGACCCCTGAGACACTATTTTGGAACCATGGCACTACTATTACTGCAAATTAATCACTGAGACACTAAGTTCAATTATTTTAGCAACAAACATTTTTGAATCATGATAAACACATTACATATATAGCTCCACAAAAGTATATAGCTTCACAAAATAGATGATCCAACATGACATCAAACCATGACTTCAATGGAGCAGATCTGGAGCGTGCCTCTGTCTGCGTGGTGGAGAAATGGAGATCTGGAGCGATGCGTCGATGCCGTGAGCTTGTGATGTGGACGCCGGCCGTCGGCGGTCCGTAGTCGGCTACGGTGCTACGCTGTGTCACTGTTGGGGCTTGGGGGGGTAGGGGCTGGCCAGCCAGGGCGTGAGGCCGCCAGGGCGTCAGGCGCAGGCGCGCAGGTGCAGCCGCCAGCTGCAGGTGGCGGGCTTGGAGTTGTGGTCTGTGGAGGCGTGGTCGGCTGGTCGCGTGGAGGCGTGGAGTAGTGAAGAAAGGGAAAATTACTCACATGCCATTATAATTTTCAGAAATTGCCTACATGCCACTGTCAGTGACTGTGGCGGCCCCCATCTGGCAGTGACACAACGATGACATTTTGGCAAACCGTAAAAATCGTAATGGCACAGAAAAAATTAACCCGTGAAGAAAAGGAAACAGTCGAACGGGAATTCAGAATACAGGAGATGAGGAGATCAAGAGAATATGATTTTGGAGTTTTTTAGTGGGCCTCTGTATCGGGCCATTGCATGTATATATTATACCTCAACTCTTAAATATCAAATATAGTGTATTGGGTAACGGGTACCAGTGGCGGCTCCAGGATTTTTTTTATAGGTGTTCCTGTATCATTATAAACTCAAAGTGTAATATATTTTTTCTAAATATGATAAATATAACATTAATATCTCTTAGGGCATATTTGGATCCAAGGGGCTAAAGCGAAATGACTAAAAAAAGGGCTAAAATTTTAGTCAACTCCTGTTTGGATCCAAGGGCTAAAACATTTATTACTGTGTATAATGACTGAAATATCCATTTTTTATTGCTCTTACGTTTTATGCATACATGTATAGTGGGAGTATGAGTGGAAAAGGAGCATTTTAGCCCCTCTTTAGCTCCTCTTTAGCCTTAGTGTTTGGATTTTTAGCTCCTAAAGAGGCTAAATTTTAGCCCCTTTTGCTTTAGCTCTTGGATCCAAACACCCCTTAATATCATAAATCCACTAGAATCAACCCTTAAATAAAAAATATAAACATAATCAATATTTAAATAAAATATCTAAACATATATTGAGCCAAATTTTGGGTAGTCCAGGGCCCACCTAGACTACCCCTTGGAGCCGCCACTGACGGGTACCCATCGAGTAACGGATATGGATATTAAGAAACCATACCCATATCCACGTACCTGTTGGGTATTGTATTTTCCCATTAATAGACTCATGAGTGAATGATTTTATCCGTATATATACCTTAATAGGGTAAAAACCCACCGGGTTTCGGGTATCCATTGTCATCTTTACCACAGATCTCATCGTTGGTGCTTCGTCTTTCGGGCTTGGGCTGCGCGGATGGCCGCTAGGCTGTAGGGCAGCGATGAGAGGTGTCGGCCTGTTGGGGGCACGAACAAGGCACGGGGTGATGGGCCCGACGGAGGGGCGACGGTGGGCTGATGGAGCCACCGAGGTGGCAGACCGATAGAGGCTGCTAGGGATGGATATTGAGTCTGGTGTGTACAGGTAGTGCATATCCGTACCCATACCCATTTATCCAACAGGTAAAAATCTGTGTCCATACCAGTTACTCACGGGCGTCGTATACCCGTTTGCATGTGAGTCTACAATGGGAACCAGAGAGGAAGAAGCCGGTCGGAGCAAGGAGAGCATGGCCCAGCGGCGGAGGGCGCTGGCGTGGAGTGCTGGGAGGGCGTCGACGTGAGTCAGTGCGCGACACATCGACGACTGACGCGAGACCTAGGACTGGGCATTTGGTTAATTCGATTATATCGGTTCGGTTAAATCGGTTAAAAATAATTTTGGTTATAGCAAAATGGCAACCGGAATTTCTTTAGCAAAAATAATAACCGATCAAATTTGGTTTTGGTTAAATCGGTTCGGCTAACCGATTAACCATAAAATGCAACATATTGCTTCTACTTAGCTTATGTATACACAATTCACAATTGGTTAATCGGTTAAATGTACCTCACAAATCGGTTAATCGATTAACTGCACCACATAAATCAGTTAATCGGTTAATTGTACCTCACAAATCGGTTAATTGGTTACTGCACCTCCTAAATCAGTTAAATTGGTTAACTACACCTCAAAACCGAACCGATCACCGAATTGTGCTAGTTTTTTAACTGAACCGATAACCGATTTAATCGAACCGATAATCAGTTAAATCGGTTCGGTTCGGTTAATCGGTTTCGGGTAATTTTTGCCCACCCCGAGCGAGGTCGTGCAAAGGCTAGTAGTAGGGGGTGCACAGATCTGTGTGGAAGCAAGCGCTGAGGCTAGGAGAGGGAGAGACATGCGATGATCATGGTAGTGGGGAGGACATTGGCCAGTCCAGGCGAGGAAGGTGCTGACGTGGGGCGACGGGAGGGCACCAGCGTGGGGTGGAGGAGGGCGTAGGCCAACGGATGGCGACGTAGGGCATCGACGTGAGGCAACGTGTAGGCCGCACAAATCAGTCTCGAGGCTGTGAGAGGGGGAGTGGAGGAGGAGGAAAGAGAAGGAATGAGTGGTAGCTGGGAGGAGAGGAAAGAAAATGGGTTTGGAATTGCTTTTATATTCAACATAATCGGGTAAATAGGTATGTGTAGTCAATACCCATATACGTACTTGTTTACCTGTCAGGTATAAGTTGGAGAACAAACATAACCCTAATAGAGTTTTTACCCACATGTAAACGAGTAATTGGGCACAATTACTATCTCTAGAGGCCGCGAGGGCGGCGGGGACCACCTGGCGCTTGGGGCTTCGGCGAGCTAGCGGAGGCGTCGGTGGGGCACCCTGGACCGGCTGAGCGGCGGCGAGCGGTAGGGATTGGCTGAGCAACGGAGACGTCAGGGGCTGCCGAGGTCGGCGCAATGGGATGCTACCTGTTGTGTGCTGTGTATGCGGTACCCTAGCCCCTAAGCCCTACTGCTTGGGTCGATAATGGACTGATTTGGTCGCTCCTCTCCCCGCTAAGGCATTGATCGAGCCGTCAAGCCGTTTGTGAGTTGGCTCGACTCGGTCAGTCACAGAGCCAATTTACTCGGCTTGAGTTTGGCTCGGTCGAGCTTGAGCCTCGAGCCAACTGTCAGTCTTAGCTCTGTTAGCAAGAGAGTGATCCAGACCGGAGAGAGAAGCATCAGAGACACGGGAAAAACGGCGAATATATAAAATTTCTCTGTTTTATATGGCACGTTCATAGAGTGTGATGTGTAAGTACGTGCCTATGTCGGCGGTCGGCAGAATAAAAGCAAGCAGCGAAATGACATACGTGTAGTGGTGGTGGTATATATGTTGTTGGCTATGTATGCTGCCGTGAGAATATGTATATGTATATATATACACGGGAGCACTATTCTACACCACGTGTGTAGAATAGCTATTTTACACCGACTACTTTTAGTAATTGATTTTTTTCAGTAGAATAGCAATTTATATATATATATATATATATTTATATTTATATTTATATGTTATTCTACACTATGGATGTAGAATGCAATTCTACACCGACGTGAAATGAGGGTCAGGATTCGGGTGGGGCGTGGGGGCACGCTGGATGATGTGGGCATGGTTGGGTTGGTCGGTATAGAATAGCATTCTACACCCGTAGTGTAGAATATCGTTCTCGTGTATATATATATATATATATAGCATTCTACACCCATAGTGTAAAATAACATTTGTATATATAAGTTCTTTTATAATATCTTAAGTCGTCCTTAGACCGTGAAATCTATATATGTGAATGACCTTAGCTAATTGGGCTATCTCCTTTGGCCATAGCTATAAATAATATTTATTATCATCGATAGCCTTCCTTCCTATGTATATATGGTTTATGCCATTATTAATAGCGTTCGTTCACTATAGGAAACAACATTTTGCCGAGTGACACAGATACTCGGTGAAACCCAAAAAACACTCAACGAATGGTTCATCGAGTGTTACATTTGGCAAACAATACTCAGTGACGTTGCCCTTGGCAAATAGGGGTTCACCAAGTGTTTTTTGTCGGGCACTTGGCGAACATATTTATCGAGTGTCAAAGTTGATACTCGGCGAAAAAAAACAACAAACGAAAGGGTGAACACTTGACAACTGGTTTGCTGAGCGCAAAAAAAGCACTCGGCAAACAAATCACTGTAAAATAAAAAAGACAAGGCACGCTAGAATGCGGCGCTGGGCATGACATGATGTCGAGAGGGGCACGGCGCGGCGCCGAGCGGGGTGGGGCAAGGCGCGGTGTGGCGCAGGGCAAGACGGGGCGGGAACGACCCTGATAGGGGCGACGTCGGGCGCCGATGCGATGGGGAAGGGCATGACGTCAGGAGGGGCAACGCTGGGCACCGACACGATGGGGCAAGGTGGGGCGCAGTGCCAAGCGAGGCGCGACGGGGTGTGACAGGTCACTAGCAGCTGACGCAATGGGGCAGGGTGGGCATGGTGCCGGGTGGGGCGAGGTGGGGCAGACAACGCATGGCGACAGGGCTCGGGTGATGTGGCCAGGGCGCGAGCGCGGCGCCGAGGCAAGACGCGGTGCCAGGGCGAGGTGTGGTGCTGGAAGGGGGCCGACGGCGTGGTGGTGATGGAGAGAGGACCGATGGTCGGGGAGGTGTGAGAATGAGAAGGAAATGTGAGAGAGGGTTTGAATTTAAAGGAGGGAGAGTGAAAGTGTGAGAGTTTTAAAAAAAAGGTGTGGCCGCGGGGAAAAATGGCGAGATGTGAATTTTTGTCTTTGTTGAGTGTAGGGACGGCAATCTTATCCAATTACCCGTTTACTCGCGGGTAAAAACCCTATTAGAGTTAGGTATGTTCCTAATATTATACCCGATGGGTAAATGAGTACGAGTATGTGTATTGACCAACCATACTCGTTTACCCGATTATATTTAATATAAAAATAAATCCTAAACCCTAACTCCCCTCTTTCTTATTCACCTTCCTCTCTCCCTTCCTATATCCCCTCCCACCACCCCTCCCACCTCAGTGGCCACTCTCTGAAATCCCAATCCCTTCGGAGTCTAGATCTATAACTCAAGCATTCGGTGGTTTCCCGATACTTGCGTAGGCGTTCCACAAGCTTTCCCGCGCCGGAGTCCATCGTGTCGCCCCGCTCTAGTGTCTCGCACGCCGCCCCACCAACGCAACATCATGCATGTCGCCCCATCGGCGCGGTTTCAACCCGCACCACCGTCCTACGTGCTGTCCCACCAACACGGCGTCCTGAACGCCCCCCACACGCCTCCCTTTGTCGTTGTCCTAAGCACAACCTGTCATTATTGTCCCACGCGCGGCACGACGCTGCCCCGGGCGCTTCCCCTTCTCTTTTGTTTGGTCGTCTCACAGGTAAAAAGGTATACCCATGGGTAGAGATGGCAACGGGTATGCACCCGCTGGGTATTACCCGTCCACACCCATACCCGCTAGATAAAAATTTACCCGCTACAAAACCCGTACCCGCTCGCGGGTACAAAAACCTACCCACACCCGCACCCGCGCGGGTATTTATACCCGACGAGTAACCTACACCCAATTTTAGACCCGCCATGAATCATAAATATATCACTGAAAAATGACATATGCATCTACAAATAACAACAATGTACACCAACAAATATAGTCTAATAGATCATTGGAGCATATTACTTTCACACTAATATATATATATATGTATTCGAGTATATATATGTATTCAATATACTACTATATGAGCCACGAATGGGCTGAATTTATTGGAAAATGCACATGGGCCTTCAGGTGTATTTTACCCATGGGTAAGCGGGTACGGGTACTATGCAGCCACACCTGCACCCATTCTACCCGTTGGGTAGAGGTTTTTGCCCAATAAGGCACCCGCGGGTGAAGATATTGTTCCACACCCGTCTTCTTATCGGGTAAAATCCATCGGGTACTTGGGTTTCGGGTACCTGTTGCCATCTCTACCCATGGGTATACGATGCCCATGTGTGACAACCCGAATTCAAAAGAACTCGACCTTTATTAATTCTCAAAAATATCCAGATACAAGATGTTCATAAACCGACAACACATAAATGAAATTAAAACAAAGTACGTAGCTTATGGACTACACTTATTACAAACTAAAATTTAAGCGGAAGCAAAACCAAAAATGGCTGTCGAACATCTCGATCCCCAAAATCCGACACCTCAACTGGGTCGCTACTTCTGGCCTTCGTCTTCTTGATAAACAACATCTAAAAAGATGTAATCAATGGAGATGAGTACAAAGGTACTCAACAAGCCACAAACATGCATATAATGAAGGCTGCATAACAAAGGATCATAATCTAGGCTTGTTTGCATAAAATAGCAAGTTTAATGTTGTTTAAGCTTTAGTGAGCAAAATTAGAACATGAATATAAAATGCTGAAATAAATTTGAGCAATAACTTACCACTACCTCGAGTTGCACACCCGTGCCAACTCGCTCTTTCAAACCATCCCATCATGTTCAATGCGTTCACACACAAACGCAGAAATCTAACTGCGGAGAACATCACTAGACCGCCCGTGACCGTGGGCACGACTTTTCGAAAAGTTTATACTCTGATCAGAGGTGTACTATTTTACCCACAAGGCATAAACCCGGCGTGAACCAAGATACCACCACGGTACCCTGACCAAGTTCATGCCAAAACCCGTCATATGAATTGACTCAACAAGAGGACAACCACACCAGGTTTCGTCGACGCTCCACTGAGATCTCACCCGAAAATCATGGGCAGACCCCAATTGGCAGACGTAGACCCCCATTCGTGCCTCATCGGACCAAGCCACCACCAGGCACTCCTTATAAGTGAACTTGTCCCCTCCGCTCGGTGCATCAAGCTGAATCAACCCATACTTCAGATTAGGCCTTACCCATTAGACTTGTGGCTAGTATTGTTATGCTTCGCAACAGATCCCGCAGACTGGTCCTTATAGTGCCCCGGGTGCGACCAACCAATTTTCGAGCTTGCACCCGGAACCCACCATGCTCAACACAACACCATTCTCCACGCTTCATGTATCACGACTCAGAATCACAACGAGGCGAGATATAACAAAGGTATAGAGACGATCCACCTATCTAGTAATACATATTAGATTTCACGCTAGCAAGTGTGTCTCTACTTTAGAGCACTAACTAATAAATATTATAAGGTGACAAGGAGAACGGAGTACAAAGCATGGCTTAGGTTTGCACATTAGGGATTAAACTAACCTTTAACTAAATATTCAAAAGTGTGGTCTAAATGCATTTATTAGCCTATGGGTTATAGCAATAATTCAAAAAATGGGTTCAACATGATCAACTATTTCCACGGGAGGATTCTGTGACTTGCCTGGATCCTCGTAATACTGGTACGGATCTTCAGCAGGAAATGGCGACTCCTCGTTCACCTCGACGTCGACTAGACATACCAACCGAGGAAAAAGAATTAAAACAACACTATAAACATCATGAACAGTACAACTAAATTGCATAAAATCGAAGAGCATAATTTTTTGGATTTTCTAAAATTTGAATGAGCAAAATCCGAGTTAAAATGAATTTACTATGAATTTTTGAAGTTTAAAAGCTTTTTTGGAATTTTAAAAATCATTTTCTGAAATTAAAACTGCCCTGGTCCATGGTGGACCAGACCCACCGTGCACCAGGTCACTGTTGGCGTGGACCAAGAGGATCTGGATCACCCAATTCAGATCAAATGGCTGGCGGGGAGGCGGGGCGCTTTAATGAAATTCAACGGTCATGATTAAAACGTGCGCGCCAGGGACACGTGGACGCCCCAGATTAAATCCTAGGTTTTAAGTGAAATTGTGCGGCTCGGATTAAAAGAAAACCCTTCGCTGCGATATGACGGTCGAGACTAAATCCGGCACAACGGCAGCACGGGGGAGCCTAGGGGCTTCGTCCCCGACTCCGGCCGAGCGGCGACCTAATGCCCTAAGCCATGGCAAAAATGGAAAGAGGGGACCGAGGGGAGTTGAGCCATACCGAAGACGGCGACCAGAGGACAACGGCGACGATCGACGGCGAGGAGGAAGCGGAGAGAGTCCTCGGGTTGGCGACGGTGACGGCGATCCGGCGACGAGGGGGCCAATCTGAGGCGTTGCCGAGGGAGGGCAAGCGATGGGGGACCGAGACCGAACGACGGCTAAGATGGAGGCGATGGCTAGCGGCGGCAATCGGCGGCTGGGCGCGAAAGCAGAGGCGACGACGATGGGCGCGCGAAGGCGAATTGCGGTGAGGGTGGTGGGGGATGGCAAAACCATGCCACGGGGTCGGGTGCGGGGCTTATGTAGGGACCGGGTGGAGGGGTCCGAGGGCTTCTAGAAGCACGCGGAGGCACCAGCGAAATAGGGGCGGTGGTTGGGGCGGCGCACAACAGAGAGAGAAAAAAGGGAAAGAGATAAGGGGACGAGACCTGACATGTGGGGCCGAGGCGGCAGCGGGCGGCGATCGTGGGCTGGCAGGTGGGGCCCAGCGGCAGAGGGCGCGTGCGTGCTGGTAGGTGGGACCCGAGCGCCAGAGAGAGGGGGCGAGCAGCGTGTGGCGCGCGACGCCGACAAGGCGGCCCCACGGGTCAGAGAGAGAGAGGGCACGAAGCGGGCTGGATTGGGCCGGCGAGAGGGAATGTGGGGTTGTGGCCCACTAAGAATTTTAATTGCTTTTCGAATAAAAATAATTCAGGAAATTTGTTTTAAAGTTTACAATATGAATTTGAATCTCAAAATTATGAAATAATTTTGTAAAATATTTCAAGGTTTTAGTATTCTTAAAAAATTATAAAAATTTAAAATTCGAAATTTTAGCTCAATGTTTTAGATTGCAAAATCCTTTCTGCTTTTAGAAAGTTTTGAATTCAAATTTTGTTTTGAAATTTTTAGTATCAGGTTTGCAGTTAAAAATAAAATATGGGTGTTACAAACCTACCCCCTTACAAAGAATCTCGTCCTCGGGATTCGAAACGTCCTTCAAATAATTCGGGGCGCGTAGCCTTCAGTTCATCCTCCTTTTCCCACGTTGCTTCTTCTGGCGAATGGTTACTTCACTGAACCTTGCAGAATTTGATGACTCGCCTTCTAGTAACTCGCTCACTGGTGTCCAGGATGCGGACGGGCTTCTCAACATAAGTTAGATCTTCTTGGATCTCTAGCTACTGATGATCGGCTTGCTTGGCAGGCACTCGAAGGCACTTCTTCAACTGTGACACATGAAACACGTTGTGCACACCTGACAGAGACGCTGGCAACTCTAACTCGTAAGCGACCTCTCCTCGGCGACTGATAACCAAGAAAGGGCCAACAAAACGAGGTGCCAACTTTCCTCTCATGTTAAACCTCTGAGTACCACGAAGAGAGGTAACTCGGAGATAAACATGATCTCCTACCTCAAATGACAAGTCTCGACGACGATTGTCGGCATAACTCTTTTGACGGGACTGAGATATCTTTAACCTGTCCTGAATAATTTTAACATTTACTTCAGCTTCACAAAGAATATCTGTCCCAAAAACTTGACTTTCTCCGGTCTGATCCCAAAGCAAAGGAGTTCTGCACTTGCGACCATATAGAGCTCCAAACGGTGACATCTGTAGACTGGCCTGATAACTGTTGTTGTAGGAGAACTCAGCATACGACAAATTTTTATCCCAAGAACCTCCAAAATCTAAAGCACAAGCTCTTAACATATCTTCTAGTATCTGATTGACTCTTTCTGTTTGACCATCTGTCTAAGGATGATACGCTGTACTGAAATTCAACCGGGTACCAAGATCTTCTTGCAGATTCTTCTAGAACTTTGAAGTGAACTGGCTTCCTCTGTCGGAGACGATCTTCTTTAGAACACCGTGCAAACACACTATCCTTGCCATATACAATTCTGACAACTTAGGGCCGCTGTAAGTTGTTTTGACTGCTATAAAGTGAGCCACTTTAGTCAAGCGATCAATAACCACCCATATCGAATCATAACCTGCTTGAGTTTTGGGTAAGCCGGTAATAAAGTCCATACCGACTTCTTTCCACCTCCACTCGGGAACCTTAAGAGGCTGTAACAGTCCTGCTGGCTTTTGGTGCTCTGCTTTGACTCGCTGACAAGTATCACACATCGACACATACTCGGCAATCTCTCTTTTCATACTAACCCACGAATACTTCTCTTTCAAATCTCGATACATCTTCGTACTTCCGGGATGGATAGAGTACAAAGTGTCATGAGCTTCCCTCAGGATAGTGGTCTTCAACTCTGGCTTATCTAGCACACAGAGATGATTTCCAAACCAAATTGTTCCCACTTCATCTTCCGAGAAGCCTGGGGCTTTCCCTTTCCTCATATTTTTCTTAATTTCAACGATATCGGGGTCTTCCTTTTGTGCTTCGCGAATTTGTCCTTCTAATGCTGGTTTTGCCTCGAGCGTAGCAAGGTATGCTCGAGTAGTAATCCCCAGATTCAACCTTTCCATTTCTTTGCATAGCATAGGAGCTTCGTCAAACAAAGTCAAGGCATTGTAGTATCCTTTGCGACTCAAAGCATCGGCTACTACATTAGCCTTGCCCGGATGGTAATGAATGTCCATATCATAATCTTTAATCAGTTCTAGCCATCTTCTTTGCCTGAGGTTCAAATCTGGCTGAGTGAATATATACTTTAGGCTCTTATGATCTGTGAACACTTCACACCTGTTGCCGATGAGATAATGCCTCCAAATCTTCAAAGCATGCACTACGGCTGCTAACTCCAAATCATGAGTAGGGTAATTCAGCTCGTGAGGTCAAAGCTGGCGAGAGGCGTAGGATATCACCTTCCCGTCCGGCATCAACACACAACCAAGCCCTTGGCGAGAAGCATCACAATACACATGAAAGTCCCTTCGGATATCTAGCAAAGTCAACACTGGCGCCGAAACTAACTTATTCTTCAGAGTCTGAAAACTTTCCTCGCATTCTGGTGTCCACGTGAACTTTACTTCTTTTTGCAATAGTCTTGTCATGGGTTTAGCAATTTTAGAGAAGTTCTCGATGAAACGACGGTAATAACCCGCCAATCCAAGAAAACTCTGGATCTCTAACACTGACGTAGGTTGCAGCCAGTCAGTGACGGCTTCAACAGTGATGGGGTCTACAACGATTCCTTTGGCTGATATGACATGACCCAGAAACTTCACTTCTGATGCCCAAAACTCACACTTACTGTACTTAGCATATAACTGTTGTTCTCTTAACTTGCCCAAAGTTAGGCGGAGATGGGCTTCATGATCTTTTGGCGTCTTCGAGTATATTAGAATATTATCAATGAACACCACAATGAACTTGTTCAGAAACTCCATAAAGACGTTGTTCATCATGTTCATAAAGAAAGCTGGAGCGTTAGTGAGTCCAAATGATATGACAATATACTCATACAAGCCATACCTGGATGTGAAGGTAGTCTTCAGAATGTATTCCTCCCGGATCCTCAACTGATGATAACCCGATCGGAGATCCACTTTAGAGAATACAGAGGCTCCTTTCAACTGGTCGAACAAATCATCAATCCGAGGCAATGGATACTTGTTCTTAATAGTGACCTCATTCAGGGCTCTGTAATCAACACACATCCTCTTTGTCTAATCCTTCTTCATTGCAAAGATTACCGGTGCTCCCCAAGGCGAAGTACTCGGTCTGATATACCCTTTCTGCTCAAGGTCTTCAATGTTTTGCTTCACTTCTGCTAGCTCATTAGCGGCCATTCGATACGGACGCTTTGAGATGGGAGTGGTCCCTAGCACAAGATCAATTATGAACTCAATGTCCCTCTTTGGTGGCATACTCGACAGATCTTCAGGAAAAACATCTATGAACTCTCGAACAACCAGCACTTCTTCCAAGGCAATTTGATTCACCATGGGCTTCTCGATTCTTCTTTCTGCCATATTGAACGAGACAACTGTTCCGACTTCACTGGTCAAGGTAACTCTTTTGCTGGCACAATCAATCATAACCTTATACTTAACCAACCAACCCATCCCTAGGATGACATCTAGACCCTTGCATTCTATCAGAACAGGATCTACCCAAAATTTTACTCCTTCTATCTCTATCTGCACCCTCGGGCTAAATAAGCCAGTCGGGGTTTGCTTCCCCGGAGTGACTATTACCATAGGCTTAGATAATGACATAGTTTTCAAATTATGCTTCTTTACAAATGATGCAGATATAAAAGAATGTGTTGCTCCTGAATCGAACAAAACGACTAAAGTAATTGAGTTGACAGAAAACGTACCCAATACCACTTCTAGTGCTTCTTGAGCTTCTTCTGCGGTGACGTGGTTCACTCGGGCACGAACCGCGGGGTTGGCAGCTGGTGGAACTAGAACCTGAGGACGCTTCGGATGTGGACAAGCGTTGGAATAGTGCCCCACTTCACGACAATTGAAACACACAACTGGCTTCCCATATTTATCCTTCAACACATCTCCCTTCTGAGCTGTAGGCTGCATTGGGGTGGGAGCTGATGGAAGAGAGGGGCGAGGTGCTGCGGTACTATGGCCATTAACAATTGGGGGCCGCTGAGCTGGTCGGGGTTGATAACTAGGTGCAACTAGAGCTGGCATGGGTTGGGGCCTCTGACTGCTGCCCTGCTGATAACGAAAGGCAATCATCTTGCGCTTCTTCTGCTCAACCCTATTGTACTCAGACTCCTGGATAATTGCCTTGTTCACTAGCTTCTGGAAATCGGCATGATCGGAGGCCAGAAAGAGGGGCTTCAATTCATCTTTCACACCTCTAATAAACTTCTCCTGCTTTTCAGCATCAGTACGAACATCTTCTGGGGCATATCGCGCCAGGCGATTAAACTCATGCAAATATTCAGTGATTGTTCTGCTGCCCTGGTGCAAATCGCGGAACTCCTGTTTCTTCAATGCCACTAAACCAGAAGGTATGTGTAACACCCCAAGATTTAAAAAGAAATAAAAGAAAAGAAATATATTATTAAATGAATTTCTGGATTTTATTATTAAAGAAAACCCTTAAAGAGCCCTATTAAAGCCAAACAGAGATAAATATTCAAAATTTGGACTTGAAAAATTTATGGAATAATCTAGAGGCCAAAACATAATTTCAGGAATTTTTACAAATTTTTATCCATAGTGATTCAACCCTTAATCAAATAAATGAATTACTGGATTTATTTTAAATCAGAAATCATTATAAACCTTAATGGGCCTCAACCCTCAATTTGCCACCAGCCCAGCCCAACCCAACGCCCGTGTCACTGACAAGCGGGGTCCGCTTGTCGGCGCTCGCGCCCCCTCTCTCCTCCCCACGCCCATCCCCGCCTGGCCCACCCGTCAGCCACCCGCGCCCAACCCTCGCTCTCTGACCGACCAGGCCCGCCTGTCGGCCCTTCCTTTTCTGCTTCGCCCGCTGATAGGTCGGGGCCACCTGTTAGCTTCGTCTTCCTCATTGGAAGGGGATCCCTCTTCCTTCTCTCCGGTGATCCCCTTCCCTGCTTCTCCACCAGCCTCCCAGATCCGGCCAGTTACGCCCTGGGATCCCTTCCTCAGACCACCGCGACCCCCTTCCATCTTTAGTTCACGCGTAAACGGGTTTATGGAAGCTTATCCGAGGGGAATTGGAACCTCGCCGGAGATAAAGGGAACCCTAGGTTCCTTTCCTATCCTACGCCGGCGACCCCTCCTATTTAATCCCCTCCGACCACCGCAGCCGAGACCTCACACCCTCGCAGATAGCCACACACTCCCGAGCCCCCGCGCCACTTTTTCTGAGTTCTCTCCTGCTCCATCTCCGGCCGCCGTTCGCCGTCGACTCCGGCCCCTACCGTCCACGCCGTCGCCACCGTCATGACCGTCGGAACCCACCCGTCCTCGGCCACCCCTCGGTTGGCCGTGGAACCCGCCAGATCACCGTCGCCGTCGAGCATCCGAACACCCCTCACCGTCTACCCTCGCCGCCGGCCGCCATCCGTCGTCCATCATCGCCGTTGAAGGTACAGTTGTGAACACCGTAGCCTCCTCTTTCCATTTTCGCATAAAGCTAGGCCTCTAGGCCCTCGCCATCACCGTCGCCGCCGCAACCGAAGCCGCCATCACCGGAGACGAAGGGGGGTACGTGCCCCTTACGCCCGTGCCGTGCCGGATGGACCCCTGGTCGCCCGATCACGATCGGAGGGCTAAGATTAAATCCCTTCAGGATTTAATCCGGGCCCTCGGATCCGGTCAAATCGGTACCAGGCTATCACAGCCATTGATCACAACTTAAACCCTCGGGTCAATCTTGTGCGTCCACGTTATACCCTTTCACACGTTTTAATCTTGGCCGTCCAAAATCATTTAACCCTCCCGCCTCACATCTGGCCGCTGGATCTAGATCCAACGGTCCAGATCATTCGGGTCCATGCGCACAGTCGCTGGTCCACCGTGGGCCTGGCTCACCGTGGACCAGAGCTCATTTTCTGTTTAAATAAAATTCCAGAAAAAGGTTTAAACTTTGAAAATTCATAACTTGCTCATTTTAACTCCAAATTTCACCATTCAAATTTTGTTAAATTCAGCATTTTATTCTCTACATATTAATGCCATAAAAACAGTATGTTACTTTAGCACAAACTAATCTTATGAATTAAATAAATAAAAACCCCTTAGGTATAAATTAATAATTCATGTAATAAATTAGGAAAACCCCCAAAACTTTAACCATTGATATTATTAATATAACTTCAGTACAATAAAGCTCAATTCACATGTTTAAATCATAAAACTTGTATGTTTATGCTTTGAGATGCTTTATTGAATGTATTGTTTACTTTTTCCGTATCGAGAAGACTACGAGTTCGTCGAGGAGCCAGAGATCTATCCCGAGGTTCCACCTTCACCCTTCGCTGAGCAAGGCAAGTCACAACACCCATTTTGATCATCATTGAGCTCATGTTTTAATAAATTATCGCTATAACTCATAGGTTAATATTGCATTTGTCAAATATCAAGCCTTACACTTATATTTATTAGATCCCCGTCCTTGTGTGCAAACCCAAGACATGCTTATTGGGCCTTAACTCCTTGTCACTCGACTATAAAATATTATCTAGTGCCCAATGTACCGGCACAACTGCTATAGGATAAAAAGAATGAGTCGTAGATAGATGGATTCTACTATATGAAATTTCCCCGTTATTCTTGTCTCTGGACTCTGTTGGAGTTGGCTATGTTATAAGTATGGTGGGTTCTGGGTGCAAGCTACGGAATTGGTTGGTCGCACCCGGGGCACTATAAGGACCGGTCTGCGGGATCTGTTGCAAAGCACATCCGTACTAACCACAAATCTAATGGGTAAGTCCTAACTGAAAGTATGGAACATCTGACTCGATGCACCATAGTGGAGGGGGCAAGGGGCAACCTGCGGGTGACTTGTACCGACGTGGCTCAAGGGGGGTATGGTGAGGCTCAACGCGTCGGGACACCATATGAAACCCATAAGAGGGTGCTATCGGGTCGAGGAGGACCATATGGAAGGTTTTGGCATGAGTTCCCGTTGTATGGGTCATCTCGTTACACTTTGGTGTAGGTGATGAGTGCGTGCCTTGTGGGTACAGTGGTACACCTCTGATCAGAGTAATTAATCTTTTCGAAAAGTCAAGCCCACGGTCAAGGGCGGGTTGTGTGACTACTCGCAGTTAGTTTATAATTGTTTGAATGGTTGAGTTATTCATGGTATGTAAGGACTGTTGAGCGAGGTGGGGCTGACTATACCCCTCGAGTTAGAAGATGATGATGCATACACATGTTTACATTTCAGTACTAATAAATTGATCACATTTAATTGCTTTACAAATTATGCTTTCCGCAAAACTAGCAACTATCTCCCTTGTTATTACTATGCATTATATTTGCATCCGGTGGCTTGCTGAGTACGTTTGTACTCACCCCCGTTGACTTACACCACCAGAGCCCGTCTACTACGAGCAGGATGAAGGTCTGGAGTAGCAACCCAGTCAAGGCGAGATTGGAAGGAAGCGTTCATCTAGGACCCTTTGTTTATTAGTTTCTCTTCATCTTTATTCACTTTTGTACTAATGCGGTCTACGAAGCATGAATGATTGCTCGTATTGTACGTGGTCGCATGATGAACGTCTTGTTTTTATTGATTTTCTATGGAATTTCAATAAAGGTCCTGATTTATTAAATCGGGGCGTGACAGTATGTGGGTGGCACGGAAAGCGGTAGTGAACTCGGCCCACGTGACCACGTGGTTGGCCGGCTGAGATTCCTAAAAGTTATCCCACCATTCTACGGCGGGTCCCTGAAGCTGGTGAGTCGCAAAGGCTACACGCTCACGATCAGTACATTGCAATAGGTCCAACTTCTTGTTAATGGTTCGTAGCTAATCTCCTGCCTCCATGGGGTTAGTGGTACTGGAGAAAATAGGAGGCCAAACTCGCAGAAACTCAGACAACTACGAGGCTGGTGCCGGAGATGGTTCGTAGCTAATCTCCTGCCTCCATGGGGTTAGTGGTACTAGAGAAAATAGGAGGCTGAACTCGCAGAAACTCAGACAACTACGAGGCTGGTGCCGGAGCGGGAGCTAGTACTGGAGCAGGTGCGGGCGCAGGGGTTGGAGGGGGTGCCTGGCGATCACGCTCCAACAACTGCTGCTGAAGCTGATGATGCTGGTCTTGCTGCCTTTGTATTTGTGACATGAGTGCAACCATCATGTTGTTTTGGTTGATCATGATCTCCGCAAGAGTGGGATGATTGAGCGCAGGTGGTGGTCCTACTTGACGAGGTCCTGTGGCACCCCAGCTGGGCTACCCAAACTGCGCAGAATTCTGTTGGCCTCTGCTGCCTAGTTGGTTCTTTCAGCATTGCTGTTCTCAGGGACGTCGTTCGGGTTGGAAGCCATCTGCTCTGAAGGTCAGCGAATCCACCCGAGAAAATAAAGCAAAAACTTAGAATCAGAGTGAAAAGAGTTTTAATAATAAACTAGCAAGTCCTTGACACTAGTTGCCGAACACGCTCACTAACAAACATGCACAAACAAGCACACTAACAAGCAATCTAACAAACAAGACTGACAACTACGGAAGCTAAAGTTCTAAGGCCTATCTGCATCTCACTCACAGTTGACATGCTACAAAAATTTTGAAGTTTAGGGAAGCATCAGAACAGAATAAAACAGAATTATATGAGAAGTATAACCAAACAAGGTTTTGAAAATTTATATTTTTAGATTTTTAAAAATAGTTCCTATCAATGGCCCAGGGGCTTCCTACAGTCGAATCGGCTCTGATACCATCTTGTGACAGTTCGAATTCAAAAGAACTCGACCTTTATTAATTCTCAAAAATATCCAGATACAAGATGTTCATAAACCGGCGACGCATAAACGAAATTAAAACAAAGTACGTAGCTCATGAGCTACACTTATTACAAACTAAAATTTAAGCGGAAGTAAAACCAAAAACGGCTGTTGAACATCTCGATCCCCAAAATCCGACACCTCGACTGGGTCGCTACTCCTGGCCTTCGTCTTCTTGATAAACAACATCTAAAAACATCATGAACAATACAACTAAATTGCATAAAATTGAAGAGCATAATTTATGGATTTTCTAAAATTTGAATGAGCAAAATCCGAGTTAAAATAAATTTACTATGAATTTTTGAAGTTTAAAAGCTTTTTTGGAATTTAAAAAATCATTTTCTAAAATTAAAATTGCCCTGGTCCACGGTGGACCAGACCCACCATGCACGAGGTCACTGTTTGCGTGGACCGAGAGGATCTAGATCGCCCAATCCAGATCAAACGGCTGGCGGGGAGGCAGGGCGCTTTAATGAAATTCAATGGCCAGGATTAAAACGTGCGCGCCAGGGACACGTGGACGCCCCAGATTAAATCTTGGGTTTTAAGTGAAATCGTGTGGCTCGGATTAAAAGAAAACCCTTCGCTGCGATATGAAGGCCGAGACTAAATCTGGCACAATGGCGGCACGGGGGAGCCAGGGGGCTTCGTCCCCGACTCTGGCCGAGCGGCGACCTAATGCCCTAGGCGACGGCAAAAATGGAAAGAGGGGACAGAGGGGAGTTGAGCCATACCGAAGACAGCGACCGGAGGACGACAACGGCGATTCGACGACGAGGGGGCCAATCCTAGGCGTTGCCGAGGGAGGGCGAGCGATGGGGACCGAGACCGAACGACGGCTAGGATGGAGGCGGTGGCTAGCGGCGGCGATCGGCGGCTGGGCGCGAAAGCAGAGGCGACGATGGCGGGCGCGCGAAGGCGAATTGCGGCGAGGGCGGTGGGGGATGGCAAAAACCTTGCCATGGGGTTGGGTGCGGGGCTTAAGTAGGGACCGGGTGGAGGGGTCCGAGGGCTTCTAGAAGCACACGGAGGCACCGACGAAATAGGGGCGGCGGTTGGGGCGGCGCACGGCAGAGAGAGAAAAAGGGGAAAGAGATAAGGGGGTGGGACCTGACATGTGGGGCCAAGGCGGCAGCGGGCGGCGATCGCGGGCTGGCAGGTGGGGCCCAGTGGCAGAGGGCACGCGTGGGCTAGTAGGTGGGACCCGAGCGCCAGAGAGAGAGAGAGAGGGGGCGAGCGGCGCGCGGCGCGCGGCGCCGACAAGGCGGCTCCACGGGTTAGAGAGAGAGGGGAAGGGAGTGGGCTGGAATGGGGCGGCTAGAGGGAATGTGGGGTTGTGGCCCACTAAAATTTTAATTGCTTTTCTAATAAAAATAATTCAGGTAATTTGTTTTAAAGTTTAAAATATGAATTTGAATCTCAAAAATTATGAAATAATTTTGTAAAATATTTCAAGGTTTTAGTATTCTTAAAAAATTATAAAAATTTAAAATTCAAAATTTTAGCTCAATGTTTTAGATTGCAAAATCCTTTCTGCTTTTAGAAAGTTTTGAATTCAAATTTTGTTTTGAAATTTTCAGTCTCATGTTTGCAGTTAAAAATAAAATATGGGTGTTACAAAGAATCTCGTCCTCGAGATTCGAAACGTCCTTCGAATAATTCAGGGTGCGAAGCCTTCAGTTCATCCTCCTTTTCCCACGTTGCTTCTTCTGGCGAATGGTTACTCCACTAAAACATGAATATGATTTTTTTTGAATAATTTAGTTTATTGTTCCATGCACTTGCAGTTTAAGTTTGACATGTTTCAATTTAAATCCTAAAAATACAATTAATGAATTCAAAATAGCTAACTAACCTAGAAAAATAGTAAAAATTTCATGGGATAAGATACATTGTATTTTTTATTGCAGAAAAGTTTCAAGTTCAAACAAAGATTTAACCATCAATTTGCTTTCAAACATATCTCATTTCTTCTCTAAACCCTAATTTCTACTCTCAAAATCTCCGATTTGTAAACACTCTACATAACAATTTTCTAAAAACATTTTTAAATTTCTATCATAACATCTGCATATCATAACACCATGACACATATCATATTTTTCATACATTATTTTATTTTTTTATAATTAAAAAACTACTAATCTCCATGTTGCCGATCGAGTGTCACAACCAATATTATTGAAAATTTATTTCAATTCAGTGGATAAGAAGTAAAAATAGACTTACAAACGTGAATATGATTTTTCTATATTTT